>CP092875.1:71609140-71652289 GCA_030710605.1 Cordylochernes scorpioides
ATTTCTCTGCTTTATTTTCAGTGCAATATATATACACACACACAAAAGGCATCTCTCTTTCATAGATGCAAAATTCATCAATTAAATGCAATAAGACACAATGCACCTCTTTGAACATTTCTGCTTACAGAATACGTAGACTTGGATCAGTATCATAACATCAGTTTTGACAAATGCGAATACCAGGTCAAACTATTCTGCACTGCATGCTGCAAAGACAAGATCAAAAGGATGCATTGTTTAAATGTCTTTAATGTATACATTATTTTAATGCATTCAATGGATGCATTATTTTAATGCACTTATTAAATAGAAGATCGAATTCCGCGCGTTTGGCACTTTTTCCTATTTAAAAAAATGCTACAATGACCCCCGATTTTTGCAAATGTTCAATCCCACCAGCGAGTGCAAATAACCGAACTTTTAAGTGCAAAAGTCGATCTAATTTCTACACGGTTAGACATGCGGTGAACTTACAGCAAAAGTAATCACCAACTTCAATACATCATGATTATCATGGCCTGTACTATCAGGATGTAAAATTATTTAAAGATATCATCTCCTGATCTTGCAATTGAATATAAACTGACCGCACATATTGCCATCTATCGGGAAAAATACTAACTGACGTAGGGCTTTTCATTTCCTCTAATAAAAAAAATGTCATAAAATAATCAAGAAAAGTTAACCACGTACGTCTTTCGGGCTGTTGGCCCTCGTCAGCCTGTTGCAGTTAGACATTGAACGCTTCACGATTTTGCGTGTCATCCTTGCGCAGGGGACATGCTAATCTTCTCTGTATCGTTCCAATTTTAGTATATGTACCGCCGAACAAGCGTGTACAAGCGTAGTTAGACATTGAAGCCCTACTAGGTTTATATATACATACTGTATTATATAGTAACTGTAAATAAACTCTGTATTCACTGTACATGCATTTATTGTCATTTATTCATGTTTTTTATACTCTTACTATAGCCATACTTTGCGAGCCCACACCGTATACTCATGGACTTAAGGAAGTTGTACCTTTTAGCATGTATATCGGGATTCAACAATAAATCTGAAAGATATTTGATATACAGTGACCTTTATTGAATACACACGAGATAACCAAGTGTGAAAAAAAAATTGCTTCTATCTTCTTCAAAAAACAGACAATCGGCAACATCAAAATATGAAATTTTCTTAAGTTTTATCCATGAGTGTATGTCCCGTCGAAAAACTGCTTACGAAATTTTAGGAATGATCCCTTGAAAGTAAGGTCATTATCCATGAGTGTATGTGTTAGTATTAATGCCTCAATTCTTATAACTATGCTAAGTATACAATCAATGGTTACTATAGAGAGAGATTTGACATTAGTACACACACGTGAATATGACGGAAGGTGTACGGCCAATCAAAGTTGATGTAACCTACGACCTTCTTATCCGGGTCAGTTTCCTTTGTCGAGATAAGATAGACTTGCAGGTGACATCCGCGTGCGACGCTCCATGATTGGACGGTCTCATTACCTTTGAACTATCTTAATTCATTTTTGGAGATATCCTAGAGATAATTGGTTGGGATATCCATGTAGTAAGAGGGTTGAACAAATGTCAGTATTTGACGCTGATGCTTTGGCAAAATACAAGATAAATTAACAAAAGATAAGAAAAGATCACAAATATGTGAAATAAGCTCTCTCTCTCTTAGAGAAGAATTACAAAAACAATAACAAGACTCAGGACGAAACACTATAAAGGAATGACAATACATTCAGATGGCACAAAAACCTACAGGACATGCAACAACTGTCCTGGTGTGGAACTAACACCTACCCACATATTCTCCTACCCAGCAATGGCCGCAGCCTTGCAGAAAATTGACATGGACCCAGAGCAGCAACTTTACACACCCAAGATAGTGGACATTGTGATTGCTGTGATAGAGATGCATGGGTCATCTGAAGCTCTTCATTGGACACGACAACAACAACAACAACAAATGGGTAGAGGAAGAAAACAAGGATAAAATGAATGGATAGGTAGGAAGAAGAACAGTCGGGCCGATGAGTTCATCAGTGAGAAGCTATAAAGAAATAAAGAGAATCTTCCATGATATAGAAGTATGTGGAAGCCAAGACAAATGCAGAGAAACTGAAGATTCACCATCCAACTCTCTTTTAGATAGCCAATCCAGTCCAGTCTTGTATGCCATTGCTGCTCCGGTTGTCTGAATAGGTCTCCTAGAGGAGTTCAAGGGCTCTCGGGAGAAGACGAATTTTACACTCATGGACAAATCTTAATGAAGTTGTGCCTTTTACCATGTATATCTGGATTCAGACAATAACTCTGAAATAAATTTGATACACATTGATCTTTATTGAAGACACGAGATAACCAAAGTGTGAACCAAATTACAACAACAACAACAAAAAGCCTTTATTTAGGGTCACTGACCCTATACAGGATTCACCAGAGGTATGCATAAGAACAAAGCAGTGAGACAAAGGAAATAACGATATAGACAGAAGAAAAAAAAAGAAAATAAACAAGAAAGAGAAAGAGGGAAGCAAGAAAAACAACACAAAAAGAGTAGCAGTAAGAAAGTGAGGAGTGAGTGTCACTTGGCCTTCTTCTGAGATATGGACTTGTGGAAACCATAAAACGCCGTAGCAATATACTTATTCTGGGTCATATTGTCAATTATTGATGGAAGTGAAGCACAGAGTTGCCCAGTTTTGAGCATAAGGGTTCTTCTTTCTTCTTTTAGAGCAGAGCAATCAAAAATATAGTGAGTGATTTCATTTTTTATTTTTGAATTACAGAAGGTACAAATCGGGTCTTCACCGCAGAGCATCTTGGTGTGGTTTTCTCTAAAAAAACTTGAAAGTATTCTAACTTGTGCGAGTAGTCTTACAACCGGGAAAGGAAAATGCCCTAAAAGGTATCCCTCCGTCATGAAAGATATGTGAATGTCTTTGTAGTGAGAGTATAGCTTAGATTTATTCATTCTTGTAAGGTCGTTTTGTATAGATTGGTCTGCCGCTGTTTTTAAGAGCCCTGTAATCGCGCTCCTCAGCGTTTCAGGATCATCACAGGAAACAAGTGCAGGGGATCCATTATTGTTAAGCAGATTGGTGAGCTTTTTAATGAAACCGATGGGTGTGCCCAAAGCATTAGACAGTTCCCGTGTTCTATTAAAACATATACGCGGCAATCTGTCACTGCTCATGTGAACCAAATTACCTCCGTCTCCTTAAAAAAAAAAAAACAGATGATCGGTGACAAAGACTTTCCACTTCCTTAAGTTTTAACCATGAGTGTAAATGCAGAAACAAATTGGTTCTGCACGCATAGCTATCTTATTATAATCTTCTATTTACATTATCTGGAAATATTATTTCGTTAGTTCAAATACACGGCATTGTAATTTAAAAGTACACACTGCGAACATGTGTAAATAAATCTTAGTAACGATTTTATTATATTCCTAGTTTCCTTTTTATCAATACATAGAATATTTTGTGAATGTGTGGGAGAATTAAATCCAAGTATACAAAAAGGTACCTATACAGGTTGTTGGCTTTGTGTTCGAATTCACCAAACCTGGTGTTCTGGTGTTTTCAACAATCCTAATACGAACGGTCAGCTCAGGGAAAGTCAGAAGATTCATTGCTTTAATGTGAATTCAATAAATACGTTTTATGGATTTATTGAAAGGAAGGTGAGCTTTTTCATATATATATAGCTATTTATTATTTTTTTTTTTTTTATGTTGCAAAGTAAATTGATGCCAAGCCCTCTTTCTTTCTTCTTTCCCCTTATATGATACATTGTAAATAACATTACTGATTATTGTTACTGTTATTTCTGTATATATAGCCTCTTCTACTAGGAGAATCTGTATAAGACCAAAAAGTCTTAATAAAGTTTTTTGTTGTTTTTTTAAAGTTGCAAAGTTTTTATTAGATATATAGTCCTTGTATACTAAAAATATATATAGTAAAAATGTAATAAAATAAATAAAGCTTCCAGGGTTAAGTTTCTTGTGCAAACCTTTTATTTTCAAGCTTTCGGACTTGTCAGTCCTTCAACAGGAGTATCACGTTAACAAATTAATGATAAATACTGTTTATATACAAATTATTATTTACATATTTTAAATACTTTTGATATAAAGAGAAATATATAAAATTATTTGTGTGTGAAAAACAACTTTTTGAAAATATACGTGTATGGTGGGTGATACGTGCTGGTTGAATGATATCTCGAGACTTCAAACTAAATTTAATAAATTCGTGGACTATTGTGTTATATATAGAAGATTGCCTACATCTTAAAAAGTGCTGGTTGAATGATATCTCGAGATTTCAAACTAAATTTAATAAATTCGTGAACTATTGTGTTATACACTGCGTGACATTGAAAATGGAACACCAAGAAATAGTGGCCAGAAAGTGATGAAACTCGGCAGACAGAGAGAGACAGGGACGAACAATAAGTGATCTTTATTTCAAAATGATAGTCATAATACAGAGCGAGAACGGCGTCGGCTTAGTAGCAAGTAGGACCACCGCGGACGGCGATGCACGCAGCAACACGTCTAGGTAGAGAGTCAATCAGAGTACGGATGGCGTCCTGAGGGATGGCTCTCCATTCCCTCTCAACCATTTGCCACAGTTCGTCTTCTGAACGCGGCTGTGGCAGGGCATGCAAACGGCGTCCAATGATGTCCCAGACGTGCACGATTGGTGAGAGATCAGGAAAGTACGGTGGCCAGGGAAGCATCTGTACATCTTGCAGAGCTTGTTGGCTAATGCGAGCAGTGTGCGGTCGGGCGTTATCCTGCTGATAAAGGGCATTGGGTACCCCCTGAAGGTAGGGGAGTGTCACCGGTCGCAGCACATCATCAACGTATCGTTGGGCCGTCATAGTGCCCTGAATACGAAGTAAAGGTGACTTGGAATCATACGCGATTGCGCCCCAAACCATGATTCCACGTTGTCGCACGGTGGGGCGTTCCACAATTGCTGCCGGATTGGACCTTTCTTCACGTCGACGCCACACGCGTACACGGCGACTATCACTGGACAAGCAGAAACGCGACTCATCTGAGAACACGACCCTGTGCCATTCCGTAATCCACGTCGATCTTGCATAATTTTCTGGCCACTATTTCTTGGTGTTCCATTTTCAATGTCATGTAGTGTATATAGAAGAGTGCCTACATCTATGGGATAATATTTTTCCATATTGTTTCGTATGTTTTTGATATTTCAATGCATCTGTTTAAGCTTTTTTTGCTCTTTGGTTATCATAGATTCTATTAAGTCTTTGTAATAGTTTAATAATAATATAGTAAAAATGTATATATTGTCGATTAATTTTCCCTATAGTTGATATAGAAACGATTTTCTGCCAAAAAAAAGTTGACAATATCTTGTCTGCAGTAAATAAATCACTTCATTTATAAACAAAGCCGTTATAAACATTGCTGACTCATCTGGGTGAAAATACAAAACAAGAAGTGATGCATCTTATTTTCTGCTAACTCCCCAGTTACAAAGAAAAACATTTTCTACACTTCTCGATGTTTACCTAGATTAAAAACCGTTATATAAAAAATTGCTTCAATGGCCCTCGATTCATGCAAAACTCCAACACCATCAGTGAATGCAAGTAACCTAATGGGGCTCTCTGTCACACTTATAAGTAGCAAATGATAACATTTGGACGCGAATGTTTCTTTCACACATAAATCAAACTTCTACTGTCCTTACTGCGATGAAAAAATATTGGGATGGCTTAGCTCATCAGTGGTGAACCCTCCCAGCGGTTTCGTCAATTTAATCCACCAGACCGCTTCTTTGGAGCTATAATACTGTATTGGATCAATCTGCTTTTATATGCTACTCTGAAGGATTGAATCTCAGAAATGGAATTTTAGGAAAACTATGGACATAAGCTTTTAGGACAGTAGAATTATATAGAATATTTGCATCGAGCATTGCTCTTCCGCAAACAATAAGGACAAAGCTAGTTGTGCATAAATTAATATAGCAATAACGAGCCATCCATACGCCATCCATTGCACCTTTATAAATGCAAAAGGTGAACTGCTTTCTACATGCGTAGAAATGTGGTGCATTTACATTAAAAGCTGTAGTTGACTGATACCCACCATGATTAACATGTATACTAGGGATAATTAGATAAAAAACATAGTTTAGTAAACTTCTATCAACAGTCACCTATATCAGAAATATATTTAACTTCAAATATTTCAATTTCTACCAGACTACTGCTGTATAGTATAAGTAAAAAGAAAACAATTTCTCAAGAAGTTACTAATTAGGACTCCAGGGCTTTACTCTGGAGATTTAAATCAAAGATACAATTCTTTCATTGGCACAGACATTGTAGAACGAGAGTGGTGTACGCGTGCTCACATGTTTTAGTAAAAAACACAAACATCCTCGATAAAGAGAGGCGAGTTGCCCGCCTAAATATTGAAACAATAAAATACTTATAAATCAAATATATGCATCTTTTTTGAATATATATATATATAATAATATTTGGAAATACGTAAAATAAAATGGCCTGTGTGGGAGTACAAGGGAAGATAGCCAGGTTAACAAACAACCCCCTTGGTAAACAAGTATCACGACTTCATTCTCCCCTAGGGGACTTATCTTACTTAAAGCGGCTTAAAAGCGGCTAGACGGGATGATCAAGGGCCAAAATCATTCATTTTGGTTAACAGCCCCGTAAAATAAAGATATTTTCTCTGATCAAGGGCCAGTTCTCACCGAGGTGGTTTCGACGCCAGTTGGTCTAGGGGTTGTTCTCGGACCTTCTATCTTTCCTCCCCGATCTATTTCCTCACTCTGGATCCTGTGTGTCCTTACCACCCATCACTCAACCATCACGACTGCTTCTAACCAACATGCTACACTACAGTCATCCAACAGCATAAACTACATTACAAAATATATATATGTTACAATTATAATATGATACACTAGTGCGCCATTAATTTTTCACATTGCAGGAAGGGCAGTAGAAAATTGTTTAATTTTTAAGAGAATCATACGCGTCTATAACAGTTTCGAATTCTCAATATATATATATATATATCAATCTCTTTCATGCATTTTTTTAAATACTTCCAAGAGAAAAAAAAAGTGCAAGATTAAATTGTCTTAATAAAAGCTTTGCATGTGTGTGACAGCGCTCTAAAGGAGGAAAGCTCTAAGCATTTGAAAGATAAAGTTCTGCATAGCAACGACAACTGAAAACTTTCATAGACAATTGACAATTTAAACATCTTTATTGGCTCCTAGTCAAAATTTATTATTTTTTATTTGATTTGACAATTGCAAGAATTATTTTCAAATACCAAGCCATCTTCATTAGGTGTTTCTAATTACATCTTTAGTACTTTCAAGGTCATAACACCGTACGACCCCACACGGAGATTCTCCCGGCGAGTTGTTAAAAAAGAAGGAAAATATACAGAAAACGTCCATAAAGTCAGTATACCAAACTCAACTGATGAAGATGACAATGAAGTTCACCTCCCCCAAAGAAAAGATAAATCATTTCAAATCTTTATAATTCTGAAAAATGTCAGGGCGTTCGGTCAGTCTAGACTGCTTTATTAATGTAGGAGGTGTGGTCGGCGGGCATTCGTTCAGGTCGCCAGGACAATCTCCGTGTGGGGCCGGCCGTACGGTGTTCTGACCTTGAAAGCACTAAAGATGTAATTAGAGACACCTAATGAAGATGGCTTGGTATTTGAAAATAATTCTTGCAATTGTCAAATCAAATATTTTCTCAAAAATGCACCTATTCTTTTTTATAAATGCATTAAAGCAATGCATTCACCTCTTGCACAGAGGTACAGATTCAGATCGTGAATAAATCACAATACCAGCATTGGTACACCAGTCAACAACCTGTGTACCCGGTTTATCCTCACTGGTACAGGAGCGGGCGACAAATTCCTAACATTCTTCGGAAAGATATCAGCAGAATCTGACAAAAATGTGCTTAAGATGGTGGAATGATATGGCTGAAAATATGATATGCATATGCAAAAATGGTGCTTTTACCTTTTAATAAATCCCCATTAAAAAACAAGGTATCTAATTGATCTTCTTAACACAGAACCTGCAGATTCAGCTCAAATACTTTTGTAAATAAATTCGGCAGAATATGACAAAAATGCGTTTTAACTGATGGATGATGAGCTAAAAGTATGATATGCATATGCAAAAACGGTCCTTTTACCTTTCAATAAATCCCCATTAAAACAATGTATCTAGTTGATTTTCTTAATACCGAACCTGCAGATTCAGTTCAAATAGTCTTGTAAATAAATTCGGCAGAATCTGACAAAAATGCGTTTTAACTGGTAGATGATATGGCTAAAAGTATGATATGCGAAAATGATTCTTTTACCTTTTAACAAATCCTAATTAAAGCAATGTATCTAGTTGATCTTCTTAATACCGAACCTACAGATCTGGTACAGGTCTTGTAAATAAATTAGGCAGAATCTGACAAAATATGCGCTTAAGTTGGTGGAATGATAGGACTGAAATGATATGCATATGCAAAAATGGTGCTTTTACCTTTTAATAAATCTCCATTAAAACAATGTATCTAGTTGATCTTCTTAACACAGAACCTGCAGATTCAGCTCAAATAGTCTTGTAAATAAATTCGGCAGAATCTGACAAAAATGCGCTCAAGCTGGTTGAATGATAGGACTGAAAGTATGGTATGCATATGCAAAAATGGTCCTTTCACCTTTTAATAAATCCCCATTAAAACAATGTATCTAGATATTCTTCTTAACACAGAACCTGTAGATTCAGCTCGAATAGTCTTGTAAATAAATTAGGCAGAATCTGACAAAAATGCGTTTTAACTGATGGATGATAGGGCTGAAAGTATGATATGCATAAGCAAAAATGGCACTTTCAATTAATCCCCATTAAAGCAATGTATTTAGTTGATCTTCTCAACACATATAGCCTGTAGATTCAGCTCAAATAGTATTGTAAATAGACTCGCTGAAAACCTTTGGCTTGAAATCGTGCCTTTTAAATACATAATATAAAGATACATATTGCATATATTCTATAAATATAATATGTGAATTTCGACATTTTAATCCCTATATATAACATCGATCAAAATTCCATTGATATAGAGGCCTAAAAGCAACGGCTTCTTGCTAAGAAATCTCTTTAGATCACCAAATAGAGGAGATACCTACATTTTATTCTTAAGTACAAGGAAGCGAGCCATCCTACTTCTGCAAGTAATGGTAAATCGACCAGTTGTGTGAAGAGTCTTTATTCGAAAACTTAGCATTCAAATACTTATTATACTTATATTATTACTAATTGTAAATAATTCTTTAACTATAAAATGTAAACTTTGCGATTTTTATCCTTATTAATAATTCAGATCAATAACTAACTCCCCATACAAGATGTACGAGATTCGAATTTCTAATTATACAAAATCTCCATTTTATACGTCCAGAGTAGCCTAGTGGACAATGGCATCTGCCCGGTAAGCGGAACACTGTGGGTTCGATTCCCATCCCTGGACACTTTTATCTTTCCGTTCATCATTACTCTTCATAATTCACCCTTTCATACCTCATCCAAAAAGGTTAGAAATAGTCAATATTTCACCTTGAAATAGGTTTTGATTTTTCATTGAAAAGAAACTCATGCGGTGTAACTTCAAGTGTCGTTTTACACACCTATTATTGTTGCTCTTTAGATGATGGTTTTAGACCAGGGGTCGGCATTTGGATATGAAGCTGCGGCTTTTTATATAGTTCCATACGTAAATATTATCTATGCAAGTCTATTTATTGTTGGCAAGAAAAAATTGTGTTCTCTTTAAAAACTTTTAAATTTTGTAAATTGTAATTTTTCACTCTTTCGACTCAAAAGTTTGCCGGCCCCTGGTCTAGGCTTCTCTATCCCCAGTTGTCGTCCCTGGAGGCTCGAGATCCAGGACATCCTATTTCTCTGCCAGCTGCTCTCACATGAAAAATCCATACGATTTGAAAATCAATCAGTTGAACAAAAACTGCCATGAAACTTTCTGTGACCATCACGCATCTATGTACATAATTAACATCATTAATATTGTCAATGATAAATTTCCATGTCATTCGTTTTCTATCAAGGAGTTATTCTAACTTATTCAACGAATTTGAGTTACCTATGTTGGAAAAATACCTAGATGACTTTAAAAATCTCAGCCTCTCTTTCGTCAAGTCGAAATAAATATCAAATTTTAATAATTTTATATTAATAATAAAACCTCCTCCTGAATGTATTCAAGCTACCGAATAAGAGATTGGTTACAATTCAGAAAATCATCAAGCTGTTAACAGATCGTCTACTAGTGGAGTTAGTCTGATGATTAGCTAGTCATTATGAGGATAAGAATAAACAGCAACACGCCTTGTGTGGCAGTAAAATGGAGGTTGCCTCGCTGGCATTCAAAGTTATGATTGAAATGATACCTTTGGACGAGGAAAACGAAGACTAGAACGCGGCTGATTCCACACTAGCCATTTCAGTGATACGCTAAACCTTGACGTATGCACGAAGGAACGTGTGGCCACTGGACAAGGTCGGACCTGGAGGCTGTTGTTGGGTGCTGCGCTGCCTGGAGTATAGGAGCTCCATCTATGCTTCCTTTCTTCCTGTGGTGAATCTGTATAAGTCCGGTGATCTTAATAAAGCTTTGTGTGTGTGTGATTGAAAGGATACCTTGGCCAGATGGAAATTCTTTATTTTTCCACGACCTCTGGGTGAATGTGATCCACCTTCATCAAGATTTGTTATATGTTAGACCTACAGTCGTAATATCATACAAGTAACGCCTAGTACAGTTACATCTACCCACATATTCTCATGCCCAGCAATGGCAGCATCCTTGCAGAAAATTGATATGGACTCAGAGCAGCAGCTTTACACACCCAAGATAGTAGACATTACGACTGCTGTGATAGAGATGCATGGGGACATCTGAGGCTCTTCATTGTACATGACAACAGCAACAATTCAAATTTATAGTCATACCTGCTATATATGTGCTTAATTTATTTCTTATCCTGATTGGGGTGGATGAAGTATTCATCGAAACATCATGAAAATAAACATTTTCCATCTGGCCGAGTTGTTATTCTAATTATAATACCCATCTTGCCGTATACATGCATTCGTAGCTTCCCAGGATTTATTGGTCTTCCTATACTATAGATCTTATTACAATTCAACCAATCTCGGCTGGTGGAAGACCAAGGTAATTTGTCCCCAGAAATCATGTCCAGAGAGAAAGATTGTCAAGCTACAGGTTGTGATGTTTGCCAAAGATTAGCAGCAGTTTGCGATAAGCTCTTATCTCCAGAGATAACCTTTCTAACCGCCACCAGAACGGAAACATCAAATCCATGTGTCGACACCTCTTGCTCCAAGATTACCCCTGCGATAACCAGAGATTTTTCCATAGTAGATATAAACAATAGTTACTCATAACTTTAATATTTGAGACAAGTTTAACACACACGCGTTACACTTTATATAATTTCAATCTACGTCTACAGACCACGCAATGTTTAATGAGACAATGTGTCTCATCAGTGGTGAACATTCCCAGAAGTTCGCCAGCTTTACATCCAGACTTAGTATATTAAACTGACTTTCTTGTTGCATCTTTTAACGATTACTGGGTAAAGGAGCAATGATGAATTTTTATTTATTTATCAAGGACTTCTTAGAAGAACTTTGTTATTTGCATTCAGTGGTAAAGCTAGACTTGTACAAGAATCGGGGACCATTGAAGCAGAAAAAAAAAACCGCTCAATCCAAGAATCGATCCCGGGTCTTGAAGTATCGAATTTATTTATCATCCATATATTTAATGGATATCCAAATAACTCAAAATAACTCAACAACAACAAAAAGCTTTATAAAGACTTTTCAGTAGTATACAGATTCTCCAAGCACAGAAATGTAGGGTATATACAGAAATGACAGTAAAAGTACAAGTAGTCAGTAATGTTATTTACAATGTATCAAATCAGTCAAAAAAAAGGGAAGAGGGCTTAGCATAAACTTATATACAAGCAGTTAAAAATAAGCAGTCTTCCTTCTTCTTCTTTCTTATCTCCACTCAATCATATTAGGGTATCAAGCTTGTAAAGCTTGAGTCTTTTGATGGTGTCTGCCGGGGAAGAGTAGAGCTCATCAATGGATGAGTCAATACAGTCAATAATATGTAATATGTAATAAAATAAGCAGTGCTTTTTCTTAACGAACAATAATTAGTAGAATTGACAGAAATATATATAATTATCAGACATCTATACATGGATGGATCAAGGATAGAGGGTTGTCTGAAGTCAGAATATAAAGTCTTAGAGGTTACTTAATTAGTTCATTTACCCAGTTGTTCAGTAGAAGCCACCGGATTCATTAAGTTACTTTGAATATCACTCGCAGCTTTATAAAATTTTAAATATTTAAAAGTAAAACTCCGGTCAGCCAGCGCAGTATTTAGCTAGTTATACATTTGTTGAGAGAAAATTTACTCAAAATCTTGGTTAAATTGTGCATCTCATGGTAACTAGGGAACATGTATTGAATGGATGAAGTGAACAAGGCAGTTGGGGAGGAGGAAGCTTGTTGATCGTTAAGAGGAGTATGATCAATCTAATGGAAACATTTTAACATATGATTAACTACAGCAATATGAAAAGAGAGAATGGTTTTACTGGCTACTAATCAAAATAAAAGGTGCCATGACCAGGATACGAACCTAATTTGAATGGAGATGTGTGAGCTTTATTTTTATAGATCAATTTCCGTCTGAACTCTCACTTGGTAAAAAATAACTCAGACAAACAGTTTTTTGATCTTTCAGTTTAGATGAGATTTCTTTAGTCAAAATTTATTTTTCCTATCAATCAATAATCGACACTGTTCTCTAACTATAAAGATGTAATCCTTAGTTATTTAAATTCTTGATTCCTTAAGTTTAAATCCCTAAATAATTTTATTTTGTCTTCATATTTAGGTATTTCACCAGTAAAGGTGCGCTCGGCTTTTTAGACAATTGGTGACATTTAAGGGTGTCAAATGAATCAATATTCTCCCGCCAAAATATTCATCCCTATTTCGGTCATAGATGTAGACTAGACATTCTACCAGCTAAATACCTCTTTGAAAAATCTGAATATTTCATTTGATCGCTTGAGATTCTCATGAAATCAAACCAACCTTGGTTACGGGTTTATAAAAAGTTGTTAAAGATCTGCTAGCAACGCTATCTGGAAAATTCCTATAGCTTGGCTGAAAAAAAAAAGAACATTTCACCAATTAAGAAGGGTGTTGAAAAGATTGACCAACGATTGCAAGAGTTAGAGCTCTTTAATCACTAACATTGATTATTTGTTAAAGTAAACAAAACAGTCAATCTCTTTCAATTCTCGAATTTGAAAATAAGTACAAGTGTAAGTACTTATATGTTGGGCTATGAACTTGCTTCTTGTACGTGTACCTGGTATCCATGTAATACCGTTGTGGACAAAAAAAATCTAAAAATTGTCCAAATTGGTGCTAAGGTAACCATCGAATTCTAAACACGCACGCTGATCTAATTTCAAAGAAGGGAAACTTGCGGTTGTTTTTTAGACTTTCCTTCTACTGCCATTCTTAGGGAAGAGGACATGCGCTCTTTCCTAATTATGATCAAATGGCCATCAAACCTATAGTATTATCTAGATAGTATTCCGTGGCTATGTATTATGGAATTCTCCCTGAAGCCTGTCTTATCCTAATATCCTAAGTCGTGTGTATTTCAAAAATAATTGCTAGATGATGTCTCAGTAGGGATGATTATGTATTACAACAACAACAAAAAGGCTTTTATTAAGGCCCATTGCCCTGTATAGATTCGCTATACAACAACAAAATAATCTAGTAATTTTTTTTCTACCTTTCCCCATGTGCACGTGAGCCTTTGTTTGAAAAGGGATTTATTTACACATCTGTTCTAAAACTTTCCTCACTACCTCTTTTGTGTGTGAATCTATTTTCAATTGATCTGTAGAAATTATAGAATTCTATTGCTATATTTTTTCTTTTCTGAAATAGTTCTCAGATGTCTTCAATGGGTTGCTAGATCTCCAGAAGGTGTTTTTAAGAGTTTTTTCTCTTTCGGTATGTATTATGGAAATCTCTTTAGTTTTTTTAATAAATCCCTTTATTAAAAGAGTTATAAAAAGAAAATTTATTGAGAGCAACACATATGCAGAATTTTTCAAAACTGGTATATTGCGGTTTATTCAATACTCCCCATATTGTGCAAGGAAGATGGAATACATTCATTGTTTTAATGCGTTTATCAAGAGTTTCCTTTTTGAACATCAATACAATCTTTCTATATACAATAGCATTTCTGGACATCGAAGTTATAAAAAGTGAGAAATAAAATATATTATCAGTGAATAATTAAAATATTATACAAGTTATATTTGGCAACATTGATATTGTCCGACACAACTTTGTCAATCAAAGAATATCATCTTGTTTTTATAAAATTTTAATTAATAACCAAAAGATAATAAAAGTCTATCTCCATATTGTAGCGTAGAAATCAAGTCTTTGTATATCTGGAGATGTGAAAGTATTTATTGATGACGTCACGGCGACTATTCGACAATTATCAACAAATTAACCCCAACTATCTACAGCTAGAGAATATCGAGCAAGCAAGCTAGGTAACTAAATGATGATTTTACAAATAATAAATATGTTTCCAAATATTTTCATTGAATAATTAAATTAAATTGAAAAATAAATTATTTCTTCGTCACAATATTGCTTCACATACTTAAATATTAAAATTTTACACAAATAAATTTACTGGCAATGTGTTTTTTTTAAATATCATCAAATATTATCTCTACAGACCTTACTGCAATGATATTAGTAATCATTGCAGTAAGGTCTGTAGAGATAATATTTGATGATATTTAAAAGAAACACATTGCCAGTAAATTTATTTGTGTAAAATTTTAACGATAGATGGCAATTAAATTTAATTTACTAATACTTAAATATACAAAACCTTTTGAGTTTTTGAAAATATTTTTAAGCAGTTAACATTTGTATGCATATATTATAAAGAAAACGATATTTTAATAATCAGCCCTTAAAAATACTTTAGTAAACCTAGAATTCAATATTAATGTATAATTAGAAAATACATATTTAAAAATATTGTATAAAAATTTTTATCAATTTTTTTATGAACCGATAATTAATTTTTAATTAAAAAGGCATATATTGGATCAAAAAATCATTTATTTTACCAAAATTTCAGTTGACTGAACGCCAACCTTTATCAAGGTGTTATAACATATTTAATGTGTTATAACACCTTGATAAAGATTGGCGTTCAGTCAACTGAAATTTTGGTAAAATAAATGATTTTTTTGATCCAATATATGCCTTTTTTAATAAAATATTTATTTATGGATTGCTCTATTTTCAAAATAATTAATTTTGTTATTTATATTTTCCCATTCTTCTGTAAACTTGCCTCATTGCCTTTCTGGTATTTTATAAATTTGTGTTTGTTCTTACCATAAATAAATTGCCGTGATTCTTTTGAAAAGTTTGTCTTTCCTAATTTTCTACTCGTGAAAATATTTATAAATATAATTATAAAAATATCTCTCTCTCTTCAGCGCACAATTTCTCATTTAATTAAATGACAGGTAAATCTTAAAATTTATACCTAAATGCATTTTCATTTCTCAATAAAATGTGTTTATATAAAGGTTTTTGAATCTGTTTTGCAATTGAGATAGCCAGAATATCTCTAATAATCCACAAAATGAATTTTTAAAAAAGGTATTTAGTGAGAGAAAACATTTGAGAAAAGCATTATTGGCGAATAAGAAAATAAAATTGAAGATTCTGCTACAAATAATGAAAAAAAAAAAAAGAGAAGAAAGAAGAATAGAAGGATTCTAAAAAGAGCAGAAGGAATGTGAGCATTAAGGAATTAATCCCTCTGTGTGAGGAATTCCACATCGTTAGCTGAAGAGATCTTGGAAACCCACAAAAGAGTGAAGGTTGCCACAAAGAATTGAATGTTTGGAAAGCTGAAATAGGATGCGATGGTCAGATGCACCTGGCTGCTCAGTGCTTCAGCATAAACAATGGAGGATGCACCAAATTCTACTGAAGAATGGATATAAGTTGCTTAAGATTATTCACTCAGAATATGGCATTTCTGAATAGTGTATATTGCTTATTAGTTTACATAAATGATATTTAAACATATTTATATATAATATGCGATTATATCTGCAAGACACGAACTATTACTAGTCAAAAATGAGCTTGCACAATGTGAGTATCTTTTATTTTACATTTGAAGAGCTTTTAGCTAATCATTTATTTTGCGTAAAAAGATTTATTATAAGCTATTTTAGACTATATTAATATATTTAAAATATCGCGGTAATTTATATATGGGACAAATGTTCGTGTAGATTTTTAGATGCACATGTAATTTTTTTGCAGATTTTAAAAATTCATATATCCTGTCAAAACTGGCTAAAACCATATGCTCATCTATTAACTATCTTTGCAATAAAAAAGAATATGGTAAGTAAAGACGCCACGACATCCTATTTGTCCAATGCAGAATTCTCACCTCATAGTATCAGGCCATTTTTCTCGTCAGAGCACAACTTTCCAGATAAGTTGGAAGAAGCTACGAAAGAGTGTCGACGATATCTCAAGATAACAAGAGTATCCAAGTTCAATAGGCATTTATAGATAATCGTGCGCACATTCGAAGATCAGATATTCACAGATAAGTACGAAGTCTGCATTTTTGTAGGCATTCTCAGCCCCAGTTCCTTACGGTTCCGAAGTATTTGTAAATATGCATTCAAGAGTATAGACAAAACACAAATAAACACGAAGTTGAAGCTTACAAAAGCCAATATCTCCATGGAGAACGCTAACGAATTTGCGCTTCATCCTTGCCCAGGGGCCATGTTAACCTTCTCTGTATCGTTCCAATTTTAGTATATGTACTGCCGAACAAGCTCCGTGGAGAAATCTCTGTAGTCACCAATTGCGTTACATACCACACCACAATAGATCTACAAATGTATTCGTCGATGTCTTAACATGAATACATAAACCTATAAATAAAGTCTGAGTATAAAAGTCGAAACTACAAAGGTCAATGACATAAACAGGACAGAAATAGTGTTACAGTATCTATATAAAAGGAATGACGATGCCAAACAACACGACGTCCCACCCCCCCACCACAGTTCCAGATGCCTACTCAGGCGTGTTTCCCAGCACCCTAATTGCCCCCACCACGGACAAATTGACATAATGCCCCCGTTGGGCCCCTGGACTTGGCCTAATTGATGCTCAAGTCAGATGACGTACTCTACCCACGTTGACCTTGGAAATATCAGCAATGCCGTCATGTACAATTACAGCCAAACCATGCTCTTCGGGCCTCATGGCCAGAAGCGCAATATCATCGGCATAACGGTATATGAGTAACGTAGCTTTGCACCCAGGCGCTGTTCCCCTGCCAACTCTACGTTTCCTCCACCCCTGCGAGGCATCTTTGCTGCCAGACCCCAGGGTCACTTACCACTGGAAGTTGCGTTCTGCCATGGGGGTTAGAAGACCTTGCTCTAAATGGCCAATTAACCCGGAATAGAAAGAAGAAGAGTAACATTATACATTCATAGACAAAACCTGAGGAAGTGGAAAGTGTTTGACTTATGGAGACAGAGGCAATTATGTTCACATTAGATTTACTCGTGTGTCTTCAATAAAGGCCACTGTGTATCAAATATTTTTCAGAGTCTAAATCCCGAAAAACATGCTAAAAAGCACAACTTCCTTAAGTTTTATCCACGAGTGCATAAAGGTATTCAGAAAACAAATCTGGGAACGGCACACTCAAAAATAGCGCAATAAGCGTTATAACGGGAACAGCATAACGAAGATTTATTGCAAATTATCTTTCTCATCTTCAAATATTCCATTGTTAACAATTTTTTGCAATAGTTATAGATTTGATCATTTCTGTATATCTAAAATACATTAAGCAAAAATATAGAAGATAATATTAGAAATCGAGTTTGAGGGATTGCCTTATAAAATTACAACAAAAATATAGTCTAAATCATACACAAAAAATATCCCTTTAAATGACCTATATAAAAGAAGTCTCTCAGGATTTGAAAAAAGGTCATCCCAGGGTGTCACCAGGAAGGTTTACACGCCCACTCTAACCAAGTTGAAAGAATTCCAGCAGAGATGTAAAACGTGAGAGAGATTTCATATTTACAAATAATGTATTTACATTATACAAGTCAATGGTAGCAAAGGTAAAACAATACACACAATATACAGTACACAATATACTTGTTTATATATAAAAGAGAAAATATAAAAAGATATAATTAAACAACAAAAGAGGAAACAATTTACAGTTAGGCAAAGTCCAGGAGACTCCCCCAACGACTAAAGAGTCCTCCTCAAGACAGTAAGGGGGTTTTCACACTCTCACCTCAAGGCACAGAAAGAACCTGTGTATTGAGGACTTGGCAGACGTTGTCATCCAGCCCGAAGAGAAAGTAGCCCTTCAGGCTGGCTGTATGATCTTGAAGGTATGAGGGGTCTTATGGAGCTGCAGGACCACGTCAGGTCGACAGAACCACAGATGATGCAGGTCTCGGGCAGAGGCTGAATGTACAGGATGAAGAAGAAGGATGAGAGAGAGGAAGTAGCACTTGGCATGACTAAAGGTCAGAGTTAGGCATAATTTGAACATAGAGCATAATATTTTACAAAACTTAAATGATGTATACTCCTTTTTACCCATTAAGGAAAGCTAAATAATGCTAGATAAAGACTAGTGTTAGATAAAGACTAAGAAATCTTACAATAAGTAAATAGAGGACTATGGAAGATCATATAACTGTGGTGATGTCAGATGGAGACTAAGGAATCCTCCAAGGCTCCGAGAGGTAAATAGAGAGCTGGAACTCCCACGTGTCGTGGGCGAGGAGACGCCGCGCCCGCAGTCGCATGGACAATGGGACGCAGGCCCTGACCCGCGCATCACCCACGGGATTATTAAAATTTCTGCAGCGGAGGTTCTGCTAGTTAGGCAATGTTTGTAACACTAAAACTCTTCATGCGACCTCAAAACACGACCTTTATAGTGAGAAGTATTTCATGTTACATTTTCTCTTTAATTCAACCAACAAATTATGGTATTCTAATTTTTCTCCTTAATGACCTGAAAACAAAATTCTATATAAAACACTAAAGAATTTACGTTTCATTCTTGAGTAAAAACCATACAATAATCTCAGTACCGTTAAAAAACATACAGCTAAACTAGAATGTCCAAAATTCCAGAGTGATTATTGCCAAATTTCATTTTCCTCTAAGCCACTTTGTAAAAGAATCTGTAGTGAAAGGCATTTACAAAGCGTCACTTTATAGCGAACTACTTCAAAACTAAATTTTGCATTCAGCGGCTTTCAAAGTTCGGAATTCTATAAGGTGACTTCAAGACAAACTTCTATGGTCATCATCATTTTTTCCTTACCGATCTGGAATTTCAAAGTGTCCTTTTCTCTTTTGCAACTTGAAAATAAAAAGATAGGAGGTAGTGAAATGCATTTTAAAATTTAGTTTACTCCAATGAAACCACTAAACTAAATTGTTAAAGGAAAGTCATTCGCAAGTTTCATTTTTTCTTAGTGACTTTTAACCAATATTCATTAGTGAAAAGTCTTTCGTTTTTTTTCTTAGCGGTTTTAAAATTTCTGTAATAAATGGTATTCACTAATTTAGTTTTATCTTGAGCGAATTCAGAACACATTTCTGTAATTAAAACAATATTAATTATTTTTAAAAAACTTTTGTGTTTTTTTTTTTAATTTAAACTCAAATCACACCAGATATACAAATAAATTTTAATAGAGCTGAGATAATCCAAGCATTGGGTTTTTGAAAGCTTTGAAAACTCTCTTGAGTAAAGTCCATTTTGTTCTTATCAAGATACCGATAATATTTCTAGAATTTTACCTAATATTTGACAAAATTACTGTTAAAATTTTCAACCACATTTTTTCCATTAATTTGAGCAAGCCCTATTTTAGTCCAAGCACTGAGCATTTTGAAGCTTGCAGGATCTCTTGAAATCGTCAATGTTCAGTTCTGATGGGATTCCCAGCCAGACCATTGTCTTTAAGGGCTTTCCAAATATACTAAAGCTGGTGCTGTGGTAATTGCAAGAACAGTCACTAGAGGACACGTATATCTTTGTATCTCTTTTTTGAGTGTGAGTGTGTTTGGGGGGTAGTGGGTGGCATTTTCTTTGGTAACTCTTCTTCCAAAAAAAGTATTCTAATTAGAGTAAAAGATCGTTATCAGGCTTCCAGTTACAATACTAGCTAGCCAATTTCTCTAATTATCCTGTTCTACGCTCAAAATACTCTGTTGAATTATCGCATATAACACTATCCATATCTTATAGTGATCTTTTAGGCAAGATTTTAGAATAACGTTATTAACGAAGTTTAACTTTACATATATGTATATCATTCTCTCTCAAGAAAAAATACCTATAGTATGTTATTTGTGCATGTTTCAAGCCTTTTAACTTTGAGATTGTTAAATGAGCTGCGTCATTGTACTATACAACAACAACAAAAAAGCCTTTATTGAGGGCCTCTCGTCCTATAAAGGATTCGCCAGTTTACAGAGTAATTGAAGAGAAGAGAACTAAGAATACAGAGAGAAACCTATATGTAGTAGGTATAGTATGATATTTTCTACACTGTGGCTATATACAACAGCAGCAACAAGCCTTTTACTGGAATCAAAGTCCCATACAGGATTCGTCATTCTAATCCTGACAAAGATTATTTACATATAATTATTTACATCAATCATTGTACTATACATCTATTAAAGGAAGTCGTATAGCATCGGCCAAGCTGCAGAAAGACCAGATGTCTGAGGTACTGTCAGGAACAGAAGGCCATAAGGATCGTTATCAAGAAATAAACTATTGAGGACTTTCTAATGGGGAAATTTGTGGCTCTTTGTTTTCCTTACAATTTCAGGCTTGAAGTTGGATTTAAAAAAATCTAATTCAGTATTAAAAATATATATATTTAAAAATTTATAAAGATATTTAATAGTAACGTTATAAATATATCTTTATAATTATCATATCGATAGATTGCTGTACGCCGACGACATAGCAATTATAGGTGAGTCCAGGATAAACCTCCAAAAGAAGATCAAAATACTGAAAGAATATCTCGATGAGAACTTAATGACACTAAATGAGTCCAAGTCAAAGATTATGGTGTTCCGTAATGGAGGTAAACCCTCAAATAAGGATAGATGGTTCTGGAATGATAAACCCATAGCAATAACTTCAAGATATACATACTTGGGATTCCCTCTGACACCAACAATAACAACTACTCACCCGGCAAATTACTTTAAAGGAAAAGCACTTACAGCAATTAACGCCACACACCCAATATTAATAAAATCAAAAGCAAAGTCAATAAATTTATCAATCAAACTCTTTGATACAATAGTGAGAGCTGTCCTGATGTATGCCGCTCCATTATGGGCAACAGAGCATAAAGACTTACTGGACAATATACAAGACATATTTATCCGTAGGTTCCTGAATCTGCCCAGATACACTCCAGGTTACCTAATCAGACTAGAAACCGGTCGTATCTCATTGAGTGTAACAGCCTTAAAATTAACCCTGAAGTATTGGCTGCGGGTGTTGAATATGAGCAGTGACAGATTGCCACGTATATGTTTTAATAGAACACGGGAACTCTCTAATGCTTCGGGCACACCCATCGGTTTCATTAAAAAGCTCACTAATCTGCTTAACGATAATGGATCCCCTGCACTTGTTTCCTGTGATGACCCTGAAACGCTGAGGAGCGCGATTGCAGGGCTCTTAAAAACAGCGGCAGACCAATCTATACAAAACGACCTTACAAGAATGGATAAATCTAAGCTATACTCTCACTACAAAGACATTCACATATCTTTCATGACGGAGGGATACCTTTTAGGGGATTTTCCTTTCCCGGTTGTAAGACTACTCGCACAAGTTAGAATACTTTCAAGTTTTTTTAGAGAAAACCACACCAAGATGCTCTGCGGTGAGGACCCGACTTGTACCTTCTGTAATTCAAAACTACAAAATGAAATCACTCACTATATTTTTGATTGCTCTGCTCTGAAAGAAGAAAGAAGAACCCTTATGCTCAAAACTGGGCAACTCTGTGCTTCACTTCCATCAATAATTGACAATATGACCCAGAATAAGTATATTGCTACGGCGTTTTATGGTTTCCACAAGTCCATATCTCAGAAGAAGGCCAAGTGATACTCACTCCTCACTTTCTTACTGCTACTCTTTTTGTGTTGATTTCTTGCTTCCCTCTTTCTTATTATTTTTTTTTTTCCTTTTCTTGTTTTTTTTTTTTCTTTCTCTTTTTACTCTGTATATATCGCTATTTCCGTTGTCTCACTGCTTTGTTCTTATGCATACCTCTGGTGAATCCTGTATAGGGTCAGTGACCCTAAATAAAGGCTTTTTTGTTGTTGTTGTTGTATCATATCGATAGTTGAAAGTTTTAATGATGATATTTAAAAATACTTGTATATATATTCACTATAGTTTGCCTAAGTGGTTATTACTGGTTATTAGATTTTATGGAAACTCATAACCAAAAATTATTTTTATTGTATCAGTACTTATCCTTCAAGTATATCAAGTAAATAAACTCATAGAAAAAACTTGAGGAAGTGGAAAGTCTTTTATGTTGCCGGTCGTCTGTTATTTTTGAGGAGACAGGCATTTTGTTCACATGTTGCTATCTCGTGTGTCTTCAATAAAGGTCACTGTAATATCTTTCAGAGTTATTGTCTGAATCCCAATATACATGCTAGAAGGTATAACTTCCTTAAGTTTTGTCCATGAATGTATCTTTCAGAGTTATTGTCTGAATCCCAATATACATGCTAGAAGGTACAACTTCCTTCAGTTTTGTCTCCATGAGTGTATTTGGTTATCTCGTGTGTCTTCAATAAAGGTCACTGTAATATCTTTCAGAGTTATTGTCTGAATCCCGATATACATGCTAAAAGGTACAACTTCCTTAAGTTTTGTCCGTGAGTGTAGCTATAGTACAGGCCCGAGTAATAATAATGCTCGTAGAGGTTTGTGGTTGATTATAGTCCAAGTACACCAAGTATATATCCACAGAATCAGTTTGACCTTTTGTCATTACCACAGCTTCGTTTGGTTACTCGTACTTACTGGTGGAATTGGGTTGTGAGAGAGTTAGAGACCATTATACAGGGTGTACCAGGTAAATTGGGACTAACTTTGACAGTCCATAAAACAAAAACTACTTGAGATTAAAAACTTGTTTTTTTTCATTACGTAGCCATATTCATGTAAAATGCAACAGTACATGTGTGCGCAGTGTAGTGATGAAGAGTAACCGAGAATTTGAAAATCGAGCTGCCATCATCGTTGCTCTGCGCGCCGGAAGGAGCCCCAAAGAGATAGTGGATTTTCTTAAGTTGCCCAAAACCACTATTTATCGTGTCAAGAAGCAGTTTGATGAGGCCGACAGTAACAAAGAGGGGATAGCTACAAGGAAAAAGCACTCGCGTCGATCGGACAGGGTAAGAGGCGAAGAATTTGTCAAAAATGTCAAGGAGAAGATTGATGGAAACCCTGGGAAGAGCACGAGGGCCATAGCCAAGGAAATGGACGTTGGCTCTATGACAATTGTCAGAACTATCCATGAGGACCTTGGTCTCAAGTCTTATGCCCTTCGGAAAGGTCAGTTGCTGACTGAGAATATGAAGAATAACAGAAAAGGAAAGGCTGCTGCCCTCCTCAACAACCTGAAACACGACTCTTTTGGCATGCTAAGGTTCTTCTCTGACGAAAAGAACTTTGACGTGGACCAAAAGGTAAATCCCAGGAATGATCGCTGGATCTGTAAAGACCCCTCAGAGATACCTGTCGTGATGCACACGAAATTTCCTGCCTCCGTAATGGTCCTTGGCGTTATCAGCAGTGAAGGTGATGTCATGCCTCCCAATTTCTTTGAGAAGGGCCTTAGGATGAACGCTGACACCTACATCAATGTTCTGGAGACCGTTGTGAAGCCTTGGATGGACATGGTGGCCGCAGGAAGGAAGTATGTCTTCCAACAGGACTCAGCTCCAGCCCATAAGGTAAAAAAGACACAATCGTGGCTGACACTTAACGTCCCTAGTCACTGGGGTCCTGATATTTGGCCCCCTAATTCTCCAGATTGCAATCCCCTCGACTACTATGTATGGGGCGTTGTTGAGAGAGATGTCAACAAAGCTCCTCATACTACCATCCAGTCTGTCAAGAAAGCAGTTCACACGGTGATGACCCAAATGGACAAGGTCATCGTCGCCAAGGCCTGTGCTTCATTCCGCACTCGCCTCGAGACTGTTGTAGCTAATAATGGAAACTACATTGAATAAATAAAAACTATATCCTTTTATCTACTACTGTGTCAAATTTCATTCGGATATTTTAATTTTTACTTGCAAAAAATTTCAGTTAAAATACCATTGTTGAAATTCCCAATTTACCTGGTACACCCTGTATTAAAAGCAGTTTATTAAAAAAAACCTGAAGTGGGTTCCAATCCCGGTTCTTGGTTGTGGAAAACTCCTTGTGTGTACCTCCGCGTCACTTCAATAATTTCTCTAACATGTAAGTTAAACTGACAGAAAGTACTTTATATCACATCCCTAACTCCCTTATAATCTTTTCTGGCCGTTTGAGGCAACGACCCATTCTCCTGAACACTAAGATGATACGACATCACCTGACTATCGACAACATCTCAAATCACATTTGTATATATTTACAAGCCATCTTAAGTCATATAAATACCTATTTTCAAGCAATATTTAATCATTCCGATATATTTAAAAGCTACATTAAACAATTCATGATAAAATTGTGAAAAAGGTTTTAAAATTATAAAATATTTTGTAATTTTAAAACATTAAACAATCCTTATCTATTTCTAAGCGATAGTCAATGCCATTCCTAACTAATTCCCCCTATCACCTCTTAGACCATCCCTATCTTTTCCCAAGCCATCTTCAACCCCATCCCTACCTAATTCCATCATATTTTGAACCATCCCTAACTATTCCCAAGTATATTCAATCCCATCCCTATCTATGTCCAAGCCATTTTCAATCTCGTCCCTACCTAATTCCATCATATCTTAAACCAACCCCATCTATTGTCAAGCCATCTTCACGCGCACAATTCCATCCCTAGCTAATTCTACCATATCTTGAATCATTCCTATTTTTTCGCAAGTAATCTTCAATCCCATCCCTTGCTGATTCCACATTATATCTTAAAATAATTCCTATCTATTCTCGAGCCATCTTTAATCCCATCCCTAGCTAATTCTATCATATCTTGAATCTATTTCCAAGCCATCTTTAATCTTCCATCCATAGCTAATTTCATCATATCTTAACTCATTCCTATCTATTCCCAAGTATCTTCAATCACATCCCTATCTATTCCCAAGCCATCTCTTTAATCCCATCCCTAGCTAATTCCATAATCTCCTTAACCATTCCTATCTAGTCCCAAGCCATCTTCACGCACACAATTCCATCCCTATCTATTCCCAAGTATCTTCAATCCCATTCCTATCTATTCCCAAGCCATCTCTTTAATCCCATCCCTAGCTAATCCCATCATCTCCTTAACCATTCCTATCTAGTCCCAAGCCACCTTCAGGCACACAATCCCATCCCTATATATAATCCTAAGCCATCTTCTCAATCCCATCCTAGCTAATTCGACCATATATATTAAACTATCCCTTACAATTTACAGCCTATCTTATCCATTCCAGGTCATTCGGTCGTCAGTTATCGACACGCTGAGGTAACCCTGGAAACAATCTCAAACACAACTATCTCAGGTCAGTTTCCTAGAATACATTTGAGTCTAAGTGAAAACCCCCATCATTATAAATTTATAGGTAATTAAAATTTCAACCTTTTATCTCTTCGGAAAAAAAAGTTACACTCCCATTATGGTAACGTTAAAAAAAAAATGGGCTAAAATATGGGTAGTTAATATTAATCTGATTCAGGTTTTTTTTTTTTTTAATTATTTAAAGTACGCGAGTGTGTTGTATTACAGGTCATGGCAATTATGGTGGGTGGGAGTTTGTGGCTTTTTTTTTTTGTCAGTGGATCGAATGCTAATATGGAAAGAGGTTTTATCGTTAGACTTATGCAAATGAGCCAGCGCCCCGTTTGGCTACTTGCACTCACTGGTCGGGCAAAGATGTGTTACAGAAGAAAACTTCTCAATATAAAATTCTCTCCCAAATCCTTGTTAGAAACCAATAGTATTTTACCACTACGCCTCGATTCAAACAAATATTATTTCAACTATATCTTTCAATTAAGTTTCATTTTGTTCGAATATTTTTAAAGTTTTGTCTTGACTTATCAATTGATCTAACTATTCGCGTTCTTTTCAAATATCAAAAAATGCGTTGTTTTTTATGCATATTTAATATATACATTGTTTTAATGCATTTTTAGAAGGGTTAGAAAAATGTGCCTATTTGCCGATATAGAAAATTATTAATAAGTTAAAAAAAAATCAATGTCTAAATTCAAAAATGTAACAAATTTTTATTAAGATCGCTAAATTATTTTAAAGGCTATGAAGAAAAAGGCATTTTATGGTATAGCAACTGCTCAGTTACACGGGTAGAAGATGCCTTTTCTTAAATATAAAAAAAGTGGGAAAAAAAAGATGATTAGAAGACACTCAGTCGTTATGTCTAATTAAGATGGTGTACAGCTGATTACTAATTTTTTATTGGTATTCCTAACATTGTTTGCCAGTAAGGGACTGCCCTGTAGGGCGAAGTACGGTGTCGTGAGCCCCGAGCTGCTACGGTAACCGTGAAGGCCTACAGGGATCTCTGAAATGTGGCTGAATAACGAGGCAATGGAGTGAACAAGACACCACCACCGGCATTGTTTGCCTTTTTTATTTGAATTCCAGGGGGAATGTATATAAGACGAAATGTCTTAATAAAACTTTTGTTGATATATCTGAAAGTTGCAATCCTTCAAAAACTGCGCTTTAAAATCTGTAAACAGTTGAGTGCGAAATCCGAACAAAATTCTTATTACCATTTGAGTCTTAGGTATCGCAGAAAATTGAGAATTTTGAAGCGTGGCTATGGCAGAAAACGGCCACTACCACGTCACTCCGGAGTCTACTGGACTTATGAATGGCCGGGGCTGAAAGACAGTGTGTAAATAAGTGACAGACGCCCTGTGAGGTAATTAAGGTCATTTAACCGTCTGTTGTGTTCTGCAGGGAGGAGCGGTGCGTGGGTGTCACGAGTCCTCTCACCTGTCGTGTCGGCTGTGTGAAGCTATCCATGTCCTAATATGTTGTTGTTTGTCTGCTTTCACTTCTCTAAACATATCCCTTCCTGTTGTGGACTCTTCCCACGACAACATAAACAACACGATGTATCTTGAAGATAGAGCTTGCTTGGCCTGTATTCATATTATTATATTTTTTTAAAATAGACACTTCGGTCAGTTAAAGTTTTATTTCATCAACTGTTTAATTTAGTTAGAATATTTATGTTTATATAAAGGTTTAATATAATTTTTCTATGATTGTGTAAATATTCATTGAATTTATCATCATCACCTTTTTTGTTTACAAAAATGTTTAATGAAAAATAAAGTAATGTAATTGAACGAAATGGTTGCCCTCATGTTTACTGATCCAATGTTTTAATAATCTAAGGTTTATTTTGTAAGAAAATTATACAGTTTTATTTCATCAACGTTTCAACAAAAATCTTTTGTCTTCGTCAGGAGAAATAAAAATAAAGCATTTGGCAAGGCGTTAAAAATTGTTCAGATGTTTGCCATATGCTTTATTTCTCCTAACGAAGACAAAAGAGTTTTGTTGAAACGTTAAGAAAATAAAACTTTAACTGGCGAAGTGTCGATTTTTTTAAAAGACGTATGTATCTTGTTGCCACTTTAGCCCCCATGGTAGAGTCCACCGCAACCATGGCTTTGTAACTACTATACTGTAAGTGCTCTACATGTCTACACACGTATTTGTACTTTTGCACTCTAAAGTGCATTATTCCTAATTGGTTACTTGCATTCACTGGTGGGATTGGACCAGTGCAAGATTTGGGGGTCATTGAAACATGTTTTTTTTATGTTTTAGATAGAGTGTGTGTGTGATTTGAGTGCGGGTCTTAGTTTCTGACAAGTCCATCAACACATATATAAATATAGATGGAAAATTTGCCGGGAGGAAATTGATCCATAGAAGCATAGGGCGCCTCTCCCGTCAATGGCGTCAGGTTTTGACGTTTATTTTGACGGGAGAGGCGCCCTATGCTTCTATCTATATTAATAAAATGGAAATTTCATAAGTGGACATCACTAAAAACTTTCGTTACAATGCATCAATTTCAACCAAATTTTCAACATTTATGTAAAACGAGATGGAGCAGGTTTTGCTTAACATCAAAATATATTTCCTAACATTAACATGCGTAACTTCGCTGTTATCGATTAAATACAAAAAAAAAAAATCAACAGAGTTAATTCTATTTATATATAAATACAAAAATAAAAATCAACAGAGTTAATTTTTTTACATACTAGCTAATAATCTCAATCTAAAAAACAACAACGATATTACATCTTTCTCACATATTCACACATAATCTTAATTAATAATTAACTAATCTTTAACATTGTTTATTATATTTCAACTTTTATTTCTACATTTGTTTTTAAATACCCAATTGTTTTATCATGTTTCTAATTTCGCCTAACAAATATACAAATTTATAGTGACCAACATATGCAAATTTTACCTTTGTTTTTATTTAACTTGATATCGTAAACATATACATCCATTGTACATATATAAATGTGTGAAATATATATATTGGAAGAATTAAAAGATATATTTAAATAAAATATATGTATTTTCTAAATATATATATGAATGTTTACAACTTTATTCCAAGAACACAAAGGAAAAATAATGGTATCGTTATTTTCAGTTTGATCGAAGGGTACTATAAGAGGAGTTAGGTTCTCTACATTTTTGAAAAAGTAAATTTATAATAAATTTTAATTTGAATAACTCGAGAAAGGCAACTAAATCTAAGCCTCTAAGGACTTATATTCAAGATCAACCTGCTTATAAAGAGAACTGCCAATCTACAGTGCTTGAGTCACGTTGATAAGTAACCTACAACACTTCAACACATTATCAAGTGATTCCAACTCCGCCTTTGCCGGTCCCAAGCCCGGATGAAAAAGGAGGAGGGGGAGCAGTAACAAGCTCACTAAAAAACCTGGGTTCAGCTGGCCCGGCTGATAGTACCCTGTAAGGGCTCCTAATCCAGGGATAGAGGATGAGCAGTATTTGTACTCCATGTTAGGAGCAGCTGCACATGGCGTCTGTTCCTCATGTCAGTGGCGGTCATTTCTTTTCGAGCTAAGTCGGCCTGCCACAGAGTAGTGCTCCCAGTCTTAATGACAAAGGCAGACGCATTCTACTTCACCAAGTCATGATGGTTGTCAAAAAGACACCATCAAGGGTCACAACTTGATATCCTAATATGATTGAGTGGAGATAAGAAAGAAGAAGAAGAAGACCAAGTGATTCCTCAATCAACAACAACAAATAATTTATTAGGGACACTCGTGAACATGGGTAAACAGAAGAAACATAATATGTATCTACAGAAAGTGGAAAATAACGTCAATCTTTCCTCAAGTTGAGTCGCTCTTCTGTTATAAGCCCTTTGGTTGTGCTATTTTCCAGAATTTGCGAAAAGCCAATGTATATGTCTTGCTTTTCATTACTATTGCTAATAAAACATATGGCGAATTTTGATACCTCAATCAACAGGACTACAAAGCTAAATTTATTCTAGCAATTTTACAGGCAGATTGTCCTGATAAGCGAAGACATTACGTACGGAAAGCTATCTAGGGTCCACAAACCTTTGACAAACCAGGGAAGGCGACAGAGGCCCTTGTTTCAGAAACCTCCGGAGGCCATGAGATAACCCGTTATCTGGACAAATCAATTAGAACATTTCCGAATTTTTCAGGGTCTACTTCATACCATTCCTTTATTGCATTTTTCTTTTTTGCCTTTTGGCTTAGCATAATTTATTATTTAACTCCCTTCCGTACAAGCGTGTTCTAACGCTTATACTATACAAATATATTAATTTGTAAAACAATTTGAATTGTTTATCTTTAGGCTTTGTATCTAAGAATAAATATAGATTTTATTATACAATCAATCAAAACCTTTCCTGAGAGATACAGCAATGAGTGGAAAAAAAGAGGGAGATAGAGATGAGAATATTGTTACGATCTTTTCTTTAATTCTGTCGCAACACACTGTGGAATAGAAAAAAGCCGACAACAACTATATGCTTTATCCCATCTTACTCTAGACAGTCAGCAATTCTCAAATATTTACATAGACCCAAAAAAAAAAAAAAGAATTAATAGAAAACTAGTTAGAACATTTACATATCTAAAAAATAGTTGAATTAAAATACTTTGTGACAATATACAATATTATATGGGAAATATGCAAATATAGAGATATAATTGAGTAAAATTTATCATTCCTCCAGGGAGAAGTGTCCTTTCAGAAGAAACTTATTGTGCATGTTTTTTTTTGATATTTTATAATAGTAAATAGAAATTTTCCTCTATCTGAGTATAAAACTATAGAGCCTATATACATCATTATTACTATATTAATGTTAGGCCGCTTAGGTGTCAAGGATGGCCAAATAAGCAGGCGGTAAGGATCTCTGTTCTCTTTATTTACCTTCGTGTATTATGGAGTAACATACATCATCCAACAACAGGGAGGACGGCTTTACTCCTGATGGCCAGATAGGCTTCCTTCTGGACTCGTCCGTCCCCCACAGCTATTCTTGGTGGTGATCACACGTCGTCTAACTGACCCTGCTTACTACCACGGCGCTGCCGAAGCTTTCCCATTGTAACAATAATCATGAACTGACACTGTCTTTTAGAAGAAATTTTAATTAGAGACATTTTGATATATTTTATGTACATGAATGTCCATGTTACATAATATTTGGCCCCAACCCATAATCTTATTTATAGAAAGAAAATCTGACGCGGTTTCTATTCGAAGCCTACTGGGAGTTCAGACGACTTTTGACGCGATTGTTTTTGACCTTTCAAGATAAGTCGATATCCAGAATTTCAGAACCTAGCTTTGAATTACAATCAAAATTATCAAATTTATTCATAACTGTGGCATTGGGCTATGAACCTGGAGACATCGTAGCTTTGTCTTTTAAATCGTGAATTTTTTTATATGTTGGTGTTCTAAGTTCAAATCCGAGAGATTTGAGATTTAAAAATATTTTATTGACCCCATACACAAGTCGATGGTAGTAGTATATAATAATCATAAAAAGAGGGAAAAGAGGGATAAAATAAAAGAGGGATAAAATAAAGGAGTAAAATATATACAGTTATGTACAGTCGAGGAGATTCCCCCAACGACGGAGAGTTCTCCTCCAGACAGTAAGGGGGTTTTCCGAGAGAGAGAAAGCTTTTTTTATCATTTAATATTCTTAATTTTGAATAAGCTTGCGACTAACTAGACTTCAACATCGGTTCTTGTTGAACAAAAAATCATTATAATTAAAGAGGTTGGTGGAGAGACGATTGACATAAACTGTCGATATCCCATAGCCACGATCTAGGATCGATTTCTGTACTGGACACTTTTTTTCTGAAGGAAAAAGCACTGCTTAAATGGCTTCCAATTTTTGAAGTCCAATTCTACCTGTGAGTGCAATTACCCAAACGGAACACATTCTACATATGTAGACATGCGGTGCACTTACAGTAAAAGTAGTCGCTAACTACCCACCATGATTATTATAGCCTGTACCTGTGTGTATTAGTGATATACAATTACGTTGTGAGATTTGCATAGTAGTTTAGAGAGAAGGTACCTTTTAAAGTTCAAAGCCGAACCAATTTCTACAGAGTGTGGACCAGCGGTTCATTAAGAAAAACATACAGGTGCTCCAATTATTTCCATGGCCGACAACTTCTTATACCTTTTGTAACAACCAAATTGCCACGCGTTCTGTGTTAACCTTGGTTCCTCAACTTTGGAGGCAAATATAGGAACTGTTTTTCGTATGTAAAGAGGAAGAATTTGTTATTTTTCTCTTCTCAACTTCAGAGTTAGGACACGATTCTCACAAGATTAAAGATAATTTGTTATTTATCTTAGGTTTGAATGAGTTGGGTCACAAGAACTTGGTGTAACTGTGATGATCTGTTTAATTTTGCAGGATACGTTCTCAGAAGATGATCCTTGAAGATTGCTATTGACTATACTGGAAGGATACATATAGAACAACTAGCCGAATGACCCGGGCAACGCCCGGGTTTTACCCGATTAAATGTCTTTATTTAAATACTATTCGTTACGATTATAAATTGGCGGCATGAATGTCACTCTTGTGAAACGTCCCGCTCCAAACTTTGTGTCTGAGAAGCGATATTTTTATAGAAAGATGATCTGGCTTTTGTTTTCTGCTCGAATGAATGTTTTTCTGTTAGAATTTTGTTCCTGCGTACAAAATAATGAGCTGGTTTCACCCGTGGTCTCTGCTTTTTGGATTTTTTCCCGATATAATTTTGTATCTGATAATCTTACATGATACAGCAATATCGTCATCATCATTTTCTGACTAATAATATATAGTTTTAATAATTGATTTATATATTTTTTAAAATAGCCTATCGTCTTCCCCGTATTTTTTTACCTATTGCGAACTACCGCGAATTTGTATACCGGACATACAAACCAACAAACAAACATACAAAAATTCATTTTTATATATATAGAAGATATAATATAAATGAGTTTTAAAAATTGTTTTAAAAAAATGCATCGGCCGGGAATCGAACCCTGGCCGCCTGCGTGGCAGGCGAGCATTCTACCACTGAACCACCGATGCTTTAAAAAAATGGCCATATTTAGGTATTCATTCCATTCCGGATTAGTCTGCGTAAAAAAAAGTTCTTCAAATGAAAAAAAGAAATAGCCAAAAATACTAATCAAAATGCAGCCGAAAATTTTCCTCAGGTTTATAAAAAGCGACATGCAAAATTTGGTACCAATTGGTTCAGTAGTTTTTGAGTTTATCGCGAAACAGACAGACAGACAGAAATTGACTTTTATATATAGAACAATAAAGGTAGAACAATGGAAAAAGACACTTCGACCAGAAAAAAAGTTTTATTTTCTCAATAATAAAACTTTTTCTAACTGAAATGTCTTTTATTTAAGAATTTTAAATGCCCGCCAGAACATCCCTATCTTCAAGATAATGAAAAATTTGATTTAATAATCTCAAAGAATGGTTTGGAATGAGAAGATATGAAAAGGTGAAGAGAATTGTATAGAAAAGGTTCAAATGGCGGTTTATGATAAGTGACCTCCGTATTGGATATGACAGTACAAGATGATTATGGTCAGTTTTTAGTAAGCCAGATTATAGATTTTATGCAAACACATTGAGAAATTTTCATTAATTTCATTTTTTAAATTGTTAATATTGCCATCGCGCATGCGATTTATTTTTATGAAGTCCTGTTCTTCATCCTTCTTTCCATGGGTATGCATAGCCAAACAAAACCAATTCCCCTCAGTAAGTACATAACTGGTGTCTTCTCTACTCGTGTAGAGATGTTACCCACTTACAAATCACTCGTACTTCCTTCAAGGCACGTACTATATTTGGAATATAGATTATAAAACGAATGGTTTTAGCATCTACAACACCTCAGGCTGAAGATATGACGTCTAAACCTCGCCGCTTTGTGCATGCGGAAGAAGTTCCTGCAATAGTCGGCGGCATGCTTCAAGAACCTTGAGGGGTATTTTAGGAAGATCCTCTCTAATCAGATCCGGGGGTTAAACTTGGACTGTGCGCTCGAAAAACAAAGCAGGGGAATTAGGATGCCAAGCTATATTTGCATATACCTTGAAAATTATGAAATTTCTAAAACCTTATATGATCATAACCATTAATCATGTAATGAAACTTTGACAATTTATGCAGCGAAATTTCCATGTAACCAAATAGAAGAAAGTGAGAAATTTGTTCATTATTATTTTTTTTTTTTTTTTTGGAGAGAGCATGAGAAAGAAAAAATGGTGCATTTCGGACTTTTTAAACTCTTGAAATAAATGAAAAAAAAAAGATTATATTTTATTTGTTAGAAAAACAGTTTGTCAGCGCTTGAAATTGTTTGTAATTCGAACATAGTCAAAGAATATGGGACCAATATTTGCGAAAAATTTGTAAACCAACTAAGTCTGAAAATATATCGTTAGATTCATTGTGTTAGATTCTTTAAAAATCCTGAGTTCAACTGACCCGGTTGATAGACCTCAGCAATGGTCCCACTCCAGGAATACGGAGGAGCTGTGTCTGTACTCATGTTAGAGTCGGCAGCAAAGGATTCCGTGTTTTAGGAACAGTTTCAAACTACAGGCAAAGTCAGACTTTCACCAAAGTGTGTTTGATCATGGTGCCATGATCAACGAAAGATGCACCCCTATACCCCATTCCATGAGATCATGAACTCATGGAATTCGTGTAATCTTTGCACAAGGGGATAAAAAACAACATTGTGTTAGATACTTGTACCTATATATAAAGGTGTGTAGCGGTATAGTTTCATTACTATCATTTGTTAAGTAGACATATTGTTCATTCTACTTATATAGTTTTATAGTATTTAAGTTCTTGAATATTGTGTTTACTGACTCTATGTAGATAGTAAGAGAAAGGCATCTCCTGTTCTTGCAACTAAAAAATGCTGATGGCTTACGCAAAACTTTGGTCAAATACAGCTTACACCACTGTGGTCCCCCTGGACCCTTGGAATATTCGACCAAATTCTGGTTCGTCTCCAAGGTGACTAACGTGGCAACGGCACCATTTTCCAATGAAATTGACTTAGACCCAGAGCAGCAGCTTTACACACCCAAGATAGTGGATATTGCTGCTGCTGTGATGGAGATGCATGGAGACATCTGAGACTCTTCTTTGGACACGACAACAACAACAACAACCACGCTGATGAGGCTAAAACAGCCCCGAAATACGTACGTGGTAAGCTTTTATTGATTAATCAAGAAAGGGTATTTAGCCAATATTTGAATAATTACTTATGACTAATGACTTACGCCATCTGTCGGAAAAAATATTAACTAATCGTTGATAGCGCAAAGCCATCAGCAACTTTTAGTTGCATAATAAGGAGATACCTTTCTCTTAACTTATCTACCTGATCCCAGTATAATTTCAATTTTGTACTACTTTTTTCGCTCTGTATATATGTTTTAGTGATTGTAGATAATAAAAATAATATTTAATTCTCTCTCGCTTTGGTAGCATCTCTTCAGATTCGGTGCAATACAAGAAATGGCCGAGAGGGAGTGAAGTTCACGGAAGGGTGGAGTTGCGGGGGCGTTGGGCGATCCCAGTGAACTCTGACCCTTCCGTCCAGCTGTCCGTACTGGTCATCATATGGCCAACATGTAGCCACTGGAGACATCACTTTCACGGGTAACAATCAGATGAAACTCCCATATAGCTCATTAAACTCATACAAACATAGAACCTATAACGTAACTGCGCATACACATCAGCTCAAACACAGCTTATGTAGGTACAATGTGCACAACGAGGATCTTGCATGAATACAAGCAATCAGATAAAACACGCATAGTACTAGCAAAGCACAATACACATCTGAATATACGTTCCAAAGTTACCTACACAATCAGATAAGACACGCATAGTACTAGCAAAGTACAATACACATCTGAATATACGTTCCAAAGTTACCTACACAATCAGATAAAACACGCATAGTACTAGTAAAGTACAATACACATCTGAATATACGTTCCAAAGTTACCTACACAATCAGATAAAACACGCATAGTACTAGTAAAGTACAATACACATCTGAATATACGATCCAAAGTTACCTACACAATCAGATAAAACACGCATAGTACTAGCAAAGTACAATACACATCTGAATATACGTTCCAAAGTTACCTACACAATCAGATAAAACACACATAGTACTAGCAAAGTACAATACACATCTGAATATACGTTCCAAAGTTACCTACACAATCAGATAAAACACGCATAGTACTAGCAAAATACAATACCTATCTGAATATACGTTCCAAAGTTACCTACTCAATCAGATAGAATGCATACAAATGTGCTCAAACTAATGTAAAAATAAATAAATATAAACATACGTGACAAAGCAACTTGCACAATCAGATAGAATGCATATAAATGCATACAAACAAATTTAAAAATAAATAATTGCAAAAATACTTACCAAATCAACTTGCACAATTCGATAAAATGCATAGAAATGTACATAAATAAATGTAAACATACGTAACAAAGCAACCTGCACAATCCGATAGATTGCATACTCAAAAAATGTAAAAATAAATAAATGTAAACATACTTGCCATGAAGCACCCTGCACAATCCGATAGATTGCATACTTAACAAATGTAAAAATAAATAAATGTAAACATACTTGCCATGAAGCACCCTGCACAATCCGATAGATTGCATACTCAAAAAATGTAAAAATAAATAAATGTAAACATACTTGCCATGAAGCAACCTGCACAATCCGATAGATTGCATACTTAACAAATGTAAAAATAAATAAATGTAAACATAATTGCCATGAAGCAACCTGCACAATCCGATAGATTGCATACTTAACAAATGTAAAAATAAATAAATGTAAACATAATTGCCATGAAGCACCCTGCACAATCCGATAGATTGCATACTTAACAAATGTAAAAATAAATAAATGTAAACATACTTGCCATGAAGCACCCTGCACAATCCGATAGATTGCATACTTAACAAATGTAAAAATAATTAAATGTAAACATACTTTCCATGAAGCACCCTGCACAATCTGATAGATTGCATACTTAACAAATGTAAAAATAATTAAATGTAAACATAGGCAACAAAGCACCCTGCACAATCCGATAGATTGCATACTCAAAAAATGTAAAAATAAATAAATGTAAACATACTTGCCATGAAGCAACCTGCACAATCCGATAGATTGCATACTTAACAAATGTAAAAATAAATAAATGTAAACATACTTGCCATGAAGCACCCTGCACAATCCGATAGATTGCATACTTAACAAATGTAAAAATAAATAAATGTAAACATATGTGACATGAAGCACCCTGCACAATCCGATAGATTGCATACTCAACAAATGTAAAAATAATTAAATGTAAACATACATAACAAAGCACCCTGCACAATCCGATAGATTGCATACTCAACAAATGTAAAAATAATTAAATGTAAACATACGTAACAAAGCACCCTGCACAATCCGATATATTGCATACTCAACAAATGTAAAAATAAATGTCATATCTACTTGCACAATCCGATAAAAAATTCTGTGTGTTACCCTTACTTATAGCCCTAATAAATTGCACTCTGTGTGTTAACCCGTAAAAGTTAACTTTTGTCACTACTGCACACAAGAACTCTAATAAGACAATCTGGGAAGACTTGAAGAGAATCAGCCCTGAAGCGATCCAATCTGGAAGGATCCCAAGAAAATTCATAAAGGCTGTCATCCAAGAACATAACGGCGATTGTGTGGGGGCGGAGAGAATTCTTTGATCCCTCACTTGGCAAGACTCCCCCTCCCACAAGGAGGCTCTTCTCTCAGGGTCATTACTGGATGAGGTCTTCTTTCTCCCTCCATCCCCAGGGGCCGCTGCTGTACCGGCAGATGTAGCACATTGCTAAACCTGAACATTTGTCGCATTGTGCCCCATTCAAACACCAGAGATTTTGGAATATCAGCAACTCAATTGGTGAAAATTATTCAATTTGTTGCCTTCTAGATTTTCGTGATTTATTTGCAAAATAGCATTTCCCGAATCTTTTATTTGAATGTTTTGAAATTATAGCAATTCATACTTAAATCATTAGATAATAAAAAGTCATATATAGGCGAATAAATCTTTTTATGCAACTCAATATGTGCATTTGAATTATATAATATATGTGAGGGCACATCTTTTTTTGCACAATCAGAGGCTTGTGTTCATAATTTCGATGAAAAACATTTTTATATCAAGAATTTCTCTGAATTACTCGCTATGTGCTGAGCACCTAATACAATAGTAAAGAGATCTAGGAGTAAAACTGGGGAAACACCACTGATAAGCCAGGCCCTACCAATTTATTTTCTAATTTCAGCAGGAATGTAGATTTGTAGATTGTATATTTTTTATGACAGCAGTTCTATAATCTCCAATTTTTCCCTGAATGCATATTTACGAACTGAGATCTTAGAACATTCTCTCATAAACTTCACGATTACGTCCTCTCACAGCAATACGACGACCGAACCTCTATGCAAATAAAGAATAAGCAAATATATAATATTAATATGCATTTTTCATTGCAACATTGAAATATACCAACGAGATGTATATAGTAGAAACCTTGAGAAGAGAAGCGAATCGGAAAACAATAACTCATTGGATTTTGTTGTTATTTTGCTGGGATGGGAAAAGATTTTATGTGTCTCTCTCTCTCTCTAGGAGCAACAGAAAATAAATTTTATATAAATGAGTTTAATCGACATATATTATTGAAGTATATAAATTATTTCGCTCCTTTTGCAACACATTTTCTTTATTAAATCATAAACAAACCAAGATGGAAAGCTTTCGAATATTAGAACTCCTCTACGTGTGTATTTAACTATAGATACGAGAGACAATCATTGTATGGTTGGGGGAGAGAGAGGAATCTACTCTCATTAAACTGATTTTACATTCATGGAGAATACTTAGGGAAGTGCAAATTCTTTGATGATGCTAATGTTCTTTTTTTTTTCTTTCTTTTAGGGGGACAGAGGCAGATTTGTTCACACTTAGTTATCTCGTGTCTTCAATAAAGGTCACTGTAATATCTAACATTCTAAAGTTTCTACAAAATTTGGATCTCTAATGTTTTCATGCGTTGAATAATGTAAATAACTTATATAAATAAACTTTTCTCCTTGTTTGATGTAAGTATCCCTTGCGGGATATAGCGCTTTGGAAATAAAATAATTGGTAATTGGTAATATCTTTCAGAGTTATTGTCTGAATCCCGATATACATGTTAAAAGATACAACTTCCTTAAGTTTTGTCTATGAGTGTATTTTCTTATATTTACAAATTGTAGGGGAAAATCAATTTATTTATGCTATTGCATTTAGATGAAATAAATTGTTGAGTATATTTGATGTACTATAATTAGTTTCAATAGTTAGGCTCGACATACATTCTCTAAATGTTTGTAAACCTTCAGGCTTTTCAGCATTCTTTTCTGATTGACTGACATTTAAAAAAGGTGTTTCCTTTAAAAAATGTGCAAGATAGTTCGTATATAAGGTTGTCCCAAAAGTTCATGTTTTTTTAAAACGTCGTTTCTCTTATTATACAGAGGGTGTTCACACTTGTAGGAAACGAACGCCCGGTGTAAAAAATGAACTATTACTTTATTTTAAAAATCAACAACGTGGTATTCGAAAAGGCTTAAGCTAATTCTAATACGCAATACATTTTTCAAAAAATGCCCTTCAAATACAATAATTTCATAAGAGGTTATATTTTAGGACTTTCCAGAGCTAATCTTACCTATTTGGACATAATTAAAATATGCAAACAAGATGATATCAACATTTATAAAAAAGGTATGTATAATATTATTCACGACAAAAATATCAAGTTTTTATTCAAAGCACCTACGGAGAAATGGACAAAAGATTATCACCCTATATCTGTGAGAACTCCTGCAACTGTCAAAAAAGTGAAAAAATATCTTACAAAAGAAAATCCTATGCCACAAAGATATATAGCCAAATTAATAGGAACATCAGTGTCAATAATAAATAAAATAATAAATAAAGATTTAGGCCTAAAAACTACAAAAAAAACATGCGGTTCACAAATTGTTTCAGAGCCATATTCGTCAGCGACACACTATCAGCAGATATTTTTATGAAAATTTCTTGGCTGCTGATAGATGGAAATTTATTGTTACATATGACGAAGCATGGGTATATTTAACCGATTGCGACAGAAAAAGAGCTATATACTATCAAAAAAGGGTGGAAAAATCTAGGCCAATTTGGTTGAAGGAATGTGCCGAAAGTTACCCCAAAGGATTTATGGTGGCATGCGGTATATCATATGAAGGAAAATTAAAAATAAGAAATGTTGAAAGAAATGCCAAAATAAACTCGGAGTACTATCAAAACAACATTTTAGACCTATATTTTTAAATGATATTCTCTCTATCTATGGAAAACAGAGCAACAAAGTCTGGTTTCACCATGATGACGCCACAAGTCATACCTCATCTTCAACCCAAGCTTATTTGGAAGATCTAAGGCAAAGAACAGGAATTAACACTATTTCAAAGAACAAAACCCCTGTAAAATCTCCTGATTTAGCCCCGATTGATTTTTGCATTTTTGGATGCCTTAAAAGAGCACTTGGAAAGAGACACCCTAGGACAATTGAAGGTCTCTGGAAAGTGGTAAAGGAAGAATGGGATCTTTTGAGTATGACCATGATCAGAAAGTGTCTGCTATCGTGGAAAATCAGGTGCCGTTCTGTAAATAAACAAAAAGGCTTTCAAATAGAACATTTAAAAAATTTCAAATATGGTGTTAATTTTTAATATTTTATAATAAAACTTGTTTCCTATAAGTGTGAACACCCTCTGTAATATTATTACGGCGAATACATAATACAATTACCTTATCGTAAAGATAGAGGCTGCCTGGCCGGCGCATACTTCGGCCAGTAAATCTTTTTTATTATCTCATTAAAGACACTTAATTGAGACAATAAAAAATATTTACTGGCCGAAGTGTCTTTAATTTGAAGAACAATTACTTCATACATAATACAAAAACATTATACATAATGGCGAATAATATTGGTATTTCAATTTTTTTGCGAACTTTTGGGACAACCTTGTCGATCGAAATTGTTTACATTACGGGATGAAGTGTCACAGCTGGAATATGACACTGCGACTGTTTTTGTTTACTCGTTTTCTCTCTGTATTTACATGTGTGTTATTTGATTAGGCGTGTGTTTCATGTTGTCGCGTTATGTGTTCTGTGTTGTTTTTACACATGAAAAACAGAGTTTAGCTGTAAAAACACTGATGATGAGGTATGCCTGTTTGTGTTTAATGTTGTACTCTTCCCTACAGAGATAGAAATAGAGGCTGCTGGCGTTGCTGAACTCAAACCAAGATGGTACTTGTAGATGGCTTCTACGATGATATGATTAAATCAATTTACACTACATTGAGATGAAAATAACATTCGAACGGCCCATGAGATTCTTATTCATTTCTACGCAAATATAAAATTCAGGGAGCAATCTCTCGAAATATTTTGAGAAAAACATTTTTTTTCTTTCACAGATCCAAGAAATGGTTCAGAGATTGTGACTTCAATTCTTATTAGGAAATACACTCAATGAATTCTGTATGATACAAAGAATAATAGAAAAGTTCTGTGATACTTGTTTAGCGATGCAACTGCTACAATAAGTCAAAAGACGATTCATTAAATAAGTTTATATATAAAAGAACGTACCTGAATCTGTAAAGATAAAAAAAAAACATTTTTTTCTTAAAATATTTCGAGAGATTGCTCCCTCTTTATCAATTTATTGCAGAATAAACTTAATTTACAAATTTTCGTAGATCACATGAAAACAACCTATGTCTACATGAATTTGTAAATTAAGTTTATTGCGCAATAAATTGATAAAGAAGGAGCAATCTCTCGAAATATTTTGAGAAAAAATTGTGTTTTCTTTCTTCACAGATCCAAGTACGCCCTTTTTATATATAAATGCTACAAAAACATTGAGAAGATTCTAATGGTTCCTGTATGCAATATACTTGCTCAATAATGCAAATTCTAAAAAAGGAAATGATGTACAAGGATTGGAATGGAGCTGAAATTCCCGTTCGGCTGTAAGAGACTGTAAAAGTACTAAAATGGTAACATTTGACTACAAAACACAAAAAAAGATGTAGACAATCTAAGATCAGCCCTGCGTTATTTAGGAATATTGAAGGTGGTGTACTGGCTCTGTATAAAGAAGTAAAGTACTTACAGTATTCCGAAGGAGAACTCTTTAGCACGTATTTTGAAGATTTAATTTTGATTACTTTACACTATAATGCTACAAACGTATTTATATATTTTATTTAAAATGTATTTCCTTAATTTTCTTATCTATATTATTTTTGTGATATGAAAGAAAACAACAACTTTTTTTATTATTTGAGAAAATCAATAATGAATCTAAGGCTGAAATAAATAAATAAAGAAGAGAAACCAAGCCTTAGATTCTTTATTGATTTTGTCAAAGTACCTGTTTTCTTTCCTCTTTTCGCTCTCCACTTCTCCCACCCATATTTCTAATTTTTTTTTTCCAAATCCATATTCTTATTTCCCATAGGATTATTCAAATAATAATCTGTATATATTTACCATGTGTATATAATCTTTCTCCATTTTTACCCCTTTGTATATTTCCCACTTTCATGGGTTTCTCCGTCTTGTAACCCCAAGGAGAATCCTCTGTAAGAACTGTGTGTCTTAATAGAGGTTTTTGTGTGTG
>CP092875.1:71652389-71690764 GCA_030710605.1 Cordylochernes scorpioides
AATACAAAGACATTATACATAATGGCGAATAATATTGGTATTTCAATTTTTTGAAATTTTTGCGATCTTTTAGGACAACCTTGTCGATCGCCATTGTTTACATTACGGGATGAAGTGTCACAGCTGGAATGTGACACTGCGACTGTTTTTGTTTACTTGTTTTCTCGCTGTATTTACATGTGTGTTGTTTGATTAGGCGTGTGTTTCATGTTGTCGCGTTATGTGTTGTTTTTACACATGAAAAACAGAGTTTAGCTGTAAAAACACTGATGATGAGGTGTGCATGTTTGTGTTTAATGTTGTACTCTTCCTTACAGAGATCGAAGTAGAAGCTGCTGGCTTTGTTGAACTCAAACCAATCTCTATCATACCTGTAGATGACTTCTATCATGATAATTAAATCAATTTACACTAAATTGAGATGAAAAAAATAACATTCGAACGGCCCATGAGGTTCTTATCTATTTCTATACAAATATAAAAATTTAAATGATTCAAAGATTGTATCTTCAATTCTTATTAGGAAATAAACTCAATGAATTCTGTATGATACAAAGAATAAAAGAAAATTTCTGCGATACTTGTTCAGCGATGCAACTGCTACAATAATTTGAGTCAAAACCCGAACCATTAAATAAGTTTATATATAAAAGAACGTACCTGAATCTGTAAAGATAAAAAAAAATCATTTTTTTTCTCAAAATATTTCGAGAGATTGCTCCCTCTTTATCAATTTATTGCAGAATAAACTTAATTTACAAATTCATGTAGTTCACCTTAAAACAACCTATGTCTACATGAATTTGTAAATTAAGTTTATTCTGCAATAAATTGATAAAGAGGGAGCAATCTCTCGAAATATTTTGAGAAAAAAAATGATTTTTTTTTATCTTTACAGATTCGGGTACGTTCTTTTATATATAAATTTATTTAATGAATCGTCTTTTTACTCAAAGTATTGTAGCAGTTGCATCGCTGAACAAGTATCGCAGAAATTTTCTATTATTCTTTGTATCATACAGAATTCATTGAGTTTATTTCCTAATAAGAATTGAAGTTACAATCTCGGGATCATTTAATTTTTATATTAGTTTAGAAATGAATAAGAGTCTCATGGGCCGTTCGAATGTCATTTTTTTAAATCTCAATTTGGTGTAAATCGATTTACTTATCATGTTTGAAGCCATCTACAAGTACCATCTTGGTTTGATTTTAACAAAGCCAGCAGCCTCTACTTCGATCTCTGTAGGGAAGAGTACAACATTAAACACAAAATGCACACCTCATCATCAGTGTTTTTACAGCTAAACTCTGTTTTTAATGTGTAAAAACAACACAGAACACATAACGCGACAACATGAAACACACGCCTAATCAAACAACACACATGTAAATACAGCGAGAAAACAAGTAAACAAAAACAGTCGCAGTGTCACATTCCAGCTGTGACACTTCATCCCGTAATGTAAACAATGTCGATCTACAAGGTTGTCCCAAAAGTTCGCAAAAAATTGAAATACCAATATTATTCGCCATTATGTATAATGTCTTTGTATTATGTATGAAGTAATTGTTCTTCAAATAAAAGACACTTCGGCCAGTAAATATTTTTTATTATCTCAATTAAGTGTCTTTAATGAGACAATAAAAAACATTTATTGGCCAAAGTATCTTTAATTTAAAGAACTAGGAATGCCGGCCAGGCAGCCTCTATCTTTACGATAAAATAATTGTATTATGTATTTTTATGTATTCGCCGTAATAATATTATAATAAGAGAAATGACGTTTTAAAAAACCTGAACTTTTGGGACAACTTTATATACGAACTATCTTGCACATTTTTTTAAGGAAATACATTTTTTAAATGTCAGTCAATCAGAAAAGAATGCTAAAAAGCCTGAAGGTTTATAAACATTTTGATAATTCATGACGAGCCTAACTATTAAACTAATTATAGTACATCAAATATACTCAACAATTTATATCATCTAAATGCAATAGCATAAATAGATTGATCTTTCCCCTACAATTTGTAAATATAAGAAAATACACTCATAGACAAAACTTAAGGAAGTTGTACCTTTAAGTATGTATATCGGGATTCAGACAATAATTCTGAAAGATATTACCAATTACCAATTATTTTATTTCCAAAGCGCTATATCCCGCAAGGGATACTTGCGCCAAACAAGGAGAAAAGTTTATTTACATAAGTTATTTACATTATTCAACGCATGAAAACATTAGAGATCCATATTTTGTAGAAACTTTAGAATGTTGGATATTACAGTGACTTTTATTGAAGACACGAGATAACCAAGTGTGAACAAATCTGCCTCTGTCCCCTAAAAGAAAGAAAAAAAAAAAACAGAACACTAGCATCATCAAAGAATTTGCACTTCCCTAAGTATTGTCCATGAGTGTAAAATCAGTTTAATTAGAGTAGATTTCTCTCTCCCCCCTCCCCCCAACCATACAATGATTGTATCTCGTATCTATAGTTTATGTCTTGTAAAAAAAAAAAAATTGCTTTACTAATTTTCTTTAAATACACAGGTAGAAGAGTTCTAATATTCGAAAGCTCGCCATCTTGATTTGTTTTTTGATTTAATAAAGAAAATGTGTTACAAAAGAAGCGAAATAATTTATATACTTCAATAATATATGTCGATTAAACTCGTGTATTTAACATTTATTTTCTGTTGTTCCTAGAGAGAGAGACACACATAAAATCTTTTCACATCCCAGCAAAATAACAACAAAATCCAATGAGTTATTGTTTTCCGATTCGCTTCTCTTCAAGGTTTCTACTATGTACGGCTCCTAGATATATTTCAATGTCATTTAAAAAAGCATAATTACAATGTATTTTCTTCTTTTTTGAATAGAGGTTGGGTCTCCGTATTGCTCTGAGATTGAAACTGATTTGTTACAACGTACATATAAGATTATATAAGGTTAAATACAGAATAAATATAAATATGATTATATAATGATAAATATATGAATAAATAGATATAAATAATTGATAAATATATACATATATATAAAATATATACAGTCTTCATTGGTAGCGCCCTCCGCGGGAAAGACTCCGCCATCGATGGACTGCGAGAGTTCTTTCCCACAGAGTGGTAGGTCTAGGTGATGGCTGGCGTTATAACCAACTCAAGACCCAGATGCTCTGAGAAAATACGGAATCCTGAAGTTTATGAGAGAATGTTCCAAGGTTAAGATCTCAGTTCGTAAATATGCATTCAGGAAAAAATTGGAGATTATAGAACTGCTATCATAAAAAAAAAAACTACAATCTACAAATCTACATTCCTGCTGAAATTAGAAAGTAAATTGGTAGGGCCTGGCTTATCAGTGGTACTATTGTATTAGGTGCTCAGCACATAGCGAGTAATTCAGAGAAATTCTTGATTTTTTCTTGAGTTTTTCTTTGAAATTATGAACACGAGCCTCTAAATGTGCAAGTAAGATGTGCCCTCACATATATTATATAATTCAAATGCATATATTGAGTTGCATAAAAATATTTATTCGCCTATATATGCATTTTTATTATCTAATGATTTAAGTATAGATGGCTATAATTTCAAAATCTATATTAATAAAATGGAAATTTCATAAGTGGACACCACTAAAAACTTTCGTTACAATGCATCAATTTCGACGAAATTTTCAACATTTATGTAAAACGAGATGGAGCAGGTTTTGCTTAACATCAAAATATTTTTCCTAACATTAACATGCGTAACTTCGCTGTTATCGATTAAATACAACAAAAAAAAATCAACAGAGTTAATTTTATTTATATATAAATACAAAATTAAATTTCAACAGACTTAATTTTTTTACATACTAGCTAATAATCTCAATCTAAAAAATATTCAAAACAAGCAATTTTAAGATAACACCATATGTAAAACAGTCGGCCAAGAAAACAACAACGATATTACATCTTTCTCACATATTCACACACAATCTTGATTAATAATTAAAACTAATCTTTAACATTGTTTATTATACTTCAACTTTTATTTCTACATTTGTTTTTAAATACCCAATTGTTTTATCATGTTTCTAATTTCGCCTAACAAATATACAAATTTATAGTGACCGACATATGCAAATTTTATCTTTGTTTTTATTTAATTTGATATCGTAAACATAACATCCATTGTAAGCATTTTTCTGTTCACCTTCCGTGGTTTCTCTTTTCTCTGATAGTTTTTAGGTGTAGTATATTTTCTTATTACTAGACTACAAACATTCCCTCGAGAAAAACCTGGGCGAAGCCGGGTACATCCGCTAGTATTCTTATATATTTTAAAATGAAAGCTACGGGAAATGCTATTTTGCAAATAAATCATGAAAATGTAGAATGCAACAATCTGAATAATTTTTATCAATTGGGTTGAGTTGCTGATATTTCAAAATCTGGTGTTTGAATAGGGCACAATGCGACAAATGTCCAGGTTTAGCAATGTGCTACATCTGCCCGCAGTAGCGGCCCCTGGGGATGGAGAGAGAAAGAAGACCTCATCCAGTAATGACCCTGAGAGAAGAGCCTCCTTGTGGGGAGGGGGAGTCTTGCCAAGTGAGGGATCAAAGAATTCTCTCCGCCCCCACACAATCGTCGTTATGTTCTTGGATGACAGCCTTTATGAATTTTCTTGGGATCCTTCCAGATTGGATCGCTTCAGCGTTGGTTCTCTTCAAGTCTTCCCAGATTGTCTTATTAGAGTTATTGGGTGCTGTAGTGACAAAATTTAACTTTTACGGGTTTACACACAAATGCAATTTACTAGGGCTATAAGTAAGAGTAACACACAGAATTTTTTTATCGGATTGTGCAAGTGGATATGACATTTATTTTTATATTTGTTGAGTATGCATCTATCGGATTGTGCAGGGTGCTTTGTTACGTATGTTTACATTGAATTATTTTTACATTTGTTGAGTATGCAATCTATCGGATTGTGCAGGGTGCTTTGTTGCCTATGTTTACATTTAATTATTTTTACATTTGTTAAGTATGCAATCTATCGGATTGTGCAGGGTGCTTCATGACACATATGTTTACATTTATTTATTTTTACATTTGTTGAGTATGCATCTATCGGATTGTGCAGGGTGCTTCATGGCATGTATGTTTACATTTATTTATTTTTATATTTGTTGAGTATGCAATATATCGGATTGTGCAGGGTGCTTCATGGCACGTATGTTTACATTTATTTATTTTTACATTTGTTGAGTATGCAATATATCGGATTGTGCAGGGTGCTTCATGACACGTATGTTTACATTTATTTATTTTTACATTTGTTGAGTATGCAATCTATCGGATTGTGCAGGGTGCTTCATGGCACGTATGTTTACATTTATTTATTTTTATATTTGTTGAGTATGCAATATATCGGATTGTGCAGGGTGCTTCATGGTACGTATGTTTACATTTATTTATTTTTACATTTGTTGAGTATGCAATCTATCGGATTGTGCAGGGTGCTTCATGGCACGTATGTTTACATTTATTTATTTTTACATTTGTTGAGTATGCAATCTATCGGATTGTGCAGGGTGCTTCATGGCACATATGTTTACATTTATTTATTTTTACATTTGTTGAGTATGCATCTATCGGATTATGCAGGGTGCTTCATGGCACATATGTTTACATTTATTTATTTTTACATTTGTTGAGTATGCATCTATCGGATTGTGCAGGGTGCTTCATGGCACGTATGTTTACATTTATTTATTTTTACATTTGTTGAGTATGCATCTATCGGATTGTGCAGGGTGCTTCATGACACATATGTTTACATTTATTTATTTTTACATTTGTTGAGTATGCATCTATCGGATTGTGCAGGGTGCTTCATGGCATGTATGTTTACATTTATTTATTTTTATATTTGTTGAGTATGCAATATATCGGATTGTGCAGGGTGCTTCATGGCACGTATGTTTACATTTATTTATTTTTACATTTGTTGAGTATGCAATATATCGGATTGTGCAGGGTGCTTCATGACACGTATGTTTACATTTATTTATTTTTACATTTGTTGAGTATGCAATCTATCGGATTGTGCAGGGTGCTTCATGGCACGTATGTTTACATTTATTTATTTTTATATTTGTTGAGTATGCAATATATCGGATTGTGCAGGGTGCTTCATGGTACGTATGTTTACATTTATTTATTTTTACATTTGTTGAGTATGCAATCTATCTGATTGTGCAGGGTGCTTCATGGCACGTATGTTTACATTTATTTATTTTTACATTTGTTGAGTATGCAATCTATCGGATTGTGCAGGGTGCTTCATGGCACGTATTTTTACATTTACTTATTTTTGCATATAAGTATGCAATCTATCGGATTGTGCAGGGTGCTTCATGGCACGTATGTTTACATTTATTCATTTTTACATTTGTTGAGTATGCAATATATCGGATTGTGCAGGGTGCTTCATGGCACATATGTTTACATTTAATTATTATACATTTGTTGAGTATGCAATCTATCGGATTGTGCAGGGTGCTTTGTTACGTATGTTTACATTTATTTATTTTTACATTTGTTGAGTATGCAATATATCGGATTGTGCAGGGTGCTTCATGGCACGTATGTTTACATTTATTTATTTTTACATTTGTTGAGTATGCATCTATCGGATTGTGCAGGTTTCTATGTTACGTATGTTTACATTTATTTATTTTTACATTTGTTCATGTACATTCTATGCATTTTAGCGGATTGTGCAGGTTGATTTGGCAAGTATGTTTGCAATTATTTATTTTATATTTGTTTGTATAAATTTATATGCATTCTATCTGATTGTGATCGTTGCTTTAACATATATGTCTACATTTATTTATTTTTACATTTGTATGCATTCTATCTGATTGTGTAGGTAACTTTGGAACGTTTATTCAGATGGGTATTGTATTTTGCTAGTGCTATACGTGTTTTATCTGATTGCTTGTATTCATGCAAGATCCTCGTTGTGCACATTGTACTTACATAAGCTGTGTTTGAGCTGATATGTATGCACAGTTACGTTATAGGTTCTATGTTTGTATAAGTTCAATGAGCTATATGGGAGTTTTATCTGATATTTTACTGTAAAAGTGATGTCTCCAGTGGCTACATGTTGGCCATATGATGACCAGTACGGACAGCTGGACGGAAGGGTCAGAGTTCATTGGGATCGCCCAACGCCCCCGCAACTCCACCCTTCCGTGAACTTCACTCCCTCTCGGCTATTTCTTGTATTGCACCGAATCTGAAGAGATGCTACCAAAGCGAGAGAGAATTAAATATTATTTTTATTATCTACAATCACTATAACATATCTACAGAGCGAAAAAAGTAGTACAAAAGTGAAATTGTAACAGGATCAGGTGGATAAATTGAGTAAAGGGCATCTCCTTATTATGCAACTAAAAGTTGCTGATGGCTTTGCGCTATCAACGATTAGTTAATATTTTTTCCGACAGATGGCGTAAGTCATTAGTCATAAGTAATTATTCAAATATTGGCTAAATACCCTTTCTTGATTAATCAATAAAAGCTTACCACGTACGTATTTCGGGGCTGTTTTAGCCTCATCAGCGTGGTTGTTGTTGTTGTTGTTGTTGTTGTCGTGTCCAAAGAAGAGTCTCAGATGTCTCCATCACAGCAGCAGCAATATCCACTATCTTGGGTGTGTAAAGCTGCTGCTCTGGGTCTAAGTCAATTTCATTGGAAAATGGGTGCCGTTGCCACGTTAGTCACCTTGGAGACGAACCAGAATTTGGTCGAATATTCCAAGGGTCCAGGGGGACCACAGTGGTGTAAGCTGTATTTGACCAAAGTTTTGCGCAAGTCATCAGCAACTTTTAGTCGCATGACCAGGAGATGCCTTTCTCTTAATATCTACATAGAATCAGTAAACACAGTCTCCAAGAACTTAAATACTATAACACTAAATAAGTACGTAGAATGAACAATGTGTCTACTTAACAAACAATAGTAATGAAACTATACAGCTACATCCTTATATAGTGTACAAGTATCTAACACAATGTTGTTTCTTATCCCCTTGTGCAAAGATTACACGAATTCCATGAGTTCATGATCTCATGGAATGGGGTATAGGGGTGCATCTTTCGTTGATCATGGCACCATGATCCAGCCACACTTTGTTGAAAGTCTGACTTTGCCTGTAGTTTGAGACTGTTCCTAAAACATGGAATCTTTTGCTGCTGACTCTAACATGAGTACAGACTCAGCTCCTACGTATTCCTGGAGTGGGATTATTGCTGAGGTCCATCAACCAGGTCAGTTGAACTCAGGATTTTTAAAGAATCTAACACAATAAATCTAACGATATATTTTCAGACTTAGTTGGTTTACAATTTTTTCGTAAATATTGGTTACGTATTCTTTGAGACGATGTTCGAGCTCCGAAGAATTTCAAGCGCTAACAAACTGTTTTATAACAAATAAAATATAAACTTTTTTTTTCATTTATTTCAAGAGTTTAAAAAGTTTGAAATGTACCATTTTTACTTTCTTCCATTTGGTTACATGGAGATTTCGCTGCATAAATTTTCGAAGTTGCATTACAGGATTACTGGTGGTTATGAAATATAAGGTTTTCGAAATTTCATAATTTTCAAGGTATATGCAAATATGGCTTGGCATCCTAATTCCCCTGCTTTGTTTTTCGAGCGCAGTCCAAGTTTAACCCCCCGGATCTGATTAGAGAGGATCTTCCTAAAATACCCCTCAAGGTTCTTGAAGCATGCCGCCGACTATTGCAGGAACTTCTTCCGCATGCACAAAGCGGCGAGGTTTAGACGTCATATTTACAGCCTGAGGTGTTGTAGATGCTACAAACCATTCGTTTTATCATCTATATTCTAAGTATAGTACGTGCCTTGAAGGAAATACGAATGATTTGTAAATGTGTAACATCTCTACACGAGTAGAGAAAGCACCACTTATGTACTTACTTAGGGGGCATTGGTTTTGTTTGACTATATGCATACTCATGGAAAGAAGGATGAAAGGCGGGATTTGATTTAAAAAATCGCATGCTCGAAGGCAATATTAACAATTCAAAAAAATGAAATTAATGAAAACTACTCAATGTTCTTGCATAAAATCTGTAATCTAGTTTACTAAAAACTGACCATAATAATCTTGTACTGTCATCTCCAATACGGAGGTCAATTATCATGAACCGCCATTTGAACCTTTTCTATACAATTCTCTTCACATTTCATATCTTCTCATTCCAAGCTATTCTTTGAGATTATTAAATTATTTTTCCCCATTATCTTTAAGATAGAAGTTGCCTGGCCGCCATTTATAATTCTTAAATAAGAGACACTTCAGTTAGAAAAAGTTTTATTATTAAGAAAATAAAACTTTTTTATGGTCGAAGTGTCTTTTTCCATTGTTCTACCTTTATTGTTCTATATGTATCCTTCCAGTATATTAAAAAGATAATATTCAAGGATCATCCTATGAGTACGTGTTCTGCAAAATTAAACAGATCATGACCACCACACCAAGTTCTAGTGACCCCAACTCATTCACACCTAAGATAAATAACAAATTATCTTTAATCTTGTGAGAATCGTGTCCTAACTCTGAAGTTGAGAAGTGAAAAATAACAAATTCTTCCTCTTTACATACGAACAACAGTTCCTATATTTGCCTTCAAAGTTGAGGAACCAAGGTTGACACAGAACGCGTGGCAATTTGGTTGTTACAAAAGGTATAAGAAGTTGTCGGCCATGGAAATAATTGGAGCACCTGTATGTTTTTCTTAATGAACCGCTGGTCCACACTCTGTAGAAATTGGTTCAGCTTTGAACTTTAAAAGGTACCTTCTCTCTAAACTACTATGCAAATCTCACAACGTAATTGTATATCCCTAATACACACAGGTATAGGCTATAATAATCATGGTGGGTAGTTAGCGACTGATTTTACTATAAGTGCCCCGCATGTCTACACATGTAGAATGTGTTACGTTTGGGTAATTGCACTCACAGGTAGAATTGGACTTCAAAAATCGGAAGCCATTTAAGCAATGCTTTTTCTTCAGAAAAAAAGTTTCCAATTCAGAATTCGATCCTGGATCGTGGCTATGGGATATCGACGGTTTATGTCAATCGTCTCTTCACCAACCCCTTTAATTATAATGATTTTTTGTTCAACAAGAACCGATGTTGAAGTCTAATTAGTCGTAACATTATTGAAAATTAATAATATTAAATGATAAAAAAAAGTTGTCTCTCTCGGATTTGAACTTAAAACACCAATATATAAAAAAATTCACGATTTAAAAGACAAAGCTACGATGTCTTCAGATTCACAATCCAATGACACAGTTATTAATAAATTCGATAGTTTTGGTTGTAATTCAAAGGTTGGCTCTGAAATTCTGGATAGCGACTTATCTTGAAAGGTCAAAAACAATCGCTTCAAAATTCGTCTGAACTCCCAGTAGGCTATGAATAGAAACCGCGTCATAGATTTTTTCTTTCTATATAAGATTATGGGTTAGAGCCAAATATTATGAAACATGGGCATTCATGTACATAAAATTTATCAAAATGTCTCTAATTAATTTCTTCTAAAAGACAGCTTCAATTCATAATGTTATGACGGGAAAGCTTCGGCAGCGCCGTGGTGGTAAGCAGGGTCAGTTAGATGACGTGTGTTCATCGCCAAGAATAGCTGAGGAATGGCGAGTTCAGAAGGAAGCCCATATTGCCAATAGGAGTAAAGCCGTCCTCCCTGTTGTTGGATAATGTATGTTACTTGTTCTCCATAATACACGAAGGTAAATAAAGAGGAGTCGAACAGAGATCCTTACCGCGTGCTTATTTGGCCATCCTTGACACAGAAGCGGCCTAGCATTAATATAGTAATAATGATGTATATAGGCTCTATAGTTTTATACTCAGATAGAAGAAAATTGCTATTTACTATTATAAAATATCAAAAAATCTTGCACAATAAGTTTCTTTATTATAAAGATCATGATTCATGATTAATATCTTCTTTTTTCTTATCTCCATTTAATCATATTAAGGTATCAAGCTCGTAAAGCTTGACAACCATCATGACTGGGTGAAATAGAATGCGTCTGCCTTTGTCATTAAGACTGGGAGCACTACTCAGTGGCAGGCCGACTTAGCTCCAAAAGAAATGGCCGCCTCTGACATGAGGAAAAGACGCCATGTGCAGTCGCCTAATGTTATGACGGGAAAGCTTCTCGGCAGCACCGTGGTAGTAAGCAGGGTCAGTTAGACCACATGTGTTCACTCCAAGACTAGCTGAGGAGGGACGGACGAGTCCAGAAGAAGAAGTCCATCTGTTCAGAAGTGAAGTCCCTGTTGTTGACTGTTGGATGATGTATGTTCTCCATAATACACGAAGGTAAATAAAGAGCAGTCGAACAGAGATCCTAACTGATCCCGAATGCTTATTTGACCATCCTTGACACAGAAGCGACCTAACATTACTATAGTAATAGTAATGTTAATAGGCTCTATAGTTTTCTATATTTTATTTCTTTTTGCTTTGTCGAATGCCCAGTGATTTTCTACCCTTTCCAATAACTTAAGGGAATATGTATATAAGAAAGAAGAGTAGGAGAATACCTATAACCTATGTATATAATATTATATTTTTTTGAAAATAGAGCTATCCATAAATAGATCTCTAATTGAAAAGGAATATATTGAATCAAAATATAATTCATTTAATTAATATTTCAGTTGGCTAAACGCCAACCTTTTTCAAGGTATTATAACATATTGTAACATAGTATTTATTAATTTTATTATTTTTTATTAACAGAGTGGTCTTTTTTATGTTTAAATCTTGGTACTCTGTAAATTTCCCTCGTGGCTTATCTTTTTGTTTACAATTCATAGTTTGTCCTTGCCTGAAATAAATTTTGTTTCCTCCTGAAGTTTTTGTCTTCCCTAATTTTCCACGTGGCAATATTAATGTGAATAAACGTTATGTTCCGCTGAGTTTGTTGTTGACACACATTAATATGTTGTAATACCTTGAAAAAGGTTGGCGTTCAGCCAACTGAAATATTGTTAAAATTATATTTTGATCCAATATATGCCTTTTTAATTAAATAATATTATATAAAAATAATTATATATCTATTCTCTATAAAATAATCCATTGCGTCAATACTGAGTAAAATCAATCATTCCTTCCTTCAAAACATTTTTATTCTTCTCTATCTTTCGGGCACGGACGCCCTTCTACAGGAGAAAACCTTGGCGAATTATTATACCCGAAAGCTAGAGAATAATAAGAATGTTTTGAAAAGACACTTTTCCCTGGAGGAATGATTAATTTTACTCAATTATATCTCTATATTTGCATATTTCCCATATAATACGGTATATTGTCACAAAGTATTTTAATTCAACTATTTTGTAGATATGTAAATGTTCTAACTAGTTTTCTATTAATTCTTTTTTTTTTTTGGGTCTATGTAAATATTTGAGAATTAGTTTTTATTATTAGGCTGACTGTCTAGAGTAAGATAGGATAAAGCATATAGTTTTTGTCGGCTTTTGCTATTTGACAGTGTGTTGAATAAAACTTACTTTTGAGTTTGCTTCGTGATTCCGTGGCTTACCAGCGACAGAATTAAAGAAAAGATCGTAACAATATTGTCATCTCTATCTCCCTCGTTTTTTTCCCCACTCATTGCTGTATCTCTCAGGAAAATCTTTGTATAAACCAAAGGTCTTAATAAAGGTTTTGATTGATTATATAATAATATCTATATTTATTCTTAGCCTAAAGATAAACAATTCAAATTGTTTTACAAATTACTATATTTGTATAGTATAAGCGTTAGAACACGCTTGTACGGAAGGGAGTTAAATAATAAATTATGCTAAGTCAAAAGGCAAAAAAGAAAAATGCAATAAAGGAATGGTATGAAGTAGACCCTGAAGAATTCGGAAATGTTTTAATTGATTTGTCCAGATAGCGGGTTATCTCCATGGCCTCCGGAGGTTTCTGACACAAGGGCCTCTGTCGCCTTCCCTGGTTTGTCACAGGTTTGCAGACTCTAAATAGTTTCCCGTACGTAATGTCTTGGCTTATCAGGACACTCTGCCTGTAAAACTGTTCGAAGAAATTTAGCTTTGTAGACCTGTTGATTGAGGTATCAAAATTCGCCATATGTTTTATTAGCAATAGTAATGAAAATTAAGACATTATACATTGGCTTTTCACAAATTCTGGAAAATAGCACAACCAAAGGGCTTATAACAGAAGAGCGACTCAACTTGAGGAAAGATTGACGTTATTTTACACTTTCTGTAGATAACTGTTGCTTCTGTTTACCCATGTTCACGAGTGTCCCTAATAAATTCTTTGTTGTTGTTGATTGAGGAATCACTTGGTCTTCTTCTTTCTTATCTCCACACAATCATATTAGGGTATCAAGTTGTGACCCTTGATGGTGGCCTTTTGACAACCATCATGACTGGGTGAAGTAGAATGCGTCTGCCTTTGTCATTAAGACTGGGAGCATTACTCAGTGGCAGGCCGACTTATCTCGAAAAGAAATGGCCGCCTCTGACATGAGGAACAGACGCCATGTGCAGCTGCTTCTAACATGGAGTACAAACGCTGCTCATCCTGTATCCCTGGATCAGGAGCCCTTACAGGGTACTATCAGCCGGACCAGCTGAACCCAGGTTTTTTAGTGAGCTTGTTACTGCTCCCCCTCCTCCTTTTTCATCCGGGCTTGGGACTGGCAAAGGCGGAGTTGGAATCACTTGATAATGTGTTGAAGTGTTGTAGGTTACTTATCAACGTGACTCAAGCACTGTAGATTGGCAGTGCTCTTTATAAGAGGTTGATCTTGAATATAAGTCCTTAGAGGCTTAGATTGAGTTGCATTTCTCGAGTTATTAAAATTAAAATTTATTATAAATTTACTTTTTCAAAAATGTAGAGAGCCTAACTCCTCTTATAGTACCCTTCTATCAAGCTGAAAATAACGATACCATTATTTTTCCTTTGTGTTCTTGGAATAAACTTGCAAACATTTATATATATATATATATACGAGTATTTAGAAAAAAAAGGCATATATTGTATTTAAGTATATTTTTTAATTATTCCAATATTTCACACATTTATATATGTGTTAATGGACTTGTCAGAAATCAAGACCCGCACTCAAATCACTCTCTGAAGCATTAAAAAACATGTTTCAATGATCCTCAAATCTTGCACTGGGTCCAATCCCACCAGTGAATGGAAGTAACCGTTTGGAGATAATGCACCTCAGAGTGCAAAAACACTACTATTTGTGTAGACATGTAGAGCACTTACAGTATAGTAGTTACAAAGCCATGGTTGCGGTGGACTCTACCATGGGTGATAAAGTGAAAACAAGATACATACGTCTTTAAAAATATAGACACTTCGCCAGTTGAATTTTTATTTTCTCAACGTTTCAACAAAAGTCGTTTGTCTTTGACAGGAGAAAGCATTTTGCAAGCATATAAACATTTTTAACGCTTTGCCAAATGCTTTATTTTTATTTCTCCTAACGAAGACAAAAGATTTTTGTTGAAACGTTGATGAAATAAAACTGTATAATTCTTCTCAATGTATAATTTTCTTACAACATAAACCTTAGATTATTAAAACATTGGATCAGTAAACATGAGGGAAACCATTTCGTTCAATTACATTACTTTATTTTTCATTAAACATTTTTGTAAACAAAAAAGGTGATGATGATAAATTCAATGAATATTTACACAATCATAGAAAAATTATATTAAACCTTTATATAAACATAAATATTCTAACTAAATTAAACAGTTGATGAAATAAAACTTTAACTGACCGAAGTGTCTATTTTTAAAAAATATAATAATATGAATACAGGCCAAGCAAGATCTATCTTCAAGATACATCGTGTTGTTTATGTTGTCGTGGGAAGAGTCCACAACAGGAAGGGATGTGTTTAGAGGAGTGAAAGCAGACAAACAACAACATATTAGGACATGGATAGCTTCACACAGCCGACACGACAGGTGAGAGGACTCGTGACACCCACGCACCGCTCCTCCCTGCAGAACACAACAGACGGTTAAATGACCTTAATTACCTCACAGGGCGTCTGTCACTCATTTACACACTGTCTTTCAGCCCCGGCCATTCATAAGTCCAGTAGACACTGAAGTGACGTCGCAGTGGCCGTTTGCTGCCAGAGCCACGCTTCAAAAATCTCAATTTTCTGCGATACCTAAGAATCAAACGGTAATAATATTTTTTTTCGGAATGCGTACCCAACGTTTACAGATTTTAAAGTGCTTGTTTTGGAAGGATTGAAACTTTCAGTTACATTAACAAAATATTTTTATTAAGGCATTTCGCCTTATATACACTCACCCAGGAATCCAAATAAAAAAGACAAACAATGGTGGTGGTGGTGTCTTGTCCATGCTCCATGGAAAGGGGGGGGGGGGGGGGGGGGGGGGGTGCCATTGCCCCGTTAGTCAGTCACATTTCAGAGTTCCCTGTAGGCCTTCACGGTTACCGTAGCAGCTCGAGGCTCACGACACCGTACTTCGCCCTACAGGGCAGTCCCTTACTGGCAAACAATGGTAGGAATACCAATAAAAAATAGTAATCAGCTGTACACCATCTTAATTAGACATAACGACTGAGTGTCTTCTAATCATTTTTCCTTTCTCACTTTTTTTTTTAATTAAGAAAAGGCATCTTCCGCCCGTGTAACTGAGCAGTTGTAATACCAGAAAATGCTTTCTTCTTCATAGCCTCTATCATAATTTAGCGACCTTAATAAAATTTTGTCACATATTTGTATTTAGGCATCGATTTTTAATATATTAATAGTTTTCTATATCGGCAAATAGGCACATTTTTCTAACCCTTCTAAAAATGCATTAAAACAATGTATATATTAAATATGCATAAAAAACAACGCATTTATTTGATATTTGAAAAGAACGCGAATAGTTAGATCAATTGATAAGCCAAGACAAAACTTTATAAATATTCGAACAAAATGAAACATAATTGAAAGATAGAGTTGAAATAATATTTGTTTGAATTGAGGCGTAAAACACTATTGGTTTCTAACAAGGATTTGGGAGAGAATTTTATATTGAGAAGTTTTCTTCTGTAACACATCTTTGCCCCACCAGTGAGTGCAAGTAGCCAAACGGGGCGCTGGCTCATTTGCATAAGTCTAACGATAAAACCTCTTTCCATATTAGCATTCGATCCACTGACAAAAAAAAAAAGCCACAAACTCCCACCCACCATAATTGCCATGACCTGTAATACAACACACTCGCGTACTTTAAATAATTAAAAAAAAAAAAAACCTGAATCAGATTAATATTAACTACCCATATTTTAGCCCATTTTTTTTTTGAACGTTACCATAATGGGAGTGTAACTTTTTTTTCCGAAGAGATAAAAGGTTGAAATTTTAATTACCTATAAATTTATAATGATGGGGGTTTTCACTTAGACTCAAATGTATTCTAGGAAACTGACCTGAGATAGTTGTGTTTGAGATTGTTTCCAGGGTTACCTCAGCGTGTCGATAACTGACGACCGAATGACCTGGAATGGATAAGATAGGCTGTAAATTGTAAGGGATAGTTTAATATATATGGTCGAATTAGCTAGGATGGGATTGAGAAGATGGCTTAGGATTATATATAGGGATGGGATTGTGTGCCTGAAGGTGGCTTGGGACTAGATAGGAATGGTTAAGGAGATGATGGGATTGGCTAGGGATGGGATTAAAGAGATGGCTTGGGAATAGATAGGAATGGGATTGAAGATACTTGGGAATAGATAGGGATGGAATTGTGTGCGTGAAGATGGCTTGGGACTAGATAGGAATGGTTAAGGAGATTATGGAATTAGCTAGGGATGGGATTAAAGAGATGGCTTGGGAATAGATAGGGATGTGATTGAAGATACTTGGGAATAGATAGGAATGAGTTAAGATATGATGAAATTAGCTATGGATGGAAGATTAAAGATGGCTTGGAAATAGATTCAAGATATGATAGAATTAGCTAGGGATGGGATTAAAGATGGCTCGAGAATAGATAGGAATTATTTTAAGATATAATGTGGAATCAGCAAGGGATGGGATTGAAGATTACTTGCGAAAAAATAGGAATGATTCAAGATATGGTAGAATTAGCTAGGGATGGAATTGTGCGCGTGAAGATGGCTTGACAATAGATGGGGTTGGTTTAAGATATGATGGAATTAGGTAGGGACGAGATTGAAAATGGCTTGGACATAGATAGGGATGGGATTGAATATACTTGGGAATAGTTAGGGATGGTTCAAAATATGATGGAATTAGGTAGGGATGGGGTTGAAGATGGCTTGGGAAAAGATAGGGATGGTCTAAGAGGTGATAGGGGGAATTAGTTAGGAATGGCATTGACTATCGCTTAGAAATAGATAAGGATTGTTTAATGTTTTAAAATTACAAAATATTTTATAATTTTAAAACCTTTTTCACAATTTTATCATGAATTGTTTAATGTAGCTTTTAAATATATCGGAATGATTAAATATTGCTTGAAAATAGGTATTTATATGACTTAAGATGGCTTGTAAATATATACAAATGTGATTTGAGATGTTGTCGATAGTCAGGTGATGTCGTATCATCTTAGTGTTCAGGAGAATGGGTCGTTGCCTCAAACGGCCAGAAAAGATTATAAGGGAGTTAGGGATGTGATATAAAGTACTTTCTGTCAGTTTAACTTACATGTTAGAGAAATTATTGAAGTGACGCGGAGGTACACACAAGGAGTTTTCCACAACCAAGAACCGGGATTGGAACCCACTTCAGGTTTTTTTTAATAAACTGCTTTTAATACAGGGTGTACCAGGTAAATTGGGAATTTCAACAATGGTATTTTAACTGAAATTTTTTGCAAGTAAAAATTAAAATATCCGAATGAAATTTGACACAGTAGTAGATAAAAGGATATAGTTTTTATTTATTCAATGTAGTTTCCATTATTAGCTACAACAGTCTCGAGGCGAGTGCGGAATGAAGCACAGGCCTTGGCGACGATGACCTTGTCCATTTGGGTCATCACCGTGTGAACTGCTTTCTTGACAGACTGGATGGTAGTATGAGGAGCTTTGTTGACATCTCTCTCAACAACGCCCCATACATAGTAGTCGAGGGGATTGCAATCTGGAGAATTAGGGGGCCAAATATCAGGACCCCAGTGACTAGGGACGTTAAGTGTCAGCCACGATTGTGTCTTTTTTACCTTATGGGCTGGAGCTGAGTCCTGTTGGAAGACATACTTCCTTCCTGCGGCCACCATGTCCATCCAAGGCTTCACAACGGTCTCCAGAACATTGATGTAGGTGTCAGCGTTCATCCTAAGGCCCTTCTCAAAGAAATTGGGAGGCATGACATCACCTTCACTGCTGATAACGCCAAGGACCATTACGGAGGCAGGAAATTTCGTGTGCATCACGACAGGTATCTCTGAGGGGTCTTTACAGATCCAGCGATCATTCCTGGGATTTACCTTTTGGTCCACGTCAAAGTTCTTTTCGTCAGAGAAGAACCTTAGCATGCCAAAAGAGTCGTGTTTCAGGTTGTTGAGGAGGGCAGCAGCCTTTCCTTTTCTGTTATTCTTCATATTCTCAGTCAGCAACTGACCTTTCCGAAGGGCATAAGACTTGAGACCAAGGTCCTCATGGATAGTTCTGACAATTGTCATAGAGCCAACGTCCATTTCCTTGGCTATGGCCCTCGTGCTCTTCCCAGGGTTTCCATCAATCTTCTCCTTGACATTTTTGACAAATTCTTCGCCTCTTACCCTGTCCGATCGACGCGAGTGCTTTTTCCTTGTAGCTATCCCCTCTTTGTTACTGTCGGCCTCATCAAACTGCTTCTTGACACGATAAATAGTGGTTTTGGGCAACTTAAGAAAATCCACTATCTCTTTGGGGCTCCTTCCGGCGCGCAGAGCAACGATGATGGCAGCTCGATTTTCAAATTCTCGGTTACTCTTCATCACTACACTGCGCACACATGTACTGTTGCATTTTACATGAATATGGCTACGTAATGAAAAAAAACAAGTTTTTAATCTCAAGTAGTTTTTGTTTTATGGACTGTCAAAGTTAGTCCCAATTTACCTGGTACACCCTGTATAATGGTCTCTAACTCTCTCACAACCCAATTCCACCAGTAAGTACGAGTAACCAAACGAAGCTGTGGTAATGACAAAAGGTCAAACTGATTCTGTGGATATATACTTGGTGTACTTGGACTATAATCAACCACAAACCTCTACGAGCATTATTATTACTCGGGCCTGTACTATAGCTACACTCACGGACAAAACTTAAGGAAGTTGTACCTTTTAGCATGTATATCGGGATTCAGACAATAACTCTGAAAGATATTACAGTGACCTTTATTGAAGACACACGAGATAACCAAATACACTCATGGAGACAAAACTGAAGGAAGTTGTACCTTCTAGCATGTATATTGGGATTCAGACAATAACTCTGAAAGATACATTCATGGACAAAACTTAAGGAAGTTATACCTTCTAGCATGTATATTGGGATTCAGACAATAACTCTGAAAGATATTACAGTGACCTTTATTGAAGACACACGAGATAGCAACATGTGAACAAAATGCCTGTCTCCTCAAAAATAACAGACGACCGGCAACATAAAAGACTTTCCACTTCCTCAAGTTTTTTCTATGAGTTTATTTACTTGATATACTTGAAGGATAAGTACTGATACAATAAAAATAATTTTTGGTTATGAGTTTCCATAAAATCTAATAACCAGTAATAACCACTTAGGCAAACTATAGTGAATATATATACAAGTATTTTTAAATATCATCATTAAAACTTTCAACTATCGATATGATAATTATAAAGATATATTTATAACGTTACTATTAAATATCTTTATAAATTTTTAAATATATATATTTTTAATACTGAATTAGATTTTTTTAAATCCAACTTCAAGCCTGAAATTGTAAGGAAAACAAAGAGCCACAAATTTCCCCATTAGAAAGTCCTCAATAGTTTATTTCTTGATAACGATCCTTATGGCCTTCTGTTCCTGACAGTACCTCAGACATCTGGTCTTTCTGCAGCTTGGCCGATGCTATACGACTTCCTTTAATAGATGTATAGTACAATGATTGATGTAAATAATTATATGTAAATAATCTTTGTCAGGATTAGAATGACGAATCCTGTATGGGACTTTGATTCCAGTAAAAGGCTTGTTGCTGCTGTTGTATATAGCCACAGTGTAGAAAATATCATACTATACCTACTACATATAGGTTTCTCTCTGTATTCTTAGTTCTCTTCTCTTCAATTACTCTGTAAACTGGCGAATCCTTTATAGGACGAGAGGCCCTCAATAAAGGCTTTTTTGTTGTTGTTGTATAGTACAATGACGCAGCTCATTTAACAATCTCAAAGTTAAAAGGCTTGAAACATGCACAAATAACATACTATAGGTATTTTTTCTTGAGAGAGAATGATATACATATATGTAAAGTTAAACTTCGTTAATAACGTTATTCTAAAATCTTGCCTAAAAGATCACTATAAGATATGGATAGTGTTATATGCGATAATTCAACAGAGTATTTTGAGCGTAGAACAGGATAATTAGAGAAATTGGCTAGCTAGTATTGTAACTGGAAGCCTGATAACGATCTTTTACTCTAATTAGAATACTTTTTTTGGAAGAAGAGTTACCAAAGAAAATGCCACCCACTACCCCCCAAACACACTCACACTCAAAAAAGAGATACAAAGATATACGTGTCCTCTAGTGACTGTTCTTGCAATTACCACAGCACCAGCTTTAGTATATTTGGAAAGCCCTTAAAGACAATGGTCTGGCTGGGAATCCCATCAGAACTGAACATTGACGATTTCAAGAGATCCTGCAAGCTTCAAAATGCTCAGTGCTTGGACTAAAATAGGGCTTGCTCAAATTAATGGAAAAAATGTGGTTGAAAATTTTAACAGTAATTTTGTCAAATATTAGGTAAAATTCTAGAAATATTATCGGTATCTTGATAAGAACAAAATGGACTTTACTCAAGAGAGTTTTCAAAGCTTTCAAAAACCCAATGCTTGGATTATCTCAGCTCTATTAAAATTTATTTGTATATCTGGTGTGATTTGAGTTTAAATTAAAAAAAAAAACACAAAAGTTTTTTAAAAATAATTAATATTGTTTTAATTACAGAAATGTGTTCTGAATTCGCTCAAGATAAAACTAAATTAGTGAATACCATTTATTACAGAAATTTTTAAAACCGCTAAGAAAAAAAACGAAAGACTTTTCACTAATGAATATTGGTTAAAAGTCACTAAGAAAAAATGAAACTTGCGAATGACTTTCCTTTAACAATTTAGTTTAGTGGTTTCATTGGAGTAAACTAAATTTTAAAATGCATTTCACTACCTCCTATCTTTTTATTTTCAAGTTGCAAAAGAGAAAAGGACACTTTGAAATTCCAGATCGGTAAGGAAAAAATGATGATGACCATAGAAGTTTGTCTTGAAGTCACCTTATAGAATTCCGAACTTTGAAAGCCGCTGAATGCAAAATTTAGTTTTGAAGTAGTTCGCTATAAAGTGACGCTTTGTAAATGCCTTTCACTACAGATTCTTTTACAAAGTGGCTTAGAGGAAAATGAAATTTGGCAATAATCACTCTGGAATTTTGGACATTCTAGTTTAGCTGTATGTTTTTTAACGGTACTGAGATTATTGTATGGTTTTTACTCAAGAATGAAACGTAAATTCTTTAGTGTTTTATATAGAATTTTGTTTTCAGGTCATTAAGGAGAAAAATTAGAATACCATAATTTGTTGGTTGAATTAAAGAGAAAATGTAACATGAAATACTTCTCACTATAAAGGTCGTGTTTTGAGGTCGCATGAAGAGTTTTAGTGTTACAAACATTGCCTAACTAGCAGAACCTCCGCTGCAGAAATTTTAATAATCCCGTGGGTGATGCGCGGGTCAGGGCCTGCGTCCCATTGTCCATGCGACTGCGGGCGCGGCGTCTCCTCGCCCACGACACGTGGGAGTTCCAGCTCTCTATTTACCTCTCGGAGCCTTGGAGGATTCCTTAGTCTCCATCTGACATCACCACAGTTATATGATCTTCCATAGTCCTCTATTTACTTATTGTAAGATTTCTTAGTCTTTATCTAACACTAGTCTTTATCTAGCATTATTTAGCTTTCCTTAATGGGTAAAAAGGAGTATACATCATTTAAGTTTTGTAAAATATTATGCTCTATGTTCAAATTATGCCTAACTCTGACCTTTAGTCATGCCAAGTGCTACTTCCTCTCTCTCATCCTTCTTCTTCATCCTGTACATTCAGCCTCTGCCCGAGACCTGCATCATCTGTGGTTCTGTCGACCTGACGTGGTCCTGCAGCTCCATAAGACCCCTCATACCTTCAAGATCATACAGCCAGCCTGAAGGGCTACTTTCTCTTCGGGCTGGATGACAACGTCTGCCAAGTCCTCAATACACAGGTTCTTTCTGTGCCTTGAGGTGAGAGTGTGAAAACCCCCTTACTGTCTTGAGGAGGACTCTTTAGTCGTTGGGGGAGTCTCCTGGACTTTGCCTAACTGTAAATTGTTTCCTCTTTTGTTGTTTAATTATATCTTTTTTATATTTTCTCTTTTATATATAAACAAGTATATTGTGTACTGTATATTGTGTGTATTGTTTTACCTTTGCTACCATTGACTTGTATAATGTAAATACATTATTTGTAAATATGAAATCTCTCTCACGTTTTACATCTCTGCTGGAATTCTTTCAACTTGGTTAGAGTGGGCGTGTAAACCTTCTGGTGACACCCTGGGATGACCTTTTTTCAAATCCTGAGAGACTTCTTTTATATAGGTCATTTAAAGGGATATTTTTTTGTGTATGATTTAGACTATATTTTTGTTGTAATTTTATAAGGCAATCCCTCAAACTCGATTTCTAATATTATCTTCTATATTTTTGCTTAATGTATTTTAGATATACAGAAATGATCAAATCTATAACTATTGCAAAAAATTGTTAACAATGGAATATTTGAAGATGAGAAAGATAATTTGCAATAAATCTTCGTTATGCTGTTCCCGTTATAACGCTTATTGCGCTATTTTTGAGTGTGCCGTTCCCAGATTTGTTTTCTGAATACCTTTATGCACTCGTGGATAAAACTTAAGGAAGTTGTGCTTTTTAGCATGTTTTTCGGGATTTAGACTCTGAAAAATATTTGATACACAGTGGCCTTTATTGAAGACACACGAGTAAATCTAATGTGAACATAATTGCCTCTGTCTCCATAAGTCAAACACTTTCCACTTCCTCAGGTTTTGTCTATGAATGTATAATGTTACTCTTCTTCTTTCTATTCCGGGTTAATTGGCCATTTAGAGCAAGGTCTTCTAACCCCCATGGCAGAACGCAACTTCCAGTGGTAAGTGACCCTGGGGTCTGGCAGCAAAGATGCCTCGCAGGGGTGGAGGAAACGTAGAGTTGGCAGGGGAACAGCGCCTGGGTGCAAAGCTACGTTACTCATATACCGTTATGCCGATGATATTGCGCTTCTGGCCATGAGGCCCGAAGAGCATGGTTTGGCTGTAATTGTACATGACGGCATTGCTGATATTTCCAAGGTCAACGTGGGTAGAGTACGTCATCTGACTTGAGCATCAATTAGGCCAAGTCCAGGGGCCCCAACGGGGGCATTATGTCAATTTGTCCGTGGTGGGGGCAATTAGGGTGCTGGGAAACACGCCTGAGTAGGCATCTGGAACTGTGGTGGGGGGGTGGGACGTCGTGTTGTTTGGCATCGTCATTCCTTTTATATAGATACTGTAACACTATTTCTGTCCTGTTTATGTCATTGACCTTTGTAGTTTCGACTTTTATACTCAGACTTTATTTATAGGTTTATGTATTCATGTTAAGACATCGACGAATACATTTGTAGATCTATTGTGGTGTGGTATGTAACGCAATTGGTGACTACAGAGATTTCTCCACGGAGCTTGTTCGGCAGTACATATACTAAAATTGGAACGATACAGAGAAGGTTAACATGGCCCCTGGGCAAGGATGAAGCGCAAATTCGTTAGCGTTCTCCATGGAGATATTGGCTTTTGTAAGCTTCAACTTCGTGTTTATTTGTGTTTTGTCTATACTCTTGAATGCATATTTACAAATACTTCGGAACCGTAAGGAACTGGGGCTGAGAATGCCTACAAAAATGCAGACTTCGTACTTATCTGTGAATATCTGATCTTCGAATGTGCGCACGATTATCTATAAATGCCTATTGAACTTGGATACTCTTGTTATCTTGAGATATCGTCGACACTCTTTCGTAGCTTCTTCCAACTTATCTGGAAAGTTGTGCTCTGACGAGAAAAATGGCCTGATACTATGAGGTGAGAATTCTGCATTGGACAAATAGGATGTCGTGGCGTCTTTACTTACCATATTCTTTTTTATTGCAAAGATAGTTAATAGATGAGCATATGGTTTTAGCCAGTTTTGACAGGATATATGAATTTTTAAAATCTGCAAAAAAATTACATGTGCATCTAAAAATCTACACGAACATTTGTCCCATATATAAATTACCGCGATATTTTAAATATATTAATATAGTCTAAAATAGCTTATAATAAATCTTTTTACGCAAAATAAATGATTAGCTAAAAGCTCTTCAAATGTAAAATAAAAGATACTCACATTGTGCAAGCTCATTTTTGACTAGTAATAGTTCGTGTCTTGCAGATATAATCGCATATTATATATAAATATGTTTAAATATCATTTATGTAAACTAATAAGCAATATACACTATTCAGAAATGCCATATTCTGAGTGAATAATCTTAAGCAACTTATATCCATTCTTCAGTAGAATTTGGTGCATCCTCCATTGTTTATGCTGAAGCACTGAGCAGCCAGGTGCATCTGACCATCGCATCCTATTTCAGCTTTCCAAACATTCAATTCTTTGTGGCAACCTTCACTCTTTTGTGGGTTTCCAAGATCTCTTCAGCTAACGATGTGGAATTCCTCACACAGAGGGATTAATTCCTTAATGCTCACATTCCTTCTGCTCTTTTTAGAATCCTTCTATTCTTCTTTCTTCTCTTTTTTTTTTTTCATTATTTGTAGCAGAATCTTCAATTTTATTTTCTTATTCGCCAATAATGCTTTTCTCAAATGTTTTCTCTCACTAAATACCTTTTTTAAAAATTCATTTTGTGGATTATTAGAGATATTCTGGCTATCTCAATTGCAAAACAGATTCAAAAACCTTTATATAAACACATTTTATTGAGAAATGAAAATGCATTTAGGTATAAATTTTAAGATTTACCTGTCATTTAATTAAATGAGAAATTGTGCGCTGAAGAGAGAGAGATATTTTTATAATTATATTTATAAATATTTTCACGAGTAGAAAATTAGGAAAGACAAAACTTTTCAAAAGAATCACGGCAATTTATTTATGGTAAGAACAAACACAAATTTATAAAATACCAGAAAGGCAATGAGGCAAGTTTACAGAAGAATGGGAAAATATAAATAACAAAATTAATTATTTTGAAAATAGAGCAATCCATAAATAAATATTTTATTAAAAAAGGCATATATTGGATCAAAAAAATCATTTATTTTACCAAAATTTCAGTTGACTGAACGCCAATCTTTATCAAGGTGTTATAACACATTAAATATGTTATAACACCTTGATAAAGGTTGGCGTTCAGTCAACTGAAATTTTGGTAAAATAAATGATTTTTTGATCCAATATATGCCTTTTTAATTAAAAATTAATTATCGGTTCATAAAAAAATTGATAAAAATTTTTATACAATATTTTTAAATATGTATTTTCTAATTATACATTAATATTGAATTCTAGGTTTACTAAAGTATTTTTAAGGGCTGATTATTAAAATATCGTTTTCTTTATAATATATGCATACAAATGTTAACTGCTTAAAAATATTTTCAAAAACTCAAAAGGTTTTGTATATTTAAGTATTAGTAAATTAAATTTAATTGCCATCTATCGTTAAAATTTTACACAAATAAATTTACTGGCAATGTGTTTCTTTTAAATATCATCAAATATTATCTCTACAGACCTTACTGCAATGATTACTAATATCATTGCAGTAAGGTCTGTAGAGATAATATTTGATGATATTTAAAAAAAACACATTGCCAGTAAATTTATTTGTGTAAAATTTTAATATTTAAGTATGTGAAGCAATATTGTGACGAAGAAATAATTTATTTTTCAATTTAATTTAATTATTCAATGAAAATATTTGGAAACATATTTATTATTTGTAAAATCATCATTTAGTTACCTAGCTTGCTTGCTCGATATTCTCTAGCTGTAGATAGTTGGGGTTAATTTGTTGATAATTGTCGAATAGTCGCCGTGACGTCATCAATAAATACTTTCACATCTCCAGATATACAAAGACTTGATTTCTACGCTACAATATGGAGATAGACTTTTATTATCTTTTGGTTATTAATTAAAATTTTATAAAAACAAGATGATATTCTTTGATTGACAAAGTTGTGTCGGACAATATCAATGTTGCCAAATATAACTTGTATAATATTTTAATTATTCACTGATAATATATTTTATTTCTCACTTTTTATAACTTCGATGTCCAGAAATGCTATTGTATATAGAAAGATTGTATTGATGTTCAAAAAGGAAACTCTTGATAAACGCATTAAAACAATGAATGTATTCCATCTTCCTTGCACAATATGGGGAGTATTGAATAAACCGCAATATACCAGTTTTGAAAAATTCTGCATATGTGTTGCTCTCAATAAATTTTCTTTTTATAACTCTTTTAATAAAGGGATTTATTAAAAAAACTAAAGAGATTTCCATAATACATACCGAAAGAGAAAAAACTCTTAAAAACACCTTCTGGAGATCTAGCAACCCATTGAAGACATCTGAGAACTATTTCAGAAAAGAAAAAATATAGCAATAGAATTCTATAATTTCTACAGATCAATTGAAAATAGATTCACACACAAAAGAGGTAGTGAGGAAAGTTTTAGAACAGATGTGTAAATAAATCCCTTTTCAAACAAAGGCTCACGTGCACATGGGGAAAGGTAGAAAAAAAATTACTAGATTATTTTGTTGTTGTATAGCGAATCTATACAGGGCAATGGGCCTTAATAAAAGCCTTTTTGTTGTTGTTGTAATACATAATCATCCCTACTGAGACATCATCTAGCAATTATTTTTGAAATACACACGACTTAGGATATTAGGATAAGACAGGCTTCAGGGAGAATTCCATAATACATAGCCACGGAATACTATCTAGATAATACTATAGGTTTGATGGCCATTTGATCATAATTAGGAAAGAGCGCATGTCCTCTTCCCTAAGAATGGCAGTAGAAGGAAAGTCTAAAAAACAACCGCAAGTTTCCCTTCTTTGAAATTAGATCAGCGTGCGTGTTTAGAATTCGATGGTTACCTTAGCACCAATTTGGACAATTTTTAGATTTTTTTTGTCCACAACGGTATTACATGGATACCAGGTACACGTACAAGAAGCAAGTTCATAGCCCAACATATAAGTACTTACACTTGTACTTATTTTCAAATTCGAGAATTGAAAGAGATTGACTGTTTTGTTTACTTTAACAAATAATCAATGTTAGTGATTAAAGAGCTCTAACTCTTGCAATCGTTGGTCAATCTTTTCAACACCCTTCTTAATTGGTGAAATGTTCTTTTTTTTTCAGCCAAGCTATAGGAATTTTCCAGATAGCGTTGCTAGCAGATCTTTAACAACTTTTTATAAACCCGTAACCAAGGTTGGTTTGATTTCATGAGAATCTCAAGCGATCAAATGAAATATTCAGATTTTTCAAAGAGGTATTTAGCTGGTAGAATGTCTAGTCTACATCTATGACCGAAATAGGGATGAATATTTTGGCGGGAGAATATTGATTCATTTGACACCCTTAAATGTCACCAATTGTCTAAAAAGCCGAGCGCACCTTTACTGGTGAAATACCTAAATATGAAGACAAAATAAAATTATTTAGGGATTTAAACTTAAGGAATCAAGAATTTAAATAACTAAGGATTACATCTTTATAGTTAGAGAACAGTGTCGATTATTGATTGATAGGAAAAATAAATTTTGACTAAAGAAATCTCATCTAAACTGAAAGATCAAAAAACTGTTTGTCTGAGTTATTTTTTACCAAGTGAGAGTTCAGACGGAAATTGATCTATAAAAATAAAGCTCACACATCTCCATTCAAATTAGGTTCGTATCCTGGTCATGGCACCTTTTATTTTGATTAGTAGCCAGTAAAACCATTCTCTCTTTTCATATTGCTGTAGTTAATCATATGTTAAAATGTTTCCATTAGATTGATCATACTCCTCTTAACGATCAACAAGCTTCCTCCTCCCCAACTGCCTTGTTCACTTCATCCATTCAATACATGTTCCCTAGTTACCATGAGATGCACAATTTAACCAAGATTTTGAGTAAATTTTCTCTCAACAAATGTATAACTAGCTAAATACTGCGCTGGCTGACCGGAGTTTTACTTTTAAATATTTAAAATTTTATAAAGCTGCGAGTGATATTCAAAGTAACTTAATGAATCCGGTGGCTTCTACTGAACAACTGGGTAAATGAACTAATTAAGTAACCTCTAAGACTTTATATTCTGACTTCAGACAACCCTCTATCCTTGATCCATCCATGTATAGATGTCTGATAATTATATATATTTCTGTCAATTCTACTAATTATTGTTCGTTAAGAAAAAGCACTGCTTATTTTATTACATATTACATATTATTGACTGTATTGACTCATCCATTGATGAGCTCTACTCTTCCCCGGCAGACACCATCAAAAGACTCAAGCTTTACAAGCTTGATACCCTAATATGATTGAGTGGAGATAAGAAAGAAGAAGAAGGAAGACTGCTTATTTTTAACTGCTTGTATATAAGTTTATGCTAAGCCCTCTTCCCTTTTTTTTGACTGATTTGATACATTGTAAATAACATTACTGACTACTTGTACTTTTACTGTCATTTCTGTATATACCCTACATTTCTGTGCTTGGAGAATCTGTATACTACTGAAAAGTCTTTATAAAGCTTTTTGTTGTTGTTGAGTTATTTTGAGTTATTTGGATATCCATTAAATATATGGATGATAAATAAATTCGATACTTCAAGACCCGGGATCGATTCTTGGATTGAGCGGTTTTTTTTTTCTGCTTCAATGGTCCCCGATTCTTGTACAAGTCTAGCTTTACCACTGAATGCAAATAACAAAGTTCTTCTAAGAAGTCCTTGATAAATAAATAAAAATTCATCATTGCTCCTTTACCCAGTAATCGTTAAAAGATGCAACAAGAAAGTCAGTTTAATATACTAAGTCTGGATGTAAAGCTGGCGAACTTCTGGGAATGTTCACCACTGATGAGACACATTGTCTCATTAAACATTGCGTGGTCTGTAGACGTAGATTGAAATTATATAAAGTGTAACGCGTGTGTGTTAAACTTGTCTCAAATATTAAAGTTATGAGTAACTATTGTTTATATCTACTATGGAAAAATCTCTGGTTATCGCAGGGGTAATCTTGGAGCAAGAGGTGTCGACACATGGATTTGATGTTTCCGTTCTGGTGGCGGTTAGAAAGGTTATCTCTGGAGATAAGAGCTTATCGCAAACTGCTGCTAATCTTTGGCAAACATCACAACCTGTAGCTTGACAATCTTTCTCTCTGGACATGATTTCTGGGGACAAATTACCTTGGTCTTCCACCAGCCGAGATTGGTTGAATTGTAATAAGATCTATAGTATAGGAAGACCAATAAATCCTGGGAAGCTACGAATGCATGTATACGACAAGATGGGTATTATAATTAGAATAACAACTCGGCCAGATGGAAAATGTTTATTTTCATGATGTTTCGATGAATACTTCATCCACCCCAATCAGGATAAGAAATAAATTAAGCACATATATAGCAGGTATGACTATAAATTTGAATTGTTGCTGTTGTCATGTACAATGAAGAGCCTCAGATGTCCCCATGCATCTCTATCACAGCAGTCGTAATGTCTACTATCTTGGGTGTGTAAAGCTGCTGCTCTGAGTCCATATCAATTTTCTGCAAGGATGCTGCCATTGCTGGGCATGAGAATATGTGGGTAGATGTAACTGTACTAGGCGTTACTTGTATGATATTACGACTGTAGGTCTAACATATAACAAATCTTGATGAAGGTGGATCACATTCACCCAGAGGTCGTGGAAAAATAAAGAATTTCCATCTGGCCAAGGTATCCTTTCAATCACACACACACAAAGCTTTATTAAGATCACCGGACTTATACAGATTCACCACAGGAAGAAAGGAAGCATAGATGGAGCTCCTATACTCCAGGCAGCGCAGCACCCAACAACAGCCTCCAGGTCCGACCTTGTCCAGTGGCCACACGTTCCTTCGTGCATACGTCAAGGTTTAGCGTATCACTGAAATGGCTAGTGTGGAATCAGCCGCGTTCTAGTCTTCGTTTTCCTCGTCCAAAGGTATCATTTCAATCATAACTTTGAATGCCAGCGAGGCAACCTCCATTTTACTGCCACACAAGGCGTGTTGCTGTTTATTCTTATCCTCATAATGACTAGCTAATCATCAGACTAACTCCACTAGTAGACGATCTGTTAACAGCTTGATGATTTTCTGAATTGTAACCAATCTCTTATTCGGTAGCTTGAATACATTCAGGAGGAGGTTTTATTATTAATATAAAATTATTAAAATTTGATATTTATTTCGACTTGACGAAAGAGAGGCTGAGATTTTTAAAGTCATCTAGGTATTTTTCCAACATAGGTAACTCAAATTCGTTGAATAAGTTAGAATAACTCCTTGATAGAAAACGAATGACATGGAAATTTATCATTGACAATATTAATGATGTTAATTATGTACATAGATGCGTGATGGTCACAGAAAGTTTCATGGCAGTTTTTGTTCAACTGATTGATTTTCAAATCGTATGGATTTTTCATGTGAGAGCAGCTGGCAGAGAAATAGGATGTCCTGGATCTCGAGCCTCCAGGGACGACAACTGGGGATAGAGAAGCCTAGACCAGGGGCCGGCAAACTTTTGAGTCGAAAGAGTGAAAAATTACAATTTACAAAATTTAAAAGTTTTTAAAGAGAACACAATTTTTTCTTGCCAACAATAAATAGACTTGCATAGATAATATTTACGTATGGAACTATATAAAAAGCCGCAGCTTCATATCCAAATGCCGACCCCTGGTCTAAACCATCATCTAAAGAGCAACAATAATAGGTGTGTAAAACGACACTTGAAGTTACACCGCATGAGTTTCTTTTCAATGAAAAATCAAAACCTATTTCAAGGTGAAATATTGACTATTTCTAACCTTTTTGGATGAGGTATGAAAGGGTGAATTATGAAGAGTAATGATGAACGGAAAGATAAAAGTGTCCAGGGATGGGAATCGAACCCACAGTGTTCCGCTTACCGGGCAGATGCCATTGTCCACTAGGCTACTCTGGACGTATAAAATGGAGATTTTGTATAATTAGAAATTCGAATCTCGTACATCTTGTATGGGGAGTTAGTTATTGATCTGAATTATTAATAAGGATAAAAATCGCAAAGTTTACATTTTATAGTTAAAGAATTATTTACAATTAGTAATAATATAAGTATAATAAGTATTTGAATGCTAAGTTTTCGAATAAAGACTCTTCACACAACTGGTCGATTTACCATTACTTGCAGAAGTAGGATGGCTCGCTTCCTTGTACTTAAGAATAAAATGTAGGTATCTCCTCTATTTGGTGATCTAAAGAGATTTCTTAGCAAGAAGCCGTTGCTTTTAGGCCTCTATATCAATGGAATTTTGATCGATGTTATATATAGGGATTAAAATGTCGAAATTCACATATTATATTTATAGAATATATGCAATATGTATCTTTATATTATGTATTTAAAAGGCACGATTTCAAGCCAAAGGTTTTCAGCGAGTCTATTTACAATACTATTTGAGCTGAATCTACAGGCTATATGTGTTGAGAAGATCAACTAAATACATTGCTTTAATGGGGATTAATTGAAAGTGCCATTTTTGCTTATGCATATCATACTTTCAGCCCTATCATCCATCAGTTAAAACGCATTTTTGTCAGATTCTGCCTAATTTATTTACAAGACTATTCGAGCTGAATCTACAGGTTCTGTGTTAAGAAGAATATCTAGATACATTGTTTTAATGGGGATTTATTAAAAGGTGAAAGGACCATTTTTGCATATGCATACCATACTTTCAGTCCTATCATTCAACCAGCTTGAGCGCATTTTTGTCAGATTCTGCCGAATTTATTTACAAGACTATTTGAGCTGAATCTGCAGGTTCTGTGTTAAGAAGATCAACTAGATACATTGTTTTAATGGAGATTTATTAAAAGGTAAAAGCACCATTTTTTGCATATGCATATCATTTCAGTCCTATCATTCCACCAACTTAAGCGCATATTTTGTCAGATTCTGCCTAATTTATTTACAAGACCTGTACCAGATCTGTAGGTTCGGTATTAAGAAGATCAACTAGATACATTGCTTTAATTAGGATTTGTTAAAAGGTAAAAGAATCATTTTCGCATATCATACTTTTAGCCATATCATCTACCAGTTAAAACGCATTTTTGTCAGATTCTGCCGAATTTATTTACAAGACTATTTGAACTGAATCTGCAGGTTCGGTATTAAGAAAATCAACTAGATACATTGTTTTAATGGGGATTTATTGAAAGGTAAAAGGACCGTTTTTGCATATGCATATCATACTTTTAGCTCATCATCCATCAGTTAAAACGCATTTTTGTCATATTCTGCCGAATTTATTTACAAAAGTATTTGAGCTGAATCTGCAGGTTCTGTGTTAAGAAGATCAATTAGATACCTTGTTTTTTAATGGGGATTTATTAAAAGGTAAAAGCACCATTTTTGCATATGCATATCATATTTTCAGCCATATCATTCCACCATCTTAAGCACATTTTTGTCAGATTCTGCTGATATCTTTCCGAAGAATGTTAGGAATTTGTCGCCCGCTCCTGTACCAGTGAGGATAAACCGGGTACACAGGTTGTTGACTGGTGTACCAATGCTGGTATTGTGATTTATTCACGATCTGAATCTGTACCTCTGTGCAAGAGGTGAATGCATTGCTTTAATGCATTTATAAAAAAGAATAGGTGCATTTTTGAGAAAATATTTGATTTGACAATTGCAAGAATTATTTTCAAATACCAAGCCATCTTCATTAGGTGTCTCTAATTACATCTTTAGTGCTTTCAAGGTCAGAACACCGTACGGCCGGCCCCACACGGAGATTGTCCTGGCGACCTGAACGAATGCCCGCCGACCACACCTCCTACATTAATAAAGCAGTCTAGACTGACCGAACGCCCTGACATTTTTCAGAATTATAAAGATTTGAAATGATTTATCTTTTCTTTGGGGGAGGTGAACTTCATTGTCATCTTCATCAGTTGAGTTTGGTATACTGACTTTATGGACGTTTTCTGTGTATTTTCCTTCTTTTTTAACAACTCGCCGGGAGAATCTCCGTGTGGGGTCGTACGGTGTTCTGACCTTGAAAGCACTAAAGATGTAATTAGAAACACCTAATGAAGATGGCTTGGTATTTGAAAATAATTCTTTCAATTGTCAAATCAAATAAAAAATAATAAATTTTGACTATGAGCCAATAAAGATGTTTAAATTATCAATTGTCTATGAAAGTTTTCAGTTGTCGTTGCTATGCAGAACTTTATCTTTCAAATGCTTAGAGCTTTCCTCCTTTAGAGCGCTGTCACACGCATGCAAAGCTTTTATTAAGACAATTTAATCTTGCACTTTTTTTTCTCTTGGAAGTATTTTTAAAAATGCAAGAAAGAGATAGATATATATATTGAGAATTCGAAACTATTATAGACGCGTATGATTCTCTTAAAAATTAAACAATTTTCTACTGCCCTTACTGCAATGAAAAATTAATGGCGCACTAGTGTATCATATTATAATTGTAACATATATATGTAGTAATGTAGTTTATGCTGTTGGATGACTGTAGTGTAGCATGTTGGTTAGAAGCAGTCGTGATGGTTGAGTGATGGGTGGTAAGGACACACAGGATCCAGAGTGAGGAAATAGATCGGGGAGGAAAGATAGAAGGTCCGAGAACAACCCCTAGAACAACTGGCGTCGAAACCACCTCGGTGAGAACTGGCCCTTGATCAGAGAAAATATCTTTATTTTACGGGGCTGTTAACCAAAATGAATGATTTTGGCCCTTGATCATCCCGTCTAGCCGCTTTTAAGCCGCTTTAAGTAAGATAAGTCCCCTAGGGGAGAATGAAGTCGTGATACTTGTTTACCAAGGGGGTTGTTTGTTAACCTGGCTATCTTCCCTTGTACTCCCACACAGGCCATTTTATTTTACGTATTTCCAAATATTATTATATATATATATTCAAAAAAGATGCATATATTTGATTTATAAGTATTTTATTGTTTCAATATTTAGGCGGGCAACTCGCCTCTCTTTATCGAGGATGTTTGTGTTTTTTATTAAAACATGTGAGCACGCGTACACCACTCTCGTTCTACAATGTGTGTGCCAATGAAAGAATTGTATCTTTGATTTAAATCTCCAGAGTAAAGCCCTGGAGTCCTAATTAGTAACTTCTTGAGAAATTGTTTTCTTTTTACTTATACTATACAGCAGTAGTCTGGTAGAAATTGAAATATTTGAAGTTAAATATATTTCTGATATAGGTGACTGTTGATAGAAGTTTACTAAACTATGTTTTTTATCTAATTATCCCTAGTATACATGTTAATCATGGTGGGTATCAGTCAACGACAGCTTTTAATGTAAATGCACCACATTTCTACGCATGTAGAAAGCAGTTCACCTTTTGCATTTATAAAGGTGCAATGGATGGCGTATGGATGGCTCGTTATTGCTATATTAATTTATGCACAACTAGCTTTGTCCTTATTGTTTGCGGAAGAGCAATGCTCGATGCAAATATTCTATATAATTCTACTGTCCTAAAAGCTTATGTCCATAGTTTTCCTAAAATTCCATTTCTGAGATTCAATCCTTCAGAGTAGCATATAAAAGCAGATTGATCCAATACAGTATTATAGCTCCAAAGAAGCGGTCTGGTAGATTAAATTGGCGAAACCGCTGGGAGGGTTCACCATTGATGAGCTAAGCCTTCCCAATCTTTTTTCATCGCAGTAAGGACAGTAGAAGTTTGATATATATGTGAAAGAAACACTCGCGTCTAAATGTTTCCATCTGCTACTTTAAGTGTGACAGAGAACCCCGTTAGGTTACTTGCATTCACTGATGGTGTTGGACTTTTGCATGAAACGGGGGCCATTGAAGCAATTTTTTATATAACGGTTTTTAATCTAGGTAAACATCGAGAAGGGTAGAAAATGTTTTTCTTTGTAACCGAGGAGTTAGCAGAAAATAAGATGCATCACTTCTTGTGTTGTATTTTCACCCAGATGAGTCAGCAATTTTTATAACGGCTTTGTTTATGAATGAAGTGATTTATCTACTGCAGACGAGCTACTGTGTCTTCTGGCACTCTTTTTCTAAGAGAGACCCATTTCCAAAAATATATATATTCATTAAATATATGCAAAATAAAGCGTCAATAAACTTTTACTATTATTTTTAAATTTACAGTGAAAAAAACAATGATTATCTAATTAAAAACTTTGACACATTAAATAAATTTTAAAAATATATATATTATATATAAAAAGGTTAGCAATAGAATTGTTTAACTTTCATAAAGCGTTAGAGAACATAGTAATCTCTAAGAACTAAAATTACAGAACAATTTCCATCCATAGTAAATTTGTATAGTTATGTTGATTACTTTGAATTCCTTTTCAGTTTCCCTTCTCTCCTTTGTTTATGTTTTTTTTTTTCCCCGTTTCTTCATGAAATGATGTATGGCGAGTCCTTACAGGACAGAAATGTCCTAATAAAGCTGCTGTTGTTGTTGTATAAAAAGGTAACCTTCCTTTCAATAAATGCTGATGAAACGTATTTATTAAATCCTCATTAGAGCAATGAAACTTTTTACCTTCCCTGGATTGACTGCTTGGATTCGGATTATGGATAAACCACAGCACCAGCTTTGGTAAATTCGAACACAAACCAACAACCTGTATAGGTACCTTTTTTATACTTTAAATTATCCTGCAAATTCACAAAATATTCTATGTATTGATAAAAAGGAAACTAAGAATATAATAAAATCGTTACTAAGATTTATTTACACATGTTCGCAGTGTGTACTTTTAAATTACAATGCCGTGTATTTGAACTAACGAAATAATATTTCCCGATAATGTAAATAGAAGGCTATAATAAGATAGCTATGTGTGCAGAACCAATTTGTTTCTGCATTTACACTCATGGTCAAAACTTAAGGAAGTGGAAAGTCTTTGTCACCGATCATCTGTTTTTTTTTTTTTTGAAGGAGACTGAAGTAATTTTGTTCACACCTTGGTTATCTCGTGTCTTCAATAAAGATTATTGTGTATCAAATATCTTTCAGAGTATACATGCTAAAAGGTACAACTTCCTTAATAAAATAAATAAAGCTTCCAGAGATAAGTTTCTTGTGCAAACCTTTTATTTTCAAGCTTTCGGACTTGTCAGTCCTTCAACAGGAGTATCACGTTAACAAATTAATGATAACAAAATTTATCAAAATATTTCGAAGGATTGTTTCATCTTTATCAGTATAAATTGATAAAGAGGGAGAAACCCTTTAAATATTTTAAAGTATATATATGTACACATTTCCCTCTCTTTCGTCTTTAAAAAACAAATGCTTCAATGACCTCCTTAAGTTTTGTCCATGAGTGTAAAATCCCTCTTCCCTCAAGAGCCCTTGAACTTTTCTAGGAGACCTAATCAGACAATCGCAGCAGCAATGGTAGACCAGACTGGACTGGATTGGCTATCTAGCAGAGAGTTGGATGGTTAATCCTCAGTTTCTGTGCATTTGTCTTGGCTTCCACATACTTCTTTATCATGGAAGATTCTCTTTATTTCTTTATAGCTTCTCACTGATGAACTCATCAACCCGACTGTTCTTCTTCCTACCTATCCATTCATTTTATCCTTGTTTTCTTCTTCAACCCATTTGTTGTTGTTGTCGTGTCTAATGAAGAGCTTCAGATGTTCCCATGCATCTCTATCACAGCAATCACAATGTCCACTATCTTGGGTGTGTAAAGTTGCTGCTCTGGGTCCATGTCAATTTTCTGCAAGGCTGCGCCCATTGCTGGGTATTAGAATATGTGGGTAGGTGTTAGTTGCACACCAGGACAATTATTGCATGTCCTGTAGGTTTTTGTGCCATCTGGATATATTGTCATTCCTTTATAGTGTTTCGTCCTGAGTCTTGTTATTGTTTTTGTAACTCTTCTCTCAGAGTTTATTTCGCATATTTGATCTTTTCTTATCTTCTGTTGAATTATCTTGTATTTTGCCAAAGCATCAGCGTTAAATACTGACATTTGTTCAACCCTCTTACTATATGGATATCCCAACCAATTATCTCCAGAATATCTCCAAAGATGGATTAAGATAGTTCAAAGGTAATGAGACCGTCCAATCATGAAGAGTCGCACGCGGATGTCACCTGCAAACCTATCTTATCTCGACAAAGGAAACTGACCCGGATAAGAAGGTCGTAGGTTACATCAACTTTGATTGGTCGTACATCTTCCGCCATATTCACGTGTGTGTACTAATGTCAAATCTATCTTTATAGTAACCATTGATTGTATACTTAGATACTTATAAGAATTAAGACATTAACACTAACACATACACTCATCGTAAAGATAGAGGCTGCCTGGCCGGCATGCATAGTTCTTAGAATAAAAGACACTTCGGCCAGTAAATATTTTTATTGTCTCGACGTTTCGACAAAAATCTTTTGTCTACTGGCCGAAGTGTCTTTTATTTTAAGAACATACACTCAT
>CP092875.1:71690864-71768954 GCA_030710605.1 Cordylochernes scorpioides
TGTGTGATTTTGTCAAAATCAGGGAAGAACCTTTATTATAAACCATTTTTATCTTAATATTTTTATTCTACTACCATTCTATAAATGATACCCAAAACAGTTCTTTCAGATTCGATTCAAACAAAGGTTTTTATCAAAACATTTCGCATTACATTGACTCATTCGTCCCGTTGTCCAAGAAAGAAAAGAACCAAATAAAGGTAGAATGTATCAATAAGTAAAAAGGTAATCAGTTTATACAATCTTGATGGAAAGGCATAACAAACACTGCATAGTTTATATATAACCACACACAAAATAATTATATAGCATTATTTATAATAGCATATTATAATTAGCAATGATTATATATCATTATTACAACACCCAACTCACTCCGGACCATATATACAGTTGCCCGGCCATCCTTGAAGCCCTCTATATGGCAGACATCAATCCAGAAGAGGACATCCATACGGACAAGGCACCTCAGTTGGCCGGTATTGTGATCAGGATGCATGAACCGATCTGATCTGCTCCATGGACAAGACACCACCACCAAAATGAAGAGTAATTATTGTATAATTATAGAAATCTATATCCTCTTTAGCCCTGATCTGCAGAGCTGGATCTTCGGGCATGGTCTGGATGACGATGCCCTGGCCATCCTGACGTCTTTAAGACATGTCTCTATGAGTATTTCCTCGGCGTTGAACTGAAGAGGGTTCAAGAAGACCCCTCCTTGTCTGGAGGAGGACTCTCTCAAGGTGGGGAAACATCCCTTGCTGAAGAAATGTGAACATATACAACTATATATATATTTCCCTTCTTTTTATCTACCCTTTATTTACCTCATTATTTTATATATAACTCCTTTTTTTTTCTTTTTTTTTTTCAGTAGCAATTGATTAGAAGAGTCAAGAAAATTGTTTAAATTGTCTATATACTCTTCACTCTTATCAAATTATATCTAATAAACTTTCTGTCAAAGTGAGATTGAAATCTCTACATTTTCTGGATCGTCAATATGTCAAATTATTTTGACAAACATTTGCATTTTTTTCTGATCAGTCTTCTAGCGGTAAGAATGTTGTTTTCGGTTGTTAGTGAACCAATCTCTCACGCCTTCTCATTGGACGAATGTGGCCATGTTTGTATATAAAGGGGACTAGGGGAATGCGGTGAGGACAGAGAGAGCGTGGATAATTTGTGTGGAGACACTTAAAGTGTTTTTCCACTTGATTTTTCCGTGTCTGGCTGTTCTCTTCGCATCCCTGTGACCCCAGTCCGATCCCTACCAACGCTACAATAAAGCTAAGTACCTTTTTATTATATTTTACAAATCGCTAGTTCTTATTTATTTCCTTTTTGTTGTTGGTGTTGTACTCTTGAGTGTACGCTTTTCTGTGTATTAAGGTACATTTAATTTAGGCCCTAGCTTATTCCATTTTTGTGTGTTAACCCGCAAAAGTATTAACTTTTGTCAAATAAACTGGCGATAGCTTGAGAAATAACTTTCTACAAAAGGAAGAAACATTTAGAATGGTGCCGCTTACTCGTTCTTAGTATACAAATATTGCATGAGTATAGGAAGGATACTATAGTAAAGATTCTTTCCTGCTCTTACACTTAGACAAAATCAACAAGGAATCTAGAGCTAAGTTTCTTTTTACCATTCTTTATTTCTCGAGCTTTCTGGCCAATATGCCCTTCAATACGGATACCTAGAAGTACTACTTAGGTCTCTGTGTTGAAGAGCATGTTACCCGAAATCTCGAGAAATAAAAAATTGTAAAAAGAAACCTAGCCTTAGATTCTTTATTGATTATTATCTAAGGATACTATGACTGTTTACGCAAGAATACAACGGCAAATCATGACGCCGGTAGACACGGAAGAGCATGTCACGAAGGTTGTTGGAGAAAGTAGGGTGCTTGTTAGAGGTGCCACCGATTGTCTGTCTGTCTGCAGATGGTATCTCCATCTGAGGAAGTGATCAGACTGAGCTTGGAGAATGAGAACTTGGCTGGCCTCAATGGCTTTGTTCTGCATGACCACAGTTGCATATGTTCATTCAGTTTATCTGAAAACTATGATTTTATCATTTTTTGAAGAGTCTCATTGTGAAGACAATATGTGTTTGTACACAACTATATATATATTCCCCTACACTTTATATGCCCTTTTACTCTTTTATATTTCCACCTTTGTAAAATTTGATTAAAATAATCAATAAAATTGTTTAAATTGTCAATTGTCATTGTAAAGACACATGTCTTAGAACTCTTTTTAGAATAAATATAGCTACATCAACCAATTCTTTATTCAATTCTCGATGTTTCAGTGACTATCTGTTACTCTTCTCACGGGAAATATGATATAGCTATAGTTCTTCTAAACCAATTTTCAACCAACAAATGATCTTCAAAATTCTTAGAACTTTTTCACTTAAATAAAAGTTTTCCCTTAGGAATATATAACAACAACTTTTATTCAAACCTCTGTAGCTTACAGAGATTGAGGGAAAAGAAAATTTAGAATCAGATAGGGGACCTCCACCACCTGCGGAGGGATGTGCTTGACATTGTCAGTTCGTCCCTGACACCTTCCATCTCCACCCCCACAAAGAAGCCGTAGATCTTGTATTTCGCCGCGGCGAGGATGGGATCCCTGTCCAACCCTGTCCAGAAGAGTCAGCCGCGAAGGTCCGGAGCCATCCGCAGGATGGAGAAGGTCTCTCTGATGCTTAGGAATATACGAGTATATCGTATATCTCTCTAAGAGAGTTAAAGTAAAGTGAAAGAGAGTAGATCGCGAAATACATGGTATCGCTGGAGACCCGTTGGCGATATTCCATCAAACTCTGCAGCGGTGGTACCATGTACATATTCAACGTACATACCATATATTTTATTGTATTCTTTATTTTCTTTCTTTTTTTATTATAATAATCATTTTAAAATTTTCATATCTACTTAAATAGTGCGTACGGTGCACTTTTGTATATTTTGACGGGATGTCAATAAAAGTATGTTATTTGTTATTTGTCTCTAAAAAAGTGAGAGATTTATGAAAGACTCTGAAAAGAGAATAATTTATTAAGTTCAAATTATATATTTATGAAAAATCACACAATGGTAATTATCCATATTGAGAAGAAGTTGGTTAACCTTGTTTAGCAAGATTTTACTGAACGAAGTTCTAATGACAGTTGTAACAGACATGTCAACGGTTGACGGCTTCTACACTTGGTTAACGTTTGAAGATTTGTGGCTGAATTTGTCTAGATTGACGGCTTCTACACTTGGTTAACGTTGGAAGATTTGTCGCTGAACTTGTCCAGGTTGACGGCTTCTACACATGGTTGACCTTTGAATATTTGTGGCTGAATTTGTCTAGATTGACGACTTCTACACTCGCAATACACAAGTTTGATGAGTGTTTTATTCATCAATATATCAAAACACATTATGAAACTGTATTTTATTCTATCATTAAATACAAGAGGGGATCAATAAATAAGGTGAATTTTCTTATTTCTTAAAAATTAAAAAAGCAAAAATAATTTAAACCACAGAATATTAAAATATAACATCGAGAGACTATTTGAGGTGTTCTGTTCTTTTTTCCCACGCGCGGCGCGAGACTTATAAATAAACTAAAATGGAAGGATTGCACCACGCTTGAACAACGTGCAGTTATTCGTTTCTTGAATGCAGAAGGTATTCAAACATCTCAAATATGCCAAAGAATGAAAAATATCTATGGTGAGTCTTGTTTGTCTCAAAAGAACATTTATAAATGGGTTAACGAGTTCAAAAATGGACGAATTACAGGTACCGATATTGAGCGACCTGGACGACCAAGTGTTACAGCGACGCCAAGCACGATAAATGCGGTTGAAAACTTAATTTTGGAGGATAGAAAAATATCCATTTTTACCATAGCCGACAATTTGAATATAAGCTATGGAACTGTGCACACCATTATTAAAGAAAAATTGCAATTTAGAAAAATATGCTGCAGATGGATTCCACATTTCCTTAATTTGGACCAAAAACTTAACCGTATTCGGGTTTCAAAGGCTCTGTTAAAGCGGTATGAAGAGGAAGGTGATCATTTCCTTGACCAAATTGCAACTGGAGATGAGAGTTGGTGTTATCATTATGAACTTTCGACAAAACGTGCATCTATGGAATGGAAACGAGGCGACTCTCCAAGACCAAAAAAAAAAATCAGGTCTCAACGTTCGGCCGGTAAAGTTTTGTTAACAATTTTTTGGAATGTTGATGGACCAATCTGTCTTGATTTTTTATCCTCAAGGAAACGTATGAACAGCGACCTTTATTGTGACATTCTTGTAAATAAGCTAAAGCCCGGTATAAGAAACAAAAGAAGAGGGAAGCTTAGTAAAGGTATTCTCTTCCTTCATGATAATGCAAGGCCGCATACATTATGTAAAACTGTATCTACAATCATTAAATTAGGTTTTGAAGTTTTAGAACATCCTGCATATAGTCCAGACCTAGCCCCCTCTGACTATTTCCTTTTTGGACTACTAAAGAAGGAGTTAAAGGGAAAGCGATTTGACTCAGATGAAGATGTCCAGAAAGTGGTGCAATATTCTTTTCACACGCTTCCTAAGAGTACCTATAAAGAGGGTATTTACAAGTTGCCAGAACGATGGAGACGATGTATAGAAAGCCAAGGTGATTATTTTGAATAAATCAAGTCCTAATTTTTAATATCGTTCTTATTTTTTTAATAAATTATAATTCACCTTATTTATTGATCCCACCTTGTAGTTATACAAGGTGAGAAGGAGACTGAAATAAGTCTCCATGATGGGTAAAAAGAGCTGCTGTCGTTAGTTGATTATCCAAGTGACATCACGTGGAAGTCAGACTTTGCCCTCTACCTATGATCAACTATGTGATTTTTTATAGTTAATTATAATTTATTCTTAATTATTTTCAAGTTAATTAGTATCTGTTTTTTGAAAGAGTTAAAATAAAATATTATTAAGTGATTTTACATAGAGTATTAGCCCGTTGAAGAACAGTATATTTGTTCGAAAACTTGCAAATTCAAAATTAAAAGAAACTTTTTACCTGATTTTTATTTTTCTCTTTCAAATAATTTCTGGGTAACTGTTGCTCACATAGTATCTGTTTTTGTAATATTAAAATAGTACGCAATATTGAGACATTCCGTCTCATACAGACGATTCTCCTGTTAGAAATGAATCTAAAAAGAAATGAGAAGCAGAGGAAGAAATTGAATCCTCGCTCAGAAAAGAGAAAAAGAAGAAAAGGTAAGAATATCTATAATATTAAAATATTAAATATTTTTATATTTTAAATAAGTGCCTTTCTTTTTGAAAATATTTTAAAAACTTTCTTATTTGTAAAAAAATGTATGGCATATGGTAATTTTATTTGCATAAAATCTCTTTCAACCGAAAGAGAGCTACTATTTTAATGAGTAAAATGAATAATTAGTTTGGATTTATTTATTTATTTAATGAATATCGTAAAATGATTACAAAAAATGGAAGACAATAGACTACCTAAGCTATGCTGGAATAGATTGAAGGAAATTTCCTTAATGACAAAAAAACCTATAGGATTCTGTAAGAATATTATGGATATCATCAATCATTGTGGACTCACATGGCTAAACTATAGGTTAAATTATGATGACATACAGATCGAACTTCCGAATATACTAAAAATAAAAATTGAACAGCTATTGCAGCAAGATCTGGCAAAATTATCTCTTACGAAAACATACTCAAACTATAGGTTACTTTATGATTCATTTATTCCAGAAAATTACTTTTCATGTAATCTGTCTTCAGCTTTAGTGAGTTTTATTGCACAGATCAGATTAATGTCAACAATGATTAAAGAAAATAATATTTACGCAATTAAGAAAGAAGATTTGTACTGTGGGTTATGTGGAAGTCAGATAACTGATGAAATATACCATTTTATTGCTGAATGCGGGGATCTGGAAGGAGAGAGAAAAAAGATCCTGAAAAGTCTTCCTAGACCGCATTTGAACTCAATAAAGCTAATAAAAACTGTTTCAGATAAGAAAAGTTGGGCAATTGAACTGTTCAACTTTCAAAAGGCGGTTGGGAATAAAATTGCACTCATGGAAGAGAGAAGAACAGGGGCACAATAAAAAGTCACCCTGTTTGCCATACCTTAATTGTAAATGCTATATTTTCACCTGTTCTCTTATGGTTAATGTTGCGTCTCTACTCTACACCAGGTTACCGAGATCCACTAGGTCTGTGATAAAATCTTTATTCGCTCATAACACTAATCTGACTGAATATTTACAATTTAATGATACATATATATACATAAAAATAATTAACATAATAACAACAAACAAACACTATGCAAAACCTTATTTGCATATCTCGACAATTTATCTAAAACATAACTATTGTTATGCAAAACACCACATCTTCTCACCCCCAATTTGTTACACGATCTTTTAAGTATTCGGGGAGTCTCCGGTTTCTTATTGGTCTACTTGGCCCAGGTGTTTCCTCCAGCCTTGGTGGGTCCCTCCTGATCGGCATAGTATCCAGGAAGCTCCTGTTGTCCGCATTGGAAGCTGGTCTCGGGGCACCGAGGCGAAAAGTGGGAAGTCCACGCCGGGGTTGCCGTACACGCTCAGCCCGTCACCCTCACTGTACATGCCCTCCCCACCGTTCATGTAACCCGCGCCCATTCCATTAGCTCCGCTCATCATTCCATTGGCGGTTCCATTCATAGCCGCGGCCATTCCATTACCGTTCATCGCAGCGGCCATACCATTTCCATTCATTACCTCATTGATTTGACATACACTGTCGCCATAACTTATCCATTCAAGACCAATTCCAATCTGGTCAAAAGCCTCCCTTCCAATCAGATTTGGGCCCGGACCTTCGATCACAAGAAATTCCATTGTGATACTTCTTTTGTTTACTTTTACGTCGGCTTTTATTTTACCCAGAATCGATAACCTCTGCCTGTTCCATTGCACCAACTTGGTATAATCCTTCTCAATTCTAGGCCTTTCTGACTTCACCCAAGTTCTTATATACGTCTTCTCAGAAATAATATTTGTTCTGGTTCCTGAGTCAATGAGCATAATCATATCTCGACCGCTAGTCCGTACTTTTACCATATAATTCCGCATGTTACTGGTGTCCTTCACTTGATTTATATTAAAAAGGCCATAAATTGCCTCTGCCTCCTCATCTATCGAGCAGTTATTATTACGATCGCTCCTCCAGTTCCCGTTCTTACAGACCCTAGATATATGCCCTAACTTCTGACATTTAAAACATCTTTTCTCTTTAAAGAAACATTGCTGTTCTCTGTGGTTTGTATATCCACAGCGGAAACATTTTAAAATCTTCTCATTCCTCCGTCTCACTTTAACAGCTCTTCCCATTACATTAATTTCTTCCTGAGGTTTTCCGTCTTTAATTTCTGCAACGTTCCTTACCGCAGCCTCATGTGCCAATGCCATCTCTTGAGCCACTTTAAATGTTAGCATACTGTTCATTAACAGCATTGATTGTATCTCTTCGCTTAGAATGCCGCATACTAGGGCATCACGCAACCTATCTTCCACATCAGGGAATTCACACTTCTCGGCAATTTTCTTTAGAGCTGTTATAAATTCAGATATTGTTTCATTTGGCATTTGAAGCCTTTTCGCAAATTTAAAAACGCTGCACTATTATATTTGGCGTTGGATCAAAATATTTTTTAATCCCTGCTACTATCTCCTCCCATTCTGTTTCCAATGGATTCTTGGGAGAGGTCAACGTCCGTATTATATTATACGTTTCTCTTCCGCACAGCGAGAAAAATGTTGCCTTCTTTTTAACGATCTTCACTATATCACTCGCTATGCAATAGGATTCAAAACGTTCTAAATAGCTTGAGATTTCATTTCCATTGTTCGGGTTGAACTGTTCAATATTCATCATTGTTCGCTTACTTTTTCTTACCAATCAGATTTGCTCTCTTCAATAGTCACAGTCACTGTTGCGTATAGGTTCTTTATACTCGTCGCCACTGTTGCGTCTCTACTCTACACCAGGTTACCGAGATCCACTAGGTCTGTGATAAAATCTTTATTCGCTCATAACACTAATCTGACTGAATATTTACAATTTAATGATACATATATATACATAAAAATAATTAACATAATAACAACAAACAAACACTATGCAAAACCTTATTTGCATATCTCGACAATTTATCTAAAACATAACTATTGTTATGCAAAACACCACAGTTAATATTGTCTGTAACTCCACGGAGAATCCATACAGGGCAAGATGCCCTAATAAAGCTGTTTTGTTTGTTTGTTGTTGAATATCGTAAAACTAGAATGCATTTCTAGAAAGATTAGGGTCATACATAACCAGGAGCTATAGTTGCCAGATTAGCATTTGGCCATAGTTGGTGTTACGGAAAAATCAAAATCACCAGAGGTCTGATTATATCTCAGGCTACTATATTTACAAATGAATATAATTGTGAAATGACAGTGTAAGTAATTCATTTGAGGAAACTTTAAAGGATCGAACATTATTGTTCTTGGATTCTCTATAGGCGAGGTACGCTTACGTATATATCTTTCCTCAGAAAGAGTGAAAGAAGAGTATCTGGTGGCATGATCCCAAACTTGAGATGGATGGAAAGCATCTGGACTAGTAAGATGAATGGAGGAACTTAAAATAGAAGTCGTTCCCAGGCCGCCCACCGTGTGAAGGTCACTCGTGATAGACGGCCGGTCAACTCTCGGCCGGGAGTTGACAGCTTCATAGATCATGGAGGATTTGTCGCTGAACTTGTCCAGGTTGACGTCTTCTACACTTGGTTATGTTGGAGGATTGTGGCTGAACTTGTCCAGGTTGACGTTTTCTACACTTGGTTATATTGGAGGATTGTTGCTGAACTTGTCCAGGCTGACGTTTTCTATACTTGGTTATGTTGGAGGATGGTGGCTGAACTTGTCCAGGCTGACGGCTTCTACACTTGGTTATGTTGGAGGATTGTTGCTGAACTTGTCCAGGTTGACGTCTTCTACACTTGGTTATATTGGAGGATTGTGGCTGAACTTGTCCAGGCTGACGTTTTCTACACTTGGTTATGTTGGAGGATTGTTGCTGAACTTGTCCAGGTTGACGTCTTCTACACTTGGTTATGTTGGAGGATTGTGGCTGAACTTGTCCAGGTTGACGTCTTCTACACTTGGTTATGTTGGAGGATTGTGGCTGAACTTGTCCAGGTTGACGTCTTCTACACTTGGTTATGTTGGAGGATTGTGGCTGAACTTGTCCAGGTTGACGTCTTCTACACTTGGTTATATTGGAGGATTGTGGCTGAACTTGTCCAGGTTGACGTCTTCTACACTTGGTTATGTTGGAGGATTGTGGCTGAACTTGTCCAGGTTGACGTCTTCTACACTTGGTTATATTGGAGGATTGTGGCTGAACTTGTCCAGGTTGACGTCTTCTACACTTGGTTATGTTGGAGGATTGTGGCTGAACTTGTCCAGGTTGACGTCTTCTACACTTGGTTATATTGGAGGATTGTGGCTGAACTTGTCCAGGTTGACGTCTTCTACACTTGGTTATGTTGGAGGATTGTGGCTGAACTTGTCCAGGTTGACGTCTTCTACACTTGGTTATGTTGGAGGATTGTGGCTGAACTTGTCCAGGTTGACGTCTTCTACACTTGGTTATGTTGGAGGATTGTGGCTGAACTTGTCCAGGTTGACGTCTTCTACACTTGGTTATGTTGGAGGATTGTGGCTGAACTTGTCCAGGTTGACGTCTTCTACACTTGGTTATGTTGGAGGATTGTGGCTGAACTTGTCCAGGTTGACGTCTTCTACACTTGGTTATGTTGGAGGATTGTGGCTGAACTTGTCCAGGTTGACGTCTTCTACACTTGGTTATGTTGGAGGATTGTGGCTGAACTTGTCCAGGTTGACGTCTTCTACACTTGGTTATGTTGGAGGATTGTGGCTGAACTTGTCCAGGTTGGCGTCTTCTACACTCGGTTAACAATTCAATAGAATAATCCCTTGTATTAATATTAAGGTAAAAAACGTCAGACTTATCTCCAGGGATAAGTTTCTTTTCCTTGGAAGTCTGATCTTTTCACCTTAATATTTGGTTAACGTTTAAATATTTGTGGCTGAATTTGTCTAGTTTGACGGCTTCTACACTTGGTTAACGTTTGAAGATTTGTGGCTGAATTTGTCTATATTGACGGCTTCTACACTTGGTTAACGTTTGAAGATTTGTGGCTGAATTTGTCTAGATTGACGGCTTCTACACTTGGTTAACGTTTGAAGATTTGTGGCTGAATTTGTCTATATTGACGGCTTCTACACTTGGTTAACGTTTGAAGATTTGTGACTGAATTTGTCTAGATTGACGGCTTCTACACTTGGTTAACGTTTGAAGATTTGTGGCTGAATTTGTCCAGGTTGACGGCTTGTACACCTGGTTAACGTTTGAAGATTTTTGCCTGAATTTGTCTAGATTGGCGGCTTGTACACTCAGTTAACGTTTGAAGATTTTTTGGCTGAATTTGTCTAGTTTGACGGTTTGTACACTTGTTTAACGTTTGAAGATTTTTCGCTGAGCTCGTCCAGGTTGACGGCTTCTAAACTTGGTTAACATTTGAAGATTTGTGGTTGAATTTGTCTAGATTGACGGCTTATACACTTGGTTAACGTTTGAAGATTTGTGGCTGAACTTGTCCAGGTTGACGGCTTGTACATTTGGTTAACGTTTGAAGATTTGTGGTTGAATTTGTCTAGATTGACGGCTTCTACACTTGGTTAACGTTGAAGATTTGTGGCTGAACTTGTCCAGGTTGACGGCTTGTACATTTGGTTAACGTTTGAAGATTTTTGCCTGAATTTGTCTAGATTGGCGGCTTGTACACCCAGTTAACGTTTGAAGATTTTTTGGCTGAATTTGTCTAGTTTGACGGTTTGTACACTTGTTTAACGTTTGAAGATTTTTCGCTGAGCTCGTCCAGGTTGACGGCTTCTAAACTTGGTTAACATTTGAAGATTTGTGGTTGAATTTGTCTAGATTGACGGCTTCTACACTTGTTTAACTTTTGAAGATTTTTCGCTGAGCTCGTTCAGGTTGACGGCTTCTAAACTTGGTTAACATTTGAAGATTTGTTGTTGAATTTGTCTAGATTGACGGCTTCTACACTTGGTTAACGTTTGAAGATTTGTGGCTGAACTTGTCCAGGTTGACGGCTTGTACATTTGGTTAACGTTTGAAGATTTGTGGCTGAATTTGTCTAGATTGACGGCTTCTACACTTGGTTAACGTTCGAAAATTTGTTGCTGAACTTGTCCAGATTGACGGCTTGTACACCTGGTTAACGTTTGAAGATTTGTGGCTGAATTTGTATAGATTGACGGCTTCTACACTTGGTTAACGTTTGAATATTTGTGGCTGAACTTGTTCAGGTTGATGGTTTCTACACTTGGTTGACGTTGATTGATTTGTCGCTAAACTTGTCCAGATTGACGGTTCTACATTTGGTTTGATTATTTAACCTAAAGTAAGTTTGTCAATAAAGTGAAAACCAAATTCCGCAACTAAATACCACCTTGAATACCTTAGTAATGACAAACTACACTATTTCTGGACTAAATTCAGTCTAAAGTAAATTTGTCAATAAATTCAGAAGCCCAGTAGTTTCTAAAATACCCTCAGTATATATAGGGTATTCGGTCAGCTATCTAGGTGTCACCGGGGCAAAGGAAGAAATCTCGACACCACCACCCGCCCACACCGATCATTAAGACATATCACAACAAGTCCATATAAGTGTACCTGGCCCGGCTACAACTGTGGGTGGTGGAAGGCTGGCCATCAAGGTTGACCAACGACACCTTCCATTGACCACTATACTCTCCTCTAGGCCACCATTCAACATTGCCTTCCGCGCCGATATCCCGGCTTCCTGTCCCGTCGGAGGAAGTAATCAGCCCCTTCCGCCCTGGGCAGACCTCCGATATATCTTTGATTCAACACAACACTCTACTGGGGATGGTCAGTTGAGTGTTTCTAAAAGTACATTGGTATAATTTGAATCCAAATCTACTACTTTGGTATCTCTACCATTGCTATATGAAGCTTAGAGAAGCCTTTAGAGAGGTTTATCAAGAATTACCTCGCCGTAACCCATCTATAAATATTCCACTATACAACCAATGCTTCTACTGATGATCAGTCTAGTGTTTCTACATTGGTATCTCTACCATTTCTACTATTATGAGGCCTAGATAAGCCCTCAGAGAGGTTTATCAAGATTTACCTCGCCGTAACCCATCTATAAACATTCCACTACACAACCAATGCTTCCACTGATTATCAGTCTATTGTTTATACATGGGTCTACAATTACTTCTGTAAAGGAGTTTTGGAATATTCATATTCCCTTTAGTTCATCATTCTATCTATATTAATATTTTGTTTCTATTTGAAAGTTTATCGAGTTTTTACTTTGGTTAGCATGGATTACTATGATTGTTTGAATAGGAGGTCTAGAGAGGGGGTAAAGAGCTGTCGGGAAAGAACAAGTGTACTTTGCGATAAAAAGATATACCCATGGACAAAACTTAAGGAAGTTGTACCTTTTAGCATGTATATCGGATTTCAGATAATAACTCTGAAAGATATTACAGTGACCTTAATTGCGTGAAGATACACGAGATAACCAATTGTGAACAAAATTGCCTCTGTCTCCTTCAAAAAAATAAATAATAATAATAATAATAATAACAATAATAGACGACCGACGATATCAAAATATAAATCTTTCTTAAGTTTTGTCCATGAGTGTATTTCTTTTTACTACCTAACTCAGTATTTCTATTGAATTTTCTGTCTTCTATCTATACTTTAGTCGACCATTATCTGTCTGAATAGATCTGGAGAGGGCTAAGTACTCGCCGATAGAGTGGACAAACTTAACACTCAAAGCATTTTGACAATTTGAGTTTTAGATTGTAAAATTTAGTTGGATGGTCCGGTCAGCTTGTTTCACGAACAAATTAACAGCAAGGGCATTATAGAGTTTAAATTATTACAAAAAAATATGAGAAAACTTAGCACTATAAATAGATAAACGTTTACCTAATTGATTTTATAATGGCAATTTTAGACGTAGTAGCTTGATCCATTCTTTTAGATATAATTAGTTTATTTTCAAAAATTGAAGAATTTTTATAATAATGTTTTGTGCGGTAAAAATTCACAGCCACACACACACACACACAAAATCCATATCTATATAAATACTTATATAAATTTTCTGAAAATTGGTGAGCTATATATAATGGTAATGTGAAAAATAATTGATTGAAATTTTAAAAAAGGAATGTATATTTCTTGAGATACACAGCTTTTATCAATATTTGGTGATTCCTCTTTTGGCACGTATACAAGAAGCTACATGGTGAGGCATACTGTCATGCAGTTTTTCCATGGCTTTTTGTGGGATGCTTGACCAATACATTTCAATTTTTTTTATCAAGCTGTTGAAGATTACTGTGGAGATTGCCATATTTTCCTCCCCATCATGTCCCACACATGCTCAATTGAGAAAAAATCTGGGGAACATGCAGGCTAGGGAAGAATATCAATATTTTGAAGGAAGGCTCGTGAGATGTTGGTTGTATGTGGTCAGACATAATCTTGTTGGAAAATAGTATCATTAGTCTGTTCAAGAAATGGTAACACAACAGGTTGCAACACTTCTGCAATCGTAAAGATAGAGGCTGCCTTTGAAGAACTTCTGCAATGTATAGATGAGCAGTCATTGTGACTTGAAGAAAGACTAAAGAGGTCCTACTTCCATAGCTGATGTCAACCCACACCAGGAAGCCTGGGGTTCAAAATATTGTAATATAATTTCATCTGTTTCATCCAGAGATACACCATTTTTTTATTCAATTCTACAACAACAACAAAAAGCTTTATTAAGACCTTTTAGTCTTATACAGCTTCTCTGAACATAAATGTAGGATACATGCAAGAGTAATAGTACCAGTAATATATAAAAAACCAATGTTATTATTAATATTGCCACGTGGAAAATTAGGGAAGACAAAAACTTCAGGAGGAAACAAAATTTATTTCAGGCAAGGACAAACTATGAATGGTGAACAAAAGATAAGCCAAATTTACAGAGTGGCAAGCTATAAACATAAAAATGTCCACTCTGTTAATAAAAATAATAAAATTAATAAATACTTTGTTACAATATTAAGTCTAATCACATTTAATGGTATAAAATGAAATTTATAAAAAAAAGATTATTCTCTGCTTTTACATTTTGAAACAATCAATAAGGAATCTAAGGTTTGGTTTCTTTTATCATTTCTTTTATTTCTCGATCTTTCAGGCCAACATGGTCTTTAACACGGAGATTCAGAAAGTTGTATTTCTGGATCTCCGTGTTGAAGGGCATTTTAGCCCGAAATATCGAGAAATAAAAGAAATGGGAAAGAAACCAAGCCCTTGATTCTTTAATGATTGTGTCAAAATATGAAATTTATATACATGAAAACCTAATTAAGACACTTATACAACAACAACAACAAAAGCCTTTATTGAGGACCTCTCGTCCTATAGAGGATTCGCCAATTTACAGAGTAATTGAAGAGAAGAGAACTAAGAATACAGAGAGAAACCTATATGTAGTAAGTATAGTATAGTATTTTATACACTGTGACTATATACAACAGCAGCAACAAGCCTATTACTGGAACCAAAGTCCCATACAGGATTCGAATTAAGACAATTATATAGAAGGGCGTACCTGGATCTGTAAAGAAGAAGAAGAAGAAAAAAAAAACAATTTTTTCTCAAAATATTTCGAGAGATTGCTCCCTCTTTATCAATTTATTGCATAGTGATAAAGAAGAAGCAATCTCTTGAAATATTTTGAGAAAAAAAAAATTTTCTTCTTCTTCTTTACAGATCCAGGTACGCCCTTCTATATAATTGTCTTAATTGATGAATCGCCTTTTGACTCAAACTAATTAAGACAATTGAGCTCATAAACAGATTGACTATTTTGGATCAATTCAACATTAAAGTTATTTGTAATTTCTTATTTGTTTCTGATGTATATAGTTGTTTATTTGTTTTGTATAATATTTCATTTTTATAAATTAATCTCATAATTTAGTCTGTGAAAATAAAATTATTGGACTGGTGACCAAACAAACTGTAAATAGATGGCTTAATGTTATATAGTTATGATATATAATTAACTGTGATGGTAATTTTGATCTTCAATTTGACGGTCCATTGTGGAGTACGGTCTCTCCGTGGGCCACTGAGGGGCATACAGGATGCCAACTAACAGCACTTAAAGAGGAAATTATTTAATAGAGACTCTCTCTTCCCAACACACAAGTTCCTTCATGTCACATTTCCTGTATTTCTATCAAGGAACTTCATTAACGTTTTAATTAAAAATTCTCCCTCAAACCACAAATAAATTGGAAATTAATCATTAAAAACTACTTACTTAATTGATTGTGTACTCGAGCTGAATTTTTACCCAATCTCGGTTACGAACGGCTGGATTATTATCGTCTGCAGTTAATTATATTTTGGGAATTCTTCAATGTCAAATTTTTATTTAAATTTATTCATTTTTTAGCATTAAGAAATATGTAAATCGACTCCCTATACAGGTTCAGCCCTCTTAATTTCATCTTCGACAAGGAAAAGGTTGAATTACGTCGTGTTAAGGCAAAATACAATATATATAAATTTTATGTAGATATTGATTTCAATTGTACCCCTTCCCCCACTAACATTTAAAACCTGTAACTACGTTTAGATGACCTAATAAAAATAGCTTTTGTTTTCCTTGGAATATTATATAAAAAAAAAAGAAATAGGTAAATATATTTATAGCTAATTTTAAAACGGCAGTTCATCATATATCTCCTGTGTTAACAAAATTGTTCAATGCTTGTATTGGACTTAATTATTATCCGGAGGCCTGGAGAAAGTCAGCAGTAATGATTATAAAAAAACCTAATAAAGAAAATTATAAAGATCCGAAAGCCTACCGCCCTATAAGCTTGTCTTCTAATTTAGGTAAAATTTTTGAAAGTCTAATTCATATTGAACTTTTAAATCATATTAATAGTAATAATGTTATGCATCCTGCTCAACATGGATTTACACAAGAAAATTCAACAATCTCTGCTTTACAAGAAATAACTAAATTAAGTCTTCAGAAAAGAGAAACAGAAAATACGGCAATAGTAACAGTGGACATCAGCGGAGCTTTCGACAACGCATGGCATCCGGCAATTCTCCAACAATTGGACAAGGCAAATTTTCCAGCGGTACTTATAAAAATAATTAATTCTTACTTTGAAGACCGGAGTGTAGAGTTTAAATATACTAATGTAAAGTGTATAAAAAAGATAAATAAGGGATGTCCCCAGGGTGGTATTATTTCTCCTATTCTTTGGAATATATTACTTAATGATTTCAACTTATCTTTTAACGAAAGTTTTGCTAGAGTAATTGCTTTCGCGGACGATGTGACATTTGTGGTATGGAGTTCAAACATCTATGATCTTCAGCATAATATTACCAAATGTTTAATAAAAATCAAAGCCTGGTGTGAAAAGGTAAAACTTTCACTAAGTCCAAACAAAACAGGTATACTCTATCTACATAACTATGAAAAATTGCCCATTAATTTTGATGGAAAAATAATTCAACCATCAGAAACTGTTAAAATTTTGGGAGTTATTTTTAAAAATCATAGACAAAGGAATAAGATTAATTTTGGAACACATGTTGACAATATAATTATGAAAGCTACGAAACTTAAGAATATATTATTCTCATTATGTGCACGTACTTGGGGCATTGATACTCGGCGTAGATTGATCTTATATAAAGCTATGATACGCTCTACAATAAGCTATGCATCAAATATTTGGTTTCCTTTTATCACTGCAGCAAAAAGATCCAAGTTGAATTCTATACAATATCAAATTCTTATTAGATGCATTCATGCTTATAGGACTTCATCTTCTTACATCACACATATACTAGCGAAAACCCCTTTACTGTCCGATTATCTTGAATTATTACAAACAAAGTATAATATGACAAATTCTCTCACAGATCGAACACTCAAAAAACCCCTTCAAAAAGAATTAAACAAACTATATCTGGATCTAAAATTTAAGTTTTATCTTTCTCAATCTAATGAACTGTTCAAGAAATTCTTTCCAATTGCTGTCCCAAATTTCATTTCTTCTGATAAATTCACTACTTTATTCTTAACTGGCAAAGGACCCTTCTTAAGCTTCCTATTCAAACTGAATGCTATCAATGATCCAACATGTGAATGCCGCTTAGATGTTGAATCACCAGAGCATCTTCTTTTATCTTGCCCTCTGACTAACCAAATTGTATGTAGATACTTTGAAACATTACCAAATTCTCTTTGTGTATATACTCTATCTTATGAGAACTTTGTTAAGTTTAGAACTATTGTACAATAATTTACAAAACAATACTAATCCATCGTGTAAATATTTAATCATATATATGTAAATAATACTAGCACAGCACAATAGTCCTTTGGACTTCGTGCTTTTGTAACAATAAATAAATAAATAAATAAAATAAAATAAATATAGCTAATTTAACAAGGATTTTTACTAGGTCATATTTTTAAATATTTATTTTATTCTTAAAAGTTATTTTAGATTTGATTTTCATTTTCAAAACATTTTTCTGAGAATCGTCTGTATTTAGATTCTTGACCGCGTCTTTTGCCTCCATCTTTATTTAGAACATTTAACGATTTAATAATAAATGACAAATATGGTCAAAACTTTTTTTAAAAGGCATTGAACGAATTTCGTTAGAATTAAAAACAATTTTGATACATATTTATTAAAAAGAAGTGATATTTTCTAATGTTTAAGTATTCTGTATTGAAATTATAGTAATTAACACAGCTTTTTCAAGATAATGTTAACAATTGAATACTTTAAATTTTTGGACGAAGAAAGCGAAGAATAGAACGCGGCTGATTCCACACTCGCCTGTTCAGTGATACGCTAACCATGACGTATGCATGAAGGAACGTGTGGACATGCGTCGGACCTGGAGGCTATCGTTGGGTGCTTCGCTGCCTGGTAAACAGGAGCTCCATCTATGCTTCCTTTCTTCCTGTGGTGAATCTGTATAAGACCGGTGGTCTTAATAAAGCTTTGTGTGTGTGTAAAAAAATAATAATAATACTAATTGAAATTCAAAACACAACTGTTGAAATCCATAAAACAAGCTACATTCGGGTATTAAATTAGGATTTTTTCAGAATCTTAAATTCTTACAGAACGTTGTAATAATAGAAATAAATGTCTTAAAGACAGAGGTTGCCTGGTCGACATTCATTGTTCTTAAAATAAGAGAGACTTCGGCCAGTAAATGTTTTTATTTCAATGAAAAAAGAAAAACCTTTATTAGCCGAAGTGTCTCTTATTAAAGAAAAAATGTCCTAAAATTGAAGAAAAAAAAAAAGAAAACAAAATCGTGGACTTTCATTATCCTATTTTAGAATGAGTAGAATAAATTCACACACACAAAGATACAAATAAAAGCAAAAGAGAATTAAAAACGGTATCTTTAGCAAAAAAATATCATATCAGGAAAACACAAAATTTACATGTCAAACAAGTTTCTCCTCAAAAGGAAAAAGGGAAAGACATTAGCACTTCCCTTGACAAAAGGAAATGGTCTCTTGAAGAGGAAGTTGAGGGCAGTTTACACACCTTAGTGGCAAGCATTTAGACTTCCATTGGTCATTACATCATTAAAGATTCTTCCAACAAGTTAGCATTCTTCTAAGAAAGCAAATATTGAATTCAAATATGCCTGTCTCTCATGTTGACAAATTTAATTGTCAAATTATTTTGACAAACGTCTCTTAAGTGTCTCTACACAATAAACACTGGCAGGCGCTCGCATTCCCTTTGCACCCTCTTTTTGTTCAAACATGGCCACATTCGTCCAATGAGAAGGCGTGGGAGGTCGGTTCACTTAACAAACAAATAATACTCTTCCCACCAAATACTGAGAAGCTTAAAACTGATGTTTGTCAAAAGAATTTGATATAAAATTATCTCTAATAGCTGATTTGTGTTATAAATAGGTGTGCTAGCTTTTATTTGAAGAAATATCATTTAGATTTGCTTTAACTGAATAGACGTAAACAATGATGTAGATGATCGAATAAGTGATATTCAAGGTAAAATTGTGAAAGACGTTAAAAAATACAAAGATTTTTCACAGTTTCCTTTTTTTTTTTAATTCTAGCTTTCTCAAGCGATAATCGCTCTTCAACGAGCTTAATTAAAAACAATGACATCTTTCTTTCAAGAAATGTTTAACAGACAAATTTTGTTTCTAAAGAATTTAGTTTCATTGAAAGTTCAAATCTCATACAAAATTAATTCTTGAAGAATAAGAACACAATAATGTTTTGGGATATGTTCGAATACGGAGCTTCAAAGCAAGACATAGGATGCTCAAATCTTCTTGAGTGAGATTCTTTTATATTAGATGAATTTTTCTTCAAATGGATGTTACGGGTGTACGGACATGGGTGTTACGAGCGTCAAAACATTGTATTCCATACAGACGGTAGTATTAGCCCACTTATCCCACTAATTTGATCGCTAGCATTTTGCAACGTCCTAATGCCATTCTAGTGTTTGCCAGAAATTCCAGTTCCTAATAGGTAAGTCAAATAAATATTCAGCATTTATTATGGTATAGGTAAGGGAATTATAGCTTTATACTTGTTTATTAATCAAATTTACAGGAATATAAAAGCACAGCTATTTAAGGTATATTCAATAATTAAGGAGAACGAGATTCCTATAGTGTGAGGAAGGATGAGTTTTGTTTTTCATGTGCGTGTTTGCAAGGCATGTTTAAAATAGGCGTAAAAGTACATGTAAATGTTTTCTAGTGCATGTGTTGGCGAGGTGTCTAAAATTGGTGCTAAAGTGAATGTAATTTTGTTTTCTGCTAGTGTATATCTTGGTGAGGCGTGTTAAATGTGGTGTAATAGTAAATGTAAAAATTTGATAGCGTATAGATTGGTGAGACATCTCTAAAGTAGGGGCAATATTAATTGTAAATGTTTTACAGTGTATAGGTTGGTGATGCATGTCTAAAGTTGATGTAAAATTAAATTGAAATGTTTGCAAGTGTATGTGTGTTGGCGAAGCATGTCTAAAGTTGGGGCAGAAGTAATTGTTAATATTTGATAGTGTATGTGTTGGTAAGACGTGTTTAAAGTTGGTTTAAAAGTAAATGTTTGCTAGTTTAGGTGTGCTGGTAAGGCGTGTTTAGGCTAGTGTATATGGAAGTGTATGGGGTTTGCAGGTTTGTGATCAGTTTAGATTGTGAATCAAAAATCTTCGCTTTGAATATGCAGGATCTATGAAAACTCCGCCTTTGCCGGTCCCAAGCCCGGATGAAAAAGAAGGAGGGGGAGCAGTAACAAGCTCACTACAAAACCTAGGCTCAGCTGGCCCGGCTGATAGTACCCTATAAGGGCTCCTAATCTGGGGATACAGGATGAGCAGCGTTTGTACTCCATGTTAGGAGCGGCTGTACATGGCGTCTGTTCCTCATGTCAGAGGCGGCTATTCATTTTGGAGCTAAGTCGGTCTGCCACTGAGTAGTGCTCCCAGTCTTAATGACAAAGGCAGACGTATTCTACTTCACCCAGTCATGATGGTTGTCAAACAGACACCATCAAGGGTCACAACTCTATACCCTATTATGATTGAGTGGAGATAAGAAAGAAGAAGAAGGATATATGAACATTTCCTCGGAGTGGTACGTGGTTTGATCAATGCCATTGCTTGGGCATGCTCCTAATACTAGACAACCCTAGCTGCTTGAGGATAGAGCGATGCATAACTATTGCTATGGATGTCTTCAGAACGTAGTAGATCTGAAGACATGGACCGTCCGGTAACTTAAGAGGCTGTAGAGATGGAGAGCTGTGCAGGATTGTAGAGCTCTACCGTCAGCTCTGGTGATATCTACGTGTCGACATTCCCAATCACTCGACAGGACTCTACGCTTGTTTGTTATCATGTTGCCATTACGTCACTTCCTTTTCATAGATTACGTCTAGAAAATAACAATTCCAAGAGGTTTGCGATATACATTGGAATAAATTAAGCACTAGGTACGTTTACTGTGATAACTGTCTTCTCAGTACACATTCCATAAATAAACTTTCTCAATTTGAAACCTAACTATGGGACTGAAATTTTTCAATCTCCGATAATTTATTTCACCATCAGCGGATTGACTTGAAGTGTTCACCAGTCTTCGACCTATTCGCGATTTCGCGATCTATTTCTAGACAAGCCAAGATACGCATCTATAGGTTCTTCCTCGGCGTGGAACTGAGGAGTGTTCAAGAAGACCTTGTCTGGAGGAGAACTCTCTCAAGGTGGGGAAGCCTCCCTTGCTGAAGAAATTTGTACACATACACAACTATATATTTATATATTTCACTACATTTTATCTACCCTTTATTTACTATTTTATCATATATTTTTCCACCTTTGTAAAAATTGATTAGAAGAATCAATAAAATTGTTTAAATTGTCTACTTCTAGAATTTGAGTGGCGTAATGATGAGAAATTAATTCAAAGATCGGCGTTGCCGATCGATATATGCCCACGCTATATTCTGTTTTAAAATAGCATTTTTTTTTCAGAAAAAATGCGGAAGTCTGTAATGAGGGTCATGTTATACGTATTGTCCGAAGATGATTTAACGTGTCCTTGCGATGTCAAAGGAGGAAAGGTCACCTACAGAGAATCAAGACATCCAGCTATTATATAGTGTAAAATACGGCGGGACATCTAGGTCAATTACGTGGATTGTGTCGTATATTGTGTGGTGTAGAAAAGAGGGATTAACGTAGACATTCCACACTCAGCTCTTCCAACCTCAGATCTTTTGTTTCCGAACACGATGGAAGACCTTCCGTTAGCCGATGTACAGGAATATCGGGTATTGAGGTTGCCTTTTCTCTTCGACAAGGCATTACATATGGAGGAATCCTGTTGAAAATTTTTCAGGAATGAAAAATGGTAAAAGGCGTCACTTGCATCAATCTCAAAGTGTAAGCATCTTCTAGTAATCTTATCTGAAATATAGATAACTTGAACACAGGTAAACTAGGCACTATACTGTCTTTTTCTAATTTGGAAAAAACTTTGTAAAGCTGTGTTTATTTGCGTGCCTGCGACATCAAAGCTGCCCTAAACTGGCAATGATCATAATTCAAAACCGTGGTCTCTTTGGTTTACCTGGATTGGTGTCCAGTTTAACAGCCCCAATTTAAATATCTCACACATACCAATAACGTAATTTCTATAATCCTTGACACGTTTTTTCTCTCCGCCTATCAGGTACAAGGAAATATCCTAGCGTCATAGTAGCATGGGTTCATATCACGCTTTTACTTTACAAAGATCTTAATTTGAATCTTTTCCTTTTTTACAATTAGAAAAATAGACTTGGTTTTTTTTAGTCGAAATATATGAAATTAAACACAATTTTTATCGAAATCTATTAAATAGACCTAAATATTTATCAAAATCTATATATTCATATAAATTCAGACCTATTCAGATCTAAAATGTAGCGAAATCTATAAATTTAGCCTCAAATGTTTATCGAAATCTATAAAGTAAACATACACAAAGACAAATGGTTAGCTGAAAAGTATTCCTCTAAGGAAAAGAATATTAATTTTATTTTTAAAAAATAGCTATTTCTTACAAACATTCAAGTAAGAATACATTCAGGTGAAACCCGATCATTTCCCGTGCCATCCGTCTAGTATAAAATAATATTCCATTTATGTTACAGCGCCTTACACGAACTCAGAGATACATTGATCTTTTCGTGAGTTCGACGAGCTACATTGAACTCACTCTACACGATTACCTTATATACAAAAGAAGAAGATTGACAGATCAATAAATTAATTTTAAATGTCAAAATATCCCTTCTTGACATAGATTAGTATATGTATCGCCGAACAAGCGTGTACGAATTGACATAGATTCCAATGTTACCATCTAGATGTAGAAATGAGACTTTAGTGGGAAAATGTTGTTTGATAGTGAACCAATCTCTCCCGCCTTCTCATTGGACGAATGTGGCCATGTTTGTATATAAAGGGGGTTTAAGGGAATGCGAAGAGGCCAGTATGGAGTGTGGTTAAAAGTTTTGTGTAGAGACGCTTATAGTGTTCTCTTCGTATTTTATCCGTGTCTGGTGATCTCTTCGCATTCCCTGTGTAACTCCGGTCCGATCCCTACCAAAGCAGCAATAAAGATAAGTACTGTTTTTTTTTTTAATTTATTTAACCAATTGTAAGTTTATTTATCTCTTTTTTTGTACTTTTGAGTGTAAGCTTTTATGTGTTTAGTTACTATTACTTTAGGCCCTAGTGTATTGCATTTTTGTGTTAACCCGTACAAAGTAACTTTTGTCAGCTGCCCTAAAAACAAAGTAGATGGTACATTATTAATATCTTGTTGCACGTCCAAGTTTTTACCGAAGAGGTGAAAAGAAAGGCGGGCATATAGAATGGAAGAGATTTTTTCTACATCAAGGGATTGAGGTGAGTAGTCTACTCAAAATAAGATCACCGCCACAGGTACCTTCCGCTGAGGGACTATTTCAGGGGTAAAGGGACCGACCGACAGAGCGAGGGGAGGTAGAGGGGGGGGGGGGGGGGGGGGGGGGCACCATATGCTTCCTGCCTTGCCCCTTTAAAGGGAACCCCCAGTTTAAAGATCCACCAGCTGACGGGGGACCAGATTTCCTCTGGCTTATCCCCGGTTTCTAACTTTAGAGCGTCTAATTGGCCCTTTACTTTTTGTTTCTATCGCAAAAAGATCAAGTTCTTCTTTGTCGAGAAATATGCACGAGTTTTTTACAAATACGGTACAATATTTCACGACAGGAAAGTTTTATAAGGATTTTTGAAAGGAGGCTTATAAATAGAGTTGTCAAGATTATAATGAAAATATTGATATAATAGTTAATAGTATAAAATATATTTCTGGAGACAAGTTTCTTTTCATTTTTCTTAATCTAATATCAAGATTTTGGGCATTTCTGCCTTTTATTAAAGAATTTTGTCTTTTATAGACTCATCTTTTGGAGTCCAAGTAGGGGAAAGGCTACTTTTTGTAGGGTTGCACATAAAAAGTACTAAAGCCTAATACACCCGACACGTATTCACAGATTAAAAAATAAAAAATAATAAACAACAAAAAGGGAAGATTTTAAAAATAACAATAATCATTTAATAAAAAACAGCATTGATTATTCCAGCGTTGATGGGAGAGGATCCAACAACACATCTTTATTAAGACTACCGGTCTTATACAGATTCGCCACAGGAAGAAAGGAAGCATAGATGGAGCTCCTGTACTCCAGGCAACGCAGCACCCAACAACAGCCTCCAGGTCCGACGCATGTCCAGTGGCCACACATTCCTTCGTGTATACGTCAAGGTTAGCGAATCACTGAAAGGCTAGTGTTAAATAGGCCGCGTTCAAGTCTTCGCTTTCCCCATATGAAAGAGGATACACAAGTATGTGAGGAGATAACCAGATTAGAACCAAGTAAACACAGCACGCTTTTAAAGCGTTTCCACACAATTCTTTAGAAAGAGCCCTCGCATCACCTTCAACCCATTTCATGTCTAAACATAGCCATATTGGTCCAATAACTTAGGAGATCAGTCCGCTAATTAAATACAAAACATTCTTCCAGCAAACTAAAAGGCTCTAAAATATTTATGCTTTAAAAAAAAAATTACATAAGTATAAAAAAATCAAACAATGGAAAGATTTCCAAAAATAAATAGGTAATCAACTAGAACAAATTGTTGGAAAGACATAATAGCCATTGCGTGTCTTCTAATCGTCTATATTTTTCATATTTTCAACGATATTCTCAATATATCTGCTGAACTGTAAACGTTTAGTGATTTTATTAATGTTAGAGATGAAAAGGAAATTTCGATAAGTACTTACCTTATTCAAAGCCTCTTTAACAATCACTTTTTTAGAAGTCTCAAGTTCTCAACTTTAGTTCTCAAGTTCTCAAGCTTCTTTTAAAGAAAGTATTGATCAAGTGATGATAAGTATCATGTGTGTGAATTCTGGTAGAATAGCATCACTAAAGATCACTTTTTGATCCTAGAATTTTCAGATGGCTACCTTCTAGAGATAATCAATCCAAGTCCAGCATCTATGGAAAATATCCTACGAAATAAACTTCCTGAATTAGACCTCCACTTGCCTTGCAAAAAAAAAAAAAAGGTCTGAAGGACAACCTATGTAGTTTGTAATTTCTGCATTGGAACCTGTGTTTATCAAGTAAGCAATAATGTAAGGTTGTCCTAAAAGTTCGTAAACATATTATGATTTATATTTTGCAAGTATTCACGAACTTTTGAGACAACCTTGTAATTATGAAACTCTGCCCACCTGCTGATTGGCCACCCTTGATATAGAAAACATCAGAGATTAATTCCAATCCATGGACACTTTATTTTTCCGTTTATCATTACTCTTCACAATTCATCCTTTCATACTTAATCCCTAAGGTTAGAAATAATCGTTATTTCTCCCCTTATAATAAATGTTTCGGTATAGTTGTCAAACTTCGTTCTACAGAGATTAAATCATTCTTCTATAAGAAATCTGTTATAATTTTACCAAGGTTACCAATATTACCAAGGTTGTCCCAAAAGTCCGTAAACACTCGCAAAATATAAATCTTAATATGTTTACGAAATTTTGGGCCAACCTTGTAATAGTCCAAGCCATCTATCTCCTCAACCAGCCATAAGATGGTGGCTGGCAGTATTCCTGTCTTATCTGAGCTTCCTTTCTATGGCTAGTCATGTGATGGTATCGTAGAGTCTATCTATATCTCCCCCCCCCTCAATCAGCCATAGGTTGGTGGCTGGCAGTATTCCTGTCCTCTCAGAGCTTCCTTTCTATGGCTAGTCATGTGATGGTATCGTAGGGTCTATCTATATCCCCTCAACCAGCCATAAGATGGTGGCTGGCAGTATTCCTGTCCTCTCAGAGCTTCCTTTCTATGGCTAGTCATGTGATGGTATCGTAGAGTCTATCTATATCTTCTCAACCAGCCATAATATGGGGGCTGGTAGTATTCCTGTCTTCTCAGAGCTTCCTTTCTATGGCTAGTCTGTTGATGGTATCGTAGAGTCTATCTATATCTTCTCAACCAGCCATAAGATGGGGGCTGGTAGTATTCCTTTCTTCTCAGAGCTTCCTTTCTATGGCTAGTCATGTGATGGTATCGTAGAGTCTATCTATATCTTCTCAACCAGCCATAAGATGGGGGCTGGCAGTATTCCTGTCTTCTCAGAGCTTCCTTTCTATGGCTAGTCTGTTGATTGTATCGTAGGGTCTATCTATATCTCCTCAACCAGCAATAGGTTGGTGGCTGGAAGCATTCCTGTCCTCTCAGAGCTTCCTTTCTACGGCTAGTCTTGTGATGGTATCGTAGGGTCTATCTATATCCCCTCAACCAGCAATAGGTTCGTGGCTGGCAGCATTTCTATCCTCTCAGAGCTTCCTTTCTACGGCTAGTCTTGTGATGGTATCGTAGGGTCTATCTATATCCCCTCAACCAGCAATAGGTTGGTGGCTGGCAGCATTCCTGTCCTCTCAGAGCTTCCTTTCTACAGCTAGTCTTGTGATGGTATCGTAGGGTCTATCTATATCCCCTCAACCAGCAATAGGTTGGTGGCTGGCAGCATTCCTGTCCTCTCAGAGCTTCCTTTCTACAGCTAGTCTTGTGATGGTATCGTAGGGTCTATCTATATCCCCTCAACCAGCAATAGGTTGGTGGCTGGCAGCATTCCTGTCCTCTCAGAGCTTCCTTTCTACGGCTAGTCTTGTGATGGTATCGTAGAGTCTATCTATATCCCCTCAACCAGCAATAGGTTGGTGGCTGGCAGCATTCCTGTCCTCTCAGAGCTTCCTTTCTACGGCTAGTCTTGTGATGGTATCGTAAGATCTATCTATATCTCCTCAACCAGCAATAGGTTGGTGGCTGGCAGCATTCCTGTCCTCTCAGAGCTTCCTTTCTACGGCTAGTCTTGTGATGGTATCGTAGGGTCTTTTTCCGAAATTGCTAAATACATTGTTCATAGGAGCATTTTTTAATTATACATTTACAATATATCAAAAAAATTACCTAAAATTTTGTTGAAATTTTAAGCGTTTCCTATATTATTTTATTGGAAAGTAAATACATGAAAAAGAAAAATATGAAATACTAAAATGCCTCAATTAAATGCTTTGTATGTGTTTATCTGTCGTATATCCATTTCTACGCTATAATTAGCATCATTCAATTAGTATCTTTATCAAATTTGAAGAGTCAGAAATCTACGAAATCTTTAAGATATTGAAGATGATTAAATACTGAGATTTAGATGATATTTGAAGTTAACTCTTTGGAAAGATAAATTAATATCTCTTTAAAAGATTTGTTGATACAAATCTCTAGGGTAGGAACTAGAGATAGTTCCCAAGTTTCCATTTTAACTTACCCACTTTTAACTTGAGCTCGACTAGACCCTCCCTACCCCCTCCTTCTAAATATAACTGTTGCCACCATAAATGTGATCCCCTCGAAACATCTTGTTACTTCTGGGGGGTTCAGTTCTGCCTACTTTAGCAGCGGGAGAAATTGGCGTAACTTGGCTCTTTGGGAGATTCAGCGTTGGAAGTTTCTAAGGTACTAAATCAGTTGTCTATATTACTGATGGATTATCTTATACCTTGCTTGAGGACATGTTTGTTGTGACAAAAGTTACTATTACGGGTTATCACACAAAAATGCAATTTACTAGGGCCTAAATTAAGAGTAACTTAACACACAGAAAAGCGTACACTCAAGAGTATAACAATAAAAATAAAAGGGAGGTAAATAGAAAATCACGATTTGTTATTTAAAAAAAAAAAGTACTACTTATCTTTTATTGTAACGTTGGTAGGGATCGAACCGGGGTCATACAGGTATTCAAGGAGATTACCAGACACGGATAAAGCACGCAGAGAACACTTTAAACGTTTCCATACAATAATCAACCACACTGGCCTCCTCGTATTCCTTTAGCCCCCTCTTATATACAAACATGGCCACATTTGTCCAATAAGAACTTAGAGATTGGTTCACTAACAAACCAAAACAACATTCTTCCCGCTAAAACTGGGATAAAACAGAAATGTTTGTCAATATAATTGGCCAGTTGATTAGAACATTCTTGTAATGAAAGAGTCTTCTACACCTATATACCACACACACAATATTGGCTTTTTTTTATCCCAAACTATCTAAGCTTTGATGAATTCCTGCCAGTCTTGTGGGTCAGGAGATACGCTATTTCCCAGTGCTTGGCTGTTTCTTTTATCCTTATTATTTCTGATGTGGACCAATCCTAAGACTGGTCTGCCTTCGTCCAAGAATATCATCTCATAGCTATAGTTACAGATGACTATGAAAAGTATCCTTGGTTTCTCGCTTCAATTGGTTCACAAATTTTTACGATGTGGCATTCACTTTATTATTTAATACGTTCAATGAATCCTTTAATCAATATTTTGAGTGGGGGTATTATGTATTTGAGAGAGATAATTCAGAATTTAAACAATTTTATTGAATCTTCTAATCAATTGTTACAGAGAAAATATAAAAGATTATTAAAAATAATGAAAGCGTATCCTGACCAAGAGCACATGTACTTTTTATATCAACACCTGACCCTTTTATTTTTTCTATTGTTTTTCATAAAGGATTATATATAATAAAAGAGGTAAATAAATTGTAGGGAAACATATACAGTTTTATATGTACACATTTTTTCAGCAAGGAAGGCTTCCCCACTTTGATCGAGTTCTTCTCCAGACAAGGTCTTCTTGAACACTCCTCAGTTCCACACCGTGGAAGTGCTTATAGATGTGTGTCCTGGCAGACAACAGGATGGCCAGGGCGTCATCATCCAGGCCATGGTAGTATTAGAGAGAGAGAGCTCATGGCAATCCAATCTTCGTTTTTTTTTTTATCATTTTAATGAGGCATCTGTTCTTCCCAGCTAATTCTAACACCTCGTCACTTGTGACACGTGCAGTCCTCGGTACCTTTAACTGATTTCTTTATAAGAAAATGATAATATATAAAATAAATAAAACTTCCAGGGTTAAGTTTCTTGTTCATTTTTTTTTTTTATTTTCAAGCTTTCGGACTTGTCAGTCTTTCAACAGGAGTATCACGATAATAAATTGATGATATATATTATTTTTATATACAAATTAATTTGAATATTAATGATATTGAAAGGGGGGGAAAATATATATTACATTCTTTGTTTGTTATAAACAATTTTTGAAATAATAATTTACTCAATTGTATGCAGAGCGCAAGAAACCTCAAACATATACACCAAAATGTGAAAGCTCGTGTTGGAAGAGTGCTGTTGTTTGAAGGATGATATTTTAATTTTACAACAAATAAGCCTTATATTAAAATAATGAATGATCAATGAACAATCGCTATTGCTTTAAGGTGTGTAAATTATTTACTTTTTTAATAAAACATATTGGTACAATGTATTGAACTTTATCGTTCTTCTAAACTTAACTTTCAGAAATTTCAACACCTAAAGAATACCGATAAAAAATTTTGAATGCTTTCACAAATATATTGTATTAAAAAAAGTAAGCACTTTACCTTAAAGTAATGGCGATTCTCAGTCAAGATTACTCTGGGTGATTATCATGCTTGAACAATAAAATATGGAACACTTCTCGATTTTGCGTGTCATCCTTACGCAAGGACCATGTTAATCTTCTCTGTATCATTCCTATTTTAGCATATATACCGTCGAAATAGCGTGTTTAATAAAAGATAGAGAAAATGAGTTTTCCCATTCTAGAATATGCCATATTCTCCGATGGTTTGACAAGAGTCTAACCTCAATCTCTGTAAAAATAATTAATCTGATTGACAGATGTGACTTTCGTGATGTTATCAGAATGGTAATGAGGCTATAAAAAGAAGAATAAGTCCTTCAAATAAATTTTCAATCGCAGTAAGGACAGTAGAAGTTTGTTTTATATATATTTTTTGCTTATCCCTAGTACACGTGGTACAGGCCATGATAATCATGGTGGGTAGTTAGCGACTGCTTTTACTGTAAGTGCACCACATGTCTACACATGTGAAAAGCAGTTCGACTTTGGAGTTACAAAAGTGCCAGAGCCCCGTTTGGTTACTTTCACTTGCTGGTGGGGTTAGACTTTTGCAAGAATCGGGAGCCATTAGAGCATTTTTTTTTGTTTTATGTGTAAAATACGTAAACATTTGTGCTTCAATGCTCTAATTTCTTATATATAGATAACGCGTCATTCCAATTAAAGAAGAATGAGCTATCCATATATCCAGCAGAAAGTTAGAATGGTAACTTATCACATCCTCAGGAGACCATGGCCAGGAAGAGAAGAATATCCAGCAGAAAGTTAGAATGGTAACTTATCACATCCTCAGAAGACCATGGCCAGGAAGAAGGATTCTATTTTTTCTTAGGAGAGGCGGAGGGGACTCCCAGCTGCCGGAAGGGGCCACAATGGTACAGGAGGTCACGTGATCCACTCACCTGGCACAGTTCCCACGTGGTGTAAACACATTTAAATGTCTCCAGGGACATTTAAATTAACATTCAGATCATACCTAAGATCAACAACTTATAGAGAAGTCACAGAAATTTGATTTTAGAATAAATAATAAACGATATAATAAAGAAATAAACGAAGTCGAGAAATCTTTCAACAAATAGACAGATTTAAGAAATATTGATCCAATAAAACGCTTCTCTCTCTTTCTCTATCCATCAAATTATTTGGAGAAACAATAATAAAATTAAACAATAAAATAGCGTATCATTTATCAACAATTTTTAACGCCTTGCCAAATGCTTTATTTTTATTTACTTCTTTTGACGAAGACAAAATATTTTTGTCGAAACGTTGAGAAAATAAAAAACTCTAACTGGCCGAAGTGTCTATTTTTTATATAAATTTATCAATCTATAATTGTGCTATATTAAAGCTTGTAATTAAAATATACTTTTCGTTTTACAAAGAGAAAGTTCCAAGATAAATAATATAACTATATATAGAGATAGAAATCTTACGCCGGGAGGATATTGATCTATAAAAATAAAGGACGAATCGACCATAAATTTAGCCATAGAATTTGTCTAGCCACTTTACCAGCTAAACACCTCTTTGGAGAATTGACAATATTTTGTTGACACTCTTAGTTAATTGATACAAAAATTAATTATTATTGTGATACTCCTGTTGAAGGACTGACAAGTCCGAAAGCTTAGAAAAAAAAGTTGAACAAGAAACTTAGCCTTTGAAGCTTTATTTATTTTATAACAAAAATTAATGAGAAATTAAATAAAGATAAATGATATTATTTACAATTTAATGATAAAATATTTAAAAAACTGTTCTCAGGAAGAGAGGCTCCTCCATCTTGAAAGAGGACAAGACACAAGGACAGGATCTCTCAGTTTAATGTTGATATGATACTTAAAAAGACATATATTTGGAAACTTCTGAAGATGTCGCTTGATACCTTGTAGATCTCAAGAAAGCTAATCCCGCTTTGTACTGACGAGAGCTACAACACCAGCTTTAGTCTCCAGGTGGGGGCTTCTTCTTCAAATGTCCCTGAGTCTTGCATAAGTTCAAATCCACCAGAGAGAGCAAGTATTCACAAAGTTGTAAATGTAAATTTCGAACTTCTTTTTACATGACGGTCATTGACTCCTATCCATCATGATTACCAGAGCCTTTAATATCTGTTATGAAAATTCGAAACTATTTTAGACGCGTAAGATTCTTTTTGAAATTAAACAATTTCTACTGCCCTTACTGCAATGGAAAAATTAATGGGAGGGCCTGGCTCATCAGTGGTGAACCCTCCCAGCGGTTTCGCCAGTTTAATCTACCATACCGCTGTTAAATTACATTTTTCGATCTTCCTTTTATAGTGATACTGTTGCTAGACTCTTGGAATGGGTATTTTAGATGAACTATAGACATAAGCTCTGAGGACAGTAGAATTACATACAAATATAAATATATAATATTCTTCGAAAAAATCATAATTTAATATCTGTACTTAGGTTTAGTAAAAAACAACAATAATTTAAAGAATTTTATGGGTCAATTTAAATATACAAGAACGTTGACTTTTATTCGATTAAAAAAGAGTATAATAGTTTGATACAGATTAAAGATTATTATATTGTATAAAAATCTCATTAGAAATAATAGATCATTACATTATATATAAAACAATAAAAGTTTAATATTCAAAAGAGATTTCTTGAAAAAAATACTTCGGCCAGTATAAATCTTTTTATTACCTCGACGTTTCGACAAAAAGCTTTTGTCCTCGTCAGGAGCAAACAAAAATTAAAAGAGATTGTTAATATATAAATTAATATGATGTATTAGCGTATCATGGTAGATTAAACTGACGAACCCGCTGGAAGGATTCACCACTGATGAACCAGGCCCTCCCATTATTTTATCATTGCAGTAAGAGCAGCAGAAGATTGATTTATTTTCAAAAGAATCATACGCGTCAAAAATGGTTTAAAATTCTTATAATATATCTATCCTCTTCACACATATAATTATAGTAAAATATATATAAAAACACTTACGGAAATATTTGAAACTCTGCAGATAGAGTTTGATAGTTTTAGTTCATAACTCCAAGGGTGGAACATACACAGAGATGTTATTTATTAATACCCGAAGAATAACCCGACAACGCCCGGATTCTACTCGATTGCATTTCCTCCTTTGTTTAGATAGGGATCTTATCTAATGTTGTTTTAGTAAGTGAGGCCGAAATATTTTCAGATAGACTGGTCATACTTGCTAAACAAATAGTTAGCAATTGTATTAATATGTTAGTTAATTTATTGTATCAGTAATAGATAATATAAATTCAAATATATACTCATAACTATAGTCCATGATATTAATATATATAGACAACAGAGAACCATTAAATATATAACAATCTACTTCTATATGTATACAACAATCGACGCCAATATATGCAACAATAGCGTCTATATATGCAATTATTGAAAGTACGCGGCGGATGAAAGTTGAGGAATATCCATACACTGAACGAAGCTTTGATCTAACTTCACCATAGAAATCAACTCCATGCTATTTACTAAGCTAAATCTAAACAGGTTTCTGCTAAATTTGGAAGCGTCCAATGAAAAAGGTGGACCCAACTGACAAGATAAATTCACAAATCTACTAAAGACTGGACTCAGACCCATTATTAGACCATTAGGTCCCGTTTTTGAATCCAAGTGACTAAAGATCATTGTGGCTGAACCAGGAAAAAGTTACGAGTCCTGCCTCACGTTAAATACGTCAATACCTTGACAAAAATAATATTGAAACCTGAATTTAGTGCACATTCCGGAACACTGTGGGTTCGATTCCCATCCCTGGACACTTTATTTTTCCGTTTATCATTCTCTTCACAATTCATCCTTTCATACTTTATCCCTAAGGTTAGAAATAATCGTTATTTCTCATTAAAATAAAATTATATTTTTCGTTCAAAAGAAACACATGCGGGATAATTTTCAAATGTCGTGCTATAATCATAAGCCGCATTATATTGTTTTAATGTATTTTTGTGTTTCTGGCTCTCTGAAAACAGCTAGAAACCTGTAGACACTGGATGACAGTCTCTGGAGGGTTGTTAAGGACTGTTGGGATTGTATTGACCGAAATAATCGATGACGAAGCCTTATTTCCTTAAAACATCGATGCAAGGCTCTTTGCCAGACGTCAAGGTTTACACATAGTAAACAATAAATTGTACAAATATTTGTAAATAATATTTCATAATGCACCAAGATCATGTCGTTAAAAATGAAGCATCTTCTGTATTACGTAGTTTGAGGTAATGAGATATACTAAAAAAGTGAGACCTATCCTTTGAATTATTTTAAAATGTTCTCTTTCTCTCCCTTAAAGGTACCTATCACTCTTTTATTAATCTTTGATATGCTACAGATTATGAATTATTCAATTATTATAAATTATATCACAAATTTATCAAAATAAAACACACACACAAAGCTTTGTTAAGACCACCGGTCTTATACAAATTCACCACAGGAAGAAAGGAATCATAGATGGAGCTCCTGTACTCCAGGCAGCACAGCACCCAACAACAGCCTCCAGGTCCGACGCATGTCCAATGGCCACACGTTCCATTGTGCATACGTCAAAGTTAGCGTATCACTGAATGAATCAATTTGTCAAATATACCTAAGCCTATGACATAGTTTCCAACGTTTTATATAAATCAATGATTAGCGCAGGATTAAACGGGACTGTCAAACAACGAAATATCCAGAACTCCAGCATGGGATTTGGATTTGTTTCACTGTAAGCTCTTGAAAGGTGATGTTACCGTCTTAAACCTTTCTTACTTTAAGAACAGTTGTTCAAATGGAATATTTCCTACTAAATGGAGTTGTCTTAAGTGATATGTTATCTTTGGTTCCTTGAGAGATGAGTTCCTTTATTTCTTAATGTTATCAATCCAGTTTGTTCTTGGCCTTATTGGTTGTCCTGAGGTCTCCAAGACCTGGTAGGTAGGGCATTAGATGCCATAGGCCTTATTTTAAAACCACATGATTTTATGGATCAAATGCCGAGTGTACAAAAATGTAATATATTGTAACTCTGCTTTCTTTCGAAGCCATCGTGTACTGCCATTTTCTATACCGAAGCCAACATCATCGAACGTCATTTCACCCTGTTCTGCGCATTTTCTCTTCGCCTCTTCGTATGATTTCAGACTATTCTATTAGGTTATCAAATCAATCTTCCCCCTTGGTATACCTCCACCTTCATTCTTCAAGACGTAGCTCTCTAGGAAGTCGATATACGATCTTGTCTCTATATTTACTAGGCTAAGATGACCATTTTGGATTTTCAATGATTTGCCGAATGTGGCAAATGGCAAATCTTTGAAAATCCAAAATGGTCATCTTAGCCTAATAAAGAGAGAGACAAGATCGTATATCGACTTCCTAGAGAGCTACGTCTTGAAGAATGAAGGTGGAGGTATACCAAGGGAAGATTGGTTTGATAACCTAATAGAATGGTCTGAAATCATACGAAGCGACGAAGAGAAAAATGCGCAGGACAGGGTGAACTGACGTTCGATAATTCTGACCTCGGTATAGAAGATGTCAGTACACGATGGCATTGAAAGAAAGCAGAGATAAAATATATTCCATTTTTATACACACGGCTTTTAATTTCGAGATAAACATACTGTGAGAATGTGTTAACATTCAATAACATTTTACAATATGGTATTTATGTTCATAGAGGAGTAACTGAGAAAAGATAAATATTAAGAATTTAGCTTAATATATAAACCTTGTTGGCAACTTGGAATAAAACTGTTGTCCGAAGAAGGGCCTATATTTATACTTAGAAGAATATAAGATGGCTAGAAAAAAGTTCTTAGAATTAAGAGACACTTCGGCCAGTGAATCTTTTTTATTCTCTCAACGTTTGAACAAAAATCTTTTGTCCTCGAAACTTCGAGAGAATACAAAGATTAATTGGCCGAAAGTGTCTCTTAATTCCAAGAACTATGAATGCCGGTGAGACAACCTCTATCTTCATTATATGAAAAAAAGCTGTTGCAGTTTTCACATAAAAATGAAAGTCGAAAGATCAAATTTGTTTAGAACTATGAGTTATATAAGTTGAAATCGCAACTTGAAACTTTGAAGATGCATAGAGTTAACTGCATGGATGTCTCCATACATCTCTCTATCACATCAATCGCAATGTCCACTATCTTGGATGTGTAAAGCTGCTGCTCTGGGTCCATGTCAATTTTCTGTTGTTGTTGTCGTGTCCAATGAAGAGCCTCAGATGTCTCCATACATCTCTATCACAGCAGCAGCAATGTCCACAATCTTGGGTATGTAAAGCTGCTGCTCTGGGTCTATGTCAATTTTCTGCAAGGCTGCGGCCATTGCTGGGCATGAGAATATGTGAGTAGCTGTTAGTTTCATACCAGGACAGTTGTTGCATGCCGTATAGGTTCTTGTGCCATCTGGATGTATTGTGATTCCTTTATAGTGTTTTTTTCTAAGTCTTGTTATAGTTTTTGTCAGTTTTCTCTCAGAGTTCTACTGATTTCTACTGTCTTCAAAGCTTATGTTTATAGTTCATTTAAAATACCCATTCCAAGAGTCCAACATCAGTATCAGTATAAAAGGAAAACCGAAAAATAAAATATAACAGCGGTATGGTAGATTAAATTGGCGAAACCGCTGGGAGGGTTTACCACTGATGATCCAGCCCTCAAATTAATATTTCATTGCAGTAAGGACAGTAGAATTTTTTTTTTAATATTTAAAAGAATCATACGCGTCTATAATAGTTTCGAATCCTCATAGCAGAAGTTTAAGATTTTCAAGGTCTTCCAAGTGTAAAGTTGCCAGGTCAACAGGGAGTGGAAAAAAGCCCCGGGGTCTTTGTGAGGGAGGCTGCCACCTGTGGCACACCTTGCTACAGTAACAGCGGAAGGAGGGGGGGGGGGGTGATATCCGTGGGTGGAAGAGCCGCTTGAGTGCTCTCCAAACACCTCCTCCATCTTTCAAACCAAACAGAATTCGGCATATCACCATAAAATTATTATTTTTTAAATGTTTATTCATGTAGGGGAATGTGAAAACAAAACATTTATTATCTTGGGGTGTAACAAAATATTATATAAATCTCTCCGTATTTTGTGGATTCAGACATTTTGGCGAATTTCTGTTTCCGTTCTCAAGAAGAAAGTATTAGCTTTAAAGCTTAGGAGTTTCCTGTGGTAAAATATGACAATCGGTTTAGTGTGTATGTACATATTTTCTTTTATTATTTAAATATACTTAAAAGGCTTTACATAGAGATCTATTTTTTCAAATTTCAGTATTGTTAATCCTGATTTTTAAAGCAAAATCATATGTTTTTAAACAGGAGATCTCTGAAACATTGAGATAAATAAAGAAGGGAGTTTTGTTGGGGGTGGTGTTGTAGGGAAATTTGAATTTTACATTGGCAGCTTTATTAATTTAAACAAATTTATTATTTTAGAACGACATTTGAAAATTATCCCGCATGTTTCTTTTGAATGAAAAATCGAAATTTATTTTAAGGAGAAATAACGATTATTTCTAACCTTAGGGATGAAGTATGAAAGGATGAATTTTGAAGGGTAATGATGAACGGAAAAAATAAAAGTTCATATACGATCATCATTACTCTTCACAATTCATCCTTTCATACTTCATCCCTAAGGTTAGAAATAATCGTTATTTCTCCTTAAAATAAATTTCGATTTTTCATTTAAAAGAAACATATGCGGGATAATTTTCAAAAGTCGTTCTACAATTATAAGCCACATTATATTGTATTATAAATTTATTATTCAAATACAATGAGAAAGTTTAAAACAAGCTAAATGAAAATGTGAGAAAAGTTTAGCCTTTACATTAAGCCATTAACCTTTTAAAAACAAACAACTTCATGGTCAAAACATATTTCACAGATTTGTTTACTGATCTCAACAGGTGGCAATGGTGATGGAAAAATGATAAACATTCTGAGGCCGAGAGACAATGAAAGTAGCTTACAAGAATACTATTCACTTAAATATCGCAACAATTATTTAAAAATGTTAGGTGACTATTCTCATAAATGGTAAATCCCAAAGAACCTGAAAAAAATAGATTAAAAGAATATTGTCAATCAAAAATGATAACAATGTTCTAAAAAAATTAAGTTATATATCCAAAAACACACAAAACGCGATATCTTTCTAGTAGACAATTACAAATTCGATCAAAAATGATAACAATAGATTAAAAATGAAGTTATGATGACGAAACATTAATACTTATAATACAATATAATGTGGCTTATGATTGTAGAACGACATTTAAAAATTATCCCGTATGTGTTTCTTTTGAACGAAAAATCTAAATTTATTTTAAGGAGAAATAACGATTATTTCTAACCTTAGGGATGAAGTATGAAAGGATGAATTGTGAAGAGTAATGATAAACGGAAAAGTAAGGTGTCCAGGGATGGGAATACCTATCTTGAAGACCATTTATAAATACCTTGATTAGCAATAGTAACAATGGTCTAGAAATGAAGCTACCTATTCCAAAATACACATTTCAACACTGATGCCTTGCTACTAGACCATTCCAATTACGATCAAAAATGGTAATAATGGATTAAAATTTAAGTTATGATCTCGAAACATTGAGACCTTGCTAGAAAAACATTCATAAATAACTTGATTAGCAATGGTAACAATGGTCTAAAAATGAAGCTATCTATCTCGAATCACACACAACATTGATGCCTTGCTAGCAGACAATTACAAAATTCGATCAAAAATGGTAACAATGAATAAAAAATTATGATCTTGAAACATTAACAATATTAGTATCTTTCTAGAAGACCATTTATAAATAGCTTGATCGGCAATGGTAACAATGGTCTAAAAAATGAAGCTACCTATCTCGAATCAAACACAACACTGATGCTTTGCTGGTAGAAAATTACAAAATTCGATCAAAAATGACAACAATGGATTAAAAATTATGATCTTGAAACATTAACATTGGTACCTTTCTAGAAGATCATTTATAAATAATTCGATTAACAATGGTAACAATGGTCCAGAAATAAACGGCAGTCTATATTTAGACGCAGTAAAGCCTCGCTAATGGTCTAAGCTATCACCAAGTCCAGAAGTTCGTCCTACAGCACCCGAGTAGCGATGACAACACTTGCCCCAAGGGCCTCCTGACAGAGCCCAGTACCTTATCAGTAACTTGAGTACTGGGGCGCCACGTGGCATGCTTCTCTGGGGCAGGCAAACATTGCCCGGATTACTGGAGAGTACTCCGAGATAATCCCAAATTACACAGCTTGCTTAATCTTTTCATAATTGTCTTAATCAAATTGATAGTTGGACATTCGGAGAAAATCAGATTTCTATTACAATTAGAAGATAAAGATTAGTTTTCATTTTGACTGAAAGCTATTTACTTAGCGATCTTCCATTTCCAGTAAAACTTTATATTTCACAACAGAGAATACTCCTTTTTTTTTTTTTTCAGAAAAACCATACCAAAATCTTCATTAAGAAGAATACAATATGCTATATTTGCAAAGAAAAAATAGAAATTCAAATATCTCATTACATCTTTGAGTGTCAGTATATCAATGAAGAAAGAGATACGTTCTTCTTAAAAGTAAACGACAGCCAACTCACCACAGTACAAAGTATTTTAACCAGCGCTATATCAAGTTGAACGGTTGCTCTGTTCCTATATAACTTTTACAAAGAAACAAGCAGGAAAAATAACTTAAAGTCATCGCTTTCTCCTTTACTGCATGATGGTGATTTATCATCGTGGGGATATCATTGCAAGCTGGCAACGAGAAAGGAGAATCTGTATAAGACTGGTGTCTGAATAAAGACTTTATGTGTGATAAAGATTAATTTCGCAGTTTTCTCAAGTTAAGTTATATATCGGAATCGGTTTGATAAAGACATCGATGATGAGGTTGCCAGTTGAAAAGTTCCATCTCACATAAAAACTTGAACAAATTATGAAACTATTCTTTAGCGTCTAATTGCAATGGAACTCTGATTTCCCGAAAGTTTAAATATCGATTTAATGAATATTCTAGCAGACTAACTTGAATATACTCTGGGGTCGGAATATGATCATAATAAAATACATTAATGATTTATTATCATCATTATCGATAATATTTACTATTTTACTCCTAATGATAAAAAAACAACCTTTAAATGAAACCAAGTAACTTTATAAAACCTTAAAATTTCAAAATGAAAAAAAAAAAAACTTCAATAACTGCTTGAAATGTAATAGTGCAGAGGGTTCTCCGGAGCATATCTTGTCATGCTCAGAACTGACAATAGAGGAACTATTTTCCAGGCCTATAACTACCATCGCAAAATTGGAGAGGAGTGGACTTCAGGAATTGGTTTAAACATGGGAATAAGCACCACCACCACCAAGTAACTAAACGGGTCTCTATCAAACACTAGGAACTATAAAAGTCGAACTGCTTTCTACATGTGTCAACCTTGCCATCCCTTCATTCCCTGGCGGGTTCTTTTGCTTCCTCGGTGACTTGGACCTTTGGATTTGCGACTGGTTTACTTGATTAACAGCGAGGTTTTAGAAGACCAATTCTCTTATGGGTCAATTAACCTTAACAAAACATAGACATTTCTACATGTGTATAGACATGAGAACGACAAGGATACACAAACGATATAAAATAATGGACTGGACGACACACCTAAGTATGGAGAGACCATATGGCCTACCCTCAGTAGAGGAAGGTATTGAAGGAGGGAAGTATGGAGAGACCATGTGGCCCACCCTCAGTAGAGGAAGGCATTGAAGGAGTAGGCATGAGGTGCACTTACTACCGAAGGAATAAGCACCATCACTACCATGCATAGTATATGCATTCTATTATCATTTAAAGAAAAAAAATGCCTTTCTGTGTATTTTAATTGCCATCACTCTATTTACAGGAACAATAATTTTATATAGGACGTCTGAACATTTACTTTAATATTTATTTGTTTTTGTTCTTAATCAGAATACTACCAAAATTTCATCATTTGTTGGCCTTTATTCATATTGATCGTGCAACTAAATTTGCAGAAGACTTTCGCCATCTGTCGGAATAAATATCAACGAATCCTTGATTAATCATCCTTGATTTGGCCCATTCTGGAATAATTAAAAATGAATGGTTAGTTTATATTTATCCCGACAGATGGCGCAAGTTATCAGCAGCTTTTAGTGGAACGATCAGGAGATGCCATTTTTCTTTGTTTATCCACCTATTTCTAGTTCAATTTCACGTTTGTACTATTTTTCTCTTTATTTTATATTGTTTAATATTTTATATAAAAATTCGATTTGCTTATAATTGTATATTTTGACAAATTATAAAAATATTCTTTATAATTTAAACTCTTCGGTAAAATTATAAATAAAAGATAATTCGCTGAGGAAAGAGTTTCTTTTTATATATAACGGTACAATACAAGTTTCTGTTCTCAACAGCCTTTTGACAGGTATAACTATGTTACTAAGGTTGAGCCCCAAAAAGATTGTATTGCCGTTATGTCACATTCAAATAATTAAAAAGGAAGATGTAATTTGTAAATTCTGCAAAACTGAAAGCATAGTAGAAATGACCCACTACATCTCTGAATGCACTATTGTTAACGAGGAACGGAATAAGATCTTAAAGAACATCATTCAAGTCTACGTGAACCCAGTTCAGTTAATCAGAATAATGTCAGAGAAAAAATATATAGCGATAGAATTGTTTAATTTTCATAAAGCGTTAGAAAACAAGGTAATCTCTAAGAACTAAAATTACAGAACAATTTCCTTCCATAGTTAATTTGTATAGTGTTATGTTGAATACTTTGATTTCCTTTTCATTTTCCCTTCTCTCCTTTGTTTATGTTTTTTTCCCCTTTCTCCATGAAAATGATGTATGGCGAGTCCTTACAGGACGGAAATGTCCTAATAAAGCTGCTGTTGTTGTTGTTTTGCCGTTATATATAAAAGGAAACTCTTTCCTCAGTGAATTATCTTTTATTTATAAAAATATACTTTATATTTAATCATACCAGTAGTATTTCAAAATGTATATAAAGGTTAATGAAAAACGACTAAGCGCTAATGTAATATGTTATTTTACAAATTAATTTGAAAATTAATTAAAATTTTGTGGGTTCTTTTAATTATCGTTTGTATTGAAATACTTCCTACCGCATCTTCCTCGCGCCACTCAATTTGCCTCTTGATTAACTTTTAATTAGGGAAAATATTAGAAGAAGAACACGAAAGATGTAAATTACGTTTATATAGGAAGTAAAAATATTCGAATTTGATACCGACTGCGAGAGAGAAATGATATTGGTTCAAATATGATTTGGAACAAAATATATAATTTGTATAAATAGTTATAAGAAAAATAAGAAACTTACATTTTTCTAGGAGGTCCTATTGTTGAAGTAGAGCTTGGATTTGAAGTCTAATGCGAATATCTTCAGTCAGAGAGAGAGAATGAGTTTGAAAAATACATTTTCTTCGCCATAAAACATTTTCTACAATCAATTCTGACTGTAAGTAATATCAGTAGATACTGGTTGATCAATGGTGAACACCCATCTAAGAGAGTTTCGCTAGTTTAATCTATCAGACCGCTGTTTAAAGTGTACTTGGTTTCAACTTGAATTCGATTCTTGATGATGCTGTTTAGCAAAATTCAGTAGAAATAGATCCTTGTGCTTAGGGATATATTATAAATGGATGAATCTGAGCATTGCTCTTCAGTTTCTTCATATTTTCTTCGAATATTTTTAATTGAATTTAAGTTCTTGAAAAGAGAGCCTCCATTCTGCTTAACAATGGACTAGTTATTTTTCTTTTATATAGTGTAATATAGCTAGTTATTCCTCTTTCTTCTTCTTATTTTCTTCGAATCTTTTCTATTGGATTCATGTTCTTGAAAAGAGAGCTTCCATTCTGCTTAACAAAAAATTGACTAGTTAATCTTTTTTATATAGTAATATAGCCAGTTCTTTTTCTTTCTTCTTCTTTTTCTGGACACCATCCCTTCTAAAACATCAGGTTATATCCTGAAAAGAAGAAAGTATTTTAAGTAGTCTTACAGAAATTGAACAAATATTCTCATCTGTCTAGATATTGAATTTGTAAATTTTGAGTTGAGATATTTGCGTTAGAGAAATATAATTGGATCCTTCATTGTTGATCTTTAAAATTCAACTCGTCTTCATTTCAGAAATGGCACACAAGTGGCATAGCCGGTAACTCTCGCGAAGATACGAATTCCTGTTTTTATCAAATTCATTATCTTGATTTAACAAAAAAGACTCAACAATACTTTGTAGATATGGACATGAGCGAATAGGAAATTGGACAAGCATTATTTAAGATGAATTTTTGATTCTTCATTGCTTGATTATTTTAAGTTTATTCACTTAAATTTCTTGGATCAAATAAGTTTCATAAATCTAAGACAATGAGCCATATAAATATAGTAAACGTTTTTTGTTGTTGGTGTTTAAGATTTAGAAAAAAGCTATTAAAAGAATCTTGATATTCAGATATTGAATTTAAGAAAGATATGGCTTTTCTTACAACCATTGATTTTATCATTGTTGTGAAGTCTTTCATTTTTCTTTTGAAAATCTTGATGTGAAATCTGAGATCAAATAAATTTAATGAGATAAATTTGAACATCATGCGTATCAGAATTTTTTAACAATCATTCTTCAATTTTTGATATGATAATTTGAAGTCTTTTGATATCTTTGGTTATTTAATTTCTAGAGATAAAAGTGCTTCATTGTTGATCAAAATATTCTATAAACTGAAGGTACTAATGAAAATTTATGAGCTAGCTTGTAAAATATCAGAATTTTGTTGAGATTCGTTCAGAAGAAATCCTGGTAGTTCACATTCTGAATTAGTTCTTAGCTACCAGGAGAAGCTTTGATCTTCGGTATAATCTCAATCTAATTGAGAACATTTTTTTTTAATTTTGATCAAATTTGAAGAGATGCTTTAAAATCTGATTGAGAACTAATTTTGATAATATTTACATACTGACGAAGACAAAGGATTTTTGTCGAAACGTTGAGAAAATTAAAAAAAACTCTAACTGGCCGAAGTGTCTTTTTTTCATAGAAATATTTGCATGGATGCTTAAAATTTGCTAAATACTATGGAATAAATACAAGATTTTCAACCTAATGAATGATCAATTTGGGCAAACAGCTAAAGTAATGGTTGCGACTTTTTCTGATACTTGATCCGATAGAACCTAAGGCTTTTTCCAGTTTTACTTTTCATAAAAGGAATTATTCAATATCAAAATCATTAGCAAATATATATTATATAATGAAATATTTAACTTTTTTATTTACTACTAAGCCCATTGTTAATGCATTGGTGATAGTTTCTATCTAAAAAAATTCCACGAAGTTCTTTATAAAATGGGTTTGGTTTTAGAAACGATATTGGAAATATTTAAAATGTCTTTTGAAGAAAGAAGAAATTGGAAAAGTGGTGGAAGAATGTTCAAACTTTCTAAAATATTTCAAATTCTTTTACACCAATACTATTTTTTATAGAAGTTTTATAAAAGTATCAAATTCTGAAGCCACAAAGAATCTTTTTGCGATGAGATTGGTATGAAAATGTTTTAATGTTGAAAATCTCTTTGAGGGTTTGTTAAAACTCAATATCAGTTTTTATATATTTATGTTTTTTTTTTTTTAAATAGAGCAATCCATAAATATATCGTCAATTAAAAAGACATATATTTGATCAAAATATAATTTATTTGCTAATATTTCAGTTGGCTAAACGCCAACCTTTTTCAAGTTAATACAACATATTTAACACACAACCTATATGTTGTAATGCCTTGAAAAAGGTTGGCGTTTAGCCAACTGAAATATTGGTTAATAAATTATATTTTGATCTAATATATGCCCTTTTAATTGATTTATCTTTATGTTTATTTATAATTATTTTGGACGTCATTTTGCATCTTTTTGATAACATATTAACATTTTATACTCAATTTTTTTAAAGAGAGCCCTATAATAAAAAGTAAAATATATATGTGTCTATCTATTAAGCAATTTCTGAATATTATTTTTGACTTAAAAAAAAAAACACCTTTTAAATTATTTCACACACTCTCTCGTAATAAGGAAATGCCATTATAATTGGAAAGATAATTATGGAAATAGTATTATGTAAATTTAACCATTAGTTTCCCTTTGTGCTTGCCATAAACTCAGAGCAGCTGCTATTTGGAGCTGTTCAATTATAGGCCTTGTATAAACATGAACCTAAACTCATGGACAAAAACTTAAGGAAGTTGTACCTTTTAACATGTATATCGGGATTGAGACAATAACTCTGAAATATATTTGATACACTGTGACCTTTGTTGAATTTTTTGATTGCTTTCTCCATTCTAGCGAACACCGTCACAATAAAAGATTCAGATAAGAAAATACACTCATGGAGACAAATCTTAAGGAAGTTCTATCTTTTATCATGTGTATATATATTTACTTTTATTATTACATTTTATATTATATTTATATATATTTAAAGGAGACCGTTCAAATTTACATATATGGGAAATCCACCGTTATATAAGCAAATAAGAAGTGTTTTATGCTTATAATATGAAACTTCCTTAAGTTCCATGAGTGTATATCTATAAAACTAAACGTCATTATTGACTGTCTCCGCAAACTAGCCTACTTGGGAAAGTGACAAAGCCCTAACACCAGATTTAGAAATTTCAGAACGCCCACCGGAGAGACAAAACCTGATATTTTGGCTTTGTCGCTGACTTGAGTACATAGTTTGTAGGCGGTCAATGGATGACACTTGGTTCTAATGTCTTTTTTAACGGGAGAGGTGACTTTTTTCACACACACAAAAACCTTTATTAAGACACACAGGTCTTACAGAGGATTCTCCTTGGGGTTACAAGACGGAGAAACCTATGAAAGTGGGAAATATACAAAGTAATAAAAATGGAGAAAGATTATATACATTTGATAAATATATACAGATTATTATTTGAATGATTCTATGGAAAATAAGAATATGGATTTGGAAATATGGATGGAAGAAGTGGAGAGCGAAAAGAGAAAAAAAAAAAACAGGTATTTACACATGGAACATACATATAATGGAACAAGTCAATTTAAGCTCTTCTGCTCACACAACACAGGTGGACCATGACTTTTTTCAAGAAATCTTTAAGAGATTTTCCAAGAAAATCCGAGTGTTCAGAGTTGTGGGAGGTGATTTTCATTGAAAACGTTTATTATAGATCAATGTCCTCTCTGAAAATTTCCATCTACCTCATACCTCTTTCCTGATCACTCACATGAACCTTTTATATGGCAGAGTGCCATCTAGTGGACTAAAAATAAACAAACGTTGTTTTAAATTTATTTCCAATAATAACTATATATTAAATATAGTAAATATGTCCCATTATTTTAAATTTCAACTTCTTTGTTCTCTGTTCTTCGGATATAGAATGATGTTTGAGACGAATTAAAGATTTATGTATATCTATGGGCCAACTGTAAATACTTGTTTTTTTTTTCTTGTATTTAGTTTATTTTTGTCTTTTCTTTATATTTCCAACTCCGTGACTGAATCTAAATGTATTAAATAGCTCTTGTATATATATATAATCTCTATTATTATTAGATGTAATTAGCTCTTTTATCTTTTTTTCCTACAATAGCAAAAGCAAAACTCATTACAAAAACCAAAATACCCCAACCCATATGCAATCTCAACATTAACAGAAAATTAACGGCAACAATTTCAAGAATCAGAACAGGACATTTTAAAGGAATGAAGATAAACCCAGACATGACTAGATCCTACAAGAACTACAATAACTGTTACAATACCCAACTCACTCCGGACCATATATACCCGGCCATCCTTGCAGCCCTCTATATGGCAGACATCAATCCAGAACAGGACATCCATTCGGACACCTCAGTTGGCCGGTATTGTGATCAGGGTGCATGGACCGATGTGATCTGCTCCGTGAACAAGACACCACCACCTTTTTTCCTTCGTAGACTGAGATGAAAATCCATTCATAAAACTATATGACCAGTAGAGAGAAAAACACCCATCTTATGTCACAATTATCTCCCGTTTGTACAGAGTTAATCTTTATTTTCTCCCTGTATATTTGTTACATTTCATTATATTTACATATGACCTAGTTTGCATATAAAGTTCGCGTCGAAATGTTTCCATTTGCTGTATTCAAACTGAATGTTATCAATGATCCAACATGTGAATGCCGCTTAGATGTTGAATCACCAGAGAATCTTCTTTTAACTTGCCCTCTGACTAATCAAATTGTATGTAGATACTTTGAAACATTACCAAATTCTCTTTGTGTATATACTCTATCTTATGAGAACTTTGTTAAGTTTAGAACTATTTGTACAATAATTTACAAAACACTACTAATCCATCGTGTAAATAATTAATCATATATATGTAAATAATACTTGCACAGCACAATAGTCCTTTGGACTTCGTGCTTTTGTAACAATAAATAAATAAAATAAATAAATAGACGGCGCGTTATTGCTTTGTAATACTGTCACAAAATATATATTTTTAAAAGCAACATATTTTTGAACCTGTAAGCAATTAGAAAGAAAAAAAAAATTAACCATCAATCAATCAATACTTTTATAAAGACCTTTAGCATTGTATACAAATTCTCTCGAGAGGTATAGAGAAGTGGGGAAAAAAGAGGAGAAAGAAACACACACAATTCTTCGGGACAAGCCTGGAGGATGACAAACTGGCCATCCTCGCATCGGCGAAGTCAAGAATCTACCTTCGTCCAGGTTGGACTGGGTGAGACCATCGAGTCATCTCCTGGAGGCGGACACTATCACGGTGCTACCTGGCTCACTGTAAATTTATCGATGTCATTTTTATTCTTTAAACGCGTTTCGTGGATGGCTTTTTTTGATTTATCAAGAAATAGGGTTGGCCAAATATCACGGAGCAAGCTAAATAAACCTTTAGTTTATTTTTGCCTCACTAGATGGCGCTCTGCCATCTAAAAAGCACATGTGCTCGTGGTCAGGAGATGCCTTCTTTATTTTTAATATCAACACCTGACCCACTTATCTTTTATTTTTTCTATTGTTTTTTCATGTATATATATAGAGAGAGAAGGCTATAATTATTTAGATGTTTAACCATAACTCATGACCAATATGGACAACTTTTAAAATGAATATATTATCACAGAATAATTTGTGGTGGTCTACTCGGGTTATCATCATGAGTTACGTGAGGTCAGCATTTTATTTGTAAATATTTTGCCAGATATCTCTCAGTTTCTTTAAGATAGAAAATAATTGTAGAAGGGCAGCTTGCGCCCGAAAGCTCGAATTGATATTTCAAATAAAGAAACTTATCCTTTTTGAATCTATTCGTTATTATAAATATTTTCCTTGTTAAAATAACTTTGTTTTATGATTACTCGTTCTGGTCTCACTTATAATCTTGATATGGACTAACATTGACATGAAGCCAACCCCCCAGGATAATGCAACAATTTTTACTTCAAATTTATATGAAAGGAAAGTAAATCCTCAGTAATCCCTTATATTATTCGGATTTAAAATCAAAATAAGAGAGGCCCCATATTGGTAGGTAAAAAGATTGAACTAAAAGAAGAAAAGCATTAATGCCTTGTCATTGGTAAGTTATTGGTTAAAATAAATGGTTTTCTATTCACATGTGTGAACGTATTTGGTGTCAGGGATGATCCTGTCCAGATGTGGGGGCACCTGGACAGATGGGAACAAAACATCCGCCAGCCTAGGACCGGATAAAGCCCCTTGGGGACCCTGTAGGGGTACAGCTGGCACGTGGCACTTGACATCTGTGGGAGGGGGGGGGGGGTTATTTCAACCTGCCACGTGGCGTAAGACCCACCCGTTCTCTGAACATCGTCCTGGTGAAGAAAAGAAAAACCTTCAGCTTTCTTGAAACATGAATTCTTTATCTCAAAGATAGAGGCTGCCTGGCCGGCATTCATATTTATATGAAAAATAGATACTTCGGCCAGTTAGAGTTTTTTATTTTCTCAACGTTTCAACAAAAATCTTTTGTCCTTTTTTCACAGGAGAAGTAAATAAAAATAAAGCATTTGGCAAGGCGTTAAAAATTGTTCGAAACGTTGAGAAAATAAAAAACTCTAACTGCCTGAAGTGTCTTTTTTTCATATGAATTCTTTCGTTTCTTTAATTTTTGTTCACTTCAAGATAACTAAACATTCGAATCTTTACTTGTGAATCACTTTATCTTTAGAGAATTTGAAATTGTCGAGTTTGGGAATAATGATTTCTCGTTCTTTGTAACCATATAGAACAAGTAGAGCATAAGTGCCGCCTTAGCCGCCTTATGATATGTTTTATTTGATCTAAATACACTTTGATCGGATAGAGGACATTGCGACTGCTGTGATAGAGATGCATGGAGACATCTGAGGCTCTTCATTGGACATGACAACAACAACAGCAATAAAGAAACCAAGATAGAGGACATTGCGACTGCTGTGATAGAGATGCATGGAGACCTCTGAGGCTCTTCATTGGACACGACAACAACAATAAAGAAACCAAGATAGAGGACATTGCGACTGCTGTGATAGAGATGCATAGGGACATCTGAGGCTCTTCATTGGACACGGCAACAACAACACTGTGTTCCCAGCCAAAAGGCCGAGAATTGTACAGTGTAATTACACGCTATATGTGGAGATATGATTAAAAGTCGAATATGTTTAGATATTTTAATTGATGGTCAACGACGTTACGAAAAGAGGATAATCGACAATCCATACATCGACCAGTTCTTACAACAGCCCATCATCCTCTTCTATCCACAGAAATGAGCCGAATAGACCAAATTTAGACGAAGATCTCTTAGGCTTACTAGTTATTTGTAGAATTGTGCATAGTCTCCTTATTTTGTGTCCTTATTTGTAATATAAACTATGACAATCATGATGCAATTGAAAGATCCACTATTTTATTCACTTTTCATTATACTTTTCTGCAAGAGTCATTATAAAATACTATTCGATTCGATATTAAATTATGAATTTGGAAAAAAAAAAAGATAAATAGTCTATTTATCTTGTAGAAAAGGACATTTCAGCTAGAAAAAAATCGTCATTTTTATAAAAATCTTAGATCAGAATAAAATTTATTTATTTTTTAAACAAAAAGATTGAAAAGACTTTTTATTCTTATACTAGACGAATGACCCGGGCAACGCCCGGGTTTACCCGATTAAATGTTTTATTCAAACACTATTCGTTACAATTATAAATTGGCGCCGTGGATGTCACTCTTGTGAAACGTCCCGCTCCAAACTTTACAGTCAGATTAGTTACGATATAAATCTTCAAATCGAGCGAGCGTCTATAAATATTTCGATTTAGATCAAGTATTCTAATTATTAAGCGAAATATTATTAATAAAATTTTGAGAAGATTTCGATTTTAAACGTATTTATAACCTTGATAGAGGGCGCTGTTCGTGAGCTAAGTAGAATAATTTGAATATATAGTTTTAATATTTAATTTATATATAATTTAAAATAGCCTATCGTTTTCCTCGTATTTTTTTACCTATGTATGGAAATTTTGGTTTGAATTAGTGAACTACTGCGAATTTGTATACCGGACATACAAACCAACAAACAAACAAACAAACATACAAACATTCATTTTTATATATATAGAAGATAGATTCTCCGAGCAGAAATGTAGGGTACATGTAAGAATAACAGTAATAATAATAATTTTGAAAAATTGTTATTATTATCATTAATAAAATTTAATTGAATATTTGGAAAGGCTTTGTAAATTATATTTATTTCTATCTATCTATCTCTATTCCTCTCTTTTGAAGAGAAATCAAAATATGTTGTTCGAAGAGCTGATAAAAAAATCTATACTTTAAATTTCTTAAATATCTGGGGTTGAATTGTCCATTTCACAAGAAATTGTTTACGAGGCAACTTCTCTCTTTAAGATATTCTCTAGATGTGAGGATAAATAAACAAGATGGAGATGAAGAAATTTAGAAAAGTAAATGGCATTATTATATCTACCGTAAAGGGCAACCACAGATTTATTGAAGGAAGTAAAGAAAAAATCAAAGCTCAAATTGAAAGATCTGAAGCCAGATGGTGAATAGAATATTCTATGAAGTGTCATGGAATTGTTAAAGGACAGGTTTTCACTGATAGATAGAATTAGAAAGAATAACAAAGTTCAAGTTGAGTAATTCTCTTCAAGTCACAGGTTTCCATTGATAGGCAAAGATAAAGTTCAAGCTGACTGTTTCTCTTTTCAAGCCAGAATACAGATATAATATTCTATTAGCTTACGGGATTCTCGTAAATGACAAGTTTCAACTGATAGGCAAAAGTCCGAGCTGAGTGGTCCAAATTGAGTGATTCTCTCCAAGCCAGAATATACGTTTGTTCAGCAGTACATATACTAAAATTGGAACGATATAGAGAAGATTAGCATGAAGCCTGCGCAAGGATGACACGCAAAATCGTAAAGCGTTCCAAGCCAGAATAAGGATAGAATATTCTATCAACTTACGGTAATCGTAAATTACACTGTGATAATAAAAAAAAATCTAATCTGAGTGATTCTCTCTCCAAGCCAGACTAATTATAGAATATTCTATCAGCTTACGGGAATCGTAACAGACAGGTTTCCACTGTAGTCAAAGAGGTCCAAACTGAGTGATTCTCTCCAAGCCAGAATAAAGAAAGAATATTATATCAGCTTACGGGAATCGTAAAGGACGTGTTTCCACCGATAGCTCAAGCTGTGAGAAGAATGCTTTGAGAAAAGAGAGGAAGGAAGATGTTAGTTTATTCTTCAGCCTGCGGAAGCCGTTAAGGATGACGACGGTGGCTTTGACGCGGGTGCAATTCAGGAAGTGAGGTCGTACAATGATTTCCTGTGGTGAGAGGAAACTGCGCACAGATTCTTGGAACGCCCTATGCAGTCTTTAAATACAGCTAATAAGATTATACAATCACTGGCTACGTAGAATGTTTTTCCCTTCCACTTTCTAGAATGTGATAGCGATTTATCACAATTGGTAAAACCCAGTTGCTCTATAAGTCCAGTTTATATAACCTGGAATATAAATAGACTAAACACAGAGCAAACAACGTTAATGCTCAAACTTTCGACCTAGATGTTCATGGTTCAGTTTGTATTCTCTGTATATGGCATCAAATAAATTATTTGGTTATATGTGTTGTGTGGGTTAAATGGTTTCCACAAGTCCATATCTCAGAAGAAGGCCAAGTGACACTCACTCCTCACTTTCTTACTGCTACTCTTTTTGTGTTGTTTTCTTGCTTCCCTCTTTCTCTTTCTTGTTTTTTTTTTTTTTTTCTTTTTTTTTTCTTTTTCTTCTGTCTATATCGTTGTTTCCTTTGTCTCACTGCTTTGTTCTTATGCATACCTCTGGTGAATCCTGTATAGGGTCAGTGATCCTAAATAAAGGCTTTTTGTTGTTTTGTTGTTGTTGTGTTGTGTGGTTTAAGAAAAACATACATATAAGACTCTTCCTCTAAAAAACATTAAACCAGACATTTTCAGCTTACAATTGATACAAGTGATTATTTTATTGAACTATTAAATATAATAGATATGATATTAGGATGCATTAGCGCGCCATCTGTTTAATTTTAATTTTTCCATTACAGTAAGGGCAGTAGAAATTGTTTTATTTTTTAAAGAATCATACGCGTATAAAATAGTTTCGTATTTTGATAATAGATATGATCTACATATTTTTGGTATTTTTGTCTTTATTAGTCTTTTATTTAAGTAGATGGTAATGAAAAAAAAAAAAGAGGAGTAGACCTTTTTAAAAATCCTGAGTTCAACTGACCTGGTTGATAGACCTCAGCAAGGGTCCCTCTCCAGGGAAACGGAGGAGCTGCATCTGTACTCATGTTAGATTCGGCAGAAAAGACTTCCATGTTAGGAACGGCCTCAAACTACAGGGAAAGTCAGACTTTCACCAAAGCATGCCTGGATCATGGTGCCATGATCAACGAAAGCTGTCCCCCTACACCCCATTCCATGAGATCTGGAATTCGTGTAATCTTTACACAAGGGAATAAGAAGCAACAATAACAGTAGATCGGAATTATATATGCTTTACATGTGTGTGTTCACACACATCTAAGTTAAAAATTAACATGCATTTTTATATTCTTTATCTTCAGTGGGTTCAGGGCTGCACATGACTGGTACAGAGCAGGAGGGACAAACACCAATTCTGTCATCCCAAGGAAACAACAGTCTTTGATTTCCAGATTTAAGTCTGGCCATCTACGGACAATGAATTTCAGAATGGTTGCAAGGTTTTCCCACTATGTACTAAGTGTAATTCTCAACCTGCATCTCTAATCCACATCATTGACTATATTGACTCATCCATTGATGAGCTCTACTCATCCCCAGCAGACACCATCTCAAGCTTGTAAAGCTTGATTGAGTGGAGATAAGAAAGAAGAAGAAGATTGGGTTCAGGTGATATTCCTCATTTAGGGTATTGTTGAAGTGGTTATATTGTCAGATATAAAAATGGGGAAAAACCAAAGACGTAAGAATGACAAGGCAATTTAATTTTATCAAAACGATTTGAACTCATTTGCCTCAAATAAAAAAGAGATGAGCGCGCAAGGAGAGAATTTTGGTTTGTAACTAAATAGAAAAAAAATAATCGTTTATAGATAAAATAATAAATGTTCTGTGTGTTCTAATATATATATGGTACTTCTGATTGCGAAGTTATCAAGCCGATTTCTCTCTTATTGCTAGTTTTTCAACCATGGAATACATTGAAACCTGAGAATTGATTAATGCTTCTTCGCTATCAAATATCCTTTTGAAACCAACTGCAACATCAGAATTGCCAAAAGATACTTAGAATTAACAAAGAATATTCTTAGTCGAGAGAGTAGACAGTGAAAAGTTTCTTCTATTTTCAAATATAATACGATTTTTACTCATTCTAGTAATGAAATAAACGAATGATTATTCCTAGAATAAAGAATGTCTTTTTATAGAACAGAATCAGCTCATGATTAGGCGTTTTACTTCAATATCAACATGCTAGTTGATGAACTTGAAGAAGTATTACAAACGATAAAATCCATTAATATTTAGAGTTTGGAAAAATATAACTACATCTCAGCCAATAATTTAATTATCGACGTTCAGTGACTCGCTGTCCTCTGAGAAGAATGACAGGAAGTAAGTGAAACGTCGAGAATTAAAGAAATTATTGGTTGATGTAGCTATATTTTTTCCTAATCAAATCCTAACCAACAAAAATTATCTTCAAAAATAATATTTAGAGATTATATAGCAGACTTATATGATAAACTACACCTGCATCTTACATATAAAAAGTTATCTACTTTCTAACCCCAGAGGCCTAAAAATTTACCAATTTCATGATTATCGTAAACATAGAGGTTGCCTGGCCGGCATTCATATTTCTTGAAAAAAGATACTTCAGCCAGTATAAATCTTTTTATTACCTCGACGTTTCGACAAAAAGCTTTGGTCCTCGTCAGGAGCAAACAAAAATCAAAACATTTAGCAAGGCGATAAAAATCATTCTATTTTTTTCAAGAAACAATTTCATGATGGTGATATTTCATGATAGGAAACTACATCAGCCGTTGATTCAAAGAATCTTATGAACCATGGGCGATCATGTTTCAGATAAGATAGCTTCTATTATAGAGAACAGAATCCTTTGATTTAATATTATCATCAAGCAATTTAGGGTTAAGTTCCTTGAATCATTTTTATTTCTCTAGCTTTCGGGATAACATGCCCTTCAACAGGAGCACCTCTAAGTGTAACTTCCAGATAATTATACTATACACGCTTGTATAGTTAGCTGAAAGTTATACTTCTAGGTTCTCCTGTTGAATTGTATGTTAGCCCGAAAGCTTTACAGCCACGACAGGGATCGATCCCCGCATTGGGCACTTTTTTATGAAAAAATGCTTCAATGGCTTTCGATTCTTGCATATGTTCAACCCTACCAGTGAGTGTAAGTAAACAAACAAAGATTTGTCACACTTGTAAGCACAAAAGTCGAATTGCTTTCTACATATCTAGACATGTGGTGCACGTACAGTAAAGGAGAGAATAACTACCCACCATGATTATCATGACCTGTATCACATGTACTTGGAATATGTACCACTAATACAAAAGAGTGTTGTATGTTTAGATTGACATTTTGGCTGTCCTTTCCTTCAATTATCAGACAATGTGTGTTGAGATTTGGTATTTACATAAAATAAAAAAAACTAGGTCTCCAAATAGACGCAAGAAGGAAGAAAAAGTACGATAATGAGACCTAATTTACTCTCTTGAAATTAGACCAAGCCGCCGTACTTGGTAGAAAAAACACTTAACCACAAAGTTCAATTGCACAAAACAAACACCACATTGAAATTCCTTCCAGTTTTTGAAATGTCACCAAACCGTTATACCTTTTTAATAGTGTGTGTCTGACATTTTTTATTTTTTATTTTTTTGAAAATTAAAAGTAATGTATTGTTATCTTAGTCAATCATTACAAAATTAAAAACTTATTGCTAAAATATTGTGTGTGTGTTGTGTGTGATTGTAAAATATATAAACATTTTAATAGAGATTAAAAATAAAATATTATGTGTGAGCTTAAATATCTACTTCAATATACGTATATTCAAATTTCATTAATAAGACAAAAGATCTCAGTAAAGGCTTATGTAAGTATGTACCATATGTAAATATCAGCGTTTTCATTCGTTTATTTATTTAGTATCTTTTATTTTCCTTTGATTTATCCATAGCAATTTGTAATGAGCTTAACTGTCTTTATTATTTTCATTTGCAGACTTCATTTATATATAAGACTATATATGGAAAATTTGCCGGGAGGAAATTGATCCATAGAAGCATAGGTCGCCTCTCCCATCAAAATAAACGTCAAAAACTGACGTCATTTATTGACCGTCGCCGCAATTAGCGGCCTCGGGTCGGTGACAAAGCCACAACACCAGCTTTGGCAAACTGAGAAGAGGACGAGGGCCATTAGCCCGAAACCATGGTCTCTAGGTGGACGCTTCTCAGTTTGTCAAAGCTGGTGTTGTGGCTTTGTCACCGACCCGAGGCCGCTAGTTGCGGCGACGGTCAATAGATGGCGTCAGTTTTTGACGTTTATTTTGATGGGAGAGGCGCCCTATGCTTCTATATAAGACTATATGTATTAATAAAGGCTTTTTTGTGTATCTTATATTCAAATTTCAAAGATAAAGATTAATTCTCTTGTCATGAGACAACAACTATATGCATCAGCAATTGACCATCTCTGTATACAGACTATCCTTTTAATTATGTATCTAAATGATGCATTATGTTCATTACCTTAGTAAAAACTTTACTAGTGGTGAGGATAAAGAATGAGGCTGTGTGAGCAGAAGAGCTTGAATTGACTTGTTCCATATGTAAATACCTGTTTTCTTTCCTCTTTTCGCTCTCCACTTCTCCCATCCATATTTCCATTTTTTTCTTATTTTTTTATTCTTTCTTATAATCTGTATATATTTACCATATGTATATAATCTTTCTCCATTTTTATTTCCCACTTTCATAGGTTTCTCCGTCTTGTAACCACAAGGAGAATCCTCTGTAAGACCTGTGTGTCTTAATAAAGTTTTTGTGTGTGTGTGTGGATAAAGAATGAGTCAAACAACACCAGTTTTCAGCAATTTATAAAAATATTAAAATAAAAATAATAATGTAAAAAAGGATAGAGTCTAAATACAGAGATGGTCAATTGCTGATGCATAGTTTTTGTCTTAATTATGACAAGAGAATTAATCTTTGAAATTTGAATATCAGACACACAAAAAAGCCTTTATTAATACATATTGTCTTATATATAAATGAAGTCGGCAAATTAAAATAATATAAGTAAAAGCTAATCACATTCAATAATAATAATGGAATTTATATATAGGAAAACTTAAAGACAATCAAGCTCATAAAATAAAAATATTCAAAAGATATGAAAAAAAAGAAAAAAGAAAAGAGATAAGGCATATTTACCAGCAAGAGAGAAATAACGAGGCAGTGATAATAAAGAAAAACTATTATCTAAGCTTTGTGTGTACGCATTTTCAAGTGTTCAAACTGATATATTGCAGTGATGATCAGAGAAAGGTCTATTGCCCTGTTTATGAGCTGTTGAGTTACTGGGAAACACAAAGACTTCCAATACCAGTCTTTATGTTCCTATAGTGTTTTGTTATGTATAACCTATGCAAAATCATAGTTGCGGTATGTAAATAAGCTCATCTTTGCATCAGTGTTCATTGAAATTTACATCAGTCGATGGACCGAAAGCTTATGGAACGATTTACCAATAAATATACTTTTTCGCATTTTTTTCTCGTGCTATATTCAATGTTATATTGATGAACTAACCATTCAGAAGAGTTAAATTAGAACATTTAAAATGTCATGAAATATTATTACAGAATAATTATTGTAAATACTCTGTTGTTAGTTTATCAACTAAAATATTTGGCTTACGTCACTGCTCTTTACCTTTCTTGTAGATTATCACTTGTATCCGGGTAGTTGGCGTTCTGCGCTCTAGGAACCTGAGTTATAAATATCTCTCTCTTGTAAAATTATTATCACATCTTGAATTATATTGATCTTTTATTAATAAATAATTTTTAACTTAAACCTTTGGAATACTTGTCTTCTCTGACGTGTCAATATAAAAGAGAAAAGTTTTATGTTTAATATTAAAGTTTATGACACCAATATAGTGAGTTTTAGACAATAAATTGACAATTCAAACATCTTTATTCACTCCTAGTCAAAAGTTACAAGAAAAAATATTTTAAAAAAAGGAAAATATAAAGTCATTATAAATGAGGGGGGTTCCTCCACTTTGAGAGAGTTCTCCTCCAGACAAGGAGAGGGTCTTCTTGGACCTTCTTCAGTTCCACGCCAAGGAAGTACTTGTGAATGTGCGTCTTGGCAGACGCCAGGATGGTCAGGGCGTCGTCCTCCAGACCTCGCCCGAAGACCCAGCCCTGCAGGTCAGGAGGCCTCTGGAAGATGGTGAAGGTCTTCCGGATCAAAAGCCTGATGCAGTGAATATTACAAGAGCTGCCGATCTACATAACATGAGGATCAAACGTTATATTACGAAGAGGGAACATTTAAAAAATAGACGATACACTTGTTAAAAATAAAAGGGGGGGGGGGCATCTCCTTATCGTGCAACTGAAAGTTGCTGATGGCTTGCGCCATCTATCAGAATAAACACAACAATTCGTAATGTTTTCTTAATTTATGAAGCTTATCCCATTACAATATCACATTTGTACTATTTTTTTCACAATATACTTGTTGTTGCACCAGAAATACTTCCTTTTATACCATAAGAAATATAGACTAAATTCCAGTCAAATTAATAGAAGAATGAAATTTCCATATAGATTTGAAAATATCTCTTATTGTAATATCATTTTCATACCTCTAAAAATTCGGATAGATTTAATTTGGGTGGATTTATTTCTCTGAAATAGATCAACGCGATTTCTTTGAGTATCCAAGAGAGATTAGTTGGTAGTCGCCAAGTAGGTGGTTGAAGATGGTTATAAGTCCATTTGCGACCATGGTAAACTTCGAAGAGGTTGTCTGGTAGGGAATTTCTTTGTCCATTGCATCTCTATGGAGTTCTTGGGTCCTTTCAAAATCGACACCTTCCGGGATCTATGCATTTAAATCTTCCAATGAGTCAGAAGAATGCTCTGATCCATCAAGGTATTCCATTTGAGGACTTTGTACCTTCATGGTACTCAAAGACAATCCAGCTTCTTCATGTATTGGCAACGCTATTTGCACTTTATTTGGTGGGCTGCTCTGGCATAGTTTTTCTGAAAATTGGTAATTAGGAGAGAGTAGTGTGTGCTCATTTTCAAAATTCTGATGCCTCGTTATTTTACATAGCTTATACTGTTAACAAGCAACACTTATTCTAGCTATTAACTTTACGATATCAACAGAGGATGATAGTTCCATTTTCTTACTTTTATTGCATTGTAAAACATGCTATACTATCCACAATTCAAACTGAATCTAACAAATGATCTTGATTACTTCAAAGAGTCGTTATAAAGAAAGAGGGAGAGAAAAAAGGAAATTACATTTTGCCCTTGTTCCTTTGTTAATGGAATTTAATTAAGATATCACTTAAAACGAGGCGTCCAATTATCTTTTTTTCAGAAATTCCTTATTTTGTTGTTCCCTTTTGGAATAAAGCTAGAGCGCGACAATTTCTAGGTCGACATTGTCTTGTCGTTTAGCACCTTGAGGTTTCTGAGAATGGTGACATTCAGTGGTGTTAGAGACTTAATTGATTCTAATTGTTATTTGTATATTTATTATATAGTGAAGTCTTTACTGGGCGGTTATTAAAAATCACTTTATTTTAGGTTAATGTTTTTTATTACCCCATTTTATAATTATACAACAGGGCTCTGGCACATTTGTAAATGCAAAGTGGAACTGTTTTTAACATGTGTAGACATGTGGTGCACATACAGTAAGCAGTAGTAGCCTATTTCTGCCCACCATGATTATCATGGCCTGTACCACGTGTACTAGAGATAAGCAAAAAATATATACAAGGTTATGGAGACTTTTGTGTTTGTGTTGAGAAGAGAGAGGAGAGAAAAGAAGAAGAGAGCGCGAGAAAAGTTCGAGCGATTTTTTTTATAATGGATTAAATTTATAATCTTGGTAGAGTTGGAATACAGTTCCTGTCTTGAGGCTCCCATACATTCCAAGAGGTAGTCTGGTGAGGCCTCTTTGGTCCAACAGATGGTGCATTTTAGGAAGGTCTTTACACCATCTTGGAAAAGGAGCATTCTTGTATGGCCAGTGTTGAGCATGGAAATACAGGTTGCTGCCTATCGGTTCATCCCACATTCCAGAATAGTTCCATGCTTTTGGTTTAAATACCAATTATGGAATGTTGATTCCTGAATTTTTGCCTGAATTTTTATTTTTTGTATGCATTTGAAAGAGTCGAAATCAAGGTCTGAGTTAGGCATTTCTGCTGATTTTGAAATCGCATCTGCTGTGTCGTATAAGTCTCCATGCTGGGTTAATGTAAAGTATAGAATATGTACTGATTGTGTCGTTGGGTATCATCATGTATTTTATTAATATGTGTTTAATAATTATACAAATTTTTACAAATATACAGTTAAACCTGTCTATAGCGCCCCTCTTGGGACTCACCAAAATAGGGTACTATAGAGAGGGGGTGCTATAAACAGGTCACTTTTAATGTAAATGTTTACATTTTAATGTTTAAAATCGGGCGCTATAGAGAGGAAGGCGCTATTTAGAGGGGACGTTATAGACAGGTTTAACTGTATCTAGATACCTGGTTGGCATGTATGATTTCCTTCAATTGTCTCTGTCCTGAAAATTCCTGTGGATAAGTGTGGGTAATGGGTTATTGAGATGCAAATATCTAATTGAATTATTGTCAGTCTTGGACTGTTTGTTTTCCTCTTTTCCTAACGTCATTGGTAGGCCAATTAGATGACAAACCAGTAGAAGTAAGACGCAGAAGGTGTCCACGCCCCTCCAGTTGTAGTTTTTAGACAGAGATAAGTATTAAAATCAAAGAAGGCATATCCTGACCACAAGCACATGAGATTTTTAGATGGCAGAGCGCCATCTAGTGGAACAGAAATCAACTAAACATTGATTTAACCTGTTCCCTAATATTTGACCAACCCAAATTATTGATAAATCAAGAAAGGCCATCTACGATAAGTATAGGAAAAGTAAAATCACATCTGCAATACATTTAAATAATACACAAAACATGAATTCCCAAGCTGAGAAGGTAAGTTTCTTGCTTTATTTACATATTCATCTCAAGCTTTCGGGTATCACAAACCCCTCTACAGGAGTATAGGATAATTGTGATACCGGAAAGCTTGATATGAATATGAAATAAAACAAGACACTCATCCTCAGAAGCCTTTTTATGTTTATTAGTTATATAGATACGTATTGCTTGAAACTAGAATCCTTTCGTTTGTTATATGTGTGAAAATACAAAGTAGAATCAAATACTTCCCTTAAAGCGTTGTTCAAAACGTGTTCATGAGCTTTACATATTTTTATTTCAATGTTCCAGGCTAAGAGGAGTATAGGAATATGGTGTAATATTTACTGTTGTTGTCTTTTTTTTTTTTTTTGTGTGCTGCGATTAACGGAAATTTCTACATTTTATTTAAATTCTTATATCGATGGAATGTTATTTGTTTCCTGTAGGTAATGGCTTCTATTGAGTTGCACATCAGTAAGAACCCAAGTTTCTGAAAAGTTGAATTTCTCCAGCCCCAAAATGTTTTCGCATCAGCTAACAACCTTAACTCTGGGCTCTACATATACTTATTTTATGTGTACTTATTTTATAAATTCGCTTAAGGAAGATGAATGTTAAGTTAAAGAGAGAGCTCTATTTTAGTGGTATAAACTAGTGCATTATTTAATTCCAATAAATATAGTTAGAGTTGTGCTGATAGTTGATAAGCTACTACAAGTAGCTTGTACTTGTAGAGTTATAGGCTGTTTCACCCTGGATAAATCACATCAATTGTATGGAATTTATGAGGAAGTTTGAATGTTGAAGTGTATAAAAGGAATCTCAATTGATAAGAAATTAAAAAGTCTGTGATTTCAGTGATTGCCACAGTATGGAATAGCTATAGAATGAACAGTATGGATGAGTCACGTGTAGATGGATGGCAGTCGTCCAGACGACACGCTTCCACCCAGCCGCATCCTTCCTTCCTCTTTGGCATCACCTCCTTTATCTGTCCGCCTCGCAGCACCCATTGTGGCTGCATCCCACTTCGTCACCGACCATTCCAAAAGAAATGGATTTAAAGCATTTCCTGGACGTCTTAGATAACTTTAGTGTCTTTTAGAATACCATCGTTTTTATTCAGCGCTTCCTGCTTTATTTGAATTGATTGAGGTTATGGCTTTTATATCTTCTCTAACACAGGGCTCTGTAGACGGTAAAAGGTTTCACCATTCTTTTAGGATATTGACCAATTGCTTTGTCCAATATGGCCGATTTCTTGGGATGATGGTAATCGTTTGAATACTTCTCCATCCTTCATTAATGATGGAATCTTTATTTTGGAGCAAAAACTTTATCTTGTGTGATATTGGTATCTTCAAGGAGCACATCTATAGAAAACTTTCTTTGTTATTATGAAAAACCATAGCCAGTTATATCACTTATTAATTTTATCCCAATAATATGAATCACACAACTATTCAAAGAATTTCTTTTCTCCCATTGGAAACTTCATCTTTATTTTAATAATTTTTATCATTCTTCTCTTTCTTTCTTGTTATAATCTCATTTATCTATATTCATTTATATTTATATTTTATTTGTAACCCATATAACCTTTTAACATTCTCATTGCCTTCAATATTTTCGCTCATTTTGAATGTGTTTCTTATGCAATGGTTAATGTATCACATACGTATAATTAGTTACAGAGGTGTCTTTATTATACAACACAACACGTTTTACATCATTTTCAATGTGTATAATGAATATGACAATAGATATAACGGTTATTACAATTAGTCCTACACAAGGTAAAACTTATCTGTCTAATTAACATATGTGTTCAGAAAAAGGCATGTCTTTATCGTCCAACTGAAAGTTGCTGATGGCTTGCGCCATCTATCGGAATAAATATCAACTATTCTCGTTGATTTCTAATTATTCGTTCATAAATTATGAAAAAGGCATCTCCTTATTGTGCAACTGAAAGTTGCTGATGGCTTACGCCATCTATCGGAATAAATATCAAATTGATATTATCCCAGTACAATATCACATTTGTACTATTTTTTTCACATATATGTTCAGGTCCCATCCAAGTTTAATTCAGAAAATTTCATACCTCGATATTAAAGAAAGAATTAAAATTATCAAATCTATTATCAACATGGTCACAACTCTACGACGTCAATGGTCAAAGCATTCTGAGTCTTCTGCACCTTCTAAATCAACCGTAACAAGAATAATTAGAAAAATTGAAACTACCGTTAGTGTGGCAGATCTCCCTAGATCAGGAAGACCACACTCTGCTACCTGTGAAACTAGCTTAAGCATCTTTAGAAGCTAATTCTCAAATATCAACAAGGAGGATGTCTCAAGAGATAAAAATACCCAGAACTTCCATCTAAAGAATGATAAAAGGTCTTGGATATAAACTCTATATTCCTAAATTAATTCATGCACTTCATGAAGATGATTGGGATAGAAGGATAGAATTTTGTGAAAAATGCTTGAAATGATACAAAATGATGAAAATTTGCCTAATCGAATAATGCGAACCAATGAGGCTATTTTTAAATTGAATGACCATGCCAATCGACATCATTGTGTTTATTGGGCTTCAGAAAATCCAAAGGTAGAAATTGAAAAGGAAGTTAATTCCCCTGGATTAACTGTTTGGGGTGGAATTTGTTCGGAAGGAATAATCGGACATTTTCGATGAAAAAGTAAATGGTGAGAAATATTTGAAAATGTTTGAGGAATTTATTGCAGCCAAAATTGGTTGGTAAAACTTTTACTTCATGCAGGATGGTGCACCCGCCCATTGCTCAAACATTGTTAGAACATTTCTCAATGAAAAGGTCCCTCACAAATGGATGAGGCACCGTGGACCCATTGATTGGCCTGAACGGTCACTTGATCTTACTCCGGCAGATTTTTTTTTTTGTGGGGTTATTTAAAAGATAAAGTTTATCATCGAAAACCCAAGACTTTAGAGCAAATGAAAATTGCACTAGAAGAAGAATTTAATCTTCTTGATGCGGATTTATGTGCCCGTGTTTGTCAAAGTATTCCTAAAAACTGAGATTATGTTTGGAAGCAAATGGAGGGCATTTTGTATAACTATTAAATTTAAATATATTTGAAAAAACTCAATCTATCACCTAAAATAAAATAGTTATAGTTTTTATTCTAGTTTGTCTTTTAATTTTTAATAAAAAAATAAAAAGGGTTCGGAACTTAAGGTCCATCCTGTACATTGTCAAAGAAGGTAACATCTTTAACGTCTTCAATTACACAGCCTTTCAAACATTTGAAAAAAAACATTCAATATAATTTATATATTGAGTTCGATAAAAATTACAAAACTCTATTTGTTGTTATCAAACTGATTGTGTGCATGTGTTTAATTTCAATTGTTCAAATGAATGGGGGTCGGTGGAAGGCTGGTTAAACCGTTTGGTTTTCGACCACTACGACTCGGGTTCGATTCCCGCATTGGACACTTTTTTCTGATAAAAAGAAAATGCTCCAATGGCCCCCGATTCTCGCAAAAGTCCAACCCCACCAGCGAGTGCAAGTAACCAAACGGGGCTCTGGCACATTTGTAAGTGTAAAGTCGAACTGCTTTTCACATGTGTAAACATGTGGTGCGCTTACAGTAAAAGCAGTCGCTAACTACCCACCATGATTATCATGGCCTGTACCACGTGTACTAGGGATAAGCAAAAAAAAAAAAGTGAGAATTGCTATAGCTTAATAATAATAGTATGTTTCACAATGTACCTCAAATTACAATATATATTTGATAATAAAAAGTCATATATTGGATTTAATAAAATATTTATTTGCCAATATTTCGGCTGACTGAACATCAACCTTTATCGAGGCATTACACTTTTGTATACACAAACTCAGCGCCGCATAGTGTTATAATATCACAGTTGAAATCATTTAAAATACAAAGTAGATGGGGAAATTTGTGCATGAAAATATTATTATAAAAATTACAATCAAATATCTTAAATATCTTAAAATATTGTAGGAAAAATAATGAGGTCTATTAAATATTGGCAAAATAAATATTTTATTAAATCCAATATATGTCTTTTTATTATCTAATGAATTAAATATGGATTGCTCTATTTTCAAAACAATATATATAGTAAATAAGCCAAACAGAGTATATCACATATATATTTCATTTTATTATCCTTATCTAAAAATACCTCTTTTTATATCTTTTATTTAATGATGCTCGAGAGAGAGAGAGAGAGAGAGAACGATTTTGCGTGTCATCCTTGCGCAGGGGCCATGCTAATCTTTTCTGTGTCGTTCCAATTTTAGTATATGTACCGCCGAACAAGCGTGTACAATACAAGCGTAAACAAGCATGTAAAGAGAGATTCAGTGATTTCATTGATTTAATTGATTGATTTAGTGATTTATTTGATTTAGATTATATAAAAGGGCGTACCTGGATCTCTGTAAATAAAAAATAAAAAAACAATTTTTTCTCAAAATATTTCGAGAGATTGCTCCCTCTTTATCAATTTATTGCACAGTGAATATTGCAATAAATTGATAAAGAGGGAGCAATCTCTCGGAATATTTTGAGAAAAAAAAATTGTTTTTTTTTCTTTACAGATCCAGGTACGCCCTTTTATATAATCTTAATTAATGGATCGCCTTTTGACTCAAATTATTTGATTTAGTTATTTATTTGGAGCACATTTGTCATGATTAGATTTTTAATTTGGCTCTGTAGAAAGAGAGAGAGTAAAAAGAGAGCCAGCCATATATCCAGTTATCTAAGCTATCAATGAAGAACGCACGCACAAGAGATGGAAGAAGCTCACGGCCTAAATCATCGACCAGAAATAACTATCGGACGTCAGAGCCTTGGGAATGGCCTCGCCTTTGTCTTTTTCCCAGTACATCGGATCTAGGGGCAGCGATTGTCATACCGGCACGTCACGGCACGCTTTGTCCTCATCTGGGGCAGGGCTATCTCTTTCATCCCGGGAGGATGCTAAATAGATCTCTTCTTCATATGTGATGGGTTCTTCGTCAATATAGACCCCACACTGGGCGAGAACCTTGTTACATATTAAATAACGGGAGTGTATTATGATGACAATAAACTAGAGGAATTTCTTTTATTAAAATACCATTTCATTAGCATTCGAACCTCGCATTCCTTCGATTGGTGGAAATTCCAAAGAGCTCTAACAAAAATCTTGTATACAAGATGCTATGCTGTGATTTGCATAGATTGAAAACAACAGTTGTATTTTATTAGCCATACCTTCTTTGCCGTTCCTTCGACTGGTGGAAATTCCAAAGAACGCGCTGACAAAAATCTTGTATACAAGATGCTATGCTGTGATTTGCATAGATTGCAAACAACAGTTGTCTTTTATTAGCCTTACCTTTTTTGCCGTTCCTTCGACTGGTGAAAATTCCAAAGAGCTCTAACAAAAATCTTGTATACAGGATGCTATGCTGTGATTTGCATAGATTGCAAACAATAGTTGTCTTTTATCAGCCTTCTTTGCCGTTCCTTCGACTGGTGGAAATTCCAAAGAACGCGCTGACAAAAATATGTCTTATATACATGCTGTGACTTTTATTTGCATAGAGTGTAAAAACAGTTGTCTTTAAATTTCTCCTTTGCAATTCTCGTATTCGAAATTGTACTTAACACCCATATTTCAGAGTCAATTAAACACCTATTGTACATATTCTTAAATATGCTGTCTATAATCTACGTATGTTAAGCACAGTCACAGTCAGTATATAAGATCATCTTTTTGTTAACCTTCTTTAGCATTTCACCAGTCAAAATACCACAAGATTAAAAAGCTCCTAAGGGTCTCCTAATAAATGAAACTAACTCCTTTGCTGCAATAAAATAAGGCCTAATACAAATAAATTGATAATAACAACGCTGTTACCGAAACATCACACACTATCAATTTATTTGGATTTGGTCTTATTACCTTGTAGCTATAATCTATAATCCAAATTGTGCTTTATCATTTACGCCTTCGCATTTTTATTCGCGTAATAGATCTTGGCGAGTATTAAAAAAATTTAAAAGGGTAAAGAGTGAATTGTCTACCAATAAAGAAACACTTCACTCTTCGATCTACTCTCCTTATGTAAGAAATATCAAGAGATTGCTCCTCGTTTAAGATGGTCCATGATTTTTACCAATTAGAGCGCTACAAATTAGTAACAAAAATCCCAGCGATTTATCCACTAGTAAAATACACAATTGTTATCTACTCTATTTAATAAACACGCAGTGGTGTTGGAACATAACCAACTTCCGTACAGATTATATTTAAAATAAAAAAGGCATATTCTGACTAGGAGCACATGTGCTTTTCAGAAGGCAGAGCGCCATCTGGTGGAACAGATCAACTAAACATTGATTTAGCCTGTTCCCTGATATTTGGCCAACACAATTTCTTTATTTATCAAAAGCACATGTGCTCCTGGTCAGGATATGCCTTTTTTATTTTTAGCATCAACACCTGACCTTTTTTTCCTCTATTTTTTCTATTGTTTTTTTAACAATTTAAAACAGAAAATTGGCCAGGTGTTGATATCATAAACAAAATATCCATTTCCTGACCGCTCTCCTGACCATTTTAGATGACACAGCGCCATCTAGTGGAACAAAAAACAACTAAACGATAACTAAGGTTTGATCATAAATAAATTGTAATCCTGACGTTTGTTTAATTTTTTTCTACGTGACATTTTTAAATGTAGATGCTGAGTAGAATACAGAAGACAAAATGAAGATTGATAAGCTGACCTTTAGGCCACGGGTGCTGTGAACCCAACTCTGCCGCGAACCTTACTCTCCGCCATGTTAAAGCTAAGACTTCCTTCCAATATCATAAAAATGCAAATATCTAGATGAAGAAAGAGAAAAAAAAACTCTTAAAAACACCTTCTGGATATTTAGCAACCCACTGAAGACGCTGAGAACCATTTCAGAGAAGAAAAATATAGCAATAGAACTCTATAATTTCTACAAATCAATTGTAAATAGATTCACACACAAAAGAGGTAGTGAGGAAAGTTTTAGAACAGATGTGTAAATAAATCCCTTTTCAAACAAAGGCTCACGTGCACATGGGGAAAGGGAGAAAAATTACTGTAATTTTTTGTTGTTGTATGGCGAATCCATACAGGGCAATGGGCCCTAATAAAAGCCTTTTTGTTTTTGTTGTTGAATTCAGAAGACATCAGTTCCTAATGATACTGCAACGACAAAGCCGTTCTTTACGCTGTCAAAAAAATAATATAAAAATCCAATAAGGAACAAATTTAAGACGCCTAGAAAATCCTTGAAAGAAACACCTCAGCTCCAATTCAGAAGCAAAAAAGATTTTTAAGCTTTAGATCACAACTCCCAATGAGAAGAAATTATTTAACATTCCAGTATCCTGAGTTATGTCTATTTCTTTCTGTTGCACCCTAAACCGAGAATTCATTTCTAAATTACTTTGCTGTAAACCAAGTAGTATAATGTGATAAGAACAACCAAACAACAACAACAACAAAAATCTTTATTAAGATCTTTTAGTCTTATTCAGATTCTCCGAGCAGAAATGTAGGATACATGCAGGAAAAAAGGTAATAGTACCTTAATGGTAATATGATATTTATATACAGGAAAAATTATATAAAGACAATCAAGCTAATAGATTAATCTGGGTTGTTGTTGTTGTCGTGTCCAAAGAAGAGTCTCAGATGTCTCCATGCATCTCCATCACAGCAGCAGCAATGTCCATTATCTTGGGTGTGTAAAACTGCTGCTCTGGGTCTAAGTCAATTTTCTGCAAGGCTGCGGCCATTGCTGGGCATGAGAATATGTGAGTAGGTGTTAGTTCCACACCAGGACAGTTGTTGCATGTCCTATAGGTTCTTGTGCCATCTGGATGTATTGCCATTCCTTTATAGTAAATTGTAAGAAAAGAAATTTATTAGATTAGAGAAATCTGGGGATTAAACTGATAAAAATGCTCGAACGGTTCATCGCTGAGATAATTCAAACCGTATTACAATATTATCCAACACTTTTGGCGATAATAAACCTTAGCCTCAAGAAATATCTTAAAAAATAAAAATCTATTTTTAAATATGATATTCTGAAGAAACTGTGTTTATCAATAGAGTCCTTTTCTCAATTTCCGAGGTAAATAAAAAGGAGAGAGACAGGCAATCACGTTATATCGACTTCCACGGTAAATCCCCAAATCACTGTAAAATAAAGTAGGTCATAAATATTTTTAGTAGGCTTCTTTTATATTAGAACTAGCGGACGTACCCGGCTTCGCCCGAGGTTTTACCCGAGTAAAGGTTTGTCTAACGAACATTTGTTAAAACAATTCTCTATAAACTTATAAAAAAAAGATATATTTTGATAATTTGAAACTCGTAAATTTGAATCTCTCGATAAAGTGAACATTTTTCCCCGGTCCCTGTGTGCCGTGTCATCCTGAATTTTGTCTTTCATAATTTTCTACATTACAAAATCATCGTTTTATCTAGTGAACATATTTTTCCGGTCCCTTGAAAAATACTCGATAAGTTGAATAAAATCATGGTCGTGAATCTCTCGATAAAGTGATTATTTTTTCCCGGTCCCTGTGTGCCGTGTCATCCTGAATTTTGTCTTTCCTAATTTTCTACATTACAAAATCATCGTTTTATCTACATATTTTCCCGGTCCCTTGAAAAATACTCGATAAGTTGAATAAAATCATGGTCGTTTATGGAAGATGGACGTAGTTCCCGGAGGTCACCCGCCCCCCGCTTGCGAGTTAAAGCTACAAATCTGCAAATAACTCTAAGGATATTTAAGATATTCAAGAAATTATTTTTCGTAAACTTTTCCGGGGATATGCCTAATAATATCCCAAATTTTCACGGCGATTGGATGTATGGTTTTTGAATCCATAGAGGACACACACACAGACACACAGACATTCAATTTTATATATATAGATAGGGCCACGTTAAATCCACCCCCGTTAAATCGGGAGATTAATTCCATTAGGAGTATATCACATTTCAGAACATTGTTCAATCTTTTTGTAATAATGATAAGACACAATTTGGATTATAGATTATAAACACAAGGTAATAAGACCAAATCGAAATAAATAGTGTGTGATGTCTCGGTAACAGCGTTATTACCACATTCAGAACTTTTGTCTGAATATGGTAATAGGGCTTCCAATCCCGGTACATATTTTCATTCCCGGGATTCGGGATTGCTTTTTTCTCAATCCCGGGATCCCGGGATATCCCGGGATTGAAAAACATTTTCGTCTTTCTACGCCAAGAGGTATATCGTTTCGTTCGTTATATTTTTAATTTTTAATTTTATATAGTGCCAATGACGTGGCACTTACTTCGATGAAATCAACCTGAAAGCCATATATTTTGCGCCTGCTTATGAACTAAATCATTGCTTTTGGGTTACAGTTTGAAATTATCTGTCAATTACTGTACACACATCTGGAAAAAAAACACTGTTCTTGGAACTCTCAGACCACATCTCTTAATGCAGTGTTGGGCAGTAATCCATTTAAAGTAATATATTACCTTGTAATTACGATTACTTTGCAATGCATTACTTTGCAAAAAAATTAATTGCATTAGAATGTAAACATAATTACTCGTAATTCTATATATAATGATAGCAATTGTGATTAAAATTACTTGTAATTGTAATTATAGCACATCTAATCATGATTATTTGCAATTGTGATTATAGAAAATGTAATCATTATTGCATTTTACCCAACTATGTATTAATGTTTAGAAAGAAGATAGCACCGTTTTAAAAACAATGAATTACTTTATTTTAAGGATAAAAATTCAATTTTGAGAAATATTTGAGCGTAGGAAAGATAATTTGTCAAAAGTGTCATCATGCAAACTAGAACGTATCTTATTGCAAAAGTATCCAGAGGAGGAGAAGACTCTATCCGATTCCACAGACGTTGGAGGAATTGTCAGCAAGTATTGATACACGCTCTCTAAATGGGGTCCTCGTTTGCCTGACTGAGCAGCAATATTAAGTTCGTGGTTAATCATAGTTGAGTAGGATGCGGAGTCTGGTGTAGGTATTGCAATTGAAGTTGAAGAGGCAGCCTCAATAGCTTCTTGCAATCGGCGCTCAATTGTAAGATGGTCATTCGATTGTGATGGCTCATGGCGTTCTTGTAAACTCTGAGTTCTTACTTCGGCCATTTGTTCCTATAACGGTTTAAGACGCAAAAGCAATTTCACGCTAAAGTCTTTGACCATCTTCATTTTTTTTCTAACTGTGCTTGCGGATTGTGCAGATATTGGAGGACTAAAGATGTTTTATTGAATCGCTCTTCTAAAATTCTCTTTTGAAAATATTTTTGTAATCCCGGGATTTTTCGAGCAGAATCCCGGGATTTCGGGATCATTATTTGGCTCCGGGATCCCGGGATTGGAGGCCCTATATGGTAATGACCATGTTACCGAAACGTCAAACACTATGTCCCTAAGTCCCTAAAATTAATTCTCTATCTGAAATTCAAAAATGAAAATACAGATATCGGTGTTAGATATCATTTCACAAGATATTTCACCATGTGATGATTAGAACTTACAGTTTAACATTTATTTATTTGGATTTGGTGTTATTACCTTGTGTTTTTGTAATAATCTTTATACTCTGTGTGTGTGAGGGAGTAAGTTGGATTGATATTCTGTCTATGTCTAAATTGACGAATGACCAGGGCAATGAACGGGTTTTTTTAACCGACTACATCTATATCCAATTGGTTATTTGAATTTTTCTTTCAGAATCAAATATCGAATAAGATAATTGTATTATAAGTTAAAAGTTAACATATCTTTATAATATTGTTGCATCATTGCGCCCTACATTTATTAAAAATATTCTATGATATTTAATATTTATTTAAAACAGATTATTTAAATTATCATCATTTCTTTTTATAGTTTCATTTCTTTTGTAATATTTTATTGTACATGTATCTTGATTGGTTATTGGGGCGAGAGAGAGGACCTAGACGAAGACTGCGGATTACGACCTACGAGGAAGACAACGAATAAATACAACAACAACAATAGCCTTTATTGGGCACACGTGCCATACAGGATTCTCCCTGTAGGACAAAATAAATAAATAACAGATTAGCATCGTAGTTATATACAAGTATTGGGTTTTGGCCTCGACCAATTATCGAGTTGGATCCGGTGTCTGTGCTAAATATTTTGATTGAGCTGATTTCCAGTATTTATAAAAAGCGAATGCAAAGGGTCTGGATTTTACGACTTTTGCCATTAAAACATAAGGCGAATTGCTATTATAGCCGGTCTCTTGACGAAGAATTTCTCTTTCTTCTTCCATTGCCGTACAGTAGAACATGTAGTGTGGAATATCGAGACTAAATTCACCGTTGCATAAGGTGCATTTTATGGTCTTAGTTTTCAATAGTGAAACATGATTAATTCTCTGTACTACAAAAAATCTTCTTACTTGTACAATGATTCTCTTTAAGGTTAGGGGGATATTGTCATTCAGATAGCATTCCATTGTAGGTGATGAATGAAAGTATTTATAGTGGGAGTAGAGTACTGATTTTCTTATTCTTACATAATCGAGCTGCAAGGACTGATCGGTTGCCGTTCTAATAATTAGGGGGATGTATCTTTGTACAACGAATAAATACACACAATTACTTTAAAAGGTAATTTATTTTTATTTATTTGCTTTGAATGTGGAAACCCGCTCGGTGTATAACACCAAGAAGGAGGAAACCAAGGTCGATGACCCTGAAAAGCTGCAACTTGGTGCAACAATATTGTAGCGAAGTATTTATTAATTTTATTATTTTCATTAACATAGTGGTCATTTTTATGTTTATATTTTGCTACTCTGTAAATTTCTCTCGTGGCTTATCTTTTGTTTACCATTCTTAGTTTGTTCTTGCCTTGAATAAATTGTTGTCTCCTCCTGAAGTTTTTGTCTTCCCAAATTTTCCACGTGCCAATATTTATTATCTGAAATATAAGGATTTTCACCTTTAAATAAACAATTAACTGTACAGAATGTACTCCCCTGAGGAGAGCGAGTTACTGAAACATCTAGAATGAAATAAACTATTGGTTTATGTAGCTATATTTTCCCCCAAATCAACTTTCAACCAACAAATAATCTTCAAAACCTTTTATTTTATGACTCTCTTATATGATTTGGGAATTTGAATTGCATTTTAAATTAATATAAACAAACTTCTTTGGTATTTACTAAATATTGGTATTTCTTGGTATTTACTAAAATCTACTAAATTAGAAAATTTATTCACTAAAATTAATCTTGGTGTTTATATTAAAATGAGTATATCATACACTTTACAAGCTTGATACCCTAATATGATTGAGTGGAGATAAGAAAGAAGAAGAGTATATCACACACAAAAAAACAGTTTTATAATATACTTGAGTAGAATCTTAAGACTTTCTTCAGGTGGAACGCACAAATTTGAGGAAGTTTTCAATGAGAGCATCTGCCTCATCTAATGATGTACAGTATCTCTTGCATCCTCAACAACCTTCCTTTGTCCGCCGCCGTATTTGCATGTCTTGCACCGCCTCGCCTTGGCAGCCAATTAGAATTGTTCCTCTTCGCTTCTTCGCTGATTGGACATCTCAACTACCACCTGCACATTACCTATTACCATTAAGCTGCAAAAATAGAAACCAATTATATACTTACTACAGTCATGGCACCATACCCATGGTACCATATCTAACAATTCTTATTTCGTTCTTGTTTAATGCCCTTGACTCGAAGATTTCTTTGTTATATTCCAAGCAAAATGTTCCGAAAACGGATTTACAATGTCATAGATTGTCTTATCATTCAACCAGCACGTATCATCTATCCACCACGCACGTATATTTTCAAAAAATTTGATTTTCAAACAGAAATAATGTAGTATATTTTTCTCTCAGTATATAGTAGGTATTTAAAATATGTATATAATAACGTGTATATAAAAATGTATTCATTATTAAGTTGTTAAAGTGATAATCCTGTTGAAAGACTGACAAGTCTGAAAGCTTGAAAATAAAAAAAGTTGTACAAGAAACTTAACCCTGGAAGCTTCATTTATTTTATAACATTGTCATATGGATTTACGATGTCCATTTTATCTTCTGAATTGTTCCAATTTCTCATATTAGCTGTTATATATTACTCTTATCCTTATATGTATATATAGATACTTATTCTATATTTCAGCCATAGATATGGCCCAGCCACCTTGCCAGCAAAACGCCTCTTTGGCAGATTGTGAAGATTCCATTAGATCCCGTATGGATCTCATGGAATAAAGTCCGCCCTAGATTGACGAGGGCCATTAGCCCGAAACCATGGTCTCTAGGTGGACGCTTCTCAGTTTGCCAAAGCTGGTGTTGTGGCTTTGTCACCGACCCGAGGCCGCTAGTTGCGGCGACGGTCAATAGATGGCGTCGATTTTTGACGTTTATTTTGACGGGAGAAGCGTCCTATGCTTCTATGGATCAATTTCCTCCCGGCAAATTTTCCATCTATATACTTATATATCTGTATATATAGGGTCTTTATTTGTAGCTTCCACAGCGGGAAATGCAAAGATTTCATTCATTCCAATCGCTTCTAAAAAATTTGCAGATGACATCTGTCTCTATACTGTAGAAGGCTGATAGCACCTGTCTGGCAGGTGTAAATGTACCTCCTAACATGTGTGGTCAGGCCATAACCCTCGAAATCATCGAAGCCTTCAGTGTACTCGGGCGACCCCCTGACCTGCGGGCCTGGATTTTCGGGTCTGGCCTCGAAGATGACGACTTGGCCATTCTGGCGTCGGCCAAATTCATCATCTACCGGTACTTCGTACAGGTTGGGCTGACCGGAGGAGCAGAGGACCCGCTCATCGCCTGGGAAAGAAGGTTCACCCACCGAGGTACATCCCCTGCATGATCATCTGTATATTAGTTTATTCATTATATATTTCCATTTTTAATGTAAATTATTGACAAGAATTCATTAAAATTTGTTTCAATTGTCATAACACTTGAAATGCCTGTTAAATGAAAACGACGATATTAAGAAAAAGATATCAAGATTTGCTAAAGTTATAGCAGATATTCCAGCAGTTAGAAATGATAAAGAATAATTCATGAGTTTAGAGTGAGAAAGTCTATAGATTCCATGTGGGCTATACAAGAGCTATCTGAATCCTACACTAGCTCAAAGAAGATCCTGAATTATATTATGCTTTTTATTATGGAGATGCTCCATTAAGACTCATCGATAACATTCCTATGAATTCTTAGATACATATCCTATGAACTAACTGGAAATTAGATTGCTGATGTCTTGACAAAGACAGCCTTTCAGCCCAGCGACATCCTATATCTCAACCAATCCAAATCTTATCAGCAGAGAAATCTGAAAGAAGACATCTGTCACAGTACCTGAGACCTGGGACGGCCACCTACCTACCCGTTCACCTCTTTGTCTTTCCTCAAAATAGGGAACACGAGGAAAACTATTCAAGGATGGTCTTAAAGTATTCTCAACTCGCACAATATGCAATCTTCTCTCGTGCATGGAGGCCACCAGACAAGAACTGTATAGTGACCCATATACTCTACAGAAATTATAACAACAAAAGCTTTATTAAGACCTTTCAGTCTTATACAGATTCTCCGAGTAGAAGAGGGTACATACAGGAGTACAGAAATTATAAATAATGAAGCGTAGTGGAATTCGTCAAAAGTCATCACGCTTTCCTAAGTCATCCTTATGCCGGTACCTTGCTAACAGTCTTAGTATAGTTTCTATTGCGTTTGTTTCAAAATTATATATTTATGCATATTCCTATTGTCTTCAACTCTATATGGTCATAGTTCGTTCACAATACCTTTGCCAAGTGCTAAATGTTTCTAATTTATATTTATGAGTGTATAAAATGCCACGTGGAAAATTAGGGAAGACAAAAAACTTCAGGTGGAGACAACAATTTATTTCAGGCAAGAACAAACTATGAATGGTAAACCAAAGATAACCCACGAAGGAAATTTACAGAGTAGCAAAATATAAACATGACCACTCTGTTAATAAAAATAATAAATTAATAAATACTTTGTTACATAGCTTCTTCCCTATGGGAGCTGTGATCCACAGCTAGCAATTATTGTAGATACTGACATGGATCTGACGTGCTTCTGCCAAGGATTCCATCGAAGTCTTGGAACTTTGTCCCTAGTACCTTTGCGTCCTTTTTCTTGCGGCGTGAAGAGCGGCTTTGTCGTCGTATCGTCTATAGGGACATCGTCATCTTGGAGGGAAGTCTTGGCTTTAGCACGGTGGTGGGATCCTGGAGCCAGTCTCCGAAAATGTAGATCACAGCACCCATGGCTTCAAGGTCTTCTCGGCGATCTTCAGTTTGTCTTCCCTAACTTACCCAGCATCTCCACCAAAATGCCACGTGGAAAATTAGGGAAGACAAAAAAACTTCAGGTGGAGACAGCAATTTATTTAAGGCAAGAACAAACTATGAATGGTAAACCAAAGATAACCCACGAGGGAAATTTACAGAGTAGCAAAATATAAATTTTTATCGCCTTGCTACATGTTTTAATTTTTATTTGCTCCTGACGAGGACAAAAGCTTTTTGTCGAAACGTCGAGGTAATAAAAAGATTTATACTGGCCGAGGTGTCTTTTTTCAAGAAATAACCACTCTTGTTAATAAAAATAATAAAATTAATAAATACATTGTTACAATATATTTATACAAACACCTCAAAGTGTATTTCCATGGTTCTTTCACAATACCTTTGCCAAGAGTTCATCTGTTTCTAATTTATATTTCTGTGTATTTCTACTATCCTCAGAGAATATGTTCACTTTCTTTCACAATACCTTTGCCAAGATAGAGTGCCGGATATATAATAGCAAAACAGCCCAATAGAATATTAAAGCGGAATGGTAGATTAAACTGACGAAAATGCTGGGAGGGCTCATCATTGAAGAACCAGTCTCGCCTAGTATTTTTTATCAAGGTCAAGTAGAAAATTGCTTTATTTACAAAGAGTCATATGTGCCCTAAATAGATTACATCTCTAAGTGTGCTACTATGGAGGATTCTTCAATTGAGCATGAGACCAAGAGAAGATCTAACCCCGAGAAATCTGACAACACAAGGTCCAACCGGCAAAACGTCCTTGTCTCAAAATTTCCCAACAATCAGACGGAAGCTAATTGTGTCGCATAATGAAGTCGAACATTGTCCCTCCCCCATTGAAATTCACCCGGTGTCAACTCCACTTGCATATAAAGGTGCCATCCTTCCAGGCAGAATCTGCCAAGGAGATCTTCCTTCATCTAACTGGTTCCACTTACTCCACTTGGAGCCTTCTTTTGTCTTCGTCCTTTGGAAGTTTTCTTAAGGATCGTCAAAATGCTTATCTTCATCGTTATACGTGTAAAATACAATTTGAAACTTAGTTAAAGATATTTCTCATTATAGAATACATATGCTTGCGAAAAAAATGTTAAAAATCCCAAATCTATTAATTATATTGAAACAGATCTGGAACTTTAAAAAATGAGCAGTGCGGAAGTTTGAAGAGAATACGTTTCGGAAACTGGATTCGCTCTCTACTGGCGGTACTCTTGGCATTCTATAGATAGCTGTTTATCAGACTTGAGCCATTTTTATTCTTCCTGAGGTTGTCCCATTCTTTTAATCTTTAACTAATTGAGTAGTTTCTTCCATTTCCCTTCCACTCTACACATCTTGTCACATATATATATTTTTTTTTCTTCGTATTCAGCCTGTCGAAGGACGTTATTGTCTGAAAGATCGCCAAGCTTATATCTTTTCATTAAAGAAACTCATCGTCCCGGTAGCTTTTATCTCTTTTTTTTTTTA
>CP092875.1:71769054-71911113 GCA_030710605.1 Cordylochernes scorpioides
ATGTATGAAGTAATTGTTTTTTAAATTAAAGACACTCCGGACCATATATACAGTTGCCCGGCCATCCTTGAAGCCCTCTATAGGGCAGACATCAATCCAGAAGAGGACATCCATACGGACAAGGCACCTCAGTTGGCCGGTATTGTGATCAGGGTGCATGGACCGATCTGCTCTGCTCCATGGACAAGACACCACCACCAAAATGAAGAGTAATTATTGTATAATTATAGGCATCTATATCCTCTTTAGCCCTGACCTGCAGAGCTGGATCTTCGGGCATGGTCTGGATGACGATGCCCTGGCCATCCTGACGTCTGCCAAAACATGTCTCTATAAGTATTTCCTCGGCGTTGAACTGAGGAGTGCTCAAGAAGACCCCTCCTTGTCTGGAGGAGGACTCTCTCAAGGTGGGGAAACATCCCTTGCTGAAGAAATGTGTACATACACAACTATATATATATTTCCCTTCTTTTTATCTACCCTTTATTTACCTCATTATTTTATATATAACTCCTTTTTTATCATAATTTTTTATCGGTAGCAATTGATTAGAAGAGTCAAGAAAATTGTTTAAATTGTCTATATACTCTTCACTCTTATCAAATTTTATCTATTAAACTTTCTGTCAAAGTGAGATTAAAATCTCTAAATTTTCTGGATCGTCAATATGTCAAATTATTTTGACAAACATTTGCATTTTTTTCTGATCAGTCTTCTAGCGGTAAGAATGTTGCTTTCGGTTGTTAGTGAACCAATCTCTCACGCCTTCTCATTGGACGAATGTGGCCATGTTTGTATATAAAGGGGACTAGGGGAATGCGGTGAGGACAGAGAGAGCGTGGATAATTTGTGTGGAGACACTTAAAGTGTTTTTCCACTTGATTTTTCCATCTCAGGCTGTTCTCTTCGCATCCCTGTGGCCCCAGTCCGATCCCTACCAACGCTACAATAAAGCTAAGTACCTTTTTATTATATTTTACAAATCGCTAGTTCTTATTTATTTCCTTTTTGTTGTTGGTGTTGTACTCTTGAGTGTACGCTTTTCTGTGTATTAAGGTACATTTAATTTAGGCCCTAGCTTATTCCATTTTTGTGTGTTAACCCGCAAAAGTATTAACTTTTGTCAAATAAACTGGCGATAGCTTGAGAAATAACTTCCTACAAAAGGAAGAAACATTTAGAATGGTGCCGCTTGCTCGTTCTTAGTATATAAATATTGCATGAGTATAGGAAGGATGCTATAGTAAAGATTCTTTCCTGCTTCTACACTTAGACAAAATCAACAAGGAATCTAGAGCTAAGTTTATTTTTACGATTCTTTATTTCTCGAGCTTTCTGGCCAACATGCCCTTCAATATGGATACCTAGAAGTAATACTTAGGTCTCTGTGTTGAAGAGCATGTTACCCGAAATCTCGATAAATAAAAAATTGTAAAAAGAAACCTAGCCTTAGATTCTTTATTGATTTTGTCTAAGGATACTATGGCTGTTTACGCAAGAATACAACGGCAAATCATGACGCCGGTAGACACGGAAGAGCATGTCACGAAGGTTGTTGGAGAAAGTAGGGTGCTTGTTAGAGGTGCCACCGATTGTCTGTCTGTCTCCAGATGGTATCTCCATCTAAGGAAGTGATCAGACTGAGCTTGGAGAATGAGAACTTGGCTGGCCTCAATGGCTTTGTTGTGCATGACCACAGTTGCATATGTTCAGTCAATCTATCTGAAAACTATGATTTTATCATTTTTTGAAGAGTCTCATTGTGAAGACAACATGTGTTTATACACAACTATATATATATTCCCATACACTTTATATGCCCTTTTACTCTTTTATTTTTTCACCTTTGTAGAATTTGATTAAAATAATCAGGGCAACTCTGTGCTTCACTTCCATCAATAATTGACAATATGACCCAGAATAAGTATATTGCTACGGCGTTTTATGGTTTCCACAAGTCCATATCTCAGAAGAAGGCCAAGTGACACTCACTCCTCACTTTCTTACTGCTACTCTTTTTGTGTTGTTTTTCTTGCTTCCCTCTTTCTCTTTCTTGTTTTTTATTCTTTTTTCTTCTTTTTCTTCTGTCTATATCGTTGTTTCCTTTGTCTCACTGCTTTGTTCTTATGCATACCTCTGGTGAATCCTGTCAGTGACCCTAAATAAAGGCTTTTTGTTGTTGTTGTTGTTGATTAAAATAATCAATAAAATTGTTTAAATTGTCAATTGTCATTGTGAAGACACATGTCTTAGAACTCTGTTTGGAATAAATATAGGTACATCAACCAATTATATATTCAATTCTCGATGTTTCAGTGACTGGCTGTTAATCTCCTCATGGGAATTATGATATAGCTATATTTCTTCTAAGTCAATTTTCAACTAACAAATGATCTTCAAGAGTCTTAGAACTTTTTCATTTAAATAAAAAATTTTCCTTAGGAATATATAACAACAACAACTTTTATTCAAACCTCTGTAGCTTACAGAGATTGAGGGAAAAGAAAATTTAGAATCAGATTGGGGGCCTCCATCACCTGCGGAGGGATGTGCTTGACATTGTCAGCTCGTCCCTGACACCTTCCATCTTCACCCTTACAAAGAAGCCGTAGATATTGTATTTCGCCGCGGCGAGGATGGCAAGGGCATCCCTGTCCAATCCTGTCCCGAAGAGCCAACCGCGAAGGTCCGGAGCCATCCGCAGGATGGAGAAGGCCTCTCTGATGCTTAGGAATATGCGAGTATATCGTATATCTCTCTAAGAGAGTGAAAGTAGAGTGAAAGAGAGTAGATGGCGAAATACATGGTATCGCTGGAGACCCATTGGCGATCTTCCATCAAACTCTGCAGCGGTGGTACCATGTACATATTCATTGTACATAACATATATTCTATTGTATTCTTTATTTTATTTCTTTTTTTATTATAATAATAATTTTAAAATTTTCATATCTACTTAAATAGTGTGGACTGTGCACTTTTGTCTATTTTGACGGGATGTCAATAAAATTATGTTATTTGTAATTTGTTTCTAAGAGAGTGAGAGATTTATGAAAGACACTGAAAAGAGAATAATTTACATAGTTCAAATTATATATTTATGAAAAAGCAATGGTAATTATCCATATTGAGAAGAAGCAAGATTTTACTGAATGATGTACTAATGACAGTTGTCGCAGACATGTCACCTAATAAGTCGCAATACACAAGTTTGGTGAATTTTTTATTTGTCAATATATCAAATCACATGATAAAACTAATATTCAACCATTAAATAGTTATAAAAGGTGAGATGGAGACTGATATAAGTCTCCATGATGGGTAAAAAGAGCTGCTGTCGTTAGTTGATTATCCAAGTGACATCACGCGGAAGTCAAACTTTGCCCTCTACCTATGATCAACTATGTGATTTTTTATAGTTAATTATAATTTATTCTTAATTATTTTCAATTTAATTAGTATCTGTTTTTTGAAACAGGAAAAATAAAATATTATTAAGAGATTGTACATAGAGTATTAGCCCGCTGAAGAGAAGTATATTTGCTCGAAAACTTGCAAATTCAAAATTGAAAGAAACTTTTTACCTGATTTTTATTTTTCCTTTTTCAAATAATTTCTGGGTAACTATTGCTCACATAGTATCTGTTTTTGTAATATTAAAATACTACGCATTATTGAGACATTCCGTCTCATACAGACGATTCTCCTGTTAGAAATGAATCTAAAAAGAAATGAGAAGCAGGGAAAGAAATTGAATCCTCGCTCAGAAAAGAGAAAAAGAAGAGGAAAGAATATCTATGATATTAAAATAGTAACTATTTTTATATTTTAAATAAGTTTTTTTCTTTTTGAAAATATATATTTTAAAAACCTTCTTATTGGAAATAAAATGTATGACATATGGTAATTTATTTGCATAAACTCTCTTTCAATAGTAAAAGAGCTACTATTTTAATGAATAAAATGAATTATTAGTTTGATTTATCTATATTGTAACAAAGTATTTAATATTTTATTAGCAGAGTATTATTTTTTATGTTTATATTTTGCTATACTCTGTACACTTCCCTCTTTTGCTTATCTTTTGTTTATCACTCATAGTTTGTTCTTGCCTGAAATAAATTGTTGTCTCACTCGAAGTTGGTCATCCCTAATTTTCCACGTGGCAATATAATAAATATCGCGTAAAACCAGAATGCATTTCTAGAAAGATTAGGGTCATACATAACCAGGAGCTACAGTTGCCAGATTAGTATTTGGACCATAGCTGGTGTTACGGATAAAATAAAAATCACAAGAGGTCTGGTTATATCTCAGGCTACTATATTTACAAATGAATATAATTGTGAAATGGCAGTGTAAGTAATTCATTTGAGCAAACTTTAAAGGATCGAACATTATTGTTCTTGGATTCTCTATAGGCGATGTACGCTTACGTATATATCTTTCTTCAGAAAAAGTGAAAGAAGAGTATCTGGTGGCATGATCCCAAACTTGAGATGGATGGAAAGCATCTGGACTAGTAAGATGAATGGAGAAACTTAAAATAGAAGTCGTTCCCAGGCCGCCCACCGTGTGAAGGTCACTCGTGATAGACGGCCGGTCAACTCTCGGCCGGGAGTTGACAGCTTCATAGATCATGGAGGATTTGTCGCTGAACTTGTCCAGGTTGACGTCTTCTACACTTGGTTATGTTGGAGGATTGTGGCTGAACTTGTCCAGGCTGACGTTTTCTACACTTGGTTATATTGGAGCATTGTGGCTGAACTTGTCCAGGCTGACGTTTTCTATACTTGGTTATATTGGAGCATTGTGGCTGAACTTGTCCAGGTTGACGTCTTCTACACTTGGTTATGTTGGAGGATTGTTGCTGAACTTGTCCAGGTTGGCGTCTTCTACACTTGGTTATGTTGGAGGATTGTGGCTGAACTTGTCCAGGTTGGCGTCTTCTACACTTGGTTATGTTGGAGGATTGTCGCTGAACTTGTCCAGGCTGACGTTTTCTACACTTGGTTATGTTGGAGGATTGTGGCTGAACTTGTCCAGGCTGACGTTTTCTACACTTGGTTATATTGGAGCATTGTGGCTGAACTTGTCCAGGTTGACGTCTTCTACACTTGGTTATGTTGGAGGATTGTTGCTGAACTTGTCCAGGTTGGCGTCTTCTACACTTGGTTATGTTGGAGGATTGTGGCTGAACTTGTCCAGGTTGGCGTCTTCTACACTTGGTTATGTTGGAGGATTGTCGCTGAACTTGTCCAGGCTGACGTTTTCTACACTTGGTTATGTTGGAGGATTGTGGCTGAACTTGTCCAGGCTGACGTTTTCTATACTTGGTTATATTGGAGCATTGTGGCTGAACTTGTCCAGGTTGACGTCTTCTACACTTGGTTATGTTGGAGGATTGTGGCTGAACTTGTCCAGGTTGGCGTCTTCTACACTTGGTTATGTTGGAGGATTGTGGCTGAACTTGTCCAGGCTGACGTTTTCTACACTTGGTTATGTTGGAGCATTGTGGCTGAACTTGTCCAGGCTGACGTTTTCTATACTTGGTTATATTGGAGCATTGTGGCTGAACTTGTCCAGGTTGACGTCTTCTACACTTGGTTATGTTGGAGGATTGTTGCTGAACTTGTCCAGGTTGGCGTCTTCTACACTTGGTTATGTTGGAGGATTGTGGCTGAACTTGTCCAGGTTGGCGTCTTCTACACTTGGTTATGTTGGAGGATTGTGGCTGAACTTGTCCAGGTTGGCGTCTTCTACACTTAGTTATGTTGGAGGATTGTGGCTGAACTTGTCCAGGTTGACATCTTCTTCACTCGGTTAACAATTAAATAGAATAATCCCTTGTATCAATATTAAGGTAAAAAACGTCAGAGATCTCTCCAGGGATAAGTTTCTTTTCCTTGGAAGTCTGATCTTTTTACCTTAATATTTGGTTGACGTTTGAATATTTGTGGCTGAACTTGTCCAGGTTGAAGGCTTCTACACTTGGTTAGCGTTTGAAGATAGTGGCTGAACTTGTCCAGATTGACGGCTTCTGCACTTGGTTAACGTTTGAAGATTTGTGGCTGAATTTGTCTAGATTGACGGCTTCTACACTTGGTTAACGTTTGAAGATTTGTGGCTGAATTTGTCTAGATTGTCGGCTTGTACACTCAGTTAACGTTTGAAGATATTTGGCTGAATTTGTCCAGGTTGACGGCACACTTGGTTAACGTTTGAAGATTTGTGGCTGAATTTGTATAGATTGACGGCTTCTACACTTGGTTAACGTTTGAAGATTTGTGGCTCAATTTGTCTAGATTGACGGATTATACACTTGGTTAACGTTTGAAGATTTGTCACTGAACTTGTCCAGGTTGGCGGTTCTACATTTGGTTAATGTTTGAGGATTTAACCTAAAGTAAGTTTGTTAATAAAATGAAAACCAAATTCCGCAACTAAATACCACCTTGAATACCTTAGTAATGATAAAGTATACTATTTTTGAACTAAATACCGCCTAAAGTAACTGTTAATAAAGTTAAAACCAAATTACACAACTAAATACCACATTGAATATACTTTAGTAATGACAAACTACACTATTTCTCAACTAAATACTAGCTTAAGTAACTTTGTCAATAAAATGAAACCCAAATTCCGCAACTGAATATCACTTTGAATACCTTAGTAATCACAAACTACACTATTTCTGAACTAAACACCGCCTAAAGTAAGTTTGTCGATAAATTCATCAGTCAGTAGGTTCTGGAATACCCTCAGTATATATAGGGGAGTCGGTCAGCTATCTAGGTGTCTCCGGGGCAAAGGAAGAAATCTCGACACCACCACCCGCCCACACCGATCATTAAGACATATCACAACAAGTCCATATAAGTGTACCTGGCCCTGCTACAACTGTGGGTGGTGGAAGGCTGGCCATCAAGGTTGACCAACGACACCTTCCATTGACCACTATACTCTCCTCTAGGCCACCATTCAACATTGCCTTCCGCGCCGATATCCCGGCTTCCTGTCCCGTCGGAGGAAGTAATCAGCCCCTTCCGCCCTGGGCAGAACTCCGATATACCTTTAATTCAAAACAACGCTCTACTGGGGATGGTCAGTTGAGTGTTTCTACAAGTACGTTGGTATAATTTGAATTCAAATCTTCTACATTGGTATCTCTATCATTGCTATATGAAGCCTAGAGAAGCCTTTAGAGAGGTTTATCAAGATTTACCTCGCCGTAACCCATCTATAAATATTTCACTACACAACCCTCTACTGGGGATGGTCAGTCTAGTGTTTCTACATTGGTATCTCTATCATTGCTGCTATATGAAGCCTAGATAAGCCTTTAGAGATGTTTATCAATATTTACCTCGCAGTAAACATCTATAAATATTTCACTATATAACCAATGCTTCTACTGATGGTCTGTCTAGTGTTTCTACATTGGTCTACAATTACTTCTGTAAGGCGGGGAGTTTTGGAATATTCATATTCCCTTTAGTTCATCATTCTATCTATATTAATATTTTGTTTCTATTTGAAAGTTTACCCAGTTTTTACTTTGGTTAACATGGATTACTATGATTGTCTGAATAGGAAGTCTAGAGAGGGGGTAAAGAGCTTTCGGGAAAGAACAACTGTACTTTGCGATATAAAAATACACCCATGGACAAAACTTAAGGAGGTTGTACCTTTTAACGTGTATATCGGATTTCAGATAATAACTCTGAAAGATATTACAGTGACCTTAATTGTGTGAAGATACACGAGATAACTAATTGTGAACAAAATTGCCTCTGTCTCCTTCAAAAAAAAAATAAAATAATAAATAACAATAATAGACGACCGGCGATATCAAAATAGAAATCTTTCTTAAGTTTTGTCCATGAGTGTATTTCTTTTTACTACCTAACTCAGTATTTCTATTGAGGTCTTCTATCTATATTTTAGTCCACCATTATCTGTCTGAATAGATCTGCAGAGGGCTAAGTACTCGCCGATAGAGTGGAAAAACTTAACACTCAAAGCATTTTGACAATTTGAGTTTTAGATTGTAAAATTTAGTTGGATGGTCCGGTCAGTTTGATTCACGTATAAATTAACAGCAAGGCCCTTTCAGAGTTTAAATTAATGCTAAACATATGAGAAAACTTAGCACTATAAATAGATAAAGGTTTACCTAATTGATTTTATAATGGCAATTTTAGACTTAGTAGCTTTATCCATTCTTTTAGATATAATTAGTTTATTTTCAAAAATTGAAGAATTTTTAAAATAATGTTTTGTGCGGTAAAAATACACAGCCACACAAAATCCATATCTATATAAATACTTATATAAATTTTCTGAAAATTGGTGAGCTATATATAAAGGTATTGGGAAAAATAATTGATTGAAATTTTAAAAAAGGAATGTATATTTCTTGAGATACACAGCTATCAATATTTGGTGATTCCTCTTTTGGCACGTATTCAAGCAGCTACATGGTGAGGCATACTGTCATACAGTTTTTCCATGACTTTTTGTGGGATGCTTGACCAATACATTTCAATTTTTTTTATCAAACTGTTGAAGATTACTGTGGAGATTGCCATATTTTCCTCATCATCATGTCCCATACATGCTCAATTGGGGAAAGATCTGGGGAACATGCGGGCTAGGGAAAAATATCAACGTTTTGAAGGAAGGTTCGTGAGATGTTGGCTGTATGTGATCGGGCATTATCTTATTGGAAAATAGTATTATTAGTCTGCTCAAGAAATGGTAACACAACAGGTTGCAACACTTCTGCAATCGTAAAGATAAAGGCTGCCTTTGAAGAACTTCTGAAATGTATAGATGAGCAGTCATTGTGCCTTGAATAAAGACTAAAGAGGTCCTACTTCCATAGCTGATGTCAACCCACACCAGGAAGCCTGGGGTTCAAAATATTGCAATATAATTTCAACTGTTTCATCTAGAGATGCGGACTTTTTTTTATCTATTCTACAATAACAACAAAAAGCTTTATTAAGACCTTTTAGTCTTATACAGATTCTCCGAGCATAAATGCAGTATACATGCAAGAGTAATAGTACCAGTAATATAAAAAAATCAATGTTATTATTAATATTGCCACGTGGAAAATTAGGGAAGACAAAAACTTCAGGAGGATACAAAATTTATTTCAGGCAAGGACAAACTATGAATGGTAAACAAAAGATAAGCCACGAGGGAAATTTACAGAGTAGCAAGCTATAAACATAAAAATGTCCACTCTGTTAATAAAAATAATAAAATTAATATATACTTTGTTACAATATTAAGTATAATCACATTTAATGGTATAATATGAAATTTATAATAAAAATATTATTCTCTGCTTTTACATTTTGACACAATCATTAAAGAATCAAAGGTTTGGTTTCTTTTCCCATTTCTTTTATTTCCCGATCTTTCGGGTTAACATGCTCTTTAACACGGAGATTCAGAAAGTTGTATTTCTGGGTCTCCGTGTTGAAGGGCATTTTAGCCCGAAATCTCGAGAAATAAAAGAAATGAGAAAGAAACCAAACCCTTGATTCTTTTTTGATTGTGTCAAAATATAAAATTTATATTCACACCCACTGTTCCACCTCTGATTTCAAAACCATGGAAACCAATAGAGTCATAGCTAATCTCATAAAATTCCAATACCCGAAGTCTTTTATATTACGCCATTTCCACAACCCCAACCACACTGCTCCCAACCCCGTATATAAATCCATATGTGTCCTCCCATATTCCCCCACTAGCTCCTCCATAGCCCGAGCCCTAAGCAAGTTTGGAGTCAGGACCCTGTACTCCAACTCCCCTAACATCAGTTCCCTCATTAGGAACCCGGATACGAAAAGCAATAGCCCATTTAACCCATCTCTCTTGTCTGGCTGTGTCTACTCCATTCCCTGCGCTGACTGCGATGTTGTCTACGTTGGTGAGACGGGCAGGAGCGTAGGGACAAGACTCGAGGAACACAGAAAAAAACATCTCCAGACAAGATGAGAAATCAGCCATATACCAGCATATCCGAACCACCAACCACTCTTTCGACCTGGCCAATCCATCTGTGCACTATAGCCGCATACACAACAAGCAGCAGCGCCTCACCTTGGAAGCTCTCGTTTCCCAGGGCTTCCACGCCATCAATAGACATATCGACCTCCCTGAATCCTACCAATCTCTGTTCCCATAGCCCTGTTTCCTCCATCTGTGTAGATTCCCCCCCTCCTCTCTCATAGACAGTATAAGATATTACAGGCTCTACTATATCCAATATCTATTATCATACATGTCAATTTCTTCTGTCCATAATTTACTATTATGCTAATTATTCCTCCCGACTTTGCTTAGTTATGCAAAATCCCTATAAAAAGTTTTTAAAATTTTAATTTTTGAATATGTAAATAGTCCCATCATTATATAGTACCCGATGTGCCATTGTTCACTTATCTCCTGTAGAAGGGCCGGTCAGCCCGAAAGCTTGAGCGATTTAAAATAAAGCTTCCTACAAAAGACACTCGTCCCATGATTCTCGTATATGTTTTCTTACTGTATTGAATGGGATTCCAGTACTTATAGTACTTATAATAAAATTTATATACATGAAAACCCAATTAAGACACTTATACAACAACAACAACAACAAAAGCCTTTATTGAGGACCTCTCGTCCTATAAAGGATTCGCCAGTTTACAGAGTAATTGAAGAGAAGAGAACTAAGAATACAGAGAGAAACCTATATGTAGTAGTATTTTCTACACTGTGACTATATACAACAGCAGCAACAAGCCTATTACTGGAACCAAAGTCCCATACAGGATTCGAATTAAGACAATTATATAGAAGGGCGTACCTGGATCTGTAAAGAAGAAGAAAAAAAAACAACTTTTTTTTTTCTCAAAATATTTCGAGAGATTGCTTCCTCTTTATCAATTTATTGCATAGTGATAAAGAGGTAGAAATCTCTCGAAATATTTTGAGAAAAATATTGGGTTATTTCTTCTTCTTTACAGATCCAGGTACGCCCTTCTATATAATTGTCTTAATTGATGAATCGCCTTTTGACTCAAACTAATTAAGACAATTGAGCTCATAAACAGATTGACCATTTTGGATCAATTCTACATTAAAGTTATTTGTAATTTCTTATTTGTTTCTGATGTATATAGTTGTTTATTTGTTTTGCATAATATTTCATTTATAAATTAATCTCATAATTTAGTCTGTGAAAATAAAAATTTTGGACTGGTGACCAAACAAACTGTAAATAGATGGCTTAATGTTATGTAGTTAAGATATATAATTAATTGTGATGGTAATTTTGATCTTCAAATTGACGGTCCATTGTGGAGTACGGTCTCCCCGTGGGCCACTGAGGGGCATACAGGATGCCAACTAACAGCACTTAAAGAGGAAATTATTTAATAGAGGGTCGCTCTTCCCAACACACAAGTTCCTTCATGTCACATTTCCTGTATTTCTATCAAGGAACTTCATTAACGTTTTAATTAAAAATTCTCCCTCAAACCACAAATAAATTGGAAATTAATCATTAAAAACTACTTACTTAATTGATTGTGTACTCGAGCTGAATTTTTACCCAATCTCTGTTACGAACGGCTGGATTATTATCGTCTGCAGTTAATTATATTTTGGAAATTCTTCAATGTCAAATTTTTATTTAAATTAATTCATTTTTTAGCATTAAGAAATATGTAAATCGACCCCCTATACAGGTTCAGCCCTCTTAATTTCATCTTCGAAAAGGAAAAGGTTGAATTACGTCGTGTTTTAAATAAAGCAAAATACAATATATATAAATTTTATGTAGATATTGATTTCAATTGTACCCACTTTCCCACTAACATTTAAAACCTGTAACTACGTTTAGATGACCTAATAAAGATAGATTTTGTTTTCCTTGGAATATTAAAATAATAATAAAAAAATAATTATGTAAATATATTTATAGATAATTGAACAAGGATGTTTACTAGGTCATATTTTTAAATATTTATTTTATTCTTAAAAGTTATTTTAGATGTGATTTTCATTTTCAAAACATTTTTCTGTAAATCGTCTGTATTTAAATTCTTGACCGTGTCTTTTGCCTCCATCTTTATTTACAACATTTAACGATTTAAGAAGAAATGACATTATGGTCAAAACTGTTTTTCAAAAGGCACTGAACAGATTTCGTTAGAATTAAAAACAATTTTGATACATTTATTTTTTTAAAAAGTGAGATTTTCTAATGTTTAAGTATTCTGTATTGATATTATAGTAATTGACACAGATTTTTTTCAAGATAATGTTAACAATTGAATACTTTTTAAATTTTTGGACGAGAAAAGCGAAGACTAGAACGCGGCTGATTACACACTAGTCTGTTCAGTGATACGCTAACCTTGACGTATGCACGAAGGAACGTGTGGCCACTGGACATGCGTCGGATCTGGAGGCTGTTGTTGGGTGCTGCGCTGCCTGGAGTATAGGAGCTCCATCTATGCTTCCTTTCTTCTTGTGGTGATTCTGTATAAGACCGGTGGTCTTAATAAAGCTTTGTGTGTGTGTAAAAAAAAAATAATTGAAATTCAAAACACAACTGTCGAAATCCATAAAACAAGCTACATTCGGATATTAAATTAGGATTTTTTCAGAATCTCAAATTCTTACAGAACGCTGTAATAATAGAAAGAAATGTCCTAAAGATAGAGGTTGCCTGGCTGGAATACATTGTTCTTAAATATAAGAGATACTACGGCCAGTAAATGTTTTTATTTCAGTAAAACATAAACCTTTACTAGCCGAAGTATCTTTTATTTAAGAAAAAATGTCATAAAATTGAAAAAAGGAAAACAAAATTGTGGACTTTCATTAACCTATTTTAGAATTATTAGAATAAATTCACACGCACAAAGATACAAATGAAAGCAAAAGAGAATAAAAAAAGATATCTTTAGCAAAAAAATATAATATCAGGAAAACACAAAATTTACATGTTAAACAAGTTTCTCCTCAAAAGGAAAAAGGGAAAGACATTAGCACTTCCCTTGACAAAAGGAAATGGTTTCTTAAAGAGGAAGTTGAGGGCAGTTTACACACGTTAGTGGCAAGACTTACATTGGTCATTACATCATTAAAGATTCTTCCAACAAGTTAGCATTCTTGTAGGAAAGCAAATATTAAATTCAAATATGCCTGTCTCTCATGTTGACAAATTTAATTGTCAAATTATTTTGACAAACGTCTCTTAAGTGTCTCTACACAATAAACACTGGCAGGCCCTCGCATTCCCTTTGCACCCTCTTTTTGTACAAACATGGCCACATTCGTCCAATGAGAAGGCGTGGGAGGTCGGTTCACTTAACAAACAAATAATACTCTTCCCACCAAATACTGAGAAGTTTAAAACTGATGTTTGTCAAAAGAATTTGACACAAAATTATCTCTAATAGCCGATTTGTGTTAATATAGGTGTGCTAGTTTTTATTTGTAGAAATATCATTTAGATTTGCTTGAACTGAATAGACGTAATCAATGATGTAGATTATCGAATTCGTGATATTCAAGGTAAAATTAATAGGTAATCCCATAATATTATGTTCAAATCAATAAGCTTGAGGGATAAGTCTCTTTTAAATACATTTAAATTAAAATATTATTACGAATACATTGAGCCCGAAAGCTTGGAATAAATGTATTTAAAAGAGACTTATCCCTCAAGCTTATTGATTTGAACATCAAGGTAAAATTGTAAAAGACGTTTAAAACTACAAAGATTTTTCACAGTTAGTTTCCTTTTTTTTAAATTTTAAAATGCTAGCTTTCAAGCGATAATCGCTCTTCAACGAGCTTAATTAGAAACATTCACTATTTCTTGCTAGAAATGTTTAACAGACAAATTTTATTTCTGGAGAATTTAGTTTCATTGAAAGTTCAAATCATTCAAAAGTAATTCTTGAAGAGCATAAGAACACAATATAATTTTGCGATATGTTCGAATACGGAGCTTCAAAGCAAGACATAGGATGCTCAAATCTTATTGAGTGAGATTCTTTAATGTTAGATGTATTTTTCTTCAAATGGATGTTACGAGCGTCAAAACATTGTATTCCATACAGACGGTAGTATTAGAGCATATATCCCACTAACTTGATCGCTAGCATTTTGCAACATCCTAATGTCATTCTAGTATTTTCCAGCAATTCCAGTTTCCTGATAGGTAAGCGAAATAAATATTCAGCATTTATTATGGTATAAGTAAAAGAGAATTATAGCTTTGTACTTGATTAATAAAATCACAGGAATATAAAAGTGCAGATATTTAAGATATTTTCATGAATTAGGGAGAGCCGAGATTTCTATAGTGTGAGAAATGTTTGTTTTTTATGTGCGTGTTTGCGAGGTGTGTCTAAAATAGGTGTAAAAGTACATGTAAATGTTTTCTAGTGTATATGTTGGCGAGGTGTCTAAAATTGGTGCTAAAGTGAATGTAATTTTGTTTTCTGCTAGTGTAAATCTTGGTGAGGCGTGTTAAATGTGGTGTAATAGTAAATGTAAAAATTTGAAAGTGTATGTCTTGGTGAGGCGTGTCTAAAGTTGGGGCAATATTAATTGTAAATGTTTTACAGTGTATAGGTTATCGTGAAGATAGAGGCTGCCTGGCCGGCATTCATATTTCTTGAAAAAAGACACCTCGGCCAGTATAAATCTTTATAAAATCTTTAAATGTTTGATAGTGCAAGTGTGTTGACGAAGCATGTCTAAAGTTGGGGAAAAAGTAATTGTAAATATTTGATATTGTATGTGTTGGTGAGACGATTTAAGTTGGTTTAAAAGTAAATGTTGATTGGGTATGTGTTGGTAAGGCGTGTTTAAGGCTAGCGTAGATGGAAGTATATGGGGTTGTCAGGTTTGTGATCTGTTTAGATGGTGAATCAAGAATATTTGCTTTGAATATGCAGGATCTCTGAACATTTCCTCGGAATGATTCATGGATTGATCAATGCCATTGCTTGGGCATGTTCCTGATACTTAGACAACCCTAGATACTTGAGGATAGTGCGGCGCATAACTATGGATGTCTTCAGGACGTATTAGATCTGTAGGTGTCGACCTCAGGGTAACTTGAGAGGGTGTAGAGATGGAGAGCATTTATACTGGCCGAGGTGTCTTTTTTCAAGAAAAAAAGTGTATAGGTTGGTGATGCATGTCTAAAGTTGGTGAAAAATTAAATTTAAATGTTTGATAGTGCAAGTGTGTTGACGAAGTATGTCTAAAGTTGGGGAAAAAGTAATTGTAAATATTTGATATTGTATGTGTTGGTGAGACGTGTTTTAAGTTGGTTTAAAAGTAAATGTTGATTGGGTATGTGTTGGTAAGGCGTGTTTAAGGCTAGCGTAGATGGAAGTATATGGGGTTGTCAGGTTTGTGATCTGTTTAGATGGTGAATCAAGAATATTTGCTTTGAATATGCAGGATCTCTGAACATTTCCTCGGAATGATTCATGGATTGATCAATGCCATTGCTTGGGCATGTTCCTGATACTTAGACAACCCTAGATACTTGAGGATAGTGCGGCGCATAACTATGGATGTCTTCAGGACGTATTAGATCTGTAGGTGTCGACCTCAGGGTAACTTGAGAGGGTGTAGAGATGGAGAGCAGTGGAGGATTGTAGAGCTCTACCGTCAGCTCTTGTGATATCTCCGTGTCGACATTCCCAATCACTCGACAGGACTCTACGCTTGTTTGTTATCATGTTGCCATTACGTCACTTCCTTTTTATAGATTACGTCTAGAAAATAACAATTCCAAGAGGTCTGCGATATACATTGGAATAAATTAAGCACTAGGTACGTTTACTGTGATAACCGTATTCTCAGTACACACTCCATAAATAAACTTTCTCAATTTGAAACCTAACTATGGGACTGAAATTTTTCAATCTCCGATAAATCATTTCAACATCAGCAGATTGACTTGAAGTGTTCACCAGTCGTCGACTTATTCGCGATCTACTTCTAGAATTTGAGGGGCGTAATGATGAGAACTTAATTCAATCGATACCCACGTTATATTCTGTTTCAATCCGCACAAAATATTTTAAAATAGCAATTTTTTTTTCAGAAAAAATGCGGAAGTCTGTAATGAGGGTCATGTTATACGTATTGTCCGAAGATGATTTGACGTGTCCTTGCGATGTCAAAGGAGGAAAGGTCACCTACAAAGAACCAAGACACCCAGCTATTATAAGTGTAAAATACGGCGGGGTATCTGGGTCAATTACGTGGATTGTGTCGTATATTGTGTGGTGTAGAAAAGAGGGATTAACGTGGACATTCCACACTCAGCTCTTCCAAACTCAGCTCTTTTGTTTCCGAACACGATGGAAGACCTTCTGTTAGCCGATGGACAGGAACTTCGGGTATTGAGGTTGCCTTTTCTCTTCGACAAGGCATTACATATGGAGGAATCCTGTTGAAAAATTTTCAGGAATGAAAAATGGTAAAAGGCGTCACTTGCATCAATCTCAAAGTGTAAGCATCTTCTAGTAACCTTATCTGAAATAAAGATAACTTGAACACAGGTAAACTAGGCACTATACTGGCTTTTTCTAATTTGGAAAAAACTTGTGGAGCTATGTTTCTTTGCGTGCCTGTAACATCAAAGCTGCCCTAAACTGGCAATGATCATAATCCAAAACCGTGGTCTCTTTGGTTTACCTGGAGTGATGTCCAGTTTAACAGCCCCAATTTAAATATCTCACACATACCACTAACGTAATTTCTATAATCTTTGACACGTTTGTGTCTCCGCCCATCAGGCACAAGGAAATATCCAAGCGTCATAGTAGCATGGGTTTCATAGCACGCTTTTACTTTACAAAGATCTTAATTTGAATCTTTTCCTTTTTTACAATTAGAAAAATAGACTTGTTTTTTTTTAATCGAAATATATAAAATTAAACACAATTTTTTTTATCGAAATCTATTAAATAGACCTAAACATTTATTAAAATCTATATATTCATATAAATTCAGACCTATTCAGATCTAAAATGTAGCGAAATCTATAAATTTAGCCTCAAATGTTTATCGAAATCTATAAAGTAAACATACACAAAGACAAATGGTTAGCTGAAAAGTATTCTTCTAAGGAAAAGAATATTAATTTTATTTTTAAAAAATAGCTATTTCTTACAAACATTCAAGTAAGAATACACTCAGGTGAAACCCGATCATTTCCCGGGTCACACGTCTAGTATAAAATAATATTCAGTTTATGTTACAGCGCCTTACACGAACTCAGAGATACACGGATATTTTCGTGCATTCGACGAGCTACATTGAACTCACCCTACACGATTACCTTATATACAAAAGAAGAAGATTGACAGATCAATAAATTCATTTTAAATGTCAAAATATCCCTTCTTGACATAGATTAGTATATGTACCGCCGAACAAGCGTGTACGAATTAACATAGATTCCAATGTTACTATCTAGATGTAGAAATAAGACTACTCGCTGTGTCAAATTATATTGACAAATATTTGAATTTTTTAATCTTATCTCAGATTTTAGTGGGAAAATGTTGTTTGATAGTGAACCAATCTCTCCCGCCTTCTCATTGGACGAATGTGGCCATGTTTGTATATAAAGGGGGTTTAAGGGAATGCGAAGAGGCCAGTATGGAGTGTGGTTAAAAGTTTTGTGTAGAGACGCTTATAGTGTTCTCTTCGTATTTTATCCGTGTCTGGTGATCTCTTCGCATTCCCTGTGTAACCCCGGTCCGATCCCTACCTAAGCAGCAATAAAGATAAGTACTGTTTTTTTTTTATATTTTATTTAACCAATTGTAAGTTTATTTATCTCTCTTTTTTTTTTTTTTGTACTTTTAAGTGTACGCTTTTGTGTGTTTAGTTACTATTACTTTAGGCCCTAGTGTATTGCATTTTTGTGTTAACCCGTACAAAGTAACTTTTGTCAGCTGCCCTAAAAACAAAGTAGGTGGTACATTATTAATATTTTGTTGCACGTCCAAGTTTTTACGAAGAGGTGAAAAGAAAGGCGGGCATATAGAATGGAAGAGATTTTTTTCTACATCAAGGGATTGAGGTGAGTCTACTCAAAATAAGATCACCGCCACAGGTACCTTCCGCTGAGGGACTATTTCAGGGGTAAAGGGACCGACCGACAGAGCGAGGGGAGGTAGGAGGGGGGGGGGGGGGGGGGGGGGGGGGCACCATATGCTTCCTGCCTTGCCCCTTTAAAGGGAACCCCCAGTTTAAAGATCCACCAGCTGACGGGGGACCAGATTTCCTCTGGCTTATCCCCGGTTTCTAACTTTAGAGCGTCTAATTGGCCCTTTACTTTTTGTTTCTATCGCAAAAAGATCAAGTTCTTCTTTGTCGAGAAATATGCACGAGTTTCTTACAAATATGGTACAATATTTCATGACAGGAAAGTTTTATAAGGATTTTTGAAAGGAAGCTTATAAATAGAGTTGTCAAGATTATAATTAAAATAATGAAATAATGGTATAATAGGTTTCTGGAGATGAGATTTTTTCATTTTTATTAATGTTATCTCAAGATTTTGGGCATTTCTGCCTTTTATTAAAGAATTTTGTCTTTTATAGACTCATCTCTTGGAGTCCAAGAAGGGGAAAGGCTACCTTTTGTAGGGTTTCACACAAAAAGTACTAAAAAGCCTAATACACCGACACGTACTCACACAATAAAAAATATAAAATAAAAAACAAAAAGTGAAGATAAAAAAAAACAATAATATTTTAATCAAAACCAGTACTTTTATTCCAGTGTTGATGGGAGAGGATACAACAAAGTTTTATTAAGACCACCGGTCTTATACAGATTCACTACAGGAAGAAAGGAAGCATAGATGGAACTCCTATACTCCAGGCAACGCAGCACCCAACAATAGCCTCCAGGTCCGACGCATGTCCAATGATTACACGTTCCTTCGTGCATACGTCAAGGTTAGCGAATCACTGAAAGGCTAGTGTTAAATAGGCCGCGTTCAAGTCTTCGCTTTCCTCATATGAAAGAGGATACACAAATATATGAGGAGATCACCAGATAAGAACCGAACACACACAGAACGCTTTTAAAGCGTTTCCACACAATTCTTTAGAAAGAGCCCTCGCATCACCTTCAACCCATTTCATATCTAAACATCGCCATATTCGTCCAATAACTTATAAGATCAGTCTGCTAATATTAAATACAAAACATTCTTCCAGAAAACTAAATGGCTCTAAAATATTTATGTTTGTCAAAAAAATTACATAAGTATAAAAAAATCAAACAATGGAAAGGCTATCAAAAATAAATAGGTAATCAAATAGAACAATTTGTTGGAAAGACATAATAGCCATTGCGTGTCTTCTAATCGTCTATATTTTTCATTTTTTCAACGATATTCTCAATATATCTGCTGAACTCTAAACGTTTAGTGATTTTATTAATTGTTAGAGATGAAAAGGAAATTTCGATAAGTACTTACCTTATTCAAAGCCTCTTTAACAACCACTTTTCAGAAGTCTCAAGTTCTCAACTTTAAAATGGTGTCCTAAAGAGTGGCCACAGCTTTCATCACTGTTTGATTATTAAGAGAAATAAGCTTCTTTTAAATAAAGTATTGATCAAGTGATGATAAGTATCATGTGTGTGAATTCTGGTAGAATAGCATCACTAAAGATCACACTTTGTGATCCTAGAATTTCCAGATGGCTACCTTCTAGGAATAATAAATCCAAGCCCAGCATCTATGGAAAATCTTCTACGAGAAATAAACTTCCTGAATTAGATCTCCACTTGCCTTGCCAAAAAAAAAAAAAAAAGGTCTGAAGGACAACCCATGTAGTCTGTGACTTCTGCATTGGAACCTAGGTTTATCAAGTAAGCAATAATGTAAAGTTGTCCCAAAATTTCGTAAACATATTATGTTTATGGTTTATATTTTGCAAGTATTCACGAAATTTTGAGACAACCTTGTAATTATGAAACTCTGCCCACCTGCTGATTGGCCACCCTTGATATAGAAAACATCAGAGATTAAACCCTTCTTCTATGAGAATTCTGTTATAATTTTACCAAGGTTGTCCCAAAATTTCGTAAACACTTGCAAAATATAAATCATAATCATAATATGTTGACGAAATTTTGGGACAACCTTGTAATAGTCCAAGCCATCTATCCTTCAACCAGCCATAAGATGGTGGCTGGCAGTATTCCTGTCCTCTCAGAGCTTCCTTTCTATGGCTAGTCATGTAATGGTATCGTAGAGTCTATCTATATCTCCTCAACCAGCCATAAGATGGTAGCTGGAAGTATTCCTGTCTTCTCTGAGCTTCCTTTCTATGGCTAGTCTTTTGATGGTATCGTAGGGTCTATCTATATCTCCTCAACCAGTCATAGGTTGGTGGCTGGCAGTATTCCTGACTTCTCAGAGCATCCTTTCTATGACTAGTTTTGTGATGATATCGTAGGGTCTTTTTCCGAAATTGCTAAATACATTGTTCATAGGAGCATTTTTTAATTATACATTTACAATATTCAAAAAATTACCTAAACTTTTGTTGAAATTTTAAGCGTTTCCTATACTATTCTATTGTAAAGTAAATACGTAATCAAAGAGAAAAATATGAAAGACTAAAATGCTTCAATTAAAGGCTTTGTATGAGTTCATCAGTCGTATATCCATTTCTACGCTACAATTAGTATTATTCTCAATTAGTATGTTTATCAAATTTGAAGAGTCAGAAATCTACGAAATCTTTAAGGTATTGAAGATATTTAAAGACTGAGATTTAGATGATATTTAAAGTTAACTCTTTGACAAGATAAATTAATATCTCTTTAAAAGATTTGTTGATACAAATCTCTTGGGTAGGAACAAGAGATATTTCCCAAGTTTCCATTTTAACTTACCCACTTTTAACTTGAGCTCGACTAGACCCTCCCGACCCCCTCCTTCTAAATATAGGTGTTGCCACCATGAATGTGATCCCCTCGAAACATCTTGTTACTTCTGGGGGTTCAGTTCTGCCTACTTTAGCAGCGGGAGAAATTGGCGTAACTCGGCTCTTTGGAAGATTCAGCGTTGGAGGTTTCTAAGGTACTAAATCAGTTGTCTATATTACTGATGGATTATCTTATCTTGCTTGAGGACATGTTTGTTGTGACAAAAGTTACTATTACGGGATATCACACAAAAATGCAATTTACTAGGGCCTAAATTAAGAGTAACTTAACATACAGAAAAGTGTACACTAAAGAGTACAAAAACAACAATAAAAGGGAGGTAAATAGAAACTCACGATTTGTTATTTAAAAAAAAAAAAAAAAAGAGTACTTATCTTTTATTGTAATGTTGGTAGGGATCGGACCGGGGTCACACAGGTATGCGAGGAGATCACCAGACACGGATAAAGCACGCAGAGAACACTTTAAACGTCTCCATACAATAATCAACCACACTGGCTTACTCGTATTCCTTTAGCCCCCTCTTATATACAAGCATGGCCACATTCGTTCAATGAGAACTTGAGAGATTTGTTCACTAACAAACGAAAACAACATTCTTCCCGCTAAAGCTGAAATAAAACAGAAATGTTTGTCAATATAATTGTACAGTTGATTAGAACATTCTTGTATTAAAAGAGCCTTCTACACCTATACAATCATATTATATACACACATACAATCTTGGCTTCTTTTATTCCAAAACTATCTACGCTTTAATGAATTTCTGCAATCTTCCGCCAAACAAGCGTGTACAATAAAAGATAAAAATGTGAAAAGCGTTTTAAAAAATTCCAAATATTTTCTATCAATGAGTTTCTTTTTTATTTTAAATTGAAAGCTTTCAAGCGATAATCGCTCTTCAACTGGCTTAATTAAAACAATAGACTAATACTTACAAGAAATGTTAAACTAAATATTTATAAATATATTTCTTGAAAGAAATAGTCAATTTCTTTAATTAAGCCTGTTGAAGAGCGATTATCGCTTAAAATTTTGCAATTTGAAATCAAAAAGAAATTCATTATGAGAAAATATTTGTTGGATTTTAAAGAGTTTTCTCTTTCTAGAATATTCCACATTCTCTATGATGGTTTGACAAGAGTCTAACCTCAATCTCTGTAAAAATAATTAATCTGATTGACAGATGTGACTTTCGTGATGTTATCAGAATGGTAATGAGGCTATAAAAAGAAGAATAAGTCCTTCAAATATATTTTCAATCGCAGTAAGGACAGTAGAAGTTTGTTTTATGTTGTTTTTTTTTGCTTATCCCTAGTACACGTGGTACAGGCCATGATAATCATGGTGGGTAAAAGTAGGCGACTGCTTTTACTGTAAGTGCACCACATGTCTACACATGTGAAAAGCAGTTCGACTTTGGACTTACAAAAGTGCCAGAGGCTCGTTTGGTTACTTGCACTTGCTGGTGGGTTGGACTTTTGCAAGAATCGGGAGCCATTGGAGCATTTTTTTGTTTTATGTGTAAAATACATAAACATTTGTGCTTTAATGCTCTAATTTCTTATATATAGATAACGCGTCATTCCAATTAAAGAAGAATGAGTTATCCATATATCCAGCAGAAAGTTAGAATGGTAACTTATCACATCCTCAGGAGACCATGGCCAGGAAGAGAAGAATATCCAACAGAAAGTTAGAATGGTAACTTATCACATCCTCAGGAGAGGGTGGCCAGGAAGAGAAGAATATCCAGCAGAAAGTTAGAATGGTAACTTATCACATCCTCAGAAGACCATGGCCAGGAAGAAGGATTCTATTTTTTCTTAGGAGAGGCGGAGGGGACTCCCAGCTGCCGGAAGGGGCCACAATGGTACAGGAGGTCACGTGATCCACTCACCTGGCACAGTTCCCACGTGGTGTAAACACATTTAAATGTCTCCAGGGACATTTAAATTAACATTCAGACCAAACCTAAGCTCTACATATTATATAGAAGTCACAGAAATTTGATTTTAGAATAAATAATAAACGAAATAATAATAACGAAATATATGATGTCGAGAAATCTTTCAACAAATGGACAGATTTAATAGATATTGATCCATAAATACGCTTCTCTTTACATTTTTAATTATTCTAATAGACAATAATAATTATCGTATAATTTATCAATCTATAATTGTGATATATTAAAGCTTTTAATTAAAATACACACTTTTCGTTTCACAAAGAAAGTTTTAAGATAAATAATATAATTATATATTGAGATAGAAATCTTGTACCAGGAGGATATTAATCTATACAAATATAGTTCGAATCTCCCAGAAATTTAGCCATAGAATTGACCTAGCCACTTTACCAACTAAACATCTATTTTGACAATTGACAATATTTTTTTAAAACTCTTAGTGAATTGATACAAAAATTAATTATTATCGGGATATTCCTGTTGAAGGACTGACAAGTCCAAAAGTTTGAAAATAAAAAGTTGAACAAGAAACTTAGCTTTGGAAGCTTTATTTATTTTATAACAAAAATTAAATATAAATTAAACAAAGAGATAAATGATATTATTTACAATTTGATGATAAAATATGAAAATATGTTCTCAGGAAGGGAGGCTCCTCCAGCTTGAGAAAGGACAGGACACAAGGACAGGATCTCTCAGTTCAATGTTGAGATGATACTTATAGAGACATGTCTTTGTAAACTTTTGAAGATGTCGCTTGATCCCTTGTGGATCTCAAGAAATCGAATCCCGCCTTGTACTGACGAGAGCCACAACTCCAGCTTCAGTCTCCAGGTAGGGGCTTCTTCTTCAAATGTCCCTGAGTCTTGTATAAGTTCAAATCAACCAGTGAGAGTAAGTATTCACAAAGTTGTAAATGTAAATTTCGAACTTCTTTTTACATGACGTTCACAGACTCCTATCCACCATGATTACCAGAGCCTTTAATATCTGTTATGAAAATTCGAAACTATTATAGACGCGTAAGATTCTTTTTGAAATTAAACAATTTCTATTGCCCTTACTGCAATGGAAAAATTAATGGGAGGGCCTGGCTCATCAGTGGTGAACCCTCCCAGCGGTTTCATCAGTTTAATCTACCATACCGCTGTTAAATTACATTTTTCGATCTTCCTTTTATAGTGATACTGTTGCTAGATTCTTGGAATGGGTATTTTAGATTAACTATGGACATAAGCTTTGAGGACAGTAGAATTACATACAATTAAAATATATAATATGCTTCGAAAAAATCATAATTTAATATCTGTACTTAGGTTTAGTAAAAAAAAACAATAATTTAAAGCATTTTATGGGTCAATTTAAATGCAAGAACGTTGACTTATTCGATTAAAAAAGAGTATAATAGTTTGATGCAGATTGAAGATTATTATATTGTATAAAAATCTCATTAGAAATAATAGATCATTATATTATATGTAAACAATAAAAGTTTAATATTTAAAAGAGATTGTTAATATATCTATTAATATGGTGTATTAGCGTGTCATGGTAGATTAAACTGGCGAAACCGCTGGGAGGATTCACCAATGATGACCCAGGCCCTCCCATTATTTTATCATTGCAGTAAGAGCAGTAGAAGATTGATTTATTTTTAAAAGAATCATACGCGTCAAAAATGGTTTAAATTTCTTATAATATATCTATTCTCTTCACACATATAATTATAGTAAAAAACATATAAAAAACTTACGGAAATATTTGAAACTCTGCAGATAGATTTTGATAGTTTTAGTTCATAACTCCAAGGGTGGAACATACACAGATATGTTATTTATTTATACCCGAAGAATAACCCGACAACGCCCGGATTCTACTCGATTGCATTTCCTCCTTTGTTTAGATAGGGTCCTTATCTAATGTTGTTTTAGTAAGTGAGGCCAAAATATTTTCAGATAGTCTGGTCATACTTGCTAAACATATTGTCAGCAATTGTATCAATATGTTAGCTAATTTATTTGTATCAGTAATAGGTAATATAAATTCAAATATATACTCAAATATAACCATAATCCATGATATTCATCTATATAGACAACAGAGAACCATCAAATATATAACAATCAACTTCTATATATATATAAAGCAATCCAGGTCTATATATACAACAATCGACGCCAATATATGCAACAATAACATCTATATATGCAATTATTGAAAGTACGCGGCGGATGAAAATTGAGGAATATCCATACACTGAACGAAGCTTTGATCTAACTTCACCATAGAAATCAACTCCATGCTATTTACTAAGCTAAATCTAAAAAAATAAAACCTTTCAGAACTGGATCAAACAATGCAATGAAAGTTTCTCAAAGGGCTTCACGATCATTTCAGGTTTCTGCTAAATTTGGAAGCGTCCAATGAAAAAGGTGGACCCAACTGACAAGATAAATTCACAAATCTACCAAAGACTGGACTCAGACCCATTATTAGACCATTAGGTCCCGTTTTTGAATCCAAGTGACTAAAGATCATTGTGGTTGAACCAGGAAAAAGTTACGAGTCCTGCCTCACGTTAAATACGTCAATACCTTGACAAAAATAATATTGAAACCTGAATTTAGTGCACATTCCGGAACACTGTGGGTTCGATTCCCATCCCTGGACACTTTTATTTTTCCGTTTATCATTCTCTTCACAATTCATCCTTTCATACTTTATCCCTAAGGTTAGAAATAATCGTTATTTCTCATTAAAATAAAATTATATTTTTCGTTCAAAAGAAACACACGCGGGATAATTTTCAAATGTCGTGCTACAATCATAAACCGCATTATATTGTATTAATGTATTTTTGTGTTTCTGGCTCTCTGAAAACAGCTAGAAACCCGTAGACACTGGATGACAGTCTCTGGAAGATCGTTAAGGACTGTTGGGATTGTATTGACCGAAATAATCGATGACGAAGCCTTAGTTCCTTGAAACATCGATGCAAGGCTCTTTGCCAGACGTCAAGGTTTAGACATAGAAAATAATAAGTTGTACAAATATTTGTAAATAATATTTCATAATACATCAAGATCATGCTGTTAAAAGTGGAACACCTTCTGTATTACATAGTTTGAGATAAGGAGATATACTGAAAAAGTGAGAGTTATCATTTGAATTATAAAAAAAAAATTCTCTTTCTCACCCATAAAGATACCTATGTACTCTTTTATTAATCTTTGATATGCTACACACACACACAGATTATGAATTATCCAATTAGTATAAATTATATCGCAAATTCATGAAAATAAATCACACATGCACACACAAAGCTTTATTAAGACCACCGGTCTTATACAGATTAACCACATAAAGAAAGGAAGCATAGATAGAGCTCCTATACTCCAGGCAGCGAAGCACCTAACAACAGCCTCCAGGTCCGACACATGTCCAATGGCCACACGTTCCTTCGTGCATACGTCAAGGTAAGCGTATCACTGAACAGGTTAGTGTATCAAAATAAATCAATTTGTCAAATATATCTAAGCCTATGACATAGTTTTCAACGTTTTGTATAAACCAATGATTAGCGCAGGATTCAACGCGGGACTGTCAAACAACGAAATATCCAGAACTCTAGCATGGGATTTGGATTTGTTTCACTGTAAGCTCTTGAAAGGTGATGTTACAGTCCTAAACCTTTCTTACTATTAGAACAGTTGATCAAACGGAATATTTCACACTAAATGGAGTTGTCTTGGGTGATATATTATCTTTGGTTCCTTGAGAGATGAGTTCCTTTATTTCTTAATGTTATCAATCCAGTTTGTTCTTGGCCTTATTGGTTGTCCTGAGGTCTCCAAGACCTGGTAGGTAGGGCATTAGATGCCATAGGCCTTATTTTAAAACCACATGATTTTATGGATCAAATGCCGAGTGTATAAAAATGGAACATATTGTAACTCTGCTTTTTTTCAATGCCATCGTGTACTGCCAATTTCTATACCGAAGCCAACATCATCGAACATCATTTCACCCTGTTCTGTGCATTTTCTCTTCGCCTCTTCGTATGATTTCAAACCATTCTATTAGGTTATCAAACCAATCTTCCCTTGGTATACCTCCACCTTCATTCTTCAAGGCGTAGCTCTCTAGGAAGTCGATATACGATCTTGTCTCTATCTTTACTAGGCTAAGATGACCATTTTGGATTTTCAATGATTTGCCGAATGTGGCAAATGGCAAATCTTTGAAAATCCAAAATGGTCACCTTAGCATAGTAAAGAGAGAGATAAGATCTATATCGACTTCCTAGAGAGCTACGTCTTGAAGAATGAAGGTGGAGGTATACCAAGAAATGATTGGTTTGATAATCTAATAGAATGGTCTGAAATCTAACGAAGAGACGAAGAGAAAAATGGCAGGACAGGGTGAACTAACGTTCGATAATTCTGACCTCGGTATAGAAGATGTCAGTACACGATGGCATTGAAAGAAAGCAGAGTTAAAATAGGCGTACTAGTAAAATATTAAACGGAAATTCTGAAAATCAGCTCGTGCCGCGCCGAATATTGAGTCTAGAATGCTCGTGCTGGATGCGCAGTTCAGATGCGCTGGAGCTCTTGCTTTGCATAAATCGGCCACCAAATTTCAATCATTTGCATGTTTGGTTGAAACCGCTTTGTATACGTATTTTCATATAAATCGGACAACTGCTTCTTGGTGCGTCGATTTTTTTGTTATAGAGTATATATTCCTTTTTTATACACACGGCTTTTAATTTTGAGAGAAACATACTTTGAAAATGTGATAACATTCATTAACATTTTACAATATGGTATTTATGTTCATAGAGGAGTAACTGAAAAAAGAATAGTATTAAGAATTTAGCTTAATATATAAACCTTGTTGGCAACTTGGAATAAAACTGTTGTATGAAGAAGGAACTGTAATTAGACTTAGAAGAATACAAGATGGCTAGAAAAAAGTTCTTAGAATTAAGAGACACTTCGGCCAGTAAATCTTTTTTATTCTCTCGTCATTTCGACAAAAATCTTTTATTCTCGCAACGTCGAGAGAATAAAAAAAGTTTTACTGGCCGAAAGTGTCTCTTAATTCTAAGAACTATGAATGCCGGTCAGACAACCTTTATATTCAAGATTTAAAAAAAGCTGTTGCAGTTTTCACATAAAAATGAAAGTCGAAAGATTGTTTAGAACTATGAGTTATATAAGTTGAAATCGCAACTTGAAACTTTGAAGATGGCATAGAGTTAACTGCATGGATTATAAAGAAGTTAACATAGTAGAATATATGCTTATAATTGTATGTATTTCTACTGTTGTTGTTGTTGTTTTCGTGTCCAATGAAGAGCCTCAGATGTCTCCATGCATCTCTATCACAGCAGCAGCAATGTCCACTATCTTGGGTATGTAAAGCTGCTGCTCTGGGTCTATGTCAATTTTCTGCAAGGCTGCGGCCATTGCTGAGCATGAGAATATGTGAGTAGGTGTTAGTTCCACACCAGGACAGTTGTTGCATGCCGTATAGGTTCCTGTGCCATCTGGATGTATTGTGATTCCTTTATAGTGTTTTGTTCTAAGTCTTGTTATAGTTTTTGTCAGTTTTCTCTCAGAGTTCTACTGATTTCTACTGTCCTCAAAGCTTATGTTTATAGTTCATTTAAAATACCCATTCCAAGAGTCCAACATCAGTATCAGTATAAAGGGAAAACAGAAAAATGAAATATAACAGCGGTATGGTAGATTAATTTGGCGAAACCGCTGGGAGGGTTCACTACTGATGATCCAGGACCTCCCTTTAATTTTTCATTGCAGTAAGGACAGTAGCATTTTTTTTTTAATTTTTAAAAGAATCATACGCGTCTATAATAGTTTCGAATCCTCATAGCAGAAGTTTGAGATTTTCAAGGTCTTCCAAGTGTAAAGTTGCCAGGTCAACAGGGAGTGGAAAAAAGCCCCGGGGTCTTTGTGAGGGAGGTTGCCACCTGTGGCGCACCTTGCTACAGTAACAGCGGAAGGAGGGGGGGGGGTGATATCCGTGGGTGGAAGAGCCGCTTGAGTGCTCTCCAAACACCTCCTCCATCTTTCAAACCAAACAGAATTCGGCATATCACCATAAAATTATTATTTTTTAAATGTTTATTCATGTAGGGGAATGTGAAAACAAAACATTTATTATCTTGGGGTGTAACAAAATATTATATAAATCCGTATTTTGTGGATTCAGACATTTTGGCGAATTTCTGTTTCCGTTCTCAAGAAGAAAGTATTAGCTTTAAAGCTTAGAAGTTTCCTGTGGTAAAATATGACAATCGGTTTAGTGTATGTACATGTTTTCTTTTATTATTTAAATATACTTAAAAAGCTTTACATAGAGATCAATTTTTTCAAATTTCAGTATTGTTAATCCTGATTTTTTAAAGCAAAATCATATGTTTTTAAACAGGAGATCTCTGAAACGTTGAGATAAATAAAGAATGGATTTTTGTTGAGAGTGGTGTTGTGTGTAGGGAAATTTCAATTTTACATTAGCAGTTTTATTAATTTAAACAAATTTATTATTTTAAAACGACATTTGAAAATTATCCCGCATGTGTTTCTTTTGAATGAAAAATCGAAATTTATTTTAAGGAGAAATAACGATTATTTCTAACCTTAGGGATGAAGTATGAAAGGATGAATTGTGAAGGATAATGATGAACGGAAAAATAAAAGTTCATATCCGATCATTATTACTCTTCACAATTCATCTTTTCATACTTCATCCTTAAGGTTAGAAATAATCGTTATTTCTCCTTAAAATAAATTTCGATTTTTCATTCAAAAGAAACACATGTTGGATAATTTTCAAATGTCGTTCTATAATTATAAGCCGCATTATATTGTATTATAAATTTATTATTCAAATACAATGAGAGAGGTTAAAACAAGCTAAATAAAAATACGAGAAAAGTTTAGCCTTTACATTAAGCCATTATCCTTTTAAAAACAAACAACTACTTGGTCAAAACATAACATATTTCACAGATTTGTTTACTAATCTAAACAGGTGGCAATGGTGGTGGCAAAATGATAAACATTCTGAGGCCGAGAGACAGTAAAAGTAGCTTACAAGAATACTATTCACTTAAATATCGCAATAATTATTTTAAAATGTATAGGTGGCTATTCTCATAAATGGTAAATCCCAGATAACCTGCTGAAAATAGCCTAAAAGAATATTGTCAATCAAAAATGGTAACAATGTTATAAAAAAATGAAGTTATTTATCCCAAAACACATACACAACGCGATACCTTTCTAGTAGACAATTACAAATTCGATCAAAAATGGTAACAATAGATTAAAAATGAAGTTATGATCACGAAATATTAATACCTATAATACAATATAATGCGGCTTATGATTGTAGAACGACATTTAAAAATTATCCCGTATGTGTTTCTTTTGAACGAAAAATCTAAATTTATTTTAAGGAGAAATAACGATTATTTCTAACCTTAGGGATGAAGTATGAAAGGATGAATTGTGAAGAGTAATGATAAACGGAAAAGTAAGGTGTCCAGGGATGGGAATACCTATCTTGAAGACCATTTATAAATACCTTGATTAGCAATGGTAACAATGGTCTAAAAATGAAGCTATCTATTCCAAAATCTACATATCAACACTGATAACTTGCTGGTAGAAAATTTTAAAATATAACTCTATTAAAAATGGTAACAATGGATTAAATATTATGATCAAACTCGAAACATTGTTACCTTGCTAGAAGACCATTTATAAATAGCTTGATTAGCAATGGTAACAATGGTCTAAAAATGAAGTTACCTATCCCGAATCATACACATCACTGATACCTTGCTAGTAGACAATTACAAAATTCGATCAAAAATGGTAACAACAGATTAAAAAAATTAAGTTATGATCTCGAAACATTGAGACCTTGCTAGAAAAAACATTCATAAATAACTTGATTAGCAATGGTAACAATGGTCTAAAAATGAAGTTACCTATCCCGAAACACATTTCAACACTGATGCTTTGCTAGTAGACAATCAGAAAATTCGATCAAAAATGGTAACAATAGATTAAAAAAATTAAGTTATGATCTCGAAATATTGAGACCTTGCTAGAAAACCATTTATAAATAACTTGATTAACAATGGTAACAATGGTCTAAAAATGAAGTTACCTATCCCGAAACACATTTCAACACTGATGCCTTGCTAGCAGACAATTACAAAATTCGATCAAAAATGGTATCAATAGATTAAAAATTATGATCCCTCTCGAAATATTGATACCTTGCTAAAAGACCATTTATAAATAACTTGATTAACAATGGTAACAATTATCTAAAAATGACGTTGCTAACCCCGAAACACACATCACTGATACCTTACTAGTAGACAATTACAAAATCCGATCAAAAATGGCAACGATGGATTAAAAATTATGATCTTGAGACATTAACATTGGTACCTTTCTAGAAGATCATTTATAAATAATTCGATTAACAATGGTAACAATGGTCCAGAAATAAACGGCAGTCTATATTTAGAAGCAGTAAAGCCTCGCTAATGGTCTAAGCTATCACCAAGTCCAGAAGTTCGTCCTACAGCACCCGAGTAGCGATGACAACACTTGCCCCAAGGGCCTCCTGACAGAGCCCAGTACCTTATCAGTAACTTGAGTACTGGGGCGCCACGTGGCATGCTTCTCTGGGGCAGGCAAACATTGCCCGGATTACTGGAGAGTACTCCGATAATCCGAAATTACACAGCTTGCTTAACCTCATCATAATTGTCTTCATCAAATTGATAGTTGGACATTCGTGGAAAATCAGATTTCTATTGCAATTAGAAGATTAGTTTCCATTTTGACTGAAAGCTATTTACTTAGCGATCTTCCATTTCCAGTAAAACTTTATATTTCACAACAGAGAATACTCCTTTTTTTTTCGGGAAAACCCTACCAAAATCTTCAGTAAGAAGAATACAGTATGCTATCTTTGCAAAGAAAACATAGAAATTGAAATATCTCAGTTTATCTTTGAGTGTCAGTATATTGATGAAGAAAGAGAGATGTTCTTCTCAAAAGTAAATGACAGCCAACTTACCTCAGTACAATGTATTTTAACCAGCGCTATATTAAGTTGAATGGTTGCTCTGTTCCTATATAACTTTTACAAGGCAGTAATAAAAAAAATAACTTAGAGTCATCGCTTTCTCCTTTACTGCATGATGGTGATTGATCATCGTGAGGATATCATTGCAAATCGGCAATGAGAGAGGAGAATAAGACTGGTGTCTTAATAAAGGCTTTGTATGTCTGATAAGGATTAGTGTTTCGCAGTTTTCTCAAGTTCAGTTAAATCAGAATCGGCTTGACAAGACAACGATGATGAGGTTGACAGTTGAAAAGTACCAAATTTCATTATTTGTTGGCCTTTATTTTTATTGATCGTGAAACTAAAAGTCGCTGATGACTTACGCCATCTGTCGGAATAAATATCAACTAATCCTTGATTAATCAAAAAGAGTATTTGCCCAATTATAGAATAATTAAAAAATCAATGAATAGTTTATATTTATCCCTATAGATGGCGCAAGTTATCAGCAGCTTTTAGCTGTACGATCAGAAGATGCCATTTTTCTTTGTTTATCCACCTATTTCCAGTTCAATTTCACGTTTGTACTATTTTTCTCTTTATTTTATATTGTTTAATATTTTATATAAAAAGGCGATTTGCTTATAATTGTATATTGACAAATTATAAAAATATTCTTAATATTATAATCCCTTCGGTAAAATTATAAATAAAAGATACTTCGCTGAAGGAAGAGTATATTTTATATATAACGTCAATACAAGTTTTCTGGTTCAACAGCCTTTTGACAGGTATAACTATGTTACTAAGGTTGAGCCCCAAAAAGATTGTATTGCCGTTATACGTATCACATTCAAATAATTAAAAAGGAAGATGTAATTTGTAAATTCTACAAAACGGAAAACATAGAAGAAATGACCCACTACATCTCTGAATGCACTATTGTTAACGAGGAACGGAATAAGATCTTAATGAACATTATCCAAGTCTACGTGAACCCAGTTCAGTTAATCAGAATAATGTCCGAGAAAAAATATATAGCGATAGAATTGTTTAATTTTCATAAAGCGTTAGAGAACAAGGTAATCTCTAAGAATTAAAATTACAGAACAATTTCCTTCCATAGTTAATTTGTATAGTGTTATGTTGAATACTTTGATTTCCTTTTCATTTTCCCTTCTCTCCTTTGTTTATGTTTTTTTTCCCCTTTCTCCATGAAAATGATGTATGGCGAGTCCTTACAGGACGGAAATTTCCTAATAAAGCAGTTGTTGTTGTTGTTTTGCCGTTATATATAAAAGGAAACTCTTCCCTCAGCGAATTATCTTTTATTTATAAAAATATTCTTTATATTTAATCATACCAGTAGTATTTCAAAATATATATAAAGGTTAATGAAACACGACTAAGCGCTAATGTAATATGTTATTTTACAAATTAATTTGAAAATTAATTAAAATTTTGTGGGTTCTTTTAATTATCGTTTGGATGGAAATACTTCCTACCGCATCTTCCTCGCGCCACTCAATTTGCCTCTTGATTAATTTTTAATTAGGGAAAATATTAGCAGAAGAACACGAAAGATGTAAATTACGTTTATATAGGAAGTAAAAATATTCGAATTTGATACCGACTGTGAGAGAGAAATGATACTGGTTCAAATATGATTTGGAAAAATATATATATAATTTATATAAATAGTTATAAGAAAAATAAGAAACTTACATTTTTCTAGGAGGCCTTATCGTTGAAGTAGAGCTTGGATTTGAAGTCTAGTGCGAATATCTTCTTCGTCAGTTTGGAAAATACGACAGTTTCTTCATCATATAGAGTGTAGCGAATTTACCAAATGAAAGAAGACAAGTTTCTTTAATTAAAGAAACTTGTCTTCTTTCATTTGGTAAATTCGCTACATATTTTACAAAGAAGAATCTTCTATACCATATAGAATGTTGAGCAATTTTGTCTATAATCACTCTGGCTGTAAATATATTCAGTAAATACTGGTTGATCAGCGGTGAGTCTATCTAACAGTTTTGCCAATTTAATCTATCAGACCGCTGCTTCAATTTTTTTTTTGTATAATATTATCCCTAGTACACGTGGTACAGGCCATGATAATCATGGTGGATTGAAGTTGGCAACTGCTTTTACTGTAAGTGCACCAGTAATTGTACTTGGTTTCAACTGGAATTCGATTCTTGATGATGCTGTTTAGCAAATTTCAGCAAAAATAGATCCTTGTGATTACGAATATATAACAAATGGATGAATCTGAGCATTGGTCTTCAGCTTCTTCTTATTTTCTTCTATATTTTCTATTGGATTCAAGTTCTTGAAAATAGAGCTTCCATTCTGCTTAACTATGGACTAGTTAATCTTTTTATATAGTAATATAACCATTTATTTTCCTTTCTTCTTCTTTTTCTGGACACCATCCCTTCTAAAACATCAGGTTATATATCCTGAAAGGAAGAAAGTATTTTAGGAATCCTAGGGAAATTGAACATATATTCTCATCTGTCTAGATATTGAATTTGTAAATTTAGAGTTAAGATATTTGCGTTAGAGAAATATTATTAAATTCATCATTGTTGGTCTTTCAAATTGAACTCTTCTTCAAAGCAGAAATGATACTTAAGTGGGATAGCGGGTAACTCTCGCGAAGATACATATTTCTGTTTTTATCAAATCCATTATCTTGATTTAATAAAAATACTCAACAATACTTTGTAGATATGGGCATGAGCGAATAGGAAATTGGACAAGCATTATTTAAGATGGATTTTTGATTCTTCATTGCTTGTTCCTTTTAAGTTTATTTACTTAAATTTCTTGGATCAAATAAGTTTCATAAATCTAAGCAGTGAGTCATATAAATATAGTAAACGATTTTTGTTGTTCTTGTTTAAGATATTAGAAAAACGCTATTAAAATAATCTTGATATTGTTACATCATGATTAATGGCGTATTTCTTATATTATTTTTAATATATTTGAAATTTAAATTATATATTTATTTATTTTTATATAAAATATTCTATGATATTTATTTAAAACAGATTAGATTATCATCATTTGTATTTAGGTACACTGTGACTTCACTGCTCTCTTTGATGTGAGAAAATAAAGAAAGCATTCTGGAGGTTACTTAAAGTAGACTTATCTCATTATTCCCTTATATAAATTTGTAGGATGGTTGAAACACGCTCTGGTAAGATGCAAGACCCAGCACAGGAGAGAATCAAGGCTGAAGAGTCTGCCAAGCCGCAACCTGGTGCAACAATTGGTAGAGATGCTAGTTCCGACCCAGTTGTCCTGAATCCCAACATCGACATCCCCAAGTATGATGGAACGGAAGACCCTCGCCCATGGATTGAATCTCTTGAAGAAATTGGCTTCCTGTACCATTGGGCAGACTACATTATCTCTCGTTATGCTGCCATGAATATGATTGGTAGCGCCAAAACCTGGCTGAACCTACACAAGATAAGTTTCACCAGCTGGGAAAATTTCAAGAGCCGCCTAATTGAGGATTTTGCCTCAGACGCCAACAAAGAAGAAATTAAGATGAAACTAAACAGGATGCAACAGTGGAATGAACCTGCAATCAGGTTCGCAGAGGATATCCTTGTACTGTGCAACAAGGTCGACCCCCAAATGGAAGAAAAGACTAAAATAAACTGGGTTATTGGAGGGTTAAAGAAAGAATACTCTTTTGCCCTTCACCTAAACCCTCCTAAAAATACCAATGAACTCCTAGAAATTTGTAAGAAGCTGGATTTGTTCGAAAAGAATTACCAAGAACGTGCAGAAAAATCAAAAGCTCTATATAATGGACCACGCTCTCCTCGTCCCCATCATCAAGAGCAATGGAAGAAGGCTACGTCGTTCAGAAGACCATATCAGAACACCTCCAAGCCCCAGGCCCCCGCTCCGAGGTACTACCAGAACACCTCCAAGCCCCAGGCCCCCACTCCGAGGTACTACCAGGACAAACCTCTGCCCCAGGTATCTGCCCCTAGACGATCTTACACTCCTAATCCTGAGCCAAAACCGGTCTACCCAAGTAAAACATACAATAAGAATCCAAATTCAATTAGGAATAGGACAGAAGACGGGAGACCAATCTGCTTTAAATGTAACAAGCCAGGGCACGTGGCCCGTTATTGTAGGGTCAAGTTTATAAGAATCTTAGAAGAGGATCCAGCAGATACCCAAGAGAAGGTCGAAGAGAAATGCCAAATGAATGAAATATCAGAGAAATCAGGACCTCGGCTTTATGCCGATGTATGTCATAACACACAGACAAATATCCCTACCCGGAATAGATATTCCGTGTTGGAAGATTTAAACTAAGCGTCGCGCCTGAATCTGTCAATCAAAGCAAGTCGACCATAAACGGAATCAAGAAGTTGGACCCTAAATACAAATTAAAAATTAACGTGGACAAGATAGGGACTTTTGAAGCTTTGGTTGATACAGGTGCTGACCTCTCAGTGGTCGACCTCAGAACGGCCCTCGATACAGGCCATGGTATAAGTAAACTCGCAAAAATTTGTGCAGGACCCGATGGAAAAAAATTGGACATGGTAGGAAGTATATTTTTAAATATAAAAATTGATGACGAAACATTATCACACAACTTTGTGATATTGAAAACGCATTTACGGACATTAATTCTTGGGAGAGATTTCCTTAAGAAAATGAACGCAAAAATAGATTGTAAGCAAGAAACTATCAAATACGATTTGACGAATAATCATGACGAAATCAATTTTGAAATGTTGAAAATAAAGAGTGCCAAGGATTCCATTGTACCGGAATGTTCCATGAAATTGATCAAGGCATTGGTAGAAACAGAGGATGGAGAATATATTATCGAGGAGAGCAGCAAAATGTTTCAAACAAATGGACTTCGTCTAGCAAGAAGCTTGATCAATGTTATAAATAGGGAAACACACATCTGGATAACTAATCCGTATCCTCGACCGTTAAAAATAATGAAAAACCAAACATTGGCTTTTGGAAGTAGTCCAGCGAAAATAAATGTGAGTCGAGAAAGAGAGGTAGAAGAGAACAAAGAACCTAGATTCCAAATAAACGAAAATCTTTCACCAAAGGAACAGAAGGAGTTAAAACAAGTTTTAGAAAGGTATGGAGATCTTTTTTCGTCGAGATTAGGGAGAACCAATTTGGCAAAACATCGGATAGACACAGAAGACGCGAAGCCAATTAAACACAAGCCTTACCGGGTAAGTGCTAAAGAACGAGATATTATAAAAGAGCAAATTGACGAGATGCTTACAGAAGGCATAATTAGGCCATCTTCTAGCCCCTGGTCTTTTCCAGTAATATTGGTCAAGAAGCGAGATGGTAAATACAGATTTTGTGTGGACTACAGAAAACTGAATAATGTGACAGTAAAAGATGTCTATCCGATCCCTAGAATAGACGAAGTTATGGATACTCTCCAAGGATCTACACACTTCTCAGCAATAGACCTCAGATCTGGATATTGGCAAGTTGAAGTTGAAGAAAGAGACAAAGAGAAAACAGCTTTCACTACAGCACATGGATTATATGAATTCAACGTGATGCCTTTTGGACTTTGTAACGCGCCTGCTACCTTTGAGAGAAATATGGAGAATATGCTTGGAAATCTGAGATGGCAAATTTGTTTGTGTTATCTGGATGATGTTATCATATATAGCCCGGATTTTCCAACGCACCTCAAAAGACTTGAAGCTGTTTTTAGATGTTTTCGTGAATCTAATTTAAGGTTAAACGACAAAAAATGCCGATTTGCTTTTGAAGAATTGGAGATTCTCGGCTATATAACGAGCAAACATGGTATAAAACCCGTGGAACATAACATCAAAGCTGTCAGAAATTTCCCTCGGCCCAAAAAGGTCAAAGAAGTACAATCCTTTTTGGGAATGTGTTCATATTATAGAAAATTTATCAAAGACTTCTCAAAAATTGCTGACCCTTTGACCAACCTTATAAAAAAAAGTGTATCATTTATCTGGACAGAAAGACAAGAGGAAGCGTTTCAAACCCTAAAAACAGCACTATTAAGTCCACCAATTTTAGGTCACTTCAATCCAAATGCACCTACTTATGTTCATACTGATGCGTCCAACATCGGCATAGGTGCAACACTTGTCCAAGACATCGGTGGTGAAGAGAAGGTGATCTCATATTTGAGTCGTACCCTAAGTAAAGCGGAGCAAAATTATTCAACCACTGAAAAAGAATGTCTGGCCGTTGTCTGGTCAATGTCAAAATTACGACCCTACCTTTATGGAAGACACTTTAAAATAGTAACAGACCACCACGCCTTATGCTGGCTCAAAAACTTGAAGGATCCAACAGGTCGATTGGCAAGATGGGCATTGAAAATTCAAGAATATGACTTCGATATAATACATAAATCAGGAAAGAAACATCTGGACGCCGATGGCTTATCTAGGGGACCCTTACCAGAAACTGATTGGGATGAGGATTTTGAAAGGCTATTTTTAAATCAAATAACAGACGAAGAGGATAAGTTTATCGAAAGTGTTAAGAAAAACCTTAATGGAAGCAGGCGATCAATTGCGCAAAACTTTAAAGTAGAAGATGGATGCCTCTTTAAGAAGAACCCGAACCCTGAAGGCAGGGCGTGGTTGCTTGTGGTTCCAGAGAGGAAAAAGAGAGAAATTATGAAAGAATATCACAATCATATGTCGAATGGCCATCTGGGTGTCGCCAGAACCATGTACCGAATAAAGAGTAAATACTTTTGGCCATCCATGCTAAAGGATGTCTCAGAGTTCGTTAAGACGTGTCATCTTTGCCAAAGTAGAAAAGGCTCAAACCAATTACCTTCTGGACTACTACAGCCCATTCCCCCAGCCAACTTTCCTTTCGAAAGAATTGGAATTGACTTTGTTGGTCCATTGCCATCTACGAAAAACAGGAAAAAATGGATAATCGTGCTGACGGACTACTACACTAGATATGCAGAAACAAAAGCAGTCTCGGAAGCAACAGTGAAAGAAGTTTCAAAATTTCTAGTAGAGGATATTTTTCTCCGGCACGGAGCCCCACAATATCTTATTAGTGACAGAGGCTCTCAATTTACCAGTAATTTAATGAAAGAGGTGATGAAAACGTGCAAGATTAAACATTGCTTCACAACGAGCTATCATCCCCAGACTAATGGATTGACAGAGCGGTTAAATAGAACATTGATCAATATGCTCAGTATGTATGTGAACACTGATCAGAAGAATTGGGACGAAATACTCCCATTCATCACTCACGCTTACAATACTACAATTCAGGAAACCACAGGATATTCTCCCTTTTTCCTGATGTTTGGAAGAGAACCCACGTCTCTTTTGGACGACAGGAATATCTCGGTGGACATTGACAAGGATGATTATGATGAATACATAAAACATCACTTAGACAAAATAAACAGAACAAGAAAATTAGTTATTAACAACACAATAAAGACTCAAGAAAGAATGAAAAAGAACTATGACAAGAAACACATGGAAAGAAGCTACGAACCAGGAGAATTAGTAGCAGTTTGGACACCAATTAGGAAAATAGGAAAGTGTGAGAAACTACTGAGAAAATATTTTGGCCCATATAAAATATTAAAGAAGCTGTCCAACGTAAATTACTTAATTGAACCAAAAGATAATCCTGGCCAAGACCCATTGATTGTCCATGTCTCAAGAATCAAACCCTATTTTGAAAGAATTGATGAGGTCAATCACGAGGACGTGACGACCTCTGGAGAGGGGGAAGTGTTACATCATGATTAATGGCGTATTTCTTATATTATTTTTAATATATTTGAAATTTAAATTATATATTTATTTATTTTTATATAAAATATTCTATGATATTTATTTAAAACAGATTAGATTATCATCATTTGTATTTAGGTACACTGTGACTTCACTGCTCTCTTTGATGTGAGAAAATAAAGAAAGCATTCTGGAGGTTACTTAAAGTAGACTTATCTCATTATTCCCTTATATAAATTTGTAGGATGGTTGAAACACGCTCTGGTAAGATGCAAGACCCAGCACAGGAGAGAATCAAGGCTGAAGAGTCTGCCAAGCCGCAACCTGGTGCAACAATATTTATATATTGAATATAAGAAATATGGGTTTTCTCTTACAATCATTGATTTTATCATTGTCATGATGACTTTCTTTTTTCTTTTAAAAATCTTGATGTGAAATCTGAGATCAAATAAACTTACTGAGGTAAATCTGATCATCACGCGTATCAGAATATTTTAATAATCATTCTTCAATTTTTGATATGATAATTTGAGGTCTTTTGATATCTTTGGTTATTTAATTTCTAGAGATAAAAGTGTTTCATTATTGAGTAAAATATTCTGAAGGAACTAATGAAAATTTATGAGCTAACTTGTAAAATATCAGAATTTTGTTGAGATATATTCGTCCAGAAGAAATCCTGGTAGTTCACATTCTGAATTAGTTCTTAGCTACCAGGAGAAGCTTTGATCTTCGGTATAATCTCAATCTGATTGAAAACATTTTTTTCAATTTTGATAAAATTTGAACAGATGCTTTAAAATCTGATTGAGAACAAATTTTGATAATATTTACATACTGACGAAGACAAAAGATTTTTGTCGAAACGTTGAGAAAAATAAAAAACTCTAACTGGCCGAAGTGTCTTTTTTTCATAGAAATATTTGCATAGATGCTTAAAATTTGCTAAATACTAGGGAACAGAGACAAGATTTTCATCCTAAGGAATGATTAATTTGGTCAAACAGCTAAAGCAATGGTTGCGACTTTCGTTGATTCTTGATCCAATAGAACCTAAGGCTTTTTCCAGTTTTACTTTTCATAAAAGGAATTATTCAATATCAAAATCATTAGCAAATATATATTATAGAATGAAATATTTAACTTTTTTATTTACTACTAACTCCATTGTTAATGTATTGGTGATAGTTTCTATCTAAAAAAATTCCACGAAGTTCTTTATAAAATGGGTTTGGTTTTAGAAACGATATTGGAAATATTTAAAATGTCTTTTAAAGAAAGAAGAAATTGGAAAAGTGGTGGAAGAATGTTCAAACTTTCTAAAATATTTCAAATTCTTTTACACCAATACTATTTTTTATAGAATTTTTTATAAAAGTATCAAATTCTGAAGCCACAAAGAATCTTTTTGCGATGAGATTGGTATGAAAATGTTTTAATGTTGAAAATCTCTTTGAGGGTTTGTTAAAACTCAATATCAGTTTTTATATATTTATGTTTTTTTTTAAATAGAGCAATCCATAAATATATCGTCAATTAAAAAGACATATATTTGATCAAAATATAATTTATTTGCTAATATTTCAGTTGGCTAAACGCCAACCTTTTTCAAGTTAATACAACATATTTAACACACAACCTATATGTTGTAATGCCTTGAAAAAGGTTGGCGTTTAGCCAACTGATATATTGGTTAATAAATTATATTTTGATCTAATATATGCCCTTTTAATTGATTTATCTTTATGTTTTATTTATAACTATTTTGGACGTCATTTTGCATCTTTTTGATAACATATTAACATTTTATACTCAATTTTTTAAAGAGAGCCCTATAATAAAAAGTAAAATATATATGTGTCTATCTATTAAGCAATTTCTGAATATTATTTTTGACTTAAAAAAAACACCTTTTAAATTATTTCACACACTCTCTCGTAATAAGGAAATGCCATTATAATTGGAAAGATAATTATGGAAATAGTATTATGTAAATTTAACCATTCGTTTCCCTTTGTGCTTGCCATAAACTCAGAGCAATTGCTATTTGGAGCTGTTAAAGTATAGACCTTGTATAAACATGAACCTACACTCATAGATAAAACTTAAGGAAGTTGTGTACCTTTTAGCATGTATATCGGGATTCAGACAATAACTCTGAAAGATATTTGATACACAGTGACCTTTATTGAATCTTTTGACTGCTTTCTTCATTCTACCCCCAACACCGTAAATAAAAGATTCAGATGAGAAAATACACTCATGGAGACAAAACTTAAGGAAGTTGTACCTTTTATCATGTGTATATATATATATTTTTACTTTATGAGTAAATTTATATATTTTTTTATATAAAGGAGAACGTTCGAATTTACATGTATGGGAAATCCGCCGTTATATAAGTAAATAAGAAGTCTTTATGCTTAAAATATGAATGTTACTTGAGTTCCATGAGTGTATATCTATAGAAAAAAAAGGTCACCTCTTCCGCTTAAAGTCTCCCGCTAAAACTAAACGCCATTTATTGACTGTCTCCGCAAACTAGCCTACTTGGGTCAGTGACAAAGCCCTAACACCAGATTTGGAAAATTCCGAACGCCCACCGGGAGACATAGCCTGATGTCGTGGCTTTGTCACTGAACCAAGTATACTAGTTTGTGGAGACGACCAATGGATGAAACTTGGTTCTAGTGTCTTTTTTGACGGGAGAGGTGACTTTTTTTCCACACACACAAAAACCTTTATTAAGACACACAGGTCTTACAGGGGATTCTCCTTGGGGTTACAAGACGGAGAAACCTATGAAAGTGGGAAATATACAAAGGGGTAAAAATGGAGAAAGATTATATACATTTGATAAATATATACAGATTATTATTTGAATGATCTTATGGAAAATAAGAATATGGATTTGGAAATTTTTTTTTTTTTGAAATATGGATGGAAGAAGTGGAGAGCAAAAAGAGGAAAAAAAACCAGGTATTTACATATGGAACATACATATAATGGAACAAGTCAATTTAAGCTCTTCTGTGCTCACACAGCACAGGTGGACCATGGCTTTTTTCAAGAAATCTTTAAGAGATTTTTCAGGAAAATCCAAGTGTTCAGAGTTGTGAGAGGTGACTTTTATTAAAAACGTTTATTATAGATCAATGTCCTCTCTGAAAATTTCCATCTACCTCATACCTCTTTCCTGATCACTCACATGAACCTTTTATATGGCAGAGCGCCATCTAGTGGACTAAAAATAAACAAACGTTGTTTTAAATTTATTTCCAATAATAAATATATATTAAATATAGTAAACTAGCCGAATGACCCGGGCAACGCCCGGGTTTTACCCGATTAAATGTTTTTATTCAAATAATATTCGTTACAATTATAAATTGGCACCGTGGATGTCACTTTTGTGCAACGTCCCGCTCCAAACTTTGTGTCTGAGAAGCGATATTTTTATAGAAAGATGATCTGGCTTTTGTTTTCTGCTCGAATGAATGTTTTTCTGTTAGAATTTTGTTCCTGCGTACAAAATAATGAACTGGTTTCACCCGTGGTCTCTGCTTTTTGGATTTTTTCCCGATATAATTATGTATCTAATAATCAAACATGATACAGCAATATCGTCATCATCATTTTCTGACTAAAAATATATAGTTTTAATAATTGATTTATATATTTTTTAAAATAGCCTATCGTCTTCCCCGTATTTTTTTACCTATGTATGGAAATTTTGGTTTGAATTAGTGAACTACTGCGAATTTGTATACCGGACATACAAACCAACAAACAAACAGACAAACATACAAACTAAATTTTATTGCCCTCTATCGTTAAAATTTTACACAAATAAATTTACTGGCAATGCGTTTTTTTTTTTTTTTTAAATCTCTACAGACCTTACTGCAATGATATGATTTAATGAATGAGAGGGCTTGGCTCATCAGTAGTGAACCCTCTCAGCGGTTTCGCCAAATTAATCTCTAGACCGCTCTACTATTGTATTGGACTGGTTTTGTTATATACCCTGCATTTTCTATGGAAGGCAGCTAAATGGTGTTGCAGTAAGGTCTGTAGAGATTTAAAAAAAAAAAAAAAAAAAAAAAAAAAAAAAAAAAAAAGAAACGCATTGCCAGTAAATTTATTTGTGTAAAATTTTAACGATAGAGGGCAATAAAATTTAATTTACTAATATATAATGGTTATGAAAACATGTTTTGCGCGGAAGAGCTTTGCTCGATGCAATACCTTGAAATTTATATGTATGTACCTCTACAGACCTATAAGCTTATGTCCATAGTTCACTAAACACCATTTAGCTGCCTTCCATAGAAAATGCAGGGTATATAACAAAACCAGTCCAATACAATAGTAGAGCGGTCTAGAGATTAATTTGGCGAAACCGCTGAGAGGGTTCACTACTGATGAGCCAAGCCCTCTCATTCATTAAATCATATCATTGCAGTAAGGTCTGTAGAGATTTAAAAAAAAAAAAAAAAGAAACGCATTGCCAGTAAATTTATTTGTGTAAAATTTTAACGATAGAGGGCAATAAAATTTAATTTACTAATATATAATGGTTATGAAAACATGTTTTGCGCGGAAGAGCTTTGCTCGATGCAATACCTTGAAATTTATATGTATGTACCTCTACAGACCTATAAGCTTATGTCCATAGTTCACTAAACACCATTTAGCTGCCTTCCATAGAAAATGCAGGGTATATAACAAAACCAGTCCAATACAATAGTAGAGCGGTCTAGAGATTAATTTGGCGAAACCGCTGAGAGGGTTCACTACTGATGAGCCAAGCCCTCTCATTCATTAAATCATATCATTGCAGTAAGGTCTGTAGAGATTAAAAAAAAAAAAAAAAAAAAAGAAACGCATTGCCAGTAAATTTATTTGTGTAAAATTTTAAACATACAAACATTCATTTTTATATATATAGATATGTCCCATTATTTTAAATTTCAACTTCTTTGTTCTCTGTTCTTCGAATATAGAACGATGTTTAAGACGAATTAAAGATTTATGTATATCTATGGACCAACTGTAAATACTTGTTTTTCTTCTTGTATTTAGTTTATTTTTGTCTTTTCTTTATACTTCCAACTCCGTGACTGAATCTAAATGTATTAAATAGCTCTTGTTTATATATATAATCTCTATTATTATTAGATGTAATTAGCTCTTTTATCATTTTTTCCTACAATAGCAAAAGCAAAACTCATTACAAAAAACCAAAATACCCCAGCCCATATGCAATCTCAACATTAACAGAAAATTAACGGCAACAATTTCAAGAATCAGAACAGGATATATTAAAAGAATGAAGATAGAGGCTGCCTGGCCGGCATTCATATTTCTTGAAAAAAGATACTTCGGCCAGTATAAATCTTTTTATTACCTCGACGTTTCGACAAAAAGCTTTTGTCCTCGTCAGGACTCACACAAAGATTTATGGGAAATATGTATATATATTTGGAAGAGCTATAATTTTTTTGATGTTTAACCATAACTCATGACCAATATGGACAACTTTTAAAATGAATATATTATCACAGAATAATTTGTGGTGGTCTACTCGGTTTATCATCATGAGTTACGTGAGGTCAGCATTTTATTTGCTCCTGACGAGGACAAAAGCTTTTTGTCGAAACGTCGAGGTAATAAAAAGATTTATACTGGCCGAAGTATCTTTTTTCAAGAAATAAAAGAATGAAGATAAACTCAGACATGACTAGATCCTACAGGAACTACAATAACTGTCACAACACCCAACTCACTCCGTACCATATATACAGTTGCCCGGCCATCCTTGCAGCCCTCTATATGGCAGACATCAATCCAGAAGAGGACATCCATACGGACACCTCAGTTGGCCGGTATTGTGATCAGGGTGAATGGACCGATCTCATCTGCTCCGTGAACAAGACACTACCACCTTTTTTCCTTCGAAGACTGAGATGAAAATTCATTCATAAAACTAAATGACCAGTAGAGAAAAAAGCACCCGTCTTAAGTCACAATTATCTCCCGTTTATACAGAGTTGATCTTTATTTTCTCCCTGTATATTTGTTACATTTCAATATATTTACATATGACCTAGTTTGCATATATAGTTCGCGTCTAAATGTTTTCATTTGCTGTATTTAGACGGCGCGTTATTGATTTGTAATACTGTACAAAATATATTTTTTTAAAAGCAACATATTTTTGAACCTGTAAGCAAATAGAAAGAAAAAAAATCAATCAATCAATACTTTTATTAAGACCTTTAGCATTGTATACAAATTCTCTCGAGAGATATAGAGAAGTGGGGGAAAATAGGAGAAAGAAACTCACACAGATCTTCGGGACTCTGGAGAATGACGAACTGGCCATCCTCACATCGACGAAGTCAAGAATCTACCTTCGTCCAGGTTGGACAGGGTGAGGACATCGAGTCATCTCCTGGAGGCGGACACTATCACGGTGGCTACCTGGATCACTGTAAATTTATCGATGTCATTTTTATTCTTTAAACGCGTTTCGTGGATGGCTTTTTTTGATTTATCAAGAAATTGGGTTGGCCAAATATCACGGAGCAAGCTAAATAAACCTTTAGTTTATTTTTGCCTCACTAGATGGCGCTCTGCCATCTAAAAAGCACATGTGCTCGTGGTCAGGAGATGCCTTCTTTATTTTTAATATCAACACCTGACCCACTTATCTTTTATTTATTCTATTGTTTTTTCATGTATATATATAGAGAGAGAAGGCTATAATTATTTAGATGTTTAACCATAACTCATGACCAATATGGACAACTTTTAAAATGGATATATTTTAACAGAATAATTTGTGGTGGCCTACTCGGTTTATCATCATGAGTCACGTGACGTCAGCATTTTATTTGTAAATATTTTGTTTAGGTATCTCTCTCAGTTTTTTTTAAGATTGAGAATAATTGTAAATATTTTCTTTGTTAAAATAACTTTGTTTTATGATTACTCTAAAGTCGGCCTGCCACTGAGTAGTGCTCCCAGTCTTAATGACAAAGGCAGACGCATTCTACTTCACACAGTCATGATGGTTATCAAACAGACACCATCAAGGGTCACAACTTGATACCCTAATATGATTGAGTGGAGATAAGAAAGTAGGAGAGATGATTGCTCTATGTTCTGGTCTCACTTATAATCTTGATATGGACTAACATTGACATGAAGCCAACCCCCCAGGATAATGCAACAATTTTTACTTCAAATTTATATGAAAGGAAAGTAAATCCTCAGTAATCCCTTATATTATTCGGATTTAAAATCAAAATAAGAGAGGCCCCATATTGGTAGGTAAAAAGATTGAACTAAAAGAAGAAAAGCATTAATGCCTTGTCATTGGTAAGTTATTGGTTAAAATAAATGGTTTTCTATTCACATGTGTGAACGTATTTGGTGTCAGGGATGATCCTGCCCAGATGTGGTGGCACCTGGACAGATGGGAACAAAACATCCGCCAGCCTAGGACCGGATAAAGCCCCTTGGGGACCCTGTAGGGGTACAGCTGGCACGTGGCACTTGACATCTGTGGGAGGGGGGGGGGGGGGGTTATTTCAACCTGCCACGTGGCGTAAGACCCACCCGTTCTCTGAACATCGTCCTGGTGAAGAAAAGAAAAACCTTCAGCTTTCTTGAAACATGAATTCTTTATCTCAAAGATAGAGGCTGCCTGGCCGGCATTCATATTTATATGAAAAATAGATACTTCGGCCAGTTAGAGTTTTTTATTTTCTCAACGTTTCAACAAAAATCTTTTGTCCTTTTTTCACAGGAGAAGTAAATAAAAATAAAGCATTTGGCAAGGCGTTAAAAATTGTTCGAAACGTTGAGAAAATAAAAAACTCTAACTGCCTGAAGTGTCTTTTTTTCATATGAATTCTTACGTTTCTTTAATTTTTGTTCACTTCAAGATAACTAAACATTCGAATCTTTACTTGTGAATCACTTTATCTTTAGAGAATTTAGAATTGTCGAGTTTGGGAAAAATGATTTCTCGTTCTTTGTAACCATATAGAACAAGTAGAACATAAGTGCCGCCTTAGCCGCCTTATGATATGTTTTATTTGATCTAAATACACTTTGATCGGATAGAGGACATTGCGACTGCTGTGATAGAGATGCATGGAGACATCTGAGGCTCTTCTTTGGACATGACAACAACAACAACAATAAATAAACCAAGATAGAGGACATTGCGACTGCTGTGATAGAGATGCATGGAGACATCTGAGGCTCTTCATTGGACATGACAACAACAACAGCAATAAAGAAACCAAGATAGAGGACATTGCGACTGCTGTGATAGAGATGCATGGAGACCTCTGAGGCTCTTCATTGGACACGACAACAACAATAAAGAAACCAAGATAGAGGACATTGCGGCTGCTGTGATAGAGATGCATGGAGACATCTGAGGCTCTTCATTGGACACGACAACAACAACACTTTGATCTCAGTCAAAAAGCCGAGAAGTGATAGTACAGTGTAATTACACGCTATAGGTGGAGATATGATTAAAAGTCGAATATTTTTAGATATTTTAATTGATGGGCAACGACGTTACGAAAAGAGGAAAATCGACAGTCCATACATCGACCAGTTCTTAGAACAGCCCATCATCCTTTTCTATCCACAGGAATGAGCCAGATAGATGAAGTTAGACGAAGATCTCTGAAGCTTACTAGGTCTTTGTAGAATGGTACATAGTGTCCTTATTTTGCTATCTCCCTCTCCTTCTTATTTGTAATATAAATTATGATTGTCATGATGAAATTGAAAGATTCGCTATTTTATTCACTTTTCATTATACTTTTCTGCAAGAGTCATTATAAAATACTATTCGATTCGATGTTAAATTATGAATTTGGAAAAAAAAGATAAATAGTCTATTTCTTTTAGAAAAGGACATTTCAGCTGGAAAAAAAATCGATATTTTTATAAAGTCTTTGGTCAGAATAATTTATTTTTCTTTAACAAAAAGATCTATAAGACCTTTTATTCTTATACAGATTCTCCGAGCAGAAATGTAGGGTACATGTAAGAATAACAGTAATAATACCAGTAATATTGATAATAATAATAAATTGTTATATTATTATAATTAATAAAATTTAATTAAATATTTGGAAAGGCTTTGTAAATTATATTTATTTACTAGCGGATGTACCCGGCTTCGCCCAGGTTTTTCTCGAGGGAATGTTTGTAGTCTAGTAATAAGAAAATATACTACACCTAAAAACTATCAGAGAAAAGAGAAACCACGGAAGGTGAACAGAAAAATGCTTACAATGGATGTTTTGTTTACGATATCAAGTTAAATAAAAACAAAGATAAAATTTGCATATGTTGGTCACTATAAATTTGTATATTTGTTAGGCGAAATTAGAAACATGATAAAACAATTGGGTATTTAAAAACAAATGTAGAAATAAAAGTTGAAGTATAATAAACAATGTTAAAGATTAGTTTTAATTATTAATCAAGATTGTGTGTGAATATGTGAGAAAGATGTAATATCGTTGTTGTTTTCTTGGCCGACTGTTTTACATATGGTGTTATCTTAAAATTGCTTGTTTTGAATATTTTTTAGATTGATATTATTAGCTAGTATGTAAAAAAATTAACTCTGTTGAAATTTAATTTTGTATTTATATATAAATAAAATTAACTCTGTTGATTTTTTTTTGTATTTAATCGATAACAGCGAAGTTACGCATGTTAATGTTAGGAAATATATTTTGATGTTAAGCAAAACCTGCTCCATCTCGTTTTACATAAATGTTGAAAATTTGGTTGAAATTGATGCATTGTAACGAAAGTTTTTAGTGATGTCCACCTATGAAATTTCCATTTTATTAATATAGATATCTAGCTCGTGGTCAGGAATGCCTTCTTTATTTTTAATATCAACACCTGACCCACTTATCTTTTATATATATTTTTTTGTTTTTTCATGTGTTAAGCGTATTTACGCAAATTTGGCCTTAAATACGCATTTCTTGGTTTTTCGGGAAGCCACTGGGACCAAAAATATTTTTGGTCCCAGTGGTTACAGCCTACTCCACGCTAACGAGCGGCAATAGCGCGAAACGCGGATGGCTTTTCTTGATATATCAAGAAATTAGGTTTGCCAAATATCACGGAGCAAGTTAAATAAACGTTTAGTTTATTTTTGCTCCACTAGATGGCGTTCTGCCATCTAAAAAGCACATGTGCTCGTGGTCAGGAAATGCCTTCTTTATTTTTATATCTATCTCTCTTGAAGAGAAATCAAAATATGTTTGTCGAAGATCTGATAATACATCTATACATCAAAATGTCTAAAATACCTGGTTCAATTGTCCATTTCGCAAGAAAATGCCTACGAGGTAACCTTCTCTCTCTAAGACATTCTCTAGCTATGAGGATAAATAAACAAGATGGAGATGAAGAATTTTAGAAAGTAAATGGCATTATTATATCTACCGTAAAGGGAAACCACAGATTTATTGAAAGGATTAGAGAGAAAATCAAAGCTCAACCTTAAAGATCTGAAGCCAGATGGTGAATAGAATATTCTATGAAGTGTCATGGAAATGTTAAAGGACAGGTTTTCACTGATTAAAAGAATTAGAAAGAATGACAAAGGTCAAGTTGAGTAATTCTCTTCAAGTCACAGGTTACCACTGATAGCCAAAGACAAAGTTCAAGCTGAGTGTTTCTTTTCAAGCCAGAATAAATATACAAGACCGCGTATAATATTCTATATGCTTACGGGAATCGTAAAGGACGTTTTTCCACTGATAGACAAAGAGGTTCAAACTGAATGATTCTCTCCCAGCCAGAATATACAGAATACACTCTTGTTCGGCGGTACATATACTATAATTGAAACGATAAAGAGAAGATTAGCATGGCCCCTGCTCTAGGATAAGACGCAAAATCGTGAAGCGTTCCAAGCCAGAATAAGGATAGAAGGATAGAATATTCTATTAGCTTACAGATTTCGTAAAGGACAGGTTTACACTGATAGGTAAAAAGATCCAAACTGAGTGATTCTCTATAAGCCAGAATAAAGATTGAATATATTCTATCAACTAACAGGAATCGTAAAGGACGTGCTTCCACTGATAAGCAAAGACAACATTCAAGCTGAGTCATTCTTCCAAGCCATAATAAGAATAGAATCATACGGAAATCGTAAAAGACAGTTATTCATTGATAGGCAACGACAATATTCAAACTAAGTTATTCTCCACAATCCAGAATAAAGGTAGAATATTGTTTCAGCTTATGGGAATCGTAAAGAACGTGCTTCCACTGATAAGCAAAGACAAAGTTCAAGCTGAGTCATTCTTCCAAGCCATAATAAGAATAGAATCACACGAAAATCGTAAAATACAGTTATTCATTGATAGGCAACGACAAAATTCAAGCTAAGTTATTCTCTTCAAGCCATAATAATTATAGAATATTCTATCACCTTACGGGAATCGTAAAGGACGTGCTTCCACTGATAGACAAAGATAAAGTTCAAGCTGAGTCATTCTTCCAAATCATAATAAGAATAGAATCACACGGAAATCGTAAAAGACAGTTATTCACTGATAGACAACGACAATATTCAAACTAAGTTATTCTCTCTAAGCCAGAATAAAGATAGAATATTCTATCAGTTTACAGGGATCGTAAAGGACAGGTTTCCACTGATAGGCAAAGAGTTCCAAATTAAGTGATTCTCTCCAAGCCAGAATATAGATAGAATATTCTATCAGCTTACAGGAATCGTAAAGGACAGTTTTCCACTGATAGGAAAATAGGTCTAAACTGAGTTATCTCTCCAAGCCAGAATAAAGATAGAATATCCAATCAACTAACCGGAATCGTAAAGGACGTGTTTCCACCGATAGCTCAAGCTATGAGAAGAATGCCTTGAGAAAAGAGAGGAAGGAAGATGTTAGTATATTCTTCAGCCTGCGGAAGCCGTTAAGGATGACGACAGTGGCTTTGACGCGGGGGCAATTCAGGAAGTGAGGTCGTACAATGATTTCCTGTGGTGAGAGGAAACTGCGCACAGATTCTTGGAACGCCCTATGCAGTCTTTAAATACAGCCAATGAGATTATACAATCACTGGCTACGTAGAATGTTTTTTCCCGGCCACTTTCTAGAATGTGATAGCGGTTTTATCACAATTGGTAAAACCCAGAGTTGCTCTATAAGTCCAGTTTATATAACCTGGAATATAAATAGACTAAACACAGAGCAAACAACGTTGATGCTCAAACTGTCGACTTCGATGTTCATGGTTCAGTTTGTATTCTCTGTATATGGCATCAAATAAATTATTTGGTTATATGTGTTGTGTGGGTTAAATGGTTTCCACAAGTCCATATCTCAGAAGAAGGCCAAGTGACACTCACTCCTCACTTTCTTACTGCTACTCTTTTTGTGTTGTTTTTCTTGCTTCCCTCTTTCTCTTTCTTGTTTTTTTTTTTCTTTTTCTTCTGTCTATATCGTTGTTTCCTTTGTCTCACTGCTTTGTTCTTATGCATACCTCTGGTGAATACTGTATAGGGTCAGTGATCCTAAATAAAGGCTTTTTGTTGTTTTGTTGTTGTGTGGTTTAAGAAAAACATACACATAAGACTCTTCCTTTAAAAAAACATTAAACATAACATTTTCACCTTACAATTGACACAAGGGATTATTTCATTGAAATATTAACTATAATAGATATGATATTAGGATGCATTAGCGCGCCATCTGTTTAATTTTAATTTTTCCATTGCAGTAAGGGTAGTAGAAATAATTTTATTTTTAAAAGAATCATACGCGTATAAAATAATTTCGTATTTTGATAATAGATATGCTCTACATATTTTTGATATTTTTGTCTTTATCACTCTTTTATTTAAGTAGATGGGAATGAAGAGGGGTAGACCTCTTTAAAAATCCTTAGTTCAACTGACCTGGTTGATAGACCTATATTTTTGATATTTTTGTCTTTATCACTCTTTTATTTAAGTAGATGGGAATGAAGAGGAGTAGACCTCTTTAAAAATCCTTAGTTCAACTGACCCGGTTGATAGACCTCAGCAAGGGTCTTTCTCCAGGGATACGGAGGAGCTGCATCTGTATTTATGTTAGAATCGGCAGCAAAGGTTTCCATGTTAGGAACGGCCTCAAACTACAGGCAAAGTCAGACTTTCACCAAAGTATGCCTGGATCATGGTGCAATGATCAACGAAAGCTGGACTCCTATACCACATTCCATGAGATCTGGAATTCCTGTTATCTTTGCACAAGGGGATAAGAAACAACAACAACAGTAGTTCGGAATTATATATGCTTTACATGTGTGTGTTCACACACATCTAAGTTAAAAATTAACATCCATTTTTGTATTCTTTTATCTTTAGTGGGTTCAGGGCTGCACATGACTGGTACAGAGCAGGAGGGACAAACACAAATTCTGTCCTGCTAAGAGAACAACAATCTTTGATTTCCATATTTAAGTCTGTTCATCTACGGACATTGACTTTCCAGAATGGTTGTAAGGTTTTCCCACTATGTACTAAGTACAATTCTCAACCTGAAACCCCAAACCATATCATTGACTGTGTATTGGCTCATCCATTGATAAGCTATACTCATCCCTAGCAGATAAGTAAACATACAAGGATTTGTCACACTTGTAAGCACAAAAGTCGAATTGCTTTCTACATATGTAGACATGTGGTGCACGTACAGTAAGGGAAACGATAACTACCCACCATGATTATCATGGCTTGTACCACATGTACTTTGGATATGTACCACTGATACAAAAGAGTGTTGCATGTTTAGATTGACATTTTGGCTGTCCTTTCCTTCAATTATCAGACAATGTGTGTTGAGATTTGGTATTTACATAAAATAAAAAAACTAGGTCTCCAAATAGACGCAAGAAGGAAGAAAAAGTTCGATAATGAGACCTAATTTACTCTCTTGAAATTAGACCAAGCCGCCGTACTTGGTATAAAAAACACTTAACCACAAAATACAATTGCACAAAACAAACACCACGATGAAATTCCTTCCAGTTTTTGAAATGTCACCAAACCTTTATACCTTTTTAATAGTGTGTGTGTGTGTGACATTTTCTTTTTTTTTTTTTTTATTAAAAATAATGAATTGTTATCTTAGAGTTAATGATTACAGAATTAAAAACATATCGCTAAAATATTGTGTGTGCGTGTTGTGTGTGATTGTAAAATATACAAACATTTTTATAGAGATTAAAAATAAAATATTATGTGTGAGCTTAAATATCTACTTCAATATACGTATATTCAAATTTCATTAATAAGACAAAATATCTCAGTAAAGGCTTATGTATGCATTGTATCATATGTGAATACCAGCGTTTTTATTCTTTTATTTTGCATCTTTTCCTCAGATTTACCCAGACCAATTTGTTAATGAGCTTAACTGTCTTAATTAAGTTTTCCTGTATATATAAATTGCATTATTACCATTAAATGTGATTAGCTTTTACTTTTTTCCCATTTGCAGACTCAGTGGGTAAATCCATGTATAAGAGAAATTTCTTTTCCTCGGATTTACCCAGACTAATCTGTTTATGAGCTTGAATGTCTTTAAGTTTTCCTGTATATAAATTCCATTATTATTATTGAATGTGATTAGCTTTTACTTATATTATTTTCATTTGCAGACCCCATGTATATAAGATTTTTGTGTATGTGTGTTCAAATTTTAAAGATAACGATTAATTCTCTTGTCATAATTAAGATAAAAAACTATGTATCAGCTATTGACCATCTCTGTATTCAGGCAGGATCAGGTATGTGCCAAAGTCACTGAGGAATTTATGAAATTCTTAAGGATATCATGAAATCAAAGCTCTCCCTGGAGACATGATGGTTATACCACGAAATCATGAACTCCAAGTAGGCGTTCTGAAATTTCCAAAACTGATGTTTTTGCTTTGTCTCACCGACACGAATATACTACATTGCAGAGACTTTCAATAGACGCCGCATAGTTTTTGCGTCGATTTTGATAGGAGACCTTTCTCTTTTCGATCACCATCTTTCCGGAAAATTTTCCATTCAATTTGATAAAGTTGTTTGGAATATATCCCCGGGAAGATATATTACAAGAAGAAAACTGAGAGAGGAAGAAAAGTAGATTTATTGGAAGGCCGTATCATGAGCTTTCAATCCTTACCATCCTTCGACTGGTGGAAATTCCAAAGAACGCTGATACAAAGATCATCTTCTATACAAACCGCGGCGATGGATTTGTATAAGTTATATATAACATTCTGTTGCTGTTGCCTATTCCTCAAGTAGTTTAAACGATCTCCATTAGGCCCCATTGTCTCAGCTTTTCTTTTATATGTAGGAGGAAAGAGGGGTTCACCTGCTGTTGGTCTGAAGATCTGGGAGTACCACTCGGTATATATATATAACATAATTAACAATATAATATGGAGATATCGGTTTTGCTCTTCATTGGAAAATGGGTGCCGTTGCCACGTTGGAAACGAACCAGAATTTGTTTAAATATTCCAAGGATCCTAGGGGGACCGCAGGGAGGTGTGGTCGGACTTCTCCCCCCCCCCCCCCCCCCCAATGCATGGAGACATCTGAGGCTCTTCTTTGGACACGATAACAACAACAACAACAATATAATATAAAGCTGAGGGAGGAAGTAATATACCTATAGAGACATCTCTCCCCTTATTTATACATCAGAACGATGCATTATATTCATCACTCTAGTAAATAACTTATCTAGTGATGATAAAAAAAATAAGCCACAACATAAGAGCTTTGGCAAATTCAGACAAAAATCCAATAGTTTCAGATTATGGCCCTCATCACTACAAGGGCAGCTTCGATTTCATAACATCCTGCGATAGTTAAGAAAAAGGCATCTCCTTATCGTGCAACTGAAAGTTGCTGATGGCTTGCGCCATCTATCGGAATAAATATCAACTATTCTCGTTGATTTTTAATTATTCCAGAATTGGCCAAATACCCATTCTTTATTAATGATCAAGAATAGCCTGAATAAAGCAAGAATAAACACTATCCTACGATAGTGTTTATGAAATCGACCGGATTTAGCAAACAGTATTTAGGCTGGTGAAGTAGCAAGGGCCGATTTTCAGGCAAGGATACAACATTAAGTTGGCAGACGTCAGGATGGCCAGGGCATCATCATCCAGGCCATGCCCGAAGACCCAGTCCTGCAGGTCAGGGGACCGCTGGATGATGGTGAAGACCTCCCGGATCAGAAGCCTGATGCAGTGAATGCTACAAGAGCTGCCCATCTACATAACACGAGGATCAAACATTAGATCATTAAGAGGGAACATTTAAAAAATAGACAATAAACTTGTTTAAAAAAAAAGGGGGGGGGGGGGGGAGGGCATCTCCTCATCGTGCAACTGGAAGTTACTGATGGCTTGCGCCATCTATTAGAATAAACATCAACAATTCGTAATGTTTTCTTAATTTATGAAGCTTATCCCATTACAATATCACATTTGTACTATTTTTTCACAATATACTTGTTGTTGCACCAGAACAACCTCATTTTATACCATAAATAATATAGACTAAATTCCAGTCAAATTAATAGAAGAATGAAATTTCCATATAGATTTGAAAATGTCTCTATTATTGTAAGATTATTTTCATTCTTTTAGAAATTAGAATAGGTTTAATGTGGGTGCATTTATCTCTCTAAAATAGATCAACGCGATTTCTTTGTGTATCCGATAGAGAGTAGTTGGAAGTCGCCAAGTAGGTGGTTGAATATGGTTATAAGTCCATCTGCGACCATGGTAAATTTCGAAGAAGTTGTCTGGTAGGGAGTTTCTTTGTCCATTGCATCTCTATGGAGTTCTTGGGTCCTTTCAAAATCGACACCTTCCGGGATCTCTGCATTTAGATCTTCCAATGAGTCAGAAGAATGCTCTGATCCATCAAGGTATTCCATTTGAAGACTTTGTACCTTCATGGTACTCAAAGGCAATCCAGCTTCTTCATGTATTGGCAACGCTATTTGCACTTTATTTGGTAATTCACCAACTTCTTGTTGGACTGTTCTGGCATAGTTTTCTGAAATTTGATAATTAGGAGAGAGTAGTATGTGCTGATTCTAAAATTTCTTACGCTTCGTTATTTTACATAGCTTATACTGTTAACAAGCAACATTTCTTCTAGCCTATCAACAGAGAATGATTGTTTCATTCTCTTACTTTTATTGCATTTTAAAACATACTATCCACAATTCAAACTAAATCTGGTAAATGATCTTGATTACTTCAAAGAGTCGTTATAAAGAAAGAGGGAGAGAAAAAAGGAAATTACATTTTGCCCTTGTTCCTTTGTTAACGGAATTTAATTAAGATATCATTTAAAACGAGGCGTCCAATTATCTTTTTTTCAGCAATTCCTTATTTTGTTGTTCCCTTTTGGAATAAAGCTAGAGCGCGACAATTTCTAGGTCGACATTGTCTTGTCGTTTAGCACTTTGAGGTTTCTAAGAATGGTGACATTCAGTGGTGTTAGAGACCTAATTGATTCTAATTGTTATTTGTATATTTATTATATAGAGAAGTCTTTACTGGACGGTTATTAAATAATACTTTATTTTATGTTAATGTTTTTTATTTCCCTATTGTATAATTATACAACGGGGCTCTGGCACATTTGTAAGTGAAAAGTCGAACTGATTTTCACATGTGTAGACATGTGGTGTACTTACAGTAAGAAACAGTCGTCTATTTCTGTCCACCATGATTATAATGGCCTGTACCACGTGTACTAGGGATAAGCAAAAAATAATTATACAAGGTTATGGAGACTTTTGTGTTTGTGTTGAGAACAGAGAGAAGAAGAGGAAGAGAGAGCGAGAAAAGAGAGAGGGATTTTTTTATGGATTAAATATATAATCTTGGTAGAGTTGGAATATAGGTCCTGTCTTGAGGCTTCCATACATTCCAAGAGGTGGTCTGGTGAGGCCTCTTTGGTCCTGTAGATGGTGCATTATAGGAAGGTGTAAAACCTATTTATGAGATTTCTAGACCTTTTTAGTTTCAATGTTCCAGGCTAAGGGGAGTATAGGAATATGGTGTAATATTTAAACAGTAAATGTAGTCTACAAGTGGTCTTTTTTTTTTTTGGGGGGGGGGGGGGGGTGCTGCAGATGATTAATGGAAATTTCCATATTTTATTTGAATTCTTAGATTGCTGGAATGCCATTTGTTTCCTGTAGGTATGCCTTCTAATGCTTTTCATATCAGTATGAACCCAAGTTTCTGAAAAGTTAAATTTCCTGTCCCAAAATGCTTTCCTGTCAGCTAACAACCTAAACTCTGATTCTGTTACACCGATTTTATAAATTCGCTGAAGAAAGGTAAATATTAAGCTAAAGAGAGAGCTCTATTGTAGTGGTATAAACTAGTGCATTATTTAATTCCAATAAAATATAGTTAGAGTTGTGCTGATAGTTGATAAGCTACTACAAGTAGCTTGTACTTGTAAAGCTATAGGCTGTTTCAGCCCTGGATAAATCACATCAATTGGATGGAATTTATGAGGAAGTTTGAATGTTGAAGTGTATAAAGGGAATCTCGATCGATAAGAAATTAAAAAGCCTGTTATTTTAGTTAATGTCACAGTTTGGAATAGCTATAGAATGAACAGTATGGATGAGTCACGTGTAGATGGATGGCAGTCGTCCAGACGACACGCTTCTACCCAGCCGCATCCTTCCTTCCTCTTTGGCATCACCTCCTTTATCTGTCCGCCTCGCAGCACCCATTGTGGCTGCATCCCACTTCGTCACCGACCATTCCAAAAGAAATGGATTTAAAGCATTTCCTGGACGTCTTAGATAACTTTAGTTTCTTTTAGAATACCTTCGTTTTTATTCAGCGCTTCCTGCTTTATTTGAATTGATTGAGGTTATGGCTTTTATATCTTCTCTAACACAGGGCTCTGTAGATGGTAAAAGGTTTCACCATTCTTTTAGGATATTGACCAATCGCTTTGTCCACAAATATGGCCGATTTATTGGGATGATGTTAATCGTTTGAATACTTCTCCATCCTTCATTAATGATGGAACCTTTATTTTGGAGCCAATACTTTATCTTCTGATATTGGTATCTTCTCTTGTGTCAAACGAATTTGAATTTATCACCTTTTACTTAATTTGAAGAAACTGTTGTTTTAGCCCACACAAGAATTATAGCAAAAGAGCATACATTAAATACAAGAATACAAAATGTTAAAACAATTCAGTACCATAAAGCATTCATCGACTTTGTTTCAAGTTATTCCAAAGAAATACATTTTAATCTTTTCTTTGGTTTCGTAGATAGCCTACATTAGGATATTTAGAAACACTCTCTCGTGTTTATTCAAAGTTTGCTGATTTATTTTTAAAAGCGCAATAAAACGATAATTTAATCTCTTTAGATGTTAAGAATTTAAATACACCCATACCTCGCTTTGCGTCGGGGCTACGTTCCAAAAAAACAAGACGCAAATTGAAACGACGCAAAGTGAAAATAAATTTTGATGGCATGGCGCAATCAAAAACAAAGGTGTTGCCATATTTTAGGAAAAAAATCAAAAAAAAAAAAAATTAAAGACTCGAATCCAAAACAACGCAACTTCGAAAATCTAACGACGCACAGTGAAAATTAGTAAAAATTAAGCAGCGATGCAACTTCGAAAAAAACGCAAAACGAAACGACGCAAAGCGAGGTATTGGTGTATTTAGTAATAATCAAATCTCCAAAGGAACATTCACCACAAGCCAATTCAAATAAATGCATCTAAATCCTTTCTTTACTGTAAATACATCCTTAAAATCTTTCGAAAATTTTCGGTTCATGCTTATTCAACACTTTCTTTATTCTTCAAAGAAATTTATATCATATACCCATCAATATTGAAGTTGGAAAACATGAATCAGATCCCAAAAAATATGAAAATAACATTAATTAAGTGATGCAAAGGTTAAATTTTAAAATTTTTAATTCTAAGATATATATAATGAAAGGAGTGATGAAACATCTATCAAGTCCATTTCAAGGAACAAAATTGTCTCACGCGTCCTGAAAATTGGAATGACTTTCAAGCGATTAACTCTTTTCGAGCGCCAAAAGTATAATTCTCCTGAAACTATAACATGTTTATTGTTTTGTACGTAAATGTTTTTAGCGCACCTGTTTTTAGAATTTATCTATAATAAAAATATATAATGTGTGTGTTATATGATAGACGTGATAAAAAAAAACACTTCTCCTCTTTGAAAAATGCATCGAAACAATTATTTTTGACCATCTTTATACAGAACAGGCAGATTCAGGTTGATGAATAAGCCACAATTCCATATTAGGAAAATTTGGATAAAGCCATCTGTGTGTATATCATTCTCTCCCAATATTACAATATATTAGATATACGTGTATATATATATATGTATAGACAAATGTAAAGGCATACATGTATGACAGCGCAAATGTACCTAGGGAGACTTTAAATTGAAATAAATAAACAATAAATTAGATGCATACATTGTGTCAAAGAAGTAAAATTATTCAACGTCTTCAACTACACCATTTTCGAACATTTTAAAAATATTCAATGCAATGCATATCTTGAGTTCGATAAAATTTGCAAAAATTCTATTTGTTGTTATCAAGCTGATTGTGTGTATCTGTTTAATTTCAATTTTTTTAAATGCATCAATAGTAAGAATTGCTATAGCATAATAATAGAATGTTTTTACAATGGACCTCAAATTACAATATATTGGGTTGTAAAGAAAGTTCGTTCGGTTTTTGTATCCCTTTGTTTCATAACGGTTTCTGTTGTTATACGGAAAAATGTTTATATTCTTTAAATAATAATTATTCTGCTCTACAAACCTGTATTATTTTTTCTATTGAAAAACTTAATTTTTTGTTCTTTTTCCAGGGTTGAAAATGTAATATCCAGGTGGCAAAAATCAACATTTTCGACATCTGCTTTTCTTCGCTTTTCATAGAGGTCAAAAAGCAGCCGAAGCAGCTCGGGACATATGCAAAGTGTATGGAAAAGGTGTAATAGGGGAACGAGAAGCCCAAAAATAGTTTGCAAAGTTCAAAAAAGGCGACTTGGACCTTGAAGACACGCCTCGAAGCGGACGAACATCAGAATTCGACGAGGAACATCTAAAGGCCCTGTTGAAGTAAGATGGTGTTCAAACAACCCGTGCGTTGGCCGTAAAAGTAAAATGTAGTGCTGTGACCATCTCCAACCATCTTAAATCAATAGGGTTTTCTCAAAAACTCGGAGCTTGGGTGCCTCACGAGCATAATGAAACCAACAATTAAAATCGCCTCCAAATCACTGCTCAAAATCTCGCACGCCATCAATCAACACATCAAACAACGATTTTATACCGAATCGTTACGGGAGATGAAAAATGCTGTCTATACGTGAATATGAAGCAAAGAAAAGAGTGGGTGGCTCCAGGAGATACACCGAAGCCAAGTATAAAGCAAGATCTTTACCCACAAAAGACTATGATATGCGTTTTTTGGGACTGCGAAAGTGTGCTGTACTGGGAAATGCTCGAAAGGAATGCCACGGTCAACAAGGACTTCTACATTGCCCAATTGCACCGCGTGAATGAGACTATTCAACAGAAAAGACCCGATCGACAAGGTCAAATCATTCTTCTTCACGACAACGCTAGGCCGCATGTTTCACAAGTCGTCAAAGCCACCCTTCAAGAGCTCTACAGCACCCGCCGTACTCTCCGGACCTTGCACCACCCGATTACCACATTTTCCGCTCCATGTCAAACCATATAAGAGGAACTACCTTCGATGATGGAGGACCTCAAAACATGGTTCAACAATTTCTTCGACACCAGACCGGGCGAATTTTGGCGGAACGGCATCAACAAAACTAGTGGAACGTTGGGAGGAGGACGTAAATAATAACGGAGAATACATAATTGATCAATTAATTATTATAATTAATGTATTTTCTTTTGTCTAAATAAAATTGTCGAATAAAACCGAGCGAACTTTCTTTACAACCCAATATATTGTTAATAAGCCAAACAGAGTATATCACATATATGTTTCATTTTATTACCCTTATCTAAAAAATATCTCTTTTTAAATATCTCTATTTAACGATGCTCGAGAGAGAGAGAGAGTAAAACGAGAGCCACCTATATATCCAGTTATCTAAGCTATCAATGAAGTACGCACGCACAAGAGATAGAAGAAGCTCACGGCCTAAATCATCGACCAGAAATAACTATCGGACGTCAGAGCCTTGGGAATGGCCTCGCCTTTGTCTTTTTCCCAGTACATCGGATCTGGGGGCAGCGATTGTCATACCGTCACGTCACGGCACGCTTTGTCCTCATCTGGGGCAGGGCTATCTCTTTCATCCTGGGAGGATGCTAAATAGATCTCTTCTTCATATGTGATGGATTCTTCGTCAATATAGACCCCACACTGGGCGAGAACCTTGTTACATATTAAATAACGGGTGTGTATTAAGATGACAATAAACTAGAGGAATTTCTTTTATTAAAATACCATTTCACTAGCATTCTAACCTCTCGTTCCTTCGACTGGTGAAAATTACAAAGAGCTCTAACAAAATTCCTATATACAGGATGCAATGCTATGCTGTGATTTGCATATATTGCAAACAACATTTGTCTTTTATTAGCCTTACCTCCTTTGCTGTTACTTCAACTGCTGAAAATTCCGAAGAGCGCTGACAAAAATCTTTTATACAGGATGCAATGCTATGCTGTGATTTGCATATATTGCAAACAACATTTGTCTTTTATTAGCCTTACCTCCTTTGCTGTTACTTCAACTGCTGAAAATTCCGAAGAACGCTGACAAAAATATTGTATACAGGATGCAATGCTATGCTGTGATTTGCATATATTGCAAACAACAGTTGTTTTTTATTAGCCTTACCTTCTTTGCCGTTCCTTCGACTGGTGAAAATTCCAAAGAGCTCTGACAAAAATCTTGTATACAGGATGCTATGCTATGCTGTGATTTGCATAGATTGCAAACAACAGTTGTCTTTTATTAGCCTTACCTTCTTTGCCGTTCCTTCGACTGGTGGAAATTCCAAAGAACGCGCTGACAAAAAGATGTCTTATATACATGCTGTGACTGTGATTTTCATAGAGTGTAAATAACAGTTGTCATTAAATTTCTCCTTTGCAATTCTCGTATTCGGAATTGTACTTAACATCCACATTGCATAGATTCTATTAAACATCTATTGTACATATGCTTAAAACTGCTGTCTATAATCAACGTTTGTTAATCACAATAGCAATCTATATATAAGATCATCTTTTTGTTAACCTTCTTTAGCATTTCACCAGTCAAAATACCACAAGGTTAAAAAGCTCCTAAGGGTCTCCCCTAATAAATGAAACTAACGCCTTTGATACAATAATATAAGACCAAATCCAAATAAATTAATGGTGTGTGATGTTTCGGTAACCACGCTGTTACTGAAACGTCACACACTATTAATTAATTTGGATATGGTCTTATTTTCTTGTAGCTATAATCCAAATTGTGCCTTATCATTTACGCCTTCGCATTTTTCTTTCCGTAATAGATCTTGGCGAATATTCAAAAATGTAAAAGGGTGAAGTGTGAATTGTCTACCAATAAAGAAACACTTCACTCTACGATCTACTCTCCTTATGTATGAAATATCAGGAGATTATTCCTCGTAAAAGATGGTCCATGATTTTTTCCAATTAGAGCGCTACAAATTGGTAACAAAAATCCCAGCGATTTATCCACTAGTAAAATACACACTTGGTATCTACTCTATTTAATAAACACGCAGTGGTGTTGGAATCTAACCAACTTCTTTACAGATTATATTAAAAATAAAAAAGGCATATTCTGACTAGGAGCACATGTGCTTTTCAGAAGGCAGAACGCCATCTGGTGGAACAGATCAACTAAACATTGATTTAGCCTGTTCCCTGATATTTGGCCAACCCAATTTCTTGATTTATCAAAAGCACATGTGCTCCTGGTCAGGATATGCCTTTTTTATTTTTAGCATCAACACCTGACCTTTTTTTCCTCTATTTTTTCTATTGTTTTTTTAACAATTTAAAACAGAAAATTGGTCAGGCGTTGATATCATAAACAAAATAGGCATTTCCTGACCACTCACCTGACCATTTTAGATGACAGAGCATCTAGTGGAACAAAAACAACTAAACGATAACTAAGGTTTGATCATAAATAAATTGTCATCCTGATGTTTGTTTCTTCATTTTTTTTCTACGTGACATTTTTATGTGCAGATGCTGAGTAGAATACAGAAGACAAAATGAAGATTGATAAGCTGACCTTTAGGCCACGGGTGCTGTGAACCCAACTCTGCCGCGAACCTTACTCTCCGCTATGTTAAAGCTAAGACTTCCTTCCAATATCATAGAATGCAAATATCTAGGTGAATAAAGAGAAAAAAACTCTTAAAAACACCTTCTGGAGATTTAGCAACCCACTGAAGATGCTGAGAACTATTTCAGAAAATAAAAATATAACAATAGAACTCTATAATTTCTACAGATCAATTGTAAATAGATTCATACACAAAAGAGGTAGTGAGGAAAGTTTTAGAACATATGTGTAAATAAATCCCTTTTCAAATAAAGACTCACGTGCACATGGGGAAAGGGAGAAAAAATTACAGTATTATTTTGTTGTTGTATGGCGAATCCATACAGGGCAATGGGCCCTAATAAAAGCCTTTTTGTTGTTGATGTTGACTTCCTTCCAAGAAGACAACAGTTCCTAACGATACTGCAAGGACAAAGCCGTTCTTTACGCTGTTAAAAAATAATATAAAAAGCCACTAGGAACCAACTTAAGGCGCCTAGAAAATCCATGAGATAAACACATCAGCTCCAATTCAGAATCAAAAAAGATTTTCAAGCTTTAGGTCACAAGTCCCAATGAGAAAAAACTATTTAACGCTCCAGGACCCTGAGTTATGTCTATTTCTTTCTGTTGCACCCTAAACCGAGAATTTATTTCTAAATTTTTTCGCTGTAAACCAAGTAGGATAATGTGATAAGAGCAACCAAACAACAACAACTAAAAGCTTTATTAAGACCTTTTAGTCTTATACAGATTCTCCAAGCAGAAATGTAGGATACATGCAGGAAAAAAGTAATAGTACCTTAATGGTAATATGATATTTATATACAGGAAAAATTATATAAAGACAATGAAGCTAATAGATTAGTCTGGGTAAATTGTAGGAAAATAAATTTATTAGATTAGAGCAACCGGGGGATTAAACTGACAAAAACTCTCGAACGGTTTATTGCTGAGATAATCCAAACCGTATTACAATTTTTTGTGCTAGAGCAAAGTTTTGCTGAACTTTGTAAGAGTTTTGGTTGTGTATGGATTCCCACACCTCACTGATATATCTTTACAGCCAAGAACTGAAAACACCAAGTGAATGGGCAGTTTAACCACAAACGACCCATTCAAACATAAGTTTACTTTGCTGTCTGCACACTTTTAACACCTTGTTATTCAATAGTCGACTACTGTTGATTGTAACAACCATTTTTTTACTCTGCTCTCTGTTGGAAGGCTTTTGTATAAATAATTCGGTTTTCAAATTTAATTTTCGATTCCCTTTATAACATGACCATTATATAATTGCCTAACAGATAAAACTATCATACAACTGTGGAAATAAGCCATTACACACCTACAAATATAGTGTAGTTCATTTTTATATCTACAATATTATCCAACACCTTTGATGATAATAAACCTTTGCCTCAAGAAATATCTTCAAAAGTAAAAATCTATTTTTATAGATGATATTCTGAAGAAACACTAATTATCAATAGAAACCACTCCTGAATATCCGAGGGAAAAAAAAGAGAGAGACAGGCAATCACGGTATATCGACTTCCACGGTAAATCCCCAAATTACTGTAAAATAAAGTAGGTCATAAATCTTTTTAATAGGTTTCTTTTATATTAGAATAGGGCCACGTTAAATCCGCCCCCGTTAAATCAGGAGATTAGTTCCATTAGGAGTATATCACATTTCAGAATATTGTTCAATCTTTTTATAATAATGTTTGTACTCAAAGAGAGAGTAAGTTAGGATCATTCTATCTCTAAATTGACGAATCACCCGGGCAATGAACCCGTTTTTTCCCCTACATTGTATTTATATCCAATTGGTTATTTAAATTTTTCTTTCAGAATCAAATATCGGATACGCTAATTGTATTATGAGAGTTTAACTTATCATTAAAATACAAAGCCCACCTGTGCTGTGTGAGCAGAAGAGCTTAAATTGACTTGTTCCATTATATGTATGTTCCATATGTAAATACCTGTTTTTTCCCTCTTTTCGCTCTCCACTTCTTCCATCCATATTTCCATTTTTTTTTCTTTCAAATCCATATTCTTATATTCCATAGGATCATTCAAATAATAATCTGTGTATATCTATCATGTGTATATAATCTTTCTCCATTTTTACCCCTTTGTATATTTCCCACTTTCGTAGGTTTCTCCGTCTTGTAACCTCAAGGAGAATCCTCTGTAAGACCTGTGTGTCTTAATAAAGGTTTTTGTGTGTGTGTGTGTGTGTAAAATACAAAGCAATAACACGCCATCTATATATAACACATGAAAACATTAAGACGCGAATGTTTCTTTTACAAATAAATCAAACTTTAAACTGTGTGCGGAAGATCATTGTTAGATGCAAATATATAAATGTAATTCTACTGTCCTATAAGCTTATGTCCATAGTTTGATTAAATACCATTTCTAAGATTCCACTTTTCAGTGTAGCATATAAAAGCAGAATGATCCAATACAGTATTAGAGATCTAAAGAAGCGGTTTGGTAGATTAAATTGGCGAAACCGCTGTGAGGTTTCATCACTGATGAATCAAGCTCTCCCAATATTTTTTCATCGCAGTAAGGACAGTAGAAGTTTTATTTATTTGTAAAAGAAATACTCGCGTCTTAATGTCTTCATGTGTTATCATTATAATATTTATTATCTGCGATATAGAGATTTTCACCCTGAATAAACAATTAACCGTACAGAATTTTTCCTTTATACATATATAGGAATGTCCATTCTACGACCAGGTATAGAATGACAGCAAACAAAGTTTACCCTGAATATGGTTTTAATTATTATTAACATTTATTTCTCATCATCAGTTTCGGCTTCGGAGAACAATAAGATTTTTTTTTACCCCGTTGTATATTTATACAAGGTCATGGGGACTAAATTCATGGATCAAATTCACAATCCTGGTAAGGTTAGAATACAGGTCTTGTCTTGAGGCTCCCATACATTCCAAGAGGTGGTCCGGTGAGGCCTCTTTGGTCTTGCAGATGGTGCATTGTGAGAGAGTCTTGACAGCATCCTGGAAGAGGAGAAGTCTTGTATGGCTGGCAGTTTGGAGCCTGGAAATACAGATTGCTGCCTGTCGGTTTATCCCACATTCCAGAATAGCTCCAGGTTTTTGTTTCAGATACCAATGATGTGATGTTGACTCCTGTATTTTTGCTTGGAACACACGTCATACACACAATAATATGTTAATTAATCTAGTTATAATTAGTTTTATTAACGTGAAAAACTCTAATCTTCTTGGTACTGCGGATCGTTTAAACTGTTGATCTTTCTTGATCAACCATCGCCTCTGGCATTGTCAGAGAGTCAGTCTAGATGATGTCATGAACTGTCAGGAGACAGGTCGAGTGTAGATAAGAATTTTTAAATCTTCCTTAGCTTCTCTTTGTTAATACTTCAAGATACAATCAAAAGATTAAAAGAACTGATATATCTTTTTAATATAGCTATACAGTATAACCTCCCGGTAAAGGACAACACCTAGTTTCAGAGCCAAAGTGTCCTTTAAGGAGAGGTGCTCTCTTACTGGAGAGTGGCTACTTAGTAAAAATGACTATTTTGAAAATGAAAACTGTCTTTTGTAGAGAGATGTCCTCTAACAAAAGTGTCTTCTCATGGAGGTTCTACTGTATCAACCAATAATTTATTTAATTATAGACTTTTCATTGACTCGCTTTCACTAACATTCCCCTGGGGAAAATGACATCGAGTCACTGAAACGTCAAGAATAGAATAAATTATTAGTTGATATAGCTATATTTATTCCAAACCAACTTTCAACCAACAAATAATCTTCAAAACCTTTTTCTTTTATGATTATCCTATATGATTTGGGAATTTGAATTGCGATTTAAATTAATATAAACAAATTCTTTGGTATTTACTAAATCTTCGTATTTACTAAAATCTACTAAATTAGTAAATTTATTCACTAAAATGAATCTTGGTATTTATACTAAAATGAGTATATCACACACTTTACAAGCTTGATACCCTAATATGATTGAGTGGAGATAAGATAGAAGAAGAGTATATCACACAAAAAAACAGTTTTATAATATACTTGAGTAGAATCTTAAGACTTTCTTCAGGTGGAACGCACAAATTTGAGGAAGTTTTCAATGAGAGCATCTGCCTCATCTAACGATGTACAGTATCTCTTGCATCCTCAACAACCTTCCTTTGTCCGCCGCCGTATTTGCATGTCTTGCACCGCCTCGCCTTGGCAGCCAATTAGAATTGTTCCTCTTCGCTTCTTCGCTGATTGGACATCTCAACTACCACCTGCACATTACCTATTACCATTAAGCTGCAAAAATAGAAACCAATTACTTACTACAGTCATGGCACCATACCCATGGTACCATATCTAACAATTCTTATTTCGTTCTTGTTTAATGCCCTTGACTCGAGTATTTCTTTGTTATATTCCCAGCAAAATGTTCCGAAGACGGATTTACAATGTCATAGATTGTCATATCATTCAACCAGCATGTATCATCCATCCACCACGCACGTATATTTTTTAAAAAAATTTTGAAATTCAAACAGAAATAATATAGTATATTTTCTCTCAGTATAAAGTAGGTATTTAAAATATGTATATAATAACGTGTATATAAAAAATGTATTTATTATTAAATTGTTAAAGTGATAATCCTGTTGAAGGACTGACAAATCCGAAAGCTTGAAAATAAAAAGTTGTACAAGAAACTTAACTCTGGAAGTTTCATTTATTTTATAACATTGTCATATGGATTTACGATGTCCATTTTATCTTCTGAATTGTTCCAATTTCTCATATTAGCTGTTATATATTACTCTTATCCTAATATGTATATATAGATACATTTCTTAAAGATTTCTTGAAAAAAACATGGCCCACCTGTGCTGTGTGAGCAGAAGAACTTAAATTGACTTGTTCCATATGTAAATACCTGTTTTCTTTCCTCTTTTCGCTCTCCACTTCTCCCATCCATATTTCCAAAAAATTTTTTTTATTATTTTTATTTTTATTCTTCTTATTTATTTATTTATTTATTTATTTATTTTATTCTTTCTTATAATCTGTATATATTTACCATATGTATATAATCTTTCTCCATTTTTTATTTCCCACTTTCATGGGTTTCTCCGTTTTGTAACCCCAAGGAGAATCCTCTGTAAGACCTGTGTGTCTTAATAAAGGCTTTTGTGTGTGTGTGTGTGTGTGTGTATATAGATACTTATTCTATATTTCAGCCATAGATATGACCCAGCCACCTTGCCAGCAAAACACCTCTTTGGCAGATTGTGAAGATTCCATTAGATCCCGTGTAGATCTCATGGAATATAAAGTCAGCCCATTAGCCCGAAACCATGGTCTCTAGGTGGACGCTTCTCAGTTTGCCAAAGCTGGTGTAGTGGCTTTGTTACCGACCCAAGGCTGCTAGTTGCGGCGACGGTCAATAGCGGCGTCAGTTTTTGGCGTTTATTTTGACGGGAGAGGCGTCCTATGCTTCTATGGATCAATTTCCTTCCGGAAAAATTTCCATCTATATACTTATATATCTGTAGATATAGGGTCTTTATTCGTGGCTTCCACAGCGGGAAATGCAAAGAGATTTCATTCATTCCAATCGATTCTAAAAAATTTGCAAATGACATCTGTCTCCATGAAGGCTGATAGCACCTGGCTGGCAGGTGTAAATGTACCTTCTAACATGTGTGGTCAGGACATAACACTCGAAATCATCGAAGCCTTCAGTGTCCTCGGGCGACCCCCTGACATGCGGGCCTGGATTTTCGGGTCTGGCCTCGAAGATGACGACCAGGCCATCCTGGCGTCGGCCAAATCCATCATCTACCGGTACTTCGTACAGGTTGGGCTGATCGGAGGAGCAGAGGACCCGCTCATCGCCTGGGAAAGAAGGCTCACTCGCCGGGGCACATCCCACGCATGATCATCTATATTTTAGTTTATTTATTTCCATTTTTAATGTAAATTATTTACAAGAATTCAATAAAATTTGTTTCAATTGTCATAACACTCGAATGCCTGTTAAATGAAAACGACGATATTAAGAAAAAGATATCAAGCTTTGCTAAAGTTATATCATATATTCCAGCAATTAGAAAATAGTAAAGAATAATGAATCAGTTTAGAGTGATAAGGTTTATAGATTCAATATAGGCTATACAAGAGCTACCTGAATCCTACACTAGCTCAAAGAAGATCCTGAATTACATCTCTGCTTTTTATTATTGAACTGTTCCATTAAGACTCATCGATAACATTCCTATGAATTCTTAGATAGATATCCTATGAACTAACTGGAAATTAGATTGCGGATGTCTTGACAAAGACAGCCTTTCAGCCCAGCGACATCCTATATCTCAACCAATCCAAATCTTATCAGCAGAGAAATCTGAAAGAAGACATCTGTCACAGTACCTGGGACGGCCACCTACCTACCCGTTTACATCTTTGTATTTCCTCAAAATAGGGAACACGAGGAAAACTATTCAAGGATGGTCTTAAAGTATTCTCAACTCGCACAATATGCAATATGCAATCTTCTCTCGTGCATGGAGGCCACCAGACAAGAACTGTATAGTGACCCATATACTCTACAGAAATTATAACAACAAATTCTTTATTAAGCCCTTTCAGTCTTATACAGAATCTCCGAGTAGAAGAGGGTACATACTGGAGTACAGAAATTATAAATAATGAAGCGTAGTGGAATTCATCAAAAGGCATCACTTTGCACTTTTTACGTCATCCTTATGCCGGGACCTTGATAACAGTCTTAGAATAGTTTCTATTGCGTGTGTTTCAAAATTATGTATTTATGTGTATTTCTATTGTCCTCAACGTATATGTTCATAGTTCGTTCACAATACCTTTGCCAAGATTTCATTTTTTTATAATTTATATTTCTGTTGTATTTCTACTATATCATCAAAGTATATGTCCATAGTTCGTTCATAACACCTTTGCCAATAATTCAACTGTTTCTAATTTATATTTCTGTGTATCTCTACTATCCTCAAAATATATGCCTATAATTCGTTCACAATATTCTGCCTAGAGTTCATTTGTTTCTAATTTATATTTCTTTATATTTCTACAATCCTCAAAGTACAAGCCTCCCTTATAGATGCCATAATTCGTTCACAATACTTTTGCCAAGAGTTCATCTGCTTTTAATTTATATTTATGTGTATTTCTACTGTCCTTTCAAAGAATATGTCCATAGTTTGTTTACAATACATTTGCCAAGATTCATCTAGAGTCCCGGATATAATAGCAAAATAGGCCAATAGAATATTATAGCGGCATGGTAGATTAAACTGATGAAAATGCTGGGAGGTTTCATCATTGAAGACCCAGTCTCGCCTATTATTTTTTATCAAGGTCAAGTAGAAATTTGTTCTATTTACAAAGAGTCATATGCGCCCTAAATAGATTACATCTCTAAGTGTGCTACTATGGAGGATTCTTCAATTGAGCATGAGACCAAGAGAAGATCAAATCCCGAGAAATCTGACAACACAAGGTCCAACCGGCAAAACGTCCTTGTCTCAAAATTTCCCAACAATCAGACGGAAGCTAATTGTGTCGCATAATGAAGTCGAACATTGTCCCTCCCCCATTGAAATTCACCCGGTGTCAACTCCACTTGCATATAAAGGTGCCATCCTTCCAGGCAGAATCTGCCAAGGAGATCTTCCTTCATCTAACTGGTTCCACTTACTCCACTTTGAGCCTTCTTTTGTCTTCGTCCTTTGGAAGTTTTCTTAAGGATCGTCAAAATGCTTATCTTCATCGTTATACGTGTAAAATACAATTTGAAACTTAGTTAAAGATATTTCTCATTATAGAATACATATGCTTGCGAAAAAAATGTTAAAAATTCCAAATCTATTAATTATATTGAAACAGATATCAGGAACTTATAAAAATGAGCAGTGAGGGAGTTTGAAGAGGATACGTTTCAGAAACTGGACTCGCTGTCTACTGGCTGTACACTCGGCATTCTATATATAGCTGTTTATCAGACTTGAGCCATTTTTATTCTTCCTGAGGTTGTCCCACTCTTTTAATCTTTAACTAATTGAGTAGTTTCTTCCATTTCCCTTCCACTCTACGCGTCGCATATATATCGTTTCTTTCTCTTCTAGTTTCTTGTATTCGTATTCAGCCTGTCGAAGGACGTTATTGTCTTAAAGATCGCCAAACTTATACTTTTCTTTAAAGAAACTCATCGTCTCGGTAGCTTTTATCTCTTCATTTGAAATGATATTCCGCGATTCTTCCTATTGTAATTTTGAATCAAGATTGTCAATTTCGTATCCATATCTTGTGTTATAGAATCGCCTAAATCAAATTCATAAAAAGCGTGAAATCATAAGGTCAAAGGTTTCTTTTAAAGTTTTTATTATTATTTTGCCAAGTTCTCTCTTTCGGTCATTTTACTGCCCTTCTAATATATGTAAATATGCAAATATGTATATAAACAATTCATCTTCCTATACCATTTCTATTTTTCTTCTGTGGAAGGGCAGTAATGCTCGAAAGAATGGCAAAATAATAATAATAATAAACTTTAATAGAAATCTTTGGCCCTATGATTTCGCGCTTTTTATAATAGTTAATTCCATTCAGAAATGAAAAGTTGTTCTGTAATGTGTGATCCTGGAACTATTATTCGCGCTTTTTATAATAGTTAATTCCATTCAGAAATTAAACCCAAAAGTTTTTCTGTAATATGTAATCCTAGGAGTACTGTTCGCGCTTTTTATAATAATATAATTTCCATTCGGAAATGAAACCCAAAAGTTTTTCTGTAATATGTAATCCTGAGGGTACTGTTCGCGCTTTTTATAATAGTTAATTCCATTCAGAAATTAAACCCAAAAGTTTTTCTGTAATATGTAATCCTGAGGGTACTGTTCGCGCTTTTTATAATAGTTAATTCAATTCAGAAATGAAACCCAAAAGTTTTTCTGTAATATGTAATCCTGAGGGTACTGTTCGCGCTTTTTATAATAGTTAATTCCATTCAGAAATTAAACCCAAAAGGTTTTCTGTAATATGTAATCCTGAGGGTACTGTTCGCGCTTTTTATAATAGTTATTTCCATTCAGAAATTAAACCCGAAAGTTTTTCTGTAATATGTGATCCTAGGAGTACTGTTCGCGCTTTTTTATAATAGTTAATTCCATTCGGAAATGAAAAGTTGCTCTGTGATGTGTGATCCTGGAAGTGTAGAGCATTCACCCTCCATCTGTAACACGCTCAATTGGAGCTAACTCTCACAATTTGACGGCCAATTTAGACGTCGTCCTTCTGCGGCGATTGTTTCATCGGGAGAAACATCCTTCCTTGTGTGTCCTCCTTATCTGTGGAGACAGTTGTTGTGACAAACTGTCCAGAGATAGCATTCTTTCAACGTTGGACGACACATTGCCATAAATAACACGTTATTCTTTACCTTGTTATTACATCCTTCTTTCCTCGTTCAACCGATGATTATTAGAATATCGTCAACTCTAAAAAAGGTCTTGCCTACATTCATATCAAGGCAGCAAAATACGAGGGCCATCCAATAAATAAGTTTCCCTATATTTTTTTTTCTGCAAACGAAACGTTGTAAAAATTAGTTAGTATGGAAGAAATGGTCACTAGGATGCGTTGGAAGCTGGTGACCTTCAAAATCACGCTACTAGTACGCGCAAGTCCGTAGCGCTTCAGTTTCCATGGAGCTACCACTGGTGAACGTGTCCACTTGCGAACTCCGTTCTGTAATTCGTCTTTTCACGGCGAAAAATGAAACTGCGGTCAATATTCATCGCAATTTAGTGTCAGTGTATGGTGAAGAATGTATGAACATCCAAATTCATTCCAAATGGATGGCGTTCATGGTTCTTAGAAGGACGGCAAAACGTGCATGATGACGAGCGAAGCGGCAGCCCCGTTACTGCTACGGACAATGCAGCCGCTGCTGCTGTTCGGAATGTGGTGGAAGCAGATCGCCGCGTCACCATTGACGAAATAATGATTCGACTGCCTCCTGGAATCGAAATTGGACGCTCTTCGATTGGAACAATCATGTCAGATATTTTGAATTTTCGCAAAGTCTGCGCAAGATGGGTCCCACGTTTGCTCTTGGAAAATCACAAGCAACAACGGATGGAGGCAGCCCGAGCTTTCCTGGAAATGCACCAAAGGGATGGAGATCAACTGTTTTCCCGTATTGTCACTGGAGATGAAAGCTGGGTGCATCATTCAACTCCAGAAACAAAACGACAAAGCATGGTGTGGAAGAAGCCAAAAAAGGCGAAGGTCACAATCTCTGCAGGCAAAGTTATGGCTATGGAAAACTTCAAATGGGAAAGTTTCACACATCCACCTTATTCTCCAGAACTTGCCCCAAGCGACTTCCATCTTTTTCCAGCACTTAAGTGGCACCTTGGAGGCAAGCACTTTGCGAATGATGACGAAGTGCAGGCGGAGGAGAACCACTGGCTACGAAGACAGGACACGGCTTGGTACAACAGTGGTATCTAAAAATTGCTACAACGGTACCAAAATGTTTGGACAGAAATAGTGATTATGTAGAGAAGTAGTCTATGAGTTGTATAATGAAAATAAAGTAACTGCATAATTGTAAATAATGTGGTTTTTTGTTAAAAAATAGGGGAACTTATTTATTGGATGGCCCTCGTACTTTCATTATGTATCCGTGACCTAAAGGTTAGCGAAGCTGATAATTCCAAGTGTAAATGCTTTAAATTTATACACTTATGGATAAAACTTAAGGAACTTGTACCTTTTAGGATTTATATCGGGATTCAGATAATAACTCTGAAATATATTTGATACACAATTGATACGTTTCTATTGATTGTTAACTATTAATGGTGAAAATTATTTTTATAAGAAATTGCACTTTAAATATATATATGCAGATAAATGAAAAGATACACTATTCTTAAGCAACTCTAATTAATGATTTATTAATCTTTTTACAAAACGATTATATGTAAATTGTTGTTTACAAGATGATGATCAATAACACAGAGTAGAGTAATAATATATCACAGATCATTCCTCCTTCCTTATATTGTTCATAGATGGAGAAAACCGGCAAGGAGGGCGTCGAGGTCGGGTAGATCTCCTAGGTGGAGGTGTCGTGGAAATTTGAGGGTCTTGTTCCAGTCGGTGAGGTCCTGCTCCTGCGTTGTCCAAGGTCCAATCAGAATCTTCAGCATATTTGGTATCTGAACCTGTCCTCATCTGATTGACATGCACTTTAAATGTGCCTTTTAGGTTCTTTACTAGATAAACATTGTAACCTAGTCGTCGTATCACCTGGGCCTTGAACCATTTGCGCCTATTTTGTATTACTCTTGTAAACATCACTTTATCTCCAACTTGAAAATGTCGCCTTCCACACTCATTTCTCCCAAAAGTCTTCTGGATAAATTCAGAGTTCAAGCAATTTACAAATGTTCTAGGCACATAACTTAGGAGACGTTCTACAGGAGGCTTATCTAAAGAGGTAGGCGTATTTCTATAATTAAACAGAACATTTTGTAAAATACAGTCCATATTTGAGTTTGGAGATTCTTCTAACGACTTTTCCAGAGATTTTTTTATTATTCTTACCGAAACTTCAGCAATTCCGTTAGACGAGGGATTATATGCTGGCGAGGTTAAGTGGTATACATTATTTTTCCGTAAGAACTCCTTAAATTCAATCGAATTGAAGGGGGGGCCATTGTCAGATACTAAGCATTGCGGTAATCCATACCTGGCGAAACACTCCCGTAGTAGCTTAATATTTTCTTGCGAAGTAGTACCTCTAACTGGGAATACTTCAATCCAATTTGAATTTGCATCTACTACTAATAAATAACAATCACCTCTGAAATAGAAATGGTCAACATGAACTCGCTGCCACGGTTGGTTAGTCCTGGGCCAAGGTGTGTTCTCAGCAGGAGGAGCTGTCTGATGATGCATACAGGGAGAACATTCCTTCACAAACTCTTCAATTTGACTATCCATTTTTGGCCACCAAACCGATGATCTGGCTAGAGATTTCATGCGATTGATTCCTATATGACTTTGATGAAGTAACTTCAACATTTGATCTTGACAGGTACTTGGAATCACTGCCCTAGAATCAACAAAAATGCATCCCTGCAGTATAGAAAAATTTTCCAATTTTGAAAGGAATGGTTTCATTGTTTCATCCTTTTTTGCTAACTGAGGGTCTTCTAATAGATATTCCTTGAGCTTATTTAAAACCGGATCTTTATTGGTTTCTTCTTCAATAATGAGGTGGTCCAATGGAGTTACATTTAAAAATGATATATCATGTGTCACCAAATCAATGTTGTCTTCCCATAAATTTATTTCCTCAAGTGGAAGTCTTGAAAATGCATCCGCACAGAGCATGGTATCTTTATTTGTATATCTAATATCGAAATCGAAATTAGACAACTCTAAAGCCCACCTATGCAAACGATTTGCAATTAAAGGCGGAAGAAGTCTTTTGTTTCCAAAAACAGTCGTTAAAGCTTTATGATCACTCTTTAACACAAATTTTCTCCCAAACAAGTATTGTCTCAGTTTGGAAGTTGCAAACACAATAGCAAGTGCTTCTTTCTCAGTCTGAGAGTATTTGACTTCTGCACTTGACAATGTTCTGGAAACAAAGGTAATTGGCTTCTCTTCCCCTTCCACAATATGACACAAGACCCCACTTATGCCATAGGCAGATGCATCGCAGGTTAAAGTTAATGGAAGCTTCATTGAATAGTGAATAAGCGCCTGTGAATTTAATAGAGTTAACTTCAAATTCAGAAATGCCTTTTCGCATTGGCTAGACCATTTCCAACGATTGTCCTTCTTGAGGAGTTGATAAAGAGGACCAGCCAAGGTTGACATATTAGGTATATATTTTGAATAGAAGCTCAACATCCCTAGAAAACTCTTCAATGATGTTTTGTCGAAAGGCTTTTTACACCTTTCTAATGCTTCCAATTTCTTTGAATCTGGTCTAACACCATCTTCATTTATAATATGACCTAGAAAACAAATGTCTTTTTTAAAAAATAAGCATTTTTCTTTATTAAGGGTGAAATTTAGCTCTTTCAATTTATCGAAGATCATTTTTAAAATTCTGTAATGTTCTTGTTCATCTTTAGAACCAATGAAAATATCATCTAAGTATATCACCGTGTTGGGAACATCATGAAAAAGGCTGTCCATACACCTCTGGAAAATGGCTGAAGCTGGACTGATGCCAAAAGGCAATCTATTGTATCGGTAAAGTCCTCTATGGGTAGATACCACTAGCAGATTTTTTGATGCTTCATCCATTTCAATTTGATGATATGCGGAGGAGAGATCCAATTTGGTAAAAATCTTGTTTCCTCCTAGATTTCCCAACATAGTTTCTATAGTAGGTAATGGATATTTCTCATCTTCAATGCAATTATTCAAAGTATTTTTAAAATCACCACACAAACGTAGTTCTCCATTTGACTTTATTACCGTTACTAAAGGCGTAGACCAATCACTAGCATTAACTTTTTCAATTATTTGACTTTTTTCAAGTCTGTCTAGTTCTTTGTCTATCTTCTCTTTAATGGAAAAGGGTACTGGTCTAAATTTAAAAAATTTGGGCTTTGCATTTGGCCTCAATGATATTGAACCTTTAATGCCTTGAATTGGTAAATCTTTATTTTCAAATACTCTCTTATATACTTCTAAAAACAGTTCTAAATTTGAAATTACATTTATATTATTACAGATATCAAAAACGCAATTGGGCCAATCAGCTTTTAAAATTCTTATCCAATTTCTGCCCAGTAACGGCGTTTGGTTATTAAACTGGCCTGTCACAATTAGGGGTAGTTTTTCCTGATAGTTTTTGTAACTAACATTTACCAAGCATTTTCCAAAAACTGGTATCATATTTCCTGAAAAACTTTTCAAATGTCCACTGTATTTCTCTAGAGTGACATTTTTGAGATTTGTAAGAAAAAATTTCTTTGAAACTACAGACACGTCTGCACCAGTGTCAACCTCCATTATAGTGTCTGCATCTTCAATTTTAACGTTTACCATTATTTTTGGTGCGTTTTCTAATGTGTTGCACTGAATAGTATTCAATTTATTCTGATTGGGTTTATTCATTCCAGAATTTTGGGCCGATTTTTTATTCCAACACACTGGAGCAATGTGCCCTTTCTTATTACAAATATAACATTGAGCATTTTTAAATTTGCATAACTTCGTATCGTGGTTAGACTTTCCACAAATTTTGCAAGGATTATTGTATTTACATGGGAATTTAAAATTTTTAGATCTGGCTTTCAAATTATCAATATCATGACCAGGATTTTTCATCAAATTTACTTGTGACTTCGCTGCCTCTACAGAATTTGCAATAATTATTGCACTATCAAACGTTAAAAATGGTTCACTTAGCAGCCTTTTAAGCGTAGCTTCATCGAAGCAACCACTTACAAATTGATCACACAAATTTTCATTTATGTCAGTAAATTTGCACTTGTCTGCCTGAGATTTAAGCCTCAAAACAAATTTTCCTACAGGCTCATTTTCTTTTGTACAATCTTATGAAATAAATATCTTTCAAAGTGCTTATTTTTCATTGGATATAAATGGTTGGTTAAAACCTCTACCAAAAGTTTATATTTAAGGTCACTTGGCCTTCTGGGTACCAACAAATCGCGCAAAGTCTTATAAACATTAACATCAATAGACGTTAATAACACAGATACTTTGTCTGCTTCTAATGTTTTGTTCAATTTAAAACATTCTTCTAATTGTTCCAAATAACAATTTAGATCTTCGCCTTCACGAAACCTTGGAAAATTTGAATTAGTGGTGGCCATACTTACGTTAATTCTTCGTCGCCATTTGATACGTTTCTATTGATTGTTAACTATTAATGGTGAAAATTATTTTTATAAGAAATTGCACTTTAAATATATATATGCAGATAAATGAAAAGATACACTATTCTTAAGCAACTCTAATTAATGATTTATTAATCTTTTTACAAAACGATTATATGTAAATTGTTGTTTACAAGATGATGATCAATAACACAGAGTAGAGTAATAATATATCACAGATCAACAATAACCTTTATTGAAGAAACGAGATAAACAAGTGTGAACAAAATTGCCTCTGTCTCGTTCATAAAAACAGATAACCGGGGACATCAGACTTTCCACTCCCTTATGTTTTGTCCACGCGCGCGAGAGTGCATATATATATTTATTTTGACTACTTTTTAAATATTCTTCTCCCCAATAATCTTACTGTAATTATTTCTACCTTCTCATTGCATTTGAACTATCATAAACTATCTTTCACTTCCTAAGCTTATGTTTTTATTGAAGGATCAGCCTAGAGTTCATATCTTAGTCTACCTTTGAAGCTGCCAGGATTGTGTAGCTTGTAAAAGAAGTTAGTCTAGTCTAGTTAGGTCTAGGGATTCTCGGGTATATAATGATGAGTGCACATATTATATATATATAGTGACAAAAGTTACTATACGGGTTAACACACAAAGTTACAATAAACCAGGGCCTACCGTAAGAGTAACTAACACACAGAAAAGCGTACAACGCGTACCACAGCAACAATAAAAAGGAGAAAAAAAAAAAGAAACGCATGATTTGCTATATAAAAACAAAACAGTACTTATCTTTATTGTAGCGGTGGTAGGGATCGGACCGGGGTCACACAGGTATGAGAGGAGATCACCAGACACGGATAAAGCACGCAGAGAACACTTTAAGCGTCTCCACACGATAATCCACCAACATCTCCTCGCAATACCATATCGGAATACTCTTGCCATCGCCCGCACAAGTCTCAGTGGAGACTTTTCAACCTCGCATTCCCTTAGTCCCCTCTTATATACAAACATGGTCACATTCGTCCAATGAGAAGGTGGGAGAGATTGGTTCACTAACAAACGAAAACAAAATTCTTCCCACTAAAACCTGAGATAAAATAAAAGTGCAAATATTTGTAAATATAATTTGACAATAGTACCTATTAGAGGGTTGTTTATTAACGTATAAGACCTTAGCATCAACATTGATTTAGTTTTTATTTCCCTAGTTTCGATGGATCATTGTTGTCATTCGGAAGATATCATTTATATAATAGTCAGAGGATTTAAGATCAGAAACGCCTTTTTTAAATATCAAAATTTCTATAATAACAGCTTTATTAAATCATTAATAAATCATTGTAAAAAGGACAGGTAAGTCATTGTGAAAAAATCTTAATTTACTATCAAGTTGATAGAAGTTGTTTGCTTTAAATGGAAGTGAAATTAAAGATGGAAATTGCAATAACATAGTATTTTATTTATTCATTTGAGCAACAAATAATGGGGAGGGAGAAGTGCCTTTTCATTCTATTATATAAATTTATATTATATAAGTCTATATAAATTTAGACAGATATTATTTTATTGGTTGCTCCTTCAAAATTCTTTGTTTTTAATGTTGCCTTTGTGTCATTTTGCTCGATAAAAAAGATATAGGTATATCTCTCTTTTTTAAGAAATAAATTTCGATATCATATGTAACATTTAAAAAGATAAAATCAAAAATGAAACTAAAAAATGAGGCAGATTGTTCTACTTGAGAGTAAAATGCTAATAGATGAAAATCTCCTTGAGAAACAAGGTGAAGAGGGGTTTAAAAGAAGTGAGGAAAAGGAAGTAACAATATTTAAGGAAAGAGAAAGTGTGTTTTTCCAAATCGGTCGTTGGTAAAACAAGGGCACCTACAGGAAGCGAGCTGGTTGACCACTACTTGACCCTTGACCCCAGCTTCCGGGCAATACAGTGCCAAAAATATAGATTTTAAAAACGTCCCAGCACTTCCGACAACACGTGTGCTGCTTTTTTAGATCTCTCGGCTGCTTTTTTTTTCTGCGAATGGGGCGCGGGGGAGGGAAGGGTTCTGAGAACACTAAATCTCTGGTTGTCATTTAGCGGCGTGTGCTCCAGGAATACTTGGTGAGCCACATGGAGCTATCCTCGGCACATGTTCCGTGGAATACTTGGTGACACTCCCGGTTGTCTTGGTGTGTTAGTCCCCCTACCTACTTTTGGCACATGTTCCTTGGAATACCTGGTTATCTACATAATGGATTGTCTTGGTACTATTATTGTCCACATCACATGTCTAGTGGAATACTTGGTGACCCATAGGTGCGTTGTCTTGGTGCAGTTATTGTCCACATCACATGTTCCGTGGAATACCTGGTGGGCCACACGGTCTGATATTTTAGCATCTCTTGGTAGCTACACTACTAAATTGTCCTCTCTCCACTCTACAACTTATGTTCAAAGGAATACTTGGATTATATGGTGGTATATCGTGGTGCTATAATCTTATTGGCTGTTGATGTCCACAAGGACATATTCCATCATAAACTTGGGTCATATGTCATGGTGCAATATTTATTGTGGCTATCCTTGTTCTCGAAACATGTTCCATAGTTTATTTAAGCCACATAGGTCTGTTGGTATAACTTGTTACTTTACCAATCTCAACCCAAGGCTGGTTGTTATTCAAGACACGCTCGATAAACGGGAATTTGATGTTGGTCTCCTGGACAAAAACGATGTCAACTGTGTGTTGCTTTAGGAATATGCAAAGCTCTAAACTCCTTTGACGAGCAGTGATCCCGCGCATATTGAGGCACGCAAGACGAAGCTCATATATTGCATATATATAATAGCTACACTTTAAAAAATATTTTTGTTGGTATATATTTCATATCTGCGTATCCTATATCCATTCTTCTATGTGATCACAACTTACAAGAGAATTTACAAGAGAACTAAAAAAAGAATTCACAAGATAACCTATATGTTCCAGTCCGTAAAGAACAGTCATTATTCGTGGAGATTCAGTCATCATCAGTGATGTAAGAACGGATACTACTGGTGTTTGTTCAACCTGTCAGCACATCCTGGAATTCTGCTGAGGCAGCTTCCTCGGCTAGTTTTCATAACAATTGACTCACCTCTGGAAGACAATGTAGTATGGAAATAAATACATTTTAGCGCTCTTTACTTTTCAAATATATAGAATTAACAGCCGGTCCCAAGCCCGGATGAAAAAGGAGGAGGGGGAGCAGTAACAAGCTCACTAAAAAACCTTGGTTCAGCTGGCTCGGCTGATAGTACCCTGTAAGGGCTCCTGATCCAGGGATACAGGATGAGCAGCGTTTGTACTCCATGTTAGGAGCGGCTGCACATGGCGTCTGTTCCTCATGTCAGAGGCGGCCATTTCTTTTGGAGTTAAGTCGGCCTGCCACTGAGTAGTGCTCCCAGTCTTAATAACAAAGGCAGACGCATTCTACTTCACCCAATCATGATGGTTGTCAACTTTACAAGCTTGATACCGTAATATGATTGATTGGAGATAAGAAAGAAGAAGAGACAGCTATTTCTACAGATCTCTTTTACTGCATTGGTTAAACATTGAAAGAGGGAGTAGATATGGCTAATCAGTGGCGAACCACTGACTCTTTCAATTTCTATCCAGCGCAGTATAAGGTCTTTTTATAAATAGCTTTTAATTCTATATAGTCGGGATACCATCTCACGTCAGCCCTCTTCCATATGTTCAACTTAATGGGAGTCATCATGTAAGCTGATGAACTGCAGTGTCCATCGTCTCTGCTATTCAGTTATTGATGTTAACTAGAAATCAACAACCAAATAATTTGAAGTCCAATAAAATATTTTATCTGACATGCTTTATACAAGTTCTATATAGTTTAAAAGTAGAGCATTAAAATATTTATTTCTAGTTTTCAGCGATAGATGACTTCAAGTTGATGATGATACTTAGTGTACACCTTCACTGATATCTTCAACTCATTGAAGAATAACTATAACTCTAATTTAACACATTATTTGTAATTATCACTAGTACACATGTGGTATAGGCGATGATAAACATGGTGGGTAGTAGTTAGCGACTGCTTTTACTGTAAGGCGCACCACATGTAAAAAGAAATTCGACTTTTGTACTTAACAAGCGTTCCATAGCCCCGTTTGGTTACTTGTATTCACTGGTGGGGTATATCTTCTACAATAATCTGGGGCTTTTAAGCAATATTTCTTCAGAAAAAAGTGCTCAATGTGGAATTAGATTCTGGGTCAGGCTGTCAACGGTTTATACCATCCCTACACCGACGAGTTAAGTGGTAAATTGTCCAAATAGAGCCACAAGACTGAAACCATCACTGGGGTGATGTATTGTCAGTAAATCGATGAAATACACCAAAAACTTTGCCCTATCTGCCCGAGATTGGTCAACAGAAAAGGGCCTATTCTTCTCCACGACAACGCCCGACCAAACATCTCAATGATCAGTGACAAAATTTGAATGAGTTGGGCTATGAAACTCTTGATCACCCACCATACTCGCCCGACCTCTCGACTACCGACTACCACTTTATTAAGCACCTTGCCAACTTCCTGGATGAGAAATGCTTTAAAAACCAGGGTGATGCCGAAACGGCCTTCTATGAATTCATTGCCTCCAGAACTCCAGATTTTTTATAAAACTGGAATATACCAGCTTGTTTCTCATTGCCAAAGATGTATCGATACCAATGGTTTTATTTTGATTAATAAAAGTTTGCTTGTAACGAGTTATTGCTTTTTATAGTTGTCACTACAAGTCGGCCATTATTTTTACTTCAACCCAATAGTTAAGTACTTTACAGCATCAAATCCCCGTGTTAACGTCAGAAACCTGTCATCACAGGGAACGAGAACTTCAAGGCGATTAACCATTTAAACTTGCTAACAGCCTGTGTCTTTCCTTCGTGACTGCATCTTTTAAAAGATATGTTTAACTATGTCAATTTGGATAGCTTTGTCATTGTTTTACAGAGGTAATTTTACAAGAGTAAATTGTTAACTAAAAAAGATATATGTGTCATGGTCGAACAATAATGAAAACATATTCTAGGTATGAGGGTTGGCGGCGGGTAATGGTACTACCTATCTAGAAACACAATCCGGGATTGAATCCCGAATTGATTACTTTTTTAATCGCCTCTCAATAGCCTCCGATTTTTTTTTCGCTTAATCCAATTCACCAGGGAGTGAAAGTAGCCTAGATTTGACTCTTGTACCTTGTAGGTACAAACTTTCAATATGTGTATACATGTAATATGGGGGTCGGTGGAAGGCTGGTTAAACCGTTTGGTTTTCGACCACTACGACCCGGGTTCGATTCCCGCATTGGACACTTTTTTTCTGTTTAAAAAAAATGCTCCAATGGCCCCCGATTCTTGCAAAAGTCCAACCCCACCAGAGAGTGCAAGTAACCAAACGGGGCTCTGGCACATTAGTAAATGCAAAGTCGAACTGCTTTTCACATGTGTAGACATGTGGTGCGCTTACAGTAAAAGCAGTCGCTAACTACCCAACATGATTATCATGGCTTTGAGATAAGAAAGAAGAAGAAGAAGATACATGTAATATTAAACAATTAAAAATATTTCCGAAGATGAGTTTCTTTTTATTTCAAAAACCATCTCAAGCTTTCGGGCATCTTTGCTCTTCTACAGGAGAACATATATAATGAATAAAACTCCGCCTTTTTAATTGTTTAATTAATGTCCAGGATATTTAAATCAATACATGTCATATACTTACAAAGCAATAACGCACCATCTATATACAACAAATGAAAACATTAAGACGCGAATGTTTATTTTCACAAATAAATCAAACTTTTACTGTCCTTACTGCAATAAAAAAATATTGGGAGGGCTTTTGAGGCTCATCAGTGGTGAACTCTCCCAGCGGTTTCACTAATTTAATCTACCAGACCGCTTCTTAGAGATCTAATACTGTTTTGGATCATTCTGATTTTATATGCTTCACTGAAGGATGGCATCTTAGAAATAGTATTTAAGCAAACTATGGACATAATATTTTTAACATTCGCGTCTTAATGTTTTAATTTGATATAATATACTTGCAGTATATGCGATGTTAAACCAATATATACCATGTTTACTCCTGCCTAGAAGTCCTCCTCTACGTCTCTACGTCCTCTACGTGGCGGGCTAGAGAAGCAGCACAAGTAAGGGACTGCCCTGTAGGGTGAAGTACGTGAGTCCCGAGCTGCTACGTTAACCATGAAGGCCTACAGGGAACTCTGAAGTGTGGCTGGCTAACGGGGCACCCTCACCTCTTTCCATGGAGCAGCAACGGAATAAACACTCCGGTTGGCCGGTATTGTGATCAGGGTGCACGGGCCGATCTGATCTGCTCCATGGACAAAACACCACCACCATGTTTACTTGGGGAATTCTTTTTAAAATAGTTTACGAGTAATGAAATAGCATGTGTAGAGATGAATACTAACATTAAACATGTGGAATGTGGTTTGGCTACATTAAGTTGAGTAATACAAATTTCAGAAGAACTAAAAAACGTCATTAACTATTTGGGAGTTTCCTCTTTCATTTTCTGAGTATTTTTTCTAGGAGGAAATGTATGCGATTCAGATGTGGTTCGAGGAAATGTGTTCCCTGTACTAGGCGGTTAACTTAAAATATTAAAGGATCATGTATTATTGAGGGGGGGATAATCAAAGTTCAGACAGCCACTTTCCCGAGATGGCCCCTCTGTGAGTTATCACACCCACTAGCTAAAACCAAGTCTGATGAAGTGTACTTGAATAACAAATAAAGATAAAATGAAAGGATTTAAAAGCACGAATGTTTCTTTTATACATAATACAAACTTCTATTATCCTTACTGCGATGAAAAAATATATTGGAGGGCTTGGCTCATCAGTGGTGAACCCTCCCAGCGGTTTCGCCAATTTATAAGCTTATGTCCATAGTTTTCTTGAAAACCATTTCAGCGATTCCACCCTTCAGTGCTGCGTATATAAGCAGAATCGTCCAATACAGTATTAGAGCTCTGAGAAGCGGTCTGGTGGATTAAATTGGCGAAACCGCTGGGAAGGTTCACCATTGATGAGCCAAGCCCTCCAATATATTTTTTCATCGCAGTAAGGATAGTAGAAGTTTTTTATTATGTATAAAAGAAACATTCGTGCTTTTAAATTCTTTCATCTTATATGTATAGATGACGCGTTATTGCTTTGTTTTAAAGATCGGTTCGGTTCAAAAATCACTTTATTAGGTACCGCTCAACAAGAGCAACCTAGTTTATGATAATTGAAACAATGAATAATATGTCAAGGTTATTCACATATTAGACATAATGTTAAAGCGGGATTCAATCCCAGTTCATGACTGTCGGGAATCGAGGGTGTTACCCACTCGTCCACCGACTTTTATTGTTTTAAAGATAAAAATATTTGCAAAAAGTTACTTTTATTAAAAAAAAAAAAGAAGAAGGGGAGCTTTCACGCGGTCACGCTTCATCAGGCCAATGGCTCCTCAAAGAAGAGAGAGAGAGAAGGCGTACAACATCCATACCTGTGTAGTATAGGTTAAGTGTGTGTGTATCAGAGATAACTATCTAATATATAGGTTCTATTTGTTTACAAAATAAACAAAATCCGATCGCTTCACACAAAAGTTTAGCATGATAGATATAACATGTAAAATCGTGAAGTGTTCTTATTATGCAGATAGTTTCCCAATCTTGCAGATGTTTGTGAACAACATTCATAAACAAAACTTGAGGAAGTTGTACTTTTTAGCATGTATATCGGGATTCAGACAATAACTCTGAAAGATATTTGATACACAGTGAAGACACACGAGATAACCAAGTGTGAACAAAATTGTCTTTGCCTCCTTCAAAGACTTTCCAGTTCCTTATGTTTTGTCCATGAGTGTGAATGATGCCACTGTGGCTGTTTTTAATGAATGGGCAATAATTTCAAATGAACATCGTTGGTGTAAGAGATATCAAAATTTGAAGATAAACTAAATTCTTTTAAGAAATAGATCATTGTTTTAATTAGGCCAATTGTCGAGCGATTATCGCTTGAGAACACTTGCAATTTAAAAAGAAACTCATTGTGATAAAATATTTGGAGTTTTTAAATAAAAATGTATATTTAAGGAAAAGATTAGTTGAAGATAATTATTTAAAAATTTGAAACTAAATCAATGCCTTTCTGATTTATACAGGATGGCCCGAGGAACATGAGTTCCGAAAACCTTTATTTTTTGTTAAAAATAAAAGGCAAACTAGAATAAAAAACTATAACTATATTTCATTCTAGTTTGCTTTTTAATTTTTAATAAATAAATGAAATATTTCGGGATTTATGGGCCACCCGGTATCGTTGAATAATTCCTACCCCATCCTATAATGTCCTAGTGTAATAGGTAAATTCAGGTCACAGAACGATGCCATGTTCCGAGCACCGTAGTTACTTCTATATATAGTTGTACCAATGCTCTAGACATTACTTTGAGGAATTGAAGTAATTGTAAAAATAAATTAATTGATGTATTTTATTTTACGCACCCATTTGTAGAATCTTTTAAACGATCCCTGTCTGGTAGAGTTCTAATTGATTTTTGTGTTATTTACGGTACCAGTGGTGTGCGTGCTAATTATTGCTAACTCTGATAACCAGATGCTCTTAAACACACACACAGCTTTATTAAGACCACCGGTCTTATACAGATTCACCACAGGAAGAAAGGAATCAAATATGGAGCTCCTGTACTCCAGGCAGCGCAGCAATGATGATCTTAAACGGTAAATTAGTATTGAAAAATAACTGTATATATTCCAAAGTAGAGAAATATACAAAGTAAATAAATCCTGACACTTAAGGAAATTTTCACCCATTCCTAGCCATCTTAAAAAGAACCCCAGGAAAAATACAACTAAGAACACCAAACGCAACTCTCTTATCAGGACATGGATATGTCCAAGCCGACATGGCTAGAATAAAACATGTCCCTGATCCAACCTGTATACATTGTCAAGAGGAATGGTAAACAGTAGATCATGTCCTCTACAACTGTCCAGTATTTCAATTATATCGATTCGATATCGGTTGCATTCTTTGGACTGTCATCTTTCATCAGCACTGCTATGTCGAACCTACCAAGAAACAAACCGGCTTGGAGACACTTAGTAAACTGGTTCACTAAGGCTACCAAGACAGACTCCTAAACCGCCAGACAGCCCAGGTAGTTGGCGATCTATGGATACGTTACAGAGGCCTGGGTTACTTAGTTGTTACTCAAGTATACTACAAACCAAAATTACTTTTTAATATGTCCTTCATCGAATAAATTTCACACCTTTTTGACATTGATTGCTCTATTCCATGTGAAACCAGCCAGCAAGCTACGCTTTTGGATTCTTTTTACAGATTCACGCCAAGTTCTCTTGAGATAGCTGAAAACCATGTCATCTTGGAAGATGGACAGATTGTAAGAAACTGATTCCTAAAACAACAAAGAACTATAGTAACATTAATGCTTCTTTTCAAATTAATCATAAAAAAAATCACTTTTATACAACCCTTACAGTTATGATTAAAAATAGGTGAAAGAGAGGATTTTTGAAAAATACAAACAGTCTAGTATACAATAGTAGAACGGTTTGGAGATTAATATGGTGAAACCACTGATGATATAAACATCTAAGTTTTCTATCATATAAGCAAGGTTTGCAGAAGTAATTGTTGATGATTTACTAGTAGTATTATTAAAGTCAAAAAGTATAAAACGTCAGTTGAGAAGCTATGTCCCAACGACCATTATCACATCAGTAAGGTTTGTAGAATCAGTTGTTGATGGTCTATTAGGAGTATTAATGTCAAAAAGTGTAAAAAGTAGGTTGAGAAGCTGTGTCACAACGACCTTTTCGTTTTTGGAATCAGTTTCCCACAATTTGTCGATATTCCAAGGCGACATGCATCAGCTCTCGAAGAGAACTTGGCGTGCATCTGTCAAAGAATCCAACCGCATCTTGATGGCTGGTTCCACATGGCTTGATTGCTTCTTTTTTACGCATCGTCCTTATCGATTATTCTTCGTGAGACAAATAAAAACGGCGGGTAAACGTACAGTACACCTTGGGAGGAGTCGGTCGAAGCTACATACACCAGGGATGGCGTTGACAGCTTCAACTATATCTTATTGAATCTTTGGGCTTTTATCTTCATTCTACCTAACACCAACGTCAATAAGATTCAGATAAGAAAATACAAAAATTGTATTGTATTTATATATATTGTAACGTGGGAAATTAGGAAAGTCAAACTTAAGGATGACACAGCAATTTATTTAAGGCAAGAACAAACTAAAAACGATATACAAAAGATAAGCAAGGAGGGAAGTTTACAGAGTAACAAAATATAAAAATAAAAAATGATACTATGTTAATAAAAAAAAAATACTTTGCTACAATATTATTATGTGTATTTAATTTTTACATGTGTGTTCTCTCTTCAGTTAATAGTTCAACTCTTGGAAGTATAGATGGAAGTTTACACTCATGGACAAGTTGTACCTTTTAGCATGTATATCGATATTCAGACAATAACTCTGAAAGATATTACAGTGAAAGATATTACTGTCTATCAAATAACTTTCAGAGTTATTGACTAAATCCCGATAAACATGCTAAAATTTACAACTTCTTTAAGTTTTGCCCATGAGTGTATGTAGGCTGTGTACTCGTACAAATATTTACCAGCTTGTAGTCTTGTAATTTGTCAAGAGGTCCATAGAAGAGTTTTAACTCAAAGCTTGCTTTTTTAAAATGCATAATAAAGATGCTTATTGCGAAAATATTTCAACTTTTATAAATATCAAGCTATACTTTATTGAAAGATATAAAACCGAATCCATAATTTGGATGAAGATGCTTAAAAAAGAGAGGAATTTGAGTTAAAAGATTCTGTACTTATATTAGAAGATATTCAGAGTTTAATTTTAAGTCGCGCAGTATTTTATGACTTGCAAAAGACAAAAGAGCTCTTAAAGATAATCAAAGACACAGAAATTAAAGATCCTTCTAATGACCACGATGCATTGAATTGACACCCAGTTGCCAACCCGCATGGCATCCCTTTGTCTCGACTAGATGGCCTTGCAGATAGGTGCATAGCTTCGGGGTCATTGGAGCACGCAAGAGATGGAAGATAGACAAATGGCATTGTGGTCAGGTTAGAGATTTTCGGGCTGATAGACAAGATGTCGCGATGTCACCAGCTAGACTGTCCTATATACATCTAAAGTTCCTCACCTCGATATCTTCAACAATGAACCAGAAGAGGTCTACAATAATCAAGATTTAGAATTAATCCAACGCAATAATTTTGATCAAAAATTAAAGACAATTTCATACTGAATTTATTGTAACAATAAATTAAATAAATATTCTTTCCTGCTTTTACAGTTTGACAAAACCAATACGGAATCAAGAACTTAGTTTCTTTTTGTAATTTTTTTATTTCTCGAGATTTTTCGGGCTAACATGTCTTTCAACACGGATACCTAGAAGTATTACTTATACATGTTAGTCCGAAATCTCGTGAAATAAAAATAAATAGTAAAAAGAAACCCAGCGCTAGATTTCTTATTGATTTTGTTAAAGAATAAATAAAATATTGGGAGCGAGTCTTGTGGCTCATGAATGATCACCAGCGATATGGCCAGTTTTGATGGATGAGACCTATCTCTGCTATTGCATTGGGCTACTTATATACCCAGCACTTTAGAGGAATTATTGGTAATGGTATCTAAGGTAAATATGCATATAACATTTGGGGATGTATGTAAATAAATGTATTTTTCGATTACTCTCCCGCAAACAATTCACAGAAAGACCTGTTAAGCATCAATTGAACATATGGTTATAATGTGCCATCTACAATGTTATTTTGCGGGAATATGATATTCATGGATTAAAAGTCACTTCCCTCTTTTAAAACTGAATTTAAAGCAATGGTTTTTGTTGGTATCCTCTCTGTTCAAATCACGCATCTTCATATCTGGTGCTGTGATCAGAGCTGGTGATGTGGAATGTCGTGTCGCGCTGAGCCACGAAACAACTCTATTATACTTGAACAAATATTATTTATTACCAAACTAAAACTTCAGTAGACATCTATATATATAAAGTAACAAGACTACTTAACTCTGGACTGGACTCTTCAACTCAATCCATACGTCCTATTAAATAGCACAAATAAATTAAACTGAAACTATGTAAATTGTGCTACAACAGACAAATATGCAAAGAGTAAATATGCAAAGATACAACATGGAATATCCACCAATCTAGGCTCTCCACGCAGAGAAGATCACTAAGTGCATAACTTAGTGCATTGTTGAAAATGGTATCTCTTTTGCACACACACAAATAAAATTTAATATTGGTAGGCATCAATCTTTGCATAAGAGAAAGGATTGACTGCATTATTGTCGAAAGAAAGAGAAATTCAAATGAAATCCTGAACATAACGATAAAATGAATCGATTTTAGATGCATATGTCAAATTATATTGAAAATATTTGCACTTTGATCTTATCTCAGGTTTTAGTGGGAAGAATTTTGTTTTCGTTTGTTAGTGAACCAATCTCTCCCGCCTTCTCATTGGACGAATTTTTGTCACATAGACACTGAATGTACGGACCATCTGATATATGCACTATTGAAGAAACGTCAATAAGTCAAGAAAAATCACTTTTAAGTATGACAATGAAAACTCAGAGGGGTGGTGGGAGAATAGAGAGTTGAATTGTATCAGAAAACATCTAAGAGAAGCATAGCAAGAGGATGCTCCAATATCTACAGCCAAGAAACGAAATGTAGCGGAATACCTATCTAAGAAACAAGATGCACGAGAAAAACTGTCATGAAAAACAGTTTTAAATAGGATCAATCAAAAGTCAATGCAACAAGACAGAGTTTAAGAAACAGAATGCAAAAAGAACAAAAATAGTTATACTGATGATAATTTTAAATAATAGGACGAAAATCAGTTTCAAAATGAATCAATCGGTCAAAAAGATTCTAAATAAATCCGTTGAAACATAATGCAAAAGCAAAACTGGACTGAAGCACAGAGTGTCGTGAAAAAAACTGGCGCAAATTAAATCAGTACATAGTTAAGAAACATTGTAAGACAATTCCTCGAAAATGCATCTCAGAAACAAAAGACAAGACCGGGCATACAAACGGCAGAGCATGTTGTGAAAAGCTGCCTCAAATTGAATCAGTCAAGAGTTAAGAAACACTTCGAGGCAATGCGTCGACACCCAAGAACCTGAAGAAATGACTGAATACAAGATCAGAGTGTCGTGAAATGCAGCCTCAAATTGAATCAATCAGGATTTAAGAAACAAAGCAAGACAAAGGTCACGAAACTTACACCTCAGAAAGAAGTCAAGACTGCCCATACAAACGGAAGCGCAGAGTGTCGTGAAGTGCAACCTCAAATTGAATCTATCAGGAGTTAAGAAACAAAGCAAGATAATGGTCACGAAACTTACACCTCAGAAAGAAGTCAAGACTGTCCATACAAACGGAAGCGCAGAGTATCGTGAAGGGCAACTTCAAATTGAATCAATCAGGAGTTAAGAAACAAAGCAAGACAAAGGTCACGAAACTTACACCTCAGAAAGAAGACTGTCCATACAAACGGAAGCGCAGAGTGCCGGGGAGGAGCCCCAAATTGAATCAGACAAGGACCGGTAAAAAACGTCATTTGTGTCTAAAGAGAACCCCGTGGAGCGGCTTCCTGCACAGGTAATTATTCCATCATGGCTGGGTGGCGCCGGCGGAACCACACCGCTCGACCCCGGGGTAGGTGGAGGTCGTCGTTTCCTCTCCACCACCACTGTTGATACTACTATAGGTTCCGCAGAAAAAACGAGGATAACTTTCTAGTTGTAATTTATTCTGAAGATATTACACTAGGAGGTTTAGAACAGGCCACCTGAAACCCTTGACATTTGAGTGGGGTGAGAAAACTTTCCCACTCCCCCTCTCTCTGTATCAAATGTCTCACAGATACAGCCTCGCCACAACACATCCTAGAATGCATCGAATCAAACAGAAAAAATCTCTTCTCGAACCCTTAAAAGATCTTGATAAATCTAGATTTGCATATCTCCAAGAACAGGAATAAAGACTGGAACAAGCACCAATACCACTACTATAAACCCCAGTACATGGTCATGCTAATCTTTTTATTATTATTATTATCCCTCAGTGTAAAGAGTCTCCCTGATGGTACTGCTGCCGTTGGTTGGTTATCCAGGAGGCACTCGGCCTTCAAGGAGGGGGCAGTCAGAATTGGTCCCCAATACTATATTATGGTGAGTTGGTAGTTGTGATTGCTTATACTGTAAATGCACCACGTTTCTATTCATATAGAAACAATTCAACTTCTGTACTAACAAGGTGTTAAAACCCCGTCTGGAAACACATTGATTAGGGGCTGACGATAGAGAGGAGAGACATTAAAGCAACTTATTTTTGTTTTAAAACTTTTTCAATGCAACTTTACAACCTGGGTCTTGGTTGCAGAAAGAGACAGTTCAAAGCCGTAAAGAGATCACCATCCCTCCTTACCAATTATACAATTAGCTGGTACACGGAATGTTTCATACATTTACATTAAACAAACATTCTATTTATAAACATATTTTAATGTTTTTCAATAGTATTATACAGAAAGGATCTGCAGAAATAACTTTTCGGGCAAGAGCTGGATGACAAGGCTCTCGACGCGTCCACAGAGGCACCGTCTGCGGGTTTTTCCTGAGCTTTAAAGTGAGGGGAGTTTAAGAAGAACCCTGATTATCTGGAAAATATCTTTATGGCTTGATGGGGAAATTTAGTCTCTTAGCTAAACCAGCCTCACTGCCACGTCGCGGAGAAGGCGCAGCGTTGACCTAGTGATAAACAGATTACTTTAGGTTTTACTTCAGATATACTTACATGGCGCAGATATATATAGATGACGTTTTATTTTTTATTCGTTCCCATAACCAGGTTGATATTATATTCTGACAAAGTTAACTTAGTATCATAGTAAAATGGCTCTTACTCTTGAAAGAGAGGTTAATAATGTTTTCCACTTTCTTAGATGTTCTTATAATTCATACACGAACCGTTTTCATACAACATCATTTTACAAAAATACTTTTCAATCAAAAAATATCCATTTTACATTCTTTTTTTTCCTCTTAGCCAGCACAGTGAAGACATTAACCAAACGAGAATTCATCACATTGTTCAATCCAAACATTTATAACCGAATAACACCAATCCATCAATAGATGTGTAGATCTACCCGATATTTATGATAGCATATTACCTGGAAATTAAATCAGTTTATAGCATATATAGAGGATTTTTTTTAACACAACTGTCGGGCCATATCTTTCCCCTTAGTCAATAGCAGTTGAAATTTTGATAAATTGTACAGTCATTTGAGCATATATATTCAAAATATTTTCCTAATTTTGTTTAAAATTCTTTTTTTTTATAAGCTCTTCTATGCATTATAAAAAATCCCTTTTCCCATAAGTAAATATATCTCACTTTCCATCTTTATATGTTCTCTATGTTTAACCTTAGTTATGTATAAATTATATACAAGTGATATATTATACTAGTAGTATATATATAGATCTTAATTACTATTAGGGGCCTTTATAGTTAGCATTATTACTATAGAAGGGCTCCAAGACCTGAAAATTTGAGTTTATCACAAAGTGTCATGAAAGAAACATCTTTGGATGCCTTTTTCCCCTCAAATAAATAACCCTATATTTGTAAAGTCCAAAGACCATTCCTTCCTTGTAAATAGGAGTGCTGACCCTAAATATGTTGGGTTTGAAAACATTCCATCTTGGTGAAGAGGAGTGCTGATCATATACCCACTAGGTCCAAAGACCATTCCATCTTGGTAAAGGGGAGTGCTGATCATATATGCACTAAGCCCGAAGACCATTCAATCTTGGTAAAGAGGAGTGCTGATCATATATGCACTAAGCGCGAAGACCATTCAATCTTGGTAAAGAGGAGTGCTGATCATATATGCACTAAGCGCGAAGACCATTCCATCTTGGTAAAGGGGAGTGCTGATCATATACGCACTAAGTCCGAAGACCATTCCATCTTGGTAAAGGGGAGTGCTGATCATATATGCACTAAGTCCGAAGACCATTCCATCTTGGTAAAGGGGAGTGCTGATCATATACACACCAAGTCCGAAGACCATTCCATCTTGGTAAAGGGGAGTGCTGATCATATACACACCAAGTCCGAAGACCATTCCATCTTGGTAAAGGGGAGTGCTGATCATATATGCACTAAGTCCGAAGACCATTCCATCTTGGTAAAGGGGAGTGCTGATCATATATGCACTAAGTCCGAAGACCATTCCATCTTGGTAAAGGGGAGTGCTGATCATATACACACCAAGTCCGAAGACCATTCCATCTTGGTAAAGGGGAGTGCTGATCATATACACACCAAGTCCGAAGACCATTCCATCTTGGTAAAGGGGAGTGCTGATCATATATGCACTAAGTCCGAAGACCATTCCATCTTGGTAAAGGGGAGTGCTGATCATATACACACTAAGTCCGAAGACCATTCCATCTTGGTAAAGGGGAGTGCTGATCATATACACACTAAGTCCGAAGACCATTCCATCTTGGTAAAGGGGAGTGCTGATCATATACACACTAAGTCCGAAGACCATTCCATCTTGGTAAAGGGGAGTGCTGATCATATATGCACTAAGTCCGAAGACCATTCCATCTTGGTAAAGGGGAGTGCTGATCATATACACACTAAGTCCGAAGACCATTCCATCTAACTCCGCCTTTGCCGGTAACACATTCGATACATTATAAACCAAGACAATAGATTCCTCATGTATCAGTATAGCAGACACCTGTCATTCTTTTAACCTAAAAGTGAAGCTATTATTTCTGAATCTCCATAGCAAACAACAATTATTAATTCTGGAAACACTTATAACCGAAAACCACCAACCAACCTATCAATAGATGTGTATATATACCCGATATTTATAATAGCATATATTTGCCGGTCCCAAGCCCGGATGAAAAAGGAGGAAGGGGCGCAGTAACAAGCTCGCTAAAAAAACCTGGGCTCAGCTGGCCCGCCTGATAATACCCTGTAAGGGCTCCTAATGCAGAGATACAGGATGAGCAGCGTTTGTACTCCATGTTAGGAGCGGCTGCACATGGCGTCTGTTCCTCATGTCAGAGGCGGCCATTTCTTTTGGAGCTACGTCGGCCTGCCACTGAGTAGTGCTCCCAGTCTTAATGACAAAGGCAGACGCATTCTACTTCACACATTCATGATGGTTGTCAAACAAGCTTGATACTCTATTATGATTGAGTGGAGATAAGAAAGAAGAAGAAGACCATTCCATCTTGGTAAAGGGGAGTGCTGATCATATACGCACCAAGTCCGAAGACCATTCCATCTTGGTCAAGAGGAATACTAACTGTATACATATTTAGTTACAAGACCATTTCAGACTTATCGTTGAGTTCAAAGACCATTCCATCTTTGTCAAGTGTTGACCTTTGATGTATGGTCCGAAGACACGCTTATCACAGGAAGTGGTGAAAACTAATCTCCTTCAGTATGGCTTCCATTCCTCCAGAAAGGACTTAGCTGTTGTCACAGGTGTTGTAAAAGAAGACCCTAGCAGCAGCAGTATGATCCAAGAATCCATCTGGATCGTATTTGCCGTGGAACAACATCCGGCTGTCACGGTGCATGCCCGCGCTCCACGTGCCACTCGCTGATTGGATCCTCCCCCTTCAGTCTGATTGCCCCCTTTCTGGAAATTGTCTTTTTTTTTCTCTTATTTTACACCTGCACATAGCCAAAGACCTCAGTCGAAGTCTCTGGTTCATAAAAAATCAGCCGTGATAATGACTCAATAATCTACCAAATGAATATCTTTCGAGAAAATAGTCCGATCTTGTAATAAGTTCTTGAATTATCTTCAGATATTATCTTTTTTTTAATGGCATACGTTATTTTTCTACGTTACAATTATTTTAATACAATTCACGTGTACTGGGATAAGGGGTATAAATTATGAAAAAGGCATCTTCTTATCGTGCAACTGAAAGTTGCCGATGGCTTGCGCCATAATGCCTTTTTCATAATATTATAGACGTGTTTGATTCTTTTTAAAAAATAAATAATTTCTACTGCCCTTACTGCAATAAAAAAAGTAATGGGAGGGTCTGGCTCATGACCAGGTAGAATAGGGTAGGACAGTCGGGAACATATGAGCCAGGCCCTCCCATTAATTTTTCCATTGCAGTAAGAGCAGTAGAAATTGTTTATTTTTAAAAAGAATCATACGCGTCTATAATAGTTTCGAATTTTGATGACAATTTACGTATGATTACTACAAAAGATCTAGAGATTAAGCCACATTAAGTACTATGTTGAGAATAACAAAATAAGCTACAATATCCAAACAGTTATTACTATAAACCTATAGCTGGATTACTGCAATGTAGACGGCAGAGAAAGGAACATTCCCAAATATACTGATGGTTATGAAAATGTAGAGAACCACAGATTTATTATTACAAAAAAGACATCTCCTGACCACATTCACATGAACTTTTCATGTAAAACTTTTCACCTTTTCACATACAGATTTATTTTTTTAAATAGAGCAATTCATAAATAAATTTTTAATTAAAAATGTATATATTGGATTGAAACATCATTTATTTTACTAATATTTCAGTTGGCTGAACGCCAACCTTTTTCAAATTATGTTGCGCTGGGTTTGTTGTTGACACACATTAAAATGTTATAATACCTTGATAAAAGTTGGCGTTCAGCCAACTGAAATATTGGTAAAATAAATGATATATTGTTGCACCAAGTTGCGGCTTGGCAGACTCTTCAGCCTTGATTCTCTCCTGTGCTGGGTCTTGCATCTTACCAGAGCGTGTTTCAACCATCCTACAACTTTATAAAAGGGAATAACGAGATAAGTCTTCTTTAAGTAGCCTCCAGAATGATTTATTTCTTTTCTCACATCAAAGAGAGCAGTGAAGTCACACGTGTACCTAAATACAAATGATGATAATCTAAATAATCTGTTTTAAATAAATATCATAGAATATAAAAATAAATAAATATATAATTTAAATTTCAAATATATTAAAAATAATATAAGAAATACGCCATTAATCATGATGTAACAATATTGATCCAATATATGACATTCTAATTAAATACAGATATATGTAGAGCTTTTTTATTAACTTTTCTTCAAAGTGTGAAAGACATTTTAAATCAACTACAATGGAAATATCAGAAGATAATTGTAACACCTTGTAGACGTCTGGATAACTTATCATTGACCTTTTTATCAACTTATTTCTTCACCTTCTTCTTATCCATTTTCATTCTGACGTCAATATGATTAAATATCTTTCTTTTCTTCTATGATATCATTTCTATAAATGGAAACTTGGCGTTGTTTCTAGGTCTTCTTTGAGGTAATTGGCCTCAGATCCATCAAATCTTTAACAAAGACTTCCTTAATCATTTACTATTTGATGGTAGCCTCAAAAGAATAATTATATTTGTTATATCCAGGTAAAATATAATTAAATAATTAAGGTATTTTTAAAGGTATTGCGTAAAATTGGTATTTCAAAATGCAATTTTTGATTTATTATCTATATATTTAGGTATAGAAATATAGTAAAAAATGCGGGAAAAATTGTGAATAGAACGTTTTCCTTTAAAATAAAATTCAAAATGCGTAAATGTATTAATATACGTATATAGTTTTGAATTAGTTGTAGAACACATATTTTACGTTTTATTTTTCAAAAAGCTACTTAGATACATTGAAAACTTATAAATCAGAAGAATAATTGAAGGAAAAAAATTGCATATACGTTTTGTTGAATCTAATTTAGGCTCTATTTAACTCTATGTGTATGATTTTATATTGATAGAAGTAACAATAAAATTGATGTTGTTAAAGTGAAAACATTAGGCTTCTAGGAATAAGTTTTTTTTTTCCGTAAAGATAGAGGCTTTTTCGTAAAGATGGCCGGCATTCAGATTTATTTTTTAAAAAAGACACTTCGGTCAGTAAAAGTTCTAATTTTCTCAACGTTTCAACAAAAATCGTTTATCTTGATCAGGAGAAATAAATAAAAATAAAGCCTTTGGCAAGGTGTTATAAATTTTTTTTTGAATAGTGCTTTAGATGTTGTACTAAATTTTTAAAAATCCTGTGAGAACGCCCTTGCAAACTCAGAAAAAAAATTGCCGCTTTGCCAAATGCTTTATTTTTATTTCTCCTGACGAAGACAAAAGATTTTGTTGAAACGTTGAGATAATAAAACCCTTTACTCTGGCCGAAGTGTCTATTTTTGAAAGAAAAGAAATGTTTCTTTTAATTATATATAAAAGAATAAAATAATATATAACGAAACCTATACTTGGAAACCAAATGTTTTTACATTAATATTGTCACTGAATAATTATTTTAAATATTCTGTTGTTTATCATCATGAATATTTGCATAGTCATCACCCCTTACCATGCTTGTATATTATTACAATAGACTCATTCTAGAATCTTTAATCTCCAAAGACAATAATAGCATAAACAGAAGATCTACCCCAACAGTTCCAGCATATTCAACGCAGATGATGCCAACCCCCATTGAAACTGTATCCTCTACAACTGGAAACTATTTTTTTTTTCTTTTTTTTAAATGTATTTATCTGAATCTCTATTGTATCTGTTGCACGCCTTTGCGGAGCCAGTGGCCTGATGAAGCGTGACCACGTGAAAGCTTGCCTCCCGATACCTTAATAAAGAAACTCTGCAAATATTTTAAATTTAACTCAATTATATTATTACATGTAAATTCAATTTATAAAGAGTTTGAATTCTAATCAATAAATTATTTTTACTTAAACTTTTGTAATACTCGTTATCACTACCGTGACAATATTGATACAAGAGATTATTTTATTGAAAATTGATATCAAATCTAAAATATAATTTTAGAAAATGCGAAGACTTGTGTATTGGTAACAGATAATTGTTCTAATTGACAATGTTATTTATCATCATCATACTTGTATATAATTCAGACCAAATAAAAAGCTATCATCTTGTGTCGCCTGCTGACCTTTCTTAAATCCCACAAGCCATCGAGGATATAACAACTTATTTATCAAATATAAAAGAGGTAAACTCTACAAAAGTTTTATTTATTAAATATATGGTAAGCCTTCGAACAACTTTCAAAATTATCTATTTCTCCTCAGCATTCACAGATTGGTGGCTGGCAGTATTCCTGTTCTCTTAGAGCATCCTTTTTATGTCTGGTCTTTTAATGGTATGTTATTCTTTCTAAATTTGTTCTCTCATCACAATATATTTCAGATAAACACCTTGTAAATATAAATTTGGTCCGTAGATTAGTGAACTACTTCACTATGATATGCTACTCCGTGGCTAGAAACAACCTAAGAAGACCTCTGAGATCTGAAACACAACTACACAACATGGGAAAGCCTCAATAACTAAGGAAACCAAGAAAGCCTCTGTTACTAGGACAACCTAAGAAATACTATGTGACTAGGTCAAACTATGAAGGCCTCTGAGACGAGGACAACCTAAGAAAGTCTCTGTGACTAGGGCAACATAGAAAGGCCTCTGTGACTAGGGCAACATGGAAAGACCTCTGTGACTAGGGCAACTTGAGAAATACTATGAGACTAGGACAACCTAAGAAAATCTCTGTGACTAGGGCAACATAGAATGGCCTCTGTGACTAGGGCAACATGGAAAGACCTCTGTGACTAGGGCAACCTAAGAAATACTATGAGACTAGGTCAACCTAGAAGGGCCTTTGAAACTAGGGCAACCTAAGAAAGCTTCTGATACTAGGGCAATCTAAGAAATACTCTGAGAATAGGGCAACTTAAGAAAGACTGAGACTAAAGCCACCTAAGTATGAAGACCTTCGAGACTGGACAACCATGGAAGGCCTCTTAGACTAGAGTCGCAACCTATGAAGGCCTCTACCGGCACACGATTGTCCCAGGACCTGGTCATGCGGAGCGGGACGCTAATGACTTGCGTGGGGGGACCGGGGCCCTTTGTTGTGGGGTGTCCTTCCGGCGGAAGTCCGGAGATTCCAGGAAGTCGGCCTCTTTCCGCGAGATGGATCGGTCTAGTAAAGCCATCTTGACTTCTCATGAATATATAGGTCAGACCGAATACTTTCTATAGAAACATTGATAGAACCCGGCCCCAGTTATAATTGAGGAAAGTTTTTTCTTTAGAGGAATGGAATCAACACCTTTCTATCAAATATTTTGAAGGAAAATGTCGAATTTTGATATCAATGGCCTCCCTAGAAGAATACCGCTGTCCTAGTAGCGATGGTACCTTTGTCCGAGATTGGGTTTCTTCTAATTTTGTTCTTTTATCTGTCCATCATTGCGGTCGCCACGGAGAACGGGAGATTCTGAGGCGGCCATTGCTCACTTCGAGAATCTCCTTTACTGTAGATACCTTCAGGAACAGCCAAGCCTGTCCTTCAGAGACTGTCTACAATATGGAGACTCTTGGTGTCTTCTGAAGGTAGCTTCATTTGGAATTTGGATCAAGTCAGGTCAAGTTATTTTTTATTTTAGAAGTGTCGTAATCGACAGGTGTGTGTGTCTAGGTTCGTCAGTATTTCCATAAAATTTTCTTGTACTCACCACAGAATTGTTAGCATGCATATATTCACTACAATTTATATTAAATCTAGAAACAAAAAAAAAAAAAAAACAAGTTGGGGTCATTCAACTTTATTCAACTATAAATACAAAGCGCGATGTCCCGCCAAGGACACTGGCGCCCAAAGGAAAGCAATACAAGAGAGAGCGAGAGAGAGGGAGAATCTATTTATATATCCAAAAACATATGCACAAAGGCATTTACCATATTCTTGAAATTGGTTTCAAACAAGCATACTATATACATAGGTAATTTAATTTAAACACACCTCAAAACAAAGAAAAAAGGAAAAAAAAAATAATATATACAGCACATAGTTAATTATACCTAACACCTGAGATTATTTAAAAACTTTGATATAAATTTACAAAATCTATTGAATTCAATGTATGAATACCTGGTGGATATCAGTTCTCTTGGATCGGTACAGAGAATACCGTTATTGAGTCTGTAGTCTTAAAATGCTGGGCACTTAAGTAAAAGATGAGTAGAATCTTGAATGCGGCATCCACAAAAACAGCCCGGATCCTCCGATGCGCGGATTCTTTCCAGAAAACACCCGAAATTACCATGGTTGGTTACAAATTGTGTGTTGTGGAAATTAGGGCGAAAATAATTTGGAATACCCCGGTTGAAAAAACTTGTAAATGTCTCGTTTGTATTATTCAGTAAGAGCAACATTCTTTCGTCTATATAGGATTTAATTATAAAGGGAATATCGATGTTGTATTTTTGCTTGTCCTCGAACGATAAGTTATTCAAGTCAAATTTCATATTTTTTGCTTCAATGTAATCTGCAATCAATGGAGTTTTAGCCAAACTGTGAACACAGTTGTACGAAGTTGTCTTGTATGCTTGTATGCTCCATATTAATATCTGATATTGCATTGAGTTTAATTTTTGTATCGATTTTTTATTTACAAATTTGAACCATATTTCTGATCCATATGTTAAAGTTGATCTGAATAAAGATTTATACAATGTAATTATTTTATGGGAGCTCAGACCCCATGATTTGCTGCAAAGAGAGAATAGAAATTTTTTTATTCTTTGAGTTCTGCTCACTATTTCCTCTATATGAAAAGCAAAATTCAGTTTATTTTTTCCTCTATGATTTGCAATTGTTATTCCTAAAATTTATTATTTTTTGTACTGGTGTAATTAATCCACTTTTAAATTTAACTGGGATCTTCTCTTTATTATGCAGATATAAAATGTTTGTTTTTTCGGAACTGATTTCTAACTTGTTCTTAATACACCATAATTCGATAGTATTTAATGTTTCCTCTATATCTATTTTTAGTGATGGTAGATCTTTATTCCAGCATATTACCGATATATCATCCTAGTAACAAATCAACTCCCAATTGGGCACCTGAAAATTCATCAGCAAATCATTCAGTAAAACTGTCCATAGAAGTGGAGAAAGCGGACCGCCCTGAGGACACCCCTTGGTAATTGTCTTTGAAGTTGTTAAATTGTCGTAACTGAAAGAAATGGTCCTGGAATTTAAATATGATTGTAGAATTTTGATCAATTTTTCCGGGGAATTATCTGAGTCTATTCTTTTGATTATCGCTGGCCACCAGGCATTATCAAAAGCCCCCGAGATATCTATTGTAACTAGTGCAGACAGTTCTTTTTGTTTATGCTCCATTACTACATCGATTATAGTATTCAAAGCAGTGATAGTTGACTTAGACTTGATAAATCCGTGCTGCCTCGGGCTTAACAGATTGTTTTGAATATAAAATTGATATATTTTATTTTTGAGAATATATGTGATATCTTGGGACCTCTGGGACCAGTGTTACCTGATGCTAGACGAACCTCGATGTCAACTCTCCCGTGCAGTCGTGGTGGAAGGCGACACAGCTGGGCCAAAGGTGAAATAAACAAACAGAGATTCCACTAAGAAGCGTCTGACGTCAAGAAGGAATGGGATGAGGGGAGAGAGGGATCTTTAGAGCAAGTGTTACCGTTGGGATCCAAGCGAAGACTAACAATTCTAGGTCCTCGATTTAACACCACGACCTTGCTTCTTTCTAATTGGCTGACCTATTTAGGTGATTCTTTCCCAATTGGCGGGACCATGCCACGTGGCCTTTGGCTATTGGTTGACCTACTTAGGTGATGTCTTCTGTAATTGGCCTTGCGGCTTTCTTTGATGGAAAATACGTCCGGTCTTGGCCAGGAAGTACGGGGCGTTACTCGACTTTTATAACTTCTGCGTTATCAGATACGCCCGGTTCTGTCAGGAAGTATTGACTTGTAAATTATTTATAGTTGGGCTGGTTTTAAGCCTCTTTTGCTAGGCCTTGCTTCGACTTCTGTCCTAAGCCTGATTAGTTTTAACCTTAATTTTCTCCTGTTAGTCTCCATTCCTTCTATCTGTACAGTTGTTATACTTTATTAGATTCTTACGCGGTACAGATTGATGTTAGTTGAGGCTTTCTATGTGCAGTACATAAGAAGTTATATACAGTCATGGGGTGGAACATGTGGTAGTAGATATCTAGACTATTTACAACAATTCCATGGTCTTCAATCATCACAGATGGCCCCGGATGTGAGAGGGTTCATATGGAGGGATTTAAGAGAGCGGAATAGGAAGACTGTTATTAAGGAAGTAATTTTTAAAAAATTAATTGAAATGAGTTGGTAAATAACATGGGGTTGATTTCTGTATATCCATAAGAGGTAATAAAGCATAAACAACTAATATTAAACATACAAGTAAAACAAAAATAGGAATAAAAGAATTAATAGAGAGCATATAATGACGATAGGTAAAAATAAAAATGAGTTGATGGGAAAATCATGATCTCTTCGTGATGGGCGTTAGAAAGGGTTGAGGGGTTAGTTATTACTTGGTTGAGGCAATGTCACTTTGACTCAAGTCCCAAACCATTTAATGTGCACGGCGCGGAGAACCTAGGCCATGTTTCACATGTAAATTTAAGGACCGAATAAAGTTACAGTACCACAATCGAAAAGTAAGATAAGGGTGATTGTTATGGGTTTTATTAATTAGTCGTTAAGACGTACGCATGCAGGATAAAGAGGGCGAAGATCAGTGACCAGAAATCAAAGTTTTAATTAGAGTCGTCAGGGGCTTAGCGAGAAAAAGAGTAAAAAAAAAAAAAATGTGCCAGCGTGTGGCATGAGAGTGCCCTGGAATAAAAAAAAAATACAATTTGCACGTATCCAAGCCAGAAGTAGGGATAGGTAAATTCGGGGGACGGTGTGACAAGATTGTTAATTACGAAATCAAAGTAGGTCAAGTCTAGCCTGCGAAGGAGTTAAAAGTTCCTGCGGAAAAGGGTTAGTATTTATTAAGAAGTAACCTTTAAAGTGGTTGTTTAAGAGGTTATTAAAGATTGCCCTGTTTTTAGATCGTGATTTTTAGTTTGATTATAAAAGAATATATCATTGAGATATGAAATTGCGAAATTAAGGCTTTGCATATAGCGTTAAAGGATTTGAAAAATCGAAAATAGAATTGCGAAGTTAAATGCAAAGTAATCTTTAAAAAAAAAAGTAAAAATAGTGATGATATGATACAAAGATTAACACACTACAGCAGTATATAAGGGGTAATAGAAAGTGAAAATATTAAATGAAAATTAAAAATGAGCAGTAATATACTCGATAGCATTGACATGGTAGCGGAAGATGAAACAATGTAAATAACATCTAATTTATAAAGTGAGAAAAAATATAAAATGATAAATGCAAATTAGTGATATAAACATGAAATATAAACTTGAGATTATTAGATATGATATGAAAGATAAAATATAAAGTTGATTATAAAATAGAGTCATAAAGCAAAAGTAAATAAGTTTTGGTAAAGAAAAATAAAAAAAAGACAATTATCTAAACTAATTGGTTGACGTAAAAAAAAAACAATTATAAGAGCTATATAATGATTATATAAAGGATATTAAAATGAAAAATTTTAAAAAAATGTTCATCGAGAAAGACGAGCAAGTAAGATTATACATAGAAATTATATCGTGAAAGAATGGAAAATTGTAGGCCAAATGAATGTTCCTGTTTTTTTTTTAGGATGGGCGGAGAGAGCTTTAAATTGTCCTCGATCGATATCTTTGGTCTTGTTGGCCTAAGTTTTTCTAACTTATCGAATTTGTTTTATGTTTGACGCGACTCGTGGATCACATTGTTTCTAACTGTGAAACTAACTGAGTCCTAATGTTGTCGATTTTTTAAACTTATGTGGGTGTGTGTGATTTTTGTAGGTAAAATGTTGTCTTTGGCACGCACTAATATTTAATTTAATAGCTGACGAAAGTTCATTAGAGAACACGGGGGATAGCGGTGGGTCGTAACAAGACGTCGGCTGTTTGTTTGCTCATCTCCCCTCGAATTTATTATTAGCGAGTTCCGGCGCTGGCGGGCATATTTATTTGGGTCAGAGGCCCTTTGTGGGGCAGCTTGCTTGGTGGTTGTTTTCCACCTTTGTAAACGCGGTTTTCTGATGGCCATGAATTAGTGACATTGGGTATGTTAATTCGAACTACGCTCGGAGATTTTATTTCTATAATTGTAAACGCAAAAGCGTTTTGATTTGTCACGTTTGGTGACAAGCGTTATGGGATTGACATAGGGAGATACAGAGGTTGAAATTATCCTGTGTTCAAGCATTTGTTCGTTTTGTGTTTGTATTTCGAAAATTCGGATATTGTATCTGTTGATATTAAATCGAATGGTTTTTGGCGGACTTAGTAAAAATGTTATTCATTGATATCGGGTTAGAATTGAATGAAATTGCGACTATCTACGTGGACAATGTGTGGTTAAATGTGTCACAGGCGTGCTGAAGGCGTCTTTGGCCTGAAAATTGAAAGAGTTTAGTGGTGTGGCGCTGTGACACGAAGCGAAAAAATTGTAAATGAAAAGGTGTCACGTGAAGTCTTTGTTTTGTACAAAATCTAACCTGTTACACTAAGAATAACAAATTTACTAAAGTCATGGGTGCTGGTTGTACAAACATATCTAGAATTTTTATATTATTAGTGGATATGACACGTTTAATGTGAGAAAAAAAAAGATTGTGTGTGTTTAGTAGGGCGACGTTCTAAAGCTTGTGTGGCTCGAAATTTGATTTGGGTGTGAAGTCGCGCATTGAAAATTGTCGTCAATTGGAAAAAGTTATGTGATAGGGTGTTGTTTATTTTGTTGAGAGCGATTTGTCGATATTTAAATATGCATGTGAAAGGAAGGAGTGTAGTTATGTGGGAATTTAACGATTGGAATAGTTTTGGAAGGCTGTGACTTAGGTTATTTCTGTCTAAAGCTATGAAAGAAAAAGGACATAGGGGCGTTGAAAATGGGATTAGGAACATTATAATGAGGTTAAATAAGAGTGTCGGAGTTCACCACGTGTGAGCAGCCCGTTCCAGGAGGGGAAAATTTAGTAAATGGGACAGTTGTATTAACCTGTCCATGGAACACGTGTTGCTTGCACGAGGTGAGTTTTTACAAGGTAGTTGGTAGAAGTACATTATATTGATACAGGAGTAGCTGAGGACAGTTTATAATTAGTAGAAATCGTTTTACGGAATTTAGGGATAAAATGCCAAAAGGCAAGGGTGTATCGATGATATGGAATTTTAGATTCCGCGTTATGTTACTTATTTTTAAGATCAAAAAGATATAATCTATGGTGAAAATGTTGTTAGCTATGGCATTAATAGTTAAGTTAAATGGATGGACAGGTATTTTTCTTTTACAAACTGATTTCTATTATTTTAAAAGTATTCTGCATAATTATAGCGATAGATGCTTCTGTATAAAGTAGTAGAGTAGGTTTACATCATTGGACAGTTCAGTTCGAACGAGAAATTGTTCAATAAAAATTATAGAAGGAGGAACCTACTGTTGTGTGGTCTTGTATGTCGGGACAGTCCTGGTCTTGTGTCGTGGTTGGCGGATTCTTGGGAAGGTCAGAGTTCATTGCTTGCGCTGGGCTCGTGGTTTAGAGATGGTCGGGGGAGCAGGTAACATACGCTCGTCAAGAAGGAATGGGATGAGGGGAGAGAGGGATCTTTAGAGCAAGTGTTACCGTTGGGATCCAAGCGAAGACTAACAATTCTAGGTCCTCGATTTAACACCACGACCTTGCTTCTTTCTAATTGGCTGACCTATTTAGGTGATTCTTTCCCAATTGGCGGGACCATGCCACGTGGCCTTTGGCTATTGGTTGACCTACTTAGGTGATGTCTTCTGTAATTGGCCTTGCGGCTTTCTTTGATGGAAAATACGTCCGGTCTTGGCCAGGAAGTACGGGGCGTTACTCGACTTTTATAACTTCTGCGTTATCAGATACGCCCGGTTCTGTCAGGAAGTATTGACTTGTAAATTATTTATAGTTGGGCTGGTTTTAAGCCTCTTTTGCTAGGCCTTGCTTCGACTTCTGTCCTAAGCCTGATTAGTTTTAACCTTAATTTTCTCCTGTTAGTCTCCATTCCTTCTATCTGTACAGTTGTTATACTTTATTAGATTCTTACGCGGTACAGATTGATGTTAGTTGAGGCTTTCTATGTGCAGTACATAAGAAGTTATATACAGTCATGGGGTGGAACATGTGGTAGTAGATATCTAGACTATTTACAACAATTCCATGGTCTTCAATCATCACATATATTTTTTTTTTCAAGAATCTTTGAAAAATTTGATAATAAAGATATCGGACGGTAGCTTTTAGCTGATTCATAATTGGTTTTGCCGGGTTTGGCTATTATTTTGAGTGCTGCTGTTTTCCATTTTTTGGGAAGTATCCTATTTGAATGCATTTATTAAATATTGAGTGTAAAATCGGAAGTATTAGTTGAAAAGCATTCTTTATCATATTATTACTAATATAGTCTGGACCAGGAGATTTATTTACATTAATTTTGTCGATTAGCTCTTCTATTTCTTTCTAATGAATATTGCATGAGTTGGAGTTTGTAAAATTCGGTATATAGTTCCTTAATGATGTATGGTGAGCAGTATCCGATATAGTTGTTTCATCAGGAATTAGTTCTTTAACCAGATCTTTTATTAGAGTTTCTTTAGAATCTACTGGTGCATGTTCAATTATTGGTAATCCCTTTTGTTGATTTGGGGGTCATACTACTCCTGACTGTATTTCTATAAATTCGAATATGTTTTACCGCTGAATAGAACGATTGTAAAACCTGTCATGATCTAAAACATGTTAAATACAGCTAAAACCATATGGTTATATAGATACCTAGTACATGTGTTTGAACCTGGGTTAAATGCTAACTCACGTTTTACAGTAATTTTTCTCAGTTCCTTGAGTATCCTATCAAGAAACATGATTTATGGTTTAATACATATAGCTACATATATTTTTATTTGATATTTTGTTTATTAGATTTATATATCATAAACTATATCACTTTACGTGTTCTTGGATCATGGTGTCATGATCAACAAAAGCTGCATCCCTACACCCTATTCCATGAGATCTATCCCGAGGAGCATAGACTCCTGGAAGTTATGTATAATCTTTGCACAAAAAGGATAATAAAAACAATAAGATATCACTTTACTATTTAAGTTCACATTGTTTTTCTTGTTTACAGAGATTTTTCTCATTATAAATTCCATTGCTTTTTTTTTTTCTGGTTAAGGTCATCAAATTAGCAAACTATACTTGAGACTTCTCAGATCCAACTCAAATTTGATTAAAAGAATGGTTGATCGTTATGGCAACCAAGATGACGCTATAGAATCACTTGGTTGAGACAAGATGAATCTGAGGTACAGCCGCGAAGACTTCCGAGAATTCCTGTACATCTTCCAAACTCTCTACACCCAGGCTGCCGTCATCAATGTCGAGTTCCTGACTCTCTACACCGAGGCCAGTCAGAAAGTCTCTACAGGGGTAGATCCTGAATCTCATCTACTTCTCAGCATCTACAGATCCTTCCAAGTCAAGTACAAATCGCTTCTTGAATTCCTTATCAAAGCCATGGCCCAGACGTCCCGCGAGACTGCAACAGGAGATCTGGATTGTATAGTAGACCTTGGAGAAAGAGGTCTTGTAACTCTAAGAGATAAGAACACCTTCATTAGGAACTTTCTCAATTCTAAGGCATCGTCGAAAAGTCCTAAATAGACAGCCTTATCTACTTGGTGATCTGATGTTCTTTCTATGGAAGCTTGAATATATATATACAATCTACGTGTTAATGCATTTCTGTCAGATAAAATATTAGTTAATTTTTTTTTCAAATATTCATTCTCTAGGAGGTAACTTCTCAATTTATTCTTTAGAGTGTGATGTTTAATAAGGCCATTTCATAAACGAGGTATATGTTTTAAGCATTTATAAAACTAAGAAATATTCCTAAAATTTATTTTTCTCTCAAACAATGTGTCTAGATTATTCATCTAGAGAACTCGAAATAAATTTTATTACACGGAATACAGAGAGAGATCGGCTAAATAGCATAGATATTCCTGGTCTATCTTCGAGGTGGTCTCTCATTGGAGCTTGGTTTGGGTTCAAATCATGTATGATTTTACAATGATAGTTGCTCATCAAACGGTTTGCTTATAGGAGGATTTTTGTCGTATAGAATAGGACATAATTTAGGTATTTAGCTCATGCCATGACAAGAATAAGGTGTTTATTCTCTATGTAACAAAAGAGAAGATTCCACACCAATCTAACGGTACGTTGTTTTCATTAAAATCTGGGCCAGATTTGAAACCACAGGCCTTTTTTTTCATTCTCTTATCTAAATTGTAATTACACCTATGGACAAAACTTAAGGAAGTTGTACCTTTTATCATGTATATCGGGATTCAGACAATAACTCTGAAAGTTATTACAGTGACTTTTATTGAAGACACACGATAAAGCCAAGTGTGAACACAATTTCCTCTGTCTCCTTCAAAACAACAGATGACCGGTAACATAAAAGAATTTTCACTCAGGTTTTGTCCATTAGTGTATGTTTTAGTAAGGAGTTTTAGGTAAGTAGACCCGAAGAAGAGTGTTGATAGAAAGCTAGCCCAGGTAAAAGAAACGTGCCGTTATTGCCGGCTGGGTGTAGGAATTGAGAGAGACACTGGAAAACAAAATTAGAAGTTTGACTCATGAAATATTCTCAGATGGACATTGGTATTCAAGAATATCGAAAGCCTTTTATCAAGACGATTGGTCTTACCTAGTCTATTCCAAGAAGGAAAAATCTAATAATGTTAGAAGGTATCAATAAGTAATTAATTGATCTTCTATATATAGTCGTGGTGGAGAGACATTACAGCCAATTGCATGTCTTCTAGTCATCTTCTTTTATATATACAGTAAAACCTCCATGAGAGGACAGTAGCGCTGTCAAATTATATTCACAAACATTTTCAGTTTTTCTGTTCAGTTTTTAGCGGGAAGAATGTTGTCTTCGTTTGTTAGTGAACCAATCTCTCACGCCTTCTCATTCGACGAATGTGGCCATGTCTGTATATAAGAGGGGACTAAGGGAATGCACAGGGAGGAGGGGGGGGGGGGGCAGAGCGAGGAGAATAGGTGTGGAGACGCTTAAAGTGTTTTTATAGGTGATTTTTCCATGTCTGGGGATCTCTTCGCATCCCGGTGTGACCCGAGTCCGATCCCTACCAACGCTATAATAAAGAAAAGTACTGTTTTGTTTTATTTTACCAATCGTGAGTTTTATTTACTCCCTTCTTGTTGTTGGTGTTGTACTCTTGAGTGTACGCTTTTCTGTGTATTAAGTTATATTTACTTTAGGCCCTAGTATATTCCATTTTTGTGTGATAACCTCTAATAGTAACTTTTGTCAGCGCAAGAGGACACCTCTCTACAAAGGACAGTTTTCATTTGCAAAATTGCCATTTTACTATTGTGTAACTCTCAGGTAAGAGGACACCTCTCCCTAAAGGACACTTTGGCTCTGCAATTAGGTGTTGTCCTTTACAGGGAGGTTCTACTGTATTTCAAGATAAAAAAAAATGTATATCCTGACCACGTTCAAATTAACTTTTTAGATGGTAGAGCGCCATCTAGGGGAATAGAAATTAACTAAACGTTGATTTAGTCTGTTTCCTGATATTTGTCCAACCCATCTTCTCGATAAATCAAGAAAAGCCAACTAAGAACGCGTTTCAGTCTGTTGACCTTCGTCAGCGGGCGATGTAGGTTGTACCTCTACGACCAAAAATATTTTGGTCCCAGAGGCTTCTTGAGAAATCGAGAAATGGTTATTTGAGGCCAAACTTGCGTAAATATATTTCAAGATATATATTCCCAACTCTTCGTGATGAGCTGTGGAACTTAACAAGTAGACAAAGTTCTCACATCGATCTATGATTTAGAGAAAAGCTTGTAAATCTTTGGCATATTAGGTTAATAGGCAAGCTGCCACTTTAGAAATTGATATTCTGAAAATGTATTTTATCTTGATTCCATTTAATATTATTTTTCTAAACATTTGAGGTTTAGACTTTTAGTTGCACGATCAGTAAATGTTTTTTTTTTCTTAATTTATCCACCTGATCCAAGTAGAAATTCACTTTTGTACTATTTTTTCGCATTTGAAGTTTAGCCTGGCAAACTCTGGGTCAATATAGTTCTATTCAATAAAATCAATGACAAATTTATGGACATTGTAAAAACAAATTGTCCAAAATAGCAGAGTGAATTAATATTCAATCAATAACATATTTAGAACTTTTTCTTGTTTTTTTTAGAAGGAAAACACTTCGTATGTAAATGCACGAATAATCTTTTGAATTTTCCTTGTGTCTTATGCAGAAAAACTTTTACTTCAACATTTCCTTAAAAGTATTGTGGATAGTTCCTATTAAAATTTGTACTTGCATGCTGAGCACATATTTTTGTTTACTTTCCTTCCTCAAATATTTAAAATTACTCTGTGCTTTGTTCATAGAATATTTATCATCATCACGTTCACACACACATTTTTAAGGATTATCATTACATCTTAAAATGGCTATCCATTTATTGTATAATTTTGCAGATATTTTTCATGACCACATGCAACGTTGGATAATTACCTGAAGTACTATAAATCAAGAAGACAAAGATGAAGAGAATATTTTATTTCGGTTGAGAAGTTCACTTGTAGAAGTATAGAGATGGCCGACACCTTGTATAAGCAAAACTCAAATTAACGAAATTCTTCACCTTTTTAGTGATTCATAATCATATATATTCTTCTTTTAAACATTTTATATTATAAACATTCTATTGAATTGTATCAAATCCTTCAAAAAATACCTCTTGGAAAACCCCAGGACTATAATAAAAAAAAAACTGAAACAATTAGACGTAATGGAGATCGTTCAAACGACTTGAGGAATAAACAATAACAGATTGTAAACATATGCCTTCTGGGATTTTTATCTTGCGCTAAATCACACATTCGATAGCCATTCTAATGCTAGGACCTAACAAAATATAAAAAGACAAGAAAGAATCGAAATGTTTCAAGACCAAACGATACCAATCCATCTTCATTCCAACTGTCACAGATTGGAAGCTCGGATAATGAGTAATTTTACACCAAAGACCGATATCACTTTTAAAAATAGAGCAATCCATAAATAAATCTATAATTAAAAGGCATATATTGGATCACAATTTCATTTATTTTACCAATATTTCACTTGGCTGAACGCCAACCTTTATCAAGGTATTATAACATATTAATGTGTGTCAAAGGTATGAAGAGTCAAAACATTTAGATCAAAAGTAATTCTTATCTTTACTTAAAAAAAAAAAAATATCAAACCTTTGTCATCAATATAAATGACTTTTTTTGTTCTTATGTTGATAAATTATTCACAGACATAGCAAATATTAGTCTATTAGATGTTTGCAGATTCCTGGCGCTACTCTATTCACCTATATAAAGTATATATACAGTAGAACCTCCCTGTAAAGGGCACCTAAATACAGAGCCAAATTGTCCTTTAGAGAGAGGTGTCCACTTACCGGAGAGTTGCCTAATAGTAAAAATGGTAATTTTGCAAATGAAAACTGTCCTTTGTGGAGAGGTGTCCGCTAAAGGGGTGTCCGCTAAAGGGAGGTTCTACTGTAAATCAAATTACCACATACATGTAATGCTAAAATATCTTAATACCACATTTCAATTACCTGGCTATAAAAGAAAACTTTTTGGAGCATAATTGGTATTTCTGTACTTTCTCAATATGGGGAAACTGTGTAACATTTAACAACATTTAAGAACAGAAATACTGTTACATAGTTAAAGTGAAACATCAGACTTCTAGGGAGCTTTTCCCTAGGCCTGATGTTTTTACTTCAATATGTTTGTCGTGGTGAAGCTCCTTAACCGTTAGACAAGACCAAGTATTTCTTTCTCCTCAGTCCGTCCAGAGATGGTAGTTCTACATCTTAATAAAATATCTTCTCTGATTAATCCAAGAGAAATGCAACGTGATCTGGGGAGGCTTTCTAGGTATTGAACTTTTAAGCAGTTTCTATCTTTTTGTTATTTTACTTCCATATTGATACAAGGAGTTATTCCATCGAATTCTTACATAGTATAATCAATGAGCAGAAAACACACACACAAATAAATAATAAAAAAGTTACAAAGAAATTCAGCATAGCACAAATTCGTACCTAACCATCCCTACTCCAACGTTCAACTTGATGTGTATATTTAAGTCAGGTCAAATTTTCTGCCCCACTGGGTGAAAAATGAAAGGACTTGTCATCCTGCTTGAGGTCCTTATGGAAAGGAAAACTTTCTCGACACAGTTTTTAGCAACTTTTCCTTTTTGTCAATATGTTTTATTCATGTTTTTTTACAAACCCATTGGAGCAAATTCGTCTAAAAATTGTTCAATGTATTTTATCGAAATATATTTAACATGATTTCCAATATAAATAGATAGTGTTAATAACAAATAAAATCTATAACAATAAATTTCTGTCAATGTGTTTATTTTTTCATAAATCATACAATATTATCTTTACAGACCTTTATCTAAAAAAGAAACACATTTCCAGAAATTTGTTACACATTATATCGATAGATGGCAATTAAAATTTTATAAAAAGTAAATAAAATGTTAAATGCAGAACTTTAGTTTAAATATCTTGAGCTTTATATATAGCCAGAATCGTTTACAGATAGCATATTTCATGCCCTCTACACATATAACTTGTAATACAATATAATGCACTGCGGCCTGTGATTGTAAAACGACACTTGAAGTTACACCGCATGAGTTTCTTTAATGCAAAAAATCAAAATTTATTTCAAGGTGAAATATTGACTATTTCTAACCTTTTTATATGAGGTATGAAAGGGTAAATTATGAAGAGTAATGATGAACGGAAAAATAAAAGTGTCCAGGGATGGGAAACGAACCCACAATGTTCCGCTTACCGGGCAGATGCCATGTTCACTTCGATTTCCATCCCTGGACACTTTTATTTTTCCGTTCATCATCCGTTAGAAATAGTCAATATTTCACCTTGAAATAAATTTTGATTTTTCGTTGAAAAGAAACTCATGCGGTGTCGTTTTACATATAACTTGTCTTCTCTTTGGGAAAAGTGATAAGCAAAGAATTGATTCTCTATGGATAAAACTAAGAAAGATCTTCAAATTAAAGGTACTTCGCTCAGTAAATCTTTTTTTTTATTGTCTCGACGTTTCGACAAAAATCTTTTGTCCTCGTCATAAAAAAAGATTTACTGGCCGAAGTATCTTTAATTTGAAGAACTATGAATTCCGGCCAGGCAGCCTCTATCTTTACGATAACTGAGAAAGAAACTTAAACTGTAGAACAGTTGGGCAGTTGGTAATCTATGGTAAGTTCCCGGAGTCTTAGTTAGCCATGTATTTGGTTATCAAAATTAATCGCCATCTCAATTAATCAAAAAAGGCGAAGATCTGACCATTGTTTATCGTGGTGAAGTTCCTTAACCGTTAGACCAGACCAAGTATTTTTCTCTCCTCAGTCCGTCCAGAGATGGTATTGGGTTGATGCAAAAATAATGGCCGATTTGTAGTGAGAACTATAAAAAGCAATAACTCGTTACAAGCAAACCTTTATTAATCAAAATAAAAACCATTGGCATCGATACATCTTTGCCAACGAGAGCTGGTATATTCCAGTTTTATCTGGAGTTCTAGAGGCAATGAATTCATCGAAGGACGTTTCGGCATCACCTTGGTTTTTAAAGCATTTTTCACCCAGAAAGTTGGCGAGATGCTTAAAAAAGTGGTAGTCGGTAGGCGAGAGGTCGAGCGAGTATGGTGTAGGTATGGTAGGTGTATGGCGAATATTTATACACCTAAAGAAAATATATTTTCTGATTAATCTAAGAGAAATGTAACGTGATCTAGGAAGGCTTTCTAGGTATTGAACTTCAAGCAATTTCAATCTTTTTGTTATTATTATATTTAGGTATTTTAGAGTATTTTGATATAAATATAAATGAATCATATCTAAACATACCCCATGGCTCATTTTATTCTTACATAATTCCAACCAACCAGTGTGTGAGAACATGTATCCATACTTTGTAAGTGCATTTGAACGATATCAACTTATGTGTAAAGTGGCATATTGTGCATAGTTATGTGAAATGTGGCAAGTATAAGCAGCTAAAACTCACCAACCATCATGTAGAAGCGTTTTCTTTGGAGTAAAGATATTGTGCTGCTCAGATTATCTGGATGTTGCTAGGAGCTAGCCTGGAGTGCCAATAGCTCTCGGTAGACACCGACTATAGATAATCAGTGTCATCTATACCAATGTTTTATCAATTGTCTACCATTTCATCAAAGATGGTTTGAATGTCGATAGAAAATATTGAGAAGGTCCAAGATTTTTCAAGATACGTTCATCATCACACTCAACTAAATCAGTATTTTTAACATAGACTGCCATTGTTTTGTTATGCTTGAATGTAAATAGAAGATAAAGATTAGAGGTCTCTCTCCAAGAGTTTTCAGGAGACGTCCAGTATCATAAACAACTAAATCAGTATTTTTAACATAGACTCCCATTGTTTTTATATGGTTTGAATGTAAATATAGAATATGTAGATGAGGTATCTTTTTCTACAATAGTTTTCTGAAGGCGTCCAGCATTACACAACCGAATCAGTATTTTACCATAGACTCCCATTTTTTGTTATGGTTTGAATGTAAATAGAAGATATAGATGAGGTCTCTCTCTCCAAGAGTTTTCAGGATAAGTCAAGCATCACAGACAACTATATCCTTATTTTTTCTATAGTCTATGATTGTTTTGATATGGTTTGAATGTCTATAGAAGGTCCAAAAGTTTTCAGGAGACGTCCAGAATCAAGCACAACTATATAAATATTTTTCAATAGATATCATTGTTTTTTGATATGGTTTGAGTGTAGATATATGGTCTATAAAGGTCTAAAGGTATTTTGAGGGACGTATAGTGTAGACACAGCGTTTAATATGCAAGTGATTTTACAATAGTCTACCATTGTTTTTTGAGATTGTTTGATGTAGATAGGGGATCTAGATAGGATCAAGATATCTCATTTAACCTACAGTGTAGATACATAGAGTCAGCCACACACACACACAAAAACCTTTATTAAGACACACAGGTCTTACAGAGGATTCTCCTTAGGGTTACAAGACGGAGAAACCTATGAAAGTGGGAAATATACAAAGGGGTAAAAATGGAGAAGGATTATATACACATGATAAATATATACAGATTATTATTTGAATGATCCTATGGAAATAGAGTCAGCCACACTAGTATTTTTCCACATGATCTACCTTTAGTTCTAAGAGTTAGCTTGCATACAAGAAAATGGAGAGAGCCAAACTGTCACAGAAAAGCGTTCAGTATAGATGTATAAAATAGCGATGGCTCTACCAGAAGGTCGTTTACAATGGTCTACCATTGATTCTGAAAAATGTTTAAATGCAGATAAAATATTTATATAGGGCCACACAAAATTCTTTTCATAAACGTTATCTATACCTAGCGTGTGTGTGTGTGTGTTAACTCTAAAGGCTTACTTCAATATACGAACGGATATTTTAAATGCCAATTATGAGGAGAGAGAATTATTACATCTGTGTTACTGTGGTCATATTGATGTGACAATATAATTATTGAATCTGTGTTACTGGGGACAGATTGTGTGATGTGACATTGTTATTATTGGAGCATGAAAACAGCCGGAATCTATCATAGTATATTTTTGTTTGACGAACCGAATCCTGCCTGGTGAATTTCCTACTTCAACCGTAGGATCTGATTTCAGCTAAACAATAAGAATACAAAAAAAATCCTTTATATGAAGGTATTTCATCTTATATAGACTCGTCTCAGAGTCAAAGGAGATTAATAAAAGGCAAAAATGGCATAAAGTATCAATAAGTAAATAGGTAATCAGCTATACACTGTCTTGGTGAAGAGTCATACCAATAACTGCGTTCCTTTTAGAGTCATCTTCTTTTTCATTTTTTAAACGATATTCTCAGCTTTTCTTCTGAAATGTAAAACTTGCAATACAAGTAGACAAAGAGATCTCCTCAACCAATAAATCAAAGAAAAGCTTACAAATATTTGCACTGTTATGTCGATAAACATATGAAATTGCCCTTTTTTTAAATTTCCTCCTCTAAAACCAAAGACATTGAGGAATACTATAGACAATCCTATATTAGCTTTCTTCTTCGCATAACTCACATTCTAAGAAACATTTTTTCTTCCAATATCCTGAGAGCGGCTTTTAGAATACTACCGGTAAAGAGAATCCTCTTGTTTTTGTTTTTTATTTTTGCTTATCCCTAGTACACGTGGTACAGGCCATGGTAATCATGGTGGGTAGTTAGCGACTGCTTTTACTGTAAGCGCACCACATGTCTACACATGTGAAAAGCAGTTCGAATTTGCACTTACAAATGCCAGAGCCCCGTTTGGTTACTTGCACTCGCTGGTGGGGTTGGACTTTTGCAAGAATCGGGGGCCATTGGAGCATTTTTTTTTAACAGAAAAAAGTGTCCAATGCGGGAATCGAACCCGGGTCCTAGTGGTCTAAAACCAAACGGTTTAACCAGCCTTCCAATCCTCTTGTGGAATTGAAGAATTGCTAGAAGTATTGCTAAAGTAGATAAAGGATATATTTCTAGAAATAACGCTATACATTAGGACACATGAAGTACATTTCGAAATTGGTCAATATATTAAAGAGTCTAACGAGGCCATTACGGGAGGGGTTCTGGGCAATCTCAATGGGTGGGGTAGCGCGAGCTATTTCAGGTCCCCCAAGAAACAATAGTGCGGACATCCTTCCAGCTCTGGGTCCATTACATATCCAGAGATGACGCCCATATCAACCGTGGGAGTCCTGGACAATGACGTCCAGTAGCTGGAAATATCTGGACTTCTGGAAGGATGGGCGTCTCTCAAGACACGATAAATCCTCGAGTCTGAGGCAAAGAGTTATCCGTAAAGCAATAACGCGTCACCTATACCCAAGAAAAGAAACCATTAATTCGCGAATGTTTCTTTTCAAATAAAAAATACTTATACTATCCTTTTTTATTACGTTGATAAAATATTATATGTAAATCTACTTTCCTAAAAACTTAAGATCATAGTTTTCTTCGCCAATTTAATCTACCAGACCGTGGGCTTCTTAAAGCTCTAATACTGTATTTGGAGATTCTGCTTATATATGTTACACTGAAGGGTGGAATAATAGTAATGGTATTCAATCAAACTATGGACATAAGCTTCAGGACAGTATAATTACATATACCATTTCTATAGTTTGCTTGAATACCATTTCTAAGATTCCACCAATCAGTGTAGCATATATAAGCAGAATCATCCAATACAATATTAGAGCTCTAAGAAGCGGTCTGGTGGATTAAATTAACGAAACCGCTGGGAGGGTTAAACACTGATGAGCCAACCCTCCCAATATTTTACCTCATTACAGTAAGGACAGTATAATTTTGTTCCAAATAGCTATGTTGGAAATGATATAGTCGGATCAGATATGAGCAACGCAATCTATAATGTAATACGATAATATTGCAACCATTCTGAAACGTATCTCTCACATATACAGCCTTGTAAGCATTTAGTGAACTATATCCTTATGTTTTTATTATATGTTATTATTAAGTTGTTAACGTGATAATCCTGTTGAAGGGCTGACAAGTCCGAAAGCTTGAAAATAAAAGGTTGTACAAAAAAATTAACCCTGGAAGCTTCATTTATTTTATAATATATCCTTATATGTATTGAAAAATCTCTTAAGACAAATGGGTGAGAAACGGAAAAAAGTTTTGTTCCGGAACCTTCAAAACATTTAAAAATAACTCTTGTAATCAAATTAAAGATACTAATTTTGATCAAACAAACAAATGCCACAGATATCTGGAGATAAGGTTCTTATAATAAAGATAAAAGAAACTCATCTGCAGAGATCATTTGTTTGATTGATATCCAGATTTAAATCAATTGATACTAATTTTGAAAATTTGAAATTTTCGAATAATTTCCTTACTCATTTTATAATTACAATTATTTTATTTCCAAAGCGCTATATCCCGCAAGGGATACTTGCGCCAAACAAGGGGAAAAGTTTATTTACATAAGTTATTTACATTATTCACCGCATGAAAACATTAGAGATCCATATTTTGTAGAAAGTTTAGAATGTATTTACAAAATGAAATGAACTTTATAAATATGATTTTTTATCGAAAATCAAATCGTTAAGTTCACAAACAACTAGTTCATTCTTCATTCTATAATCTTGAAATGCTGGGCAATCGATCAGTAGATGTCTTGAGGTTTGTTCCTCAATACCACAAAAGCAACTTGTTTTTATTATAAACATTTTATAAAATATTATAAAAATTTGGACGAAAGTATTTAGGGATTTCTTGAGGAAAAAAGCTTAAGAAAGTATTATTTGCTTCGTTTTTCAGAACATTCATTCTTGATATTTTAAACACTTAAATAAGTGTTGGAACTCTAGTACTAGCAATAAGTACTAAGTACAAGTACTAAGACAAGTACTAAGCTTGTAATCAAAGATACTAATTTTGATCAATCAAACAATTGTCACAGATCTCTGGTGATGAATTTCTTATATAATAAGATAAAAGAAACTCAACTCCAGAAACCTGTGGCATTTGTTTGTTTGATACCCTGGAGATTAACATCAATTGATACTAATTTTGATTGATTTGAAATTTTGAATTTTCGAGAATAATTTCTTACAAATTTTAAATACTTAAACAAGTGTTGGAACTCGATGTCTAAACTGTCATTTAGAGCAACCAGATTTGAAACCAACATTAAAGCAGTTTTATTTTTTGCTTATTCCCCTAGTACACGTGGTACAGGCCATGATAATCATGGTGGGTAGAAGTAGGCGACTGCTTTTACTGGAAGTGCACCACATGTCTACACATGTGAAACGCAGTTCGACTTTGCACTTACAAATGTGCCAGAGCCCTGTTTGGTTACTTGCACTCGCTGGGGGGTTGGACTTTTGCAAGAATCGGGGGCCATTGGAGCATTTTTTATTATCAGAAAAAAAAGTGCCCAATGCGAGAATCGAACCCGGGTCGTAGCGGTCGAAAACCAACGGTTTAGACCATCCTTCCACCGATCCCCTCAACTACAGTCAACAGTAAATTTAAATTTCTACAATGGCTTCCATGTTTATTGGACAAGTTCACAATCACCAGTAAGTACAGATAACAAAACGATTGTGTCATCTGTAAGTACAAAGTCGAAGTGTTCAGTCTAAGTGGATAAGTTCTTATAGTATAAGTGATAACAAATCTGTAATGATAACTTGCCGTTGTAATTATTTAAGATAAAAAACAATCTCAAAAGAAACATTTGCTGTATAATTGTCAAATTTCGTTCTACAATCATAAACCGCATTATATTGTATTATAAATTACTTTATATAATATTTACGAACGGAAAAATATGTCCAGGGTAGCCTAGTGGACATGGCTTCTGCCCGGTAAGCGGAAAATTGTGGGTTCGTTTCCCATCCCTGGACACTTTATTTTTCCGTTTATCATTACTCTTCACAATTCATCTTATCATACTTCATCCCTAAGGTTAGAAATAATCGTTATTTCTCCTTAAAATAGATTTCGATTTTTCGTTCAAAAGAAATATTTGCGGTATAATTGTCAAATTTCATTCTACAAATACAACCTCTTAAGGAGCCAAAGCCAAGACGCGCATCTATAAGTACTTCCTCGGCGTGGAACTGAGAAGTGTTCAAGAAGACCTTGTCTGGAGGAGGACTCTCTCAAGGTGGGGAAGCCTTCCTTGCTGAAGAAATTTGCACACATACACAACTATATATATTCCCCTACATTTTATCTACCCTTTATTTACTATCTTATTATATATTTTACACCTCTGTAACAATTGATTAGAAGAATCAATACAATTGTTTAAATTGTCAAAATATTACATTACAAGAGAAACTATAATTACATAAAAACACACATTAATCAATTGTTCATATTACATTTCCCAGAGATGAGCTAGAGAGAGATTATTATTGAATCTTTCGAATAATTATATTTATTAAAAATAAAGAAGACATATCCTTACCAGGAGCACATATGCTTTTTAGATGGCAGAGCGCCATCTAGTGGAACAGAAATCAACTAAACATTGATTTAACCTGTTCCCTGATATTTGACCAATCCATTTTCTTGAGAAATCAAGCCTCTGGAACCAAAAATATTTTTGGTCGTATTGGTACAGCCTGCTCCACGCTGACGAGCGCAAACGCGTTCGTGGATGGCTTTTCTTGATTTATCAAGAAAATGGGTATCTAAATATCAGGGAACAGGCTAAATCAATGTTTAGTTGATTTCTGTTCCCCTAGATGGCGCTCTGCCATCTAAAAAGCACATGTGCTCCTGGTCAGGATATGCCTTCCTTATTTTTAATATCAACACCTGACCTTTTTATTTTTTTATTTTTTCTATTATTTTTCACAATTTTATTTTTATATTTTTAAAGTTCATTCTAACTATGAAGATCTTGACCTGTGCCATGTGTACTTGGGATAAGTTAAACGGCTCCTGGGTAGAAGGGTCTCCTTAAATTGTCAAGTTGTCAAGAATGTTTTCCCAAGTTGATTAGAAAAACAGATTTTTTTGGGTTATTGGTAAATTTAATTCACATATGTGTTTTCTTCTTACCAGACTCGGAATTTAAAATTTAGATATATTCATGGAATTGAACATGTTTGGTTTACTTAATGGTTTAGTCTTCACAGAAACATTTGTTTGTTTAAAGAACCGAAGTTTTCCAGGTCATGACCATCGTCAAAAGTAAATATTTAATTAGAGCAGTTATAACCCAAATTTCCATACCTAAAATCGGCCGAAGGCCTGTAGAGGAAATCCTTCTTTGAAACACTGAGATCCTAAAAATATTTTTAAATATCGTGATATAATATAGAATATGCTTCAAGAATGTTGAATCTATCCAAGTACACATATACCGATTTCAAGTCAATGGACGAAAACTTTGTTCTGGATTCAGTGACGCCGATAAGGATGGTCAAGTGTATCTAAATGACGTTCATATCCAGCTGATATAAATAAATTACGAAAAAAAATCTTCATTAAACTGGTGTTACTTTTGCTATGTACCTCGAAGATCAAGACGTGAGGAGAAGAACAACTCCAGCTGAACGGTAAAGCGAAAAGAAAGAAAACGGTAAAATAAGAATTGGACCGATGTCCATATGTAAATACCTGTTTTCTTTCCTCTTTTCGCTCTCCACTTCTCCCATCCATATTTCCAAAAATTTTTTTTTTTTTCTCTTTTTTTGATTTTTTTTATTCTTCTTATTTTTTATTCTTTCTTATAATCTGTATATATTTACCAAATGTATATAATCTTTCTCCATTTTTTATTTCCCACTTTCATAGGTTTCTCCGTTTTGTAACCCCAAGGAGAATCCTCTGTAAGACCTGTTGTGTCTTAATAAAGGCTTTTGTGGGTGTGTGTGTGTGTGTGAATTGGACCGATGGATTTGATGAGAAGCAATGAAGAAATAAGAGAATATACCAAGATTTAGAAGCATGGCATCACTAGAGAGACCAGAAACTGTGTGATTAAGAGTAGATAAACTAAAAAAATGTAAATATTCAACTACAAATGTGCGTATGTGTCATTGATTCCTTACGACATCGATGGTCTAATGTCGACAGAAATAGAAGAATTCTGAGGTCGTAAACACAACGCAGGAAGTGGGGGTTATCTCACAGGAAAGGCTTCCCGCCCGAGGCGCCAATGAGAGACCGGTTTCCTGGTAAAGGATCCAGGGAGAACCTGGATAATTGGAAGTACAACAGCAGCCTTGAGTGAGGACATCAGAGCGAGGTCGGGAGAACAGGAGTTCCCTGTCGCGATATGAACTGAACACGACATCTACCGAGGTCTAGCTGTCGTTTCAGACAACCAATCTGTTCGACAATTGACAATTTAAACAATTCTATTGATTCTTCTAATCAATTGTTACAGACATGGAAAAAATATATAATAAGATAGTAAATAAAGGGTAGATAAAATGTAGGGGAATATATATAGTTGTGTATGTGTACACATTTCTTCAGCAAGAAAGGTTTCCCCACCTTGAGAGAGTCCTCCTCCAGACAAGGTCTTCTTGAACACTCCTCAGTTCCACACCGAGGAAGTATCTATAGATGTGTGTCTTGGCAGACGTCAGGATGGCCAGGGCGTCATCGTCTAGGCCATGCCCGAAGACCTTTTACAATATAATTCAACAAAAGATGAGGAAAGATAAAAAATATAATAAATAAACTCTGTGAGAGAAGAATTACAAAAACAATAACAAGACTCAGAACGAAACACTATAAAGGAATGAAAATACATCCAGATGGCACAAGAACCTACAGGACATACAACAACTGTCCTGGTGGTGAACTAACACCTACCCACAAGTTCTAAGGCCTAGCAATACGCAGCATTGCAGAACTTTGACATGGACCCAGAAAAGCAGCTTTACACACCCAAGATAGAGGACATTGCAACTGCTGTAATAGAGATGCATGGAGACATCTGAGGCTCTTCATGGTCATGACAACAAAGATTTTATTTAACTTGCTTTACCTGTCTGTATCTGTCATTCTGTCTGCTCACAAATCTTGTGATCAATTTTTAATCTACTTCAAGAGCATGTAGATATGGTAATTTAAACCAACAACCCTATATTGTATAATTACTTATAACAAGATTGTCATGTTGTATATAGAAACACATCTATAAATAATTATGCGCATGATTAATCTGTGTCATTGCATCACCATATGTAATGTACTTGGTACAAACTAAAGACAAATAAATAAAACTATGTAATAGATTAAGAGCTGAGTTAAAGCAAGATTGAAAAGTTCAAAAACGTCTACAATCCAACAACCCTGAAAAGGAATTCGGCAGCCGTTGCCATCTGGTCCAAAGGGTGCGGAATGCCGCAGACGTTTAAAGTCCAACTCCCCCCCCCCCCCCTCCTCGGGAATGGTATATAAACACCTCGCTTTTTAGCCGAGCGCAGTTAGTCCGAAGTTAGTCCATAGCTAGTCAGCAGTAACCCCTTTCATCGTCAGCGTGAGCCCTTGTCGCTAATAGCCAGGACCACCTCATCGACCATGTAAAACAGTAAGAAATCTTCTGTCTCCATCTTGCTCTTAGCTCAACTCCTATCTGTTCATGGAACTTTCCTACTACAGCTGTGTCTCTTCGTTTTGTGTGTGTGGACATTCCCAAACTTTCCACTCTGCCTCGACCACGACTGCCTGTACTCTGTGAAAACTGTTAAAGGTCTTCCAAAGTGCAGAGAGGTACTGGAAAACTCTCCACGCCCTGACTGTCCCTCTCGGTTACTACAGGTTTGACCCTCGGTTACCACAGCTTATAGCGAGAGTCGACAGGATGACCACAACGAAGGATGACAACAACGAAGAAGGTAGGAAGTCTGTCCAGATGGAAGTTGAGCTAAGCAAGATGGAGTTAGAAGAGATCTTACTGTTTTACATGGCGATCAGTTGGTCCTGGCTATAAGCGACAAGGGCTCGCGCTGACGGTGAAAGGGGTGACTGCTGACTAACTAACGGACTAACTCTGGACTAACTGTGGTCGGCTAAAACCGAGGTGTTTATATACCATTCCCGAGAAGGGGGGTTGGAGATGTCTGAGAATGTGAACTTTGGACGTCTGCACCCTTTGACCTTGATGGCAACGACTCGCTAAATTCCTTTAGAGTTGTCTCGATTGTAGACGTTTTTGAACTTCTAAATCTTGCTTAGCTCAACTCCTATCTGTTCATGGAACTTTCCTACTACAGCTGTGTCTCTTCGTTTTGTGTGTGTGAACATTCCCAAGCTTTCCACTCTGCCTCGACCACGACTGCCTGTACTCTGTGAAAACTGTTAAAGGTCTTCCAAAGTGCAGAGAGGTACTGGAAAACTCTCCACGCCCTGACTGTCCCTCTCGGTTATTACAGGTTTGACCCTCGGTTACCACAGCTTATAGCGAGAGTCGACAGGATCTCATCACAGATAAGTCGACAGCAACTCCAATATCACATCTAAGTCGACAGGATTCTACAAGGCTTACCAGACCTCACTCTTCATCACATAGACGTCTGAAATTTTGTATGCTCTCCATTCCTAGATATAGTGCAAGTTGACACTAAGTAAAATACTAACAATATATGTATTGGCTCAAAGGACCATTGTCAAGTGTGTCAAGGAGAGTGTCACGCGTTCATGTATTGGCTCAAGGTCAGCTCCATGATCTTTAAGAAAAATACTGTCTCTACATTGGTTACGTCGAATTTCCGATACCCCTTTCTCTCAGGAAATTTATTATTCGGAATATTTCTGAATATATATTATTTATTTAAGAACAAAAAGGCATATCCTGACCACTAACACATTTGATTTTTAATATCAACACCTGACCTTTTTATTTTTTTAAATTAATTTTTCACATATCTATATATATAAAAAATAATGTATGTATGTGTGTGTCTGTGTGTCTGTCCTTTATGCCTGACCAAACCACTCATTGGAACGCCATGAAACTTTGGGAAGTTATTTATTATAGTACTGGGAAGGTTTCTGAAAAATAAATTCTTGAATATCTTGAATATCCTTAGAGTTTTTTGCAGATTTGTAGATTTAACTCGCAAGCAGCGCCACCATTGCGACGATGATAACAAGTTTTTTTTATCTATAAGTTTTATTATTACTAAGTTTATTATCTTAAAGATTACACTGATAGACAAAACTTAAGGAAGTTGTATCTTATAGCATATATATATCGGGATTCAGACAATAACTCTGAGAGATATTTTCTGAATCCCGATATATATATGCTTTAAGGTACAACTTCCTTAAGTTTTGTCTATCAGTGTTATTTATCAAAAGTAAGATTATCTCAGGATGACACGGCAATTTATTTGAGACAAGAATAATGATATAATTCCAAGGCAAAGATACTATTCCTTTAACTTCCAATTACCGACGGAACCAATTAATATTGATTTTATTCAACTTATCGAGTATTTTTCAAGGGACCGGGAAACACTTGATAAAACGATGATTTTGTAATGTAGAAAATTAGGAAAGACAAAATTCAGGATGACACGGCACACAGGGACCGGGAAAATAAGTTCACTTTATCGAGAGATTCAAATTAACGAGTTTCAAATTATCAAAATATATCTTTTTCTTTATAAGTTTATAGAGAATTGTTTTAACAAATGTTCGTTAGACAAACCTTTACTCAGGTAAAACCCGGGCGAAGCCGGGTACATCCGCTAGTATTATATATATATTCTCAATTTTTAATGAAAAAAATCTATTTTTGATATACATTGTTACCAGGCCAAAACAACACATTGCTTATATTTTGGCTGTATCAAGTTCCATTCATTATACGAACCATAGCAATTGAAGAAGTCAAAGGTTGAAAATAGTACATTTTTAAACCTAGCTTTTCTCCACATGTTCCCATATATTGATTATCATCAACATGGTAGCCTTTATCAACTATCATTTCTTTCTTCTATTTTATATTTAACTGGTGAATCGGCAATGAAAAATACTGGGATTCCTTCAGTACACGAGACTATATTCCAAAGTCCATCACTGCCCATCAAGCAATGGAATGCAAAATGTCATTTTGGTTTCCCGTTAGTGTCCATTCTCCACAGATGTAGTGGTAGGCCTATTCTTTGGTGAATCAACAACCATCTATAAGATGGCGGAGAGATAATCTCTCTTGAATGCCAACACCATCCTAGAACCCCTGTATAGAGACTATTATAGGGAGGAGATAGAAGACGCTGTTGTATCCCCTTCTAACAGGGGGTCGTCCTCGAGTACCTGTCGCCTGAGCAGAGGTCTGTTCTGAAGCTATTTCTCGACATGGCAATAGTCGGGGAGAAGTCCGATCTACGCGGAACGCTGTCCGACTTCAGGACGTGACATCATACCAGACGACCCTCAGTGAGATTCCTCTGATAAAAATAATATTTAATTTTACTTTTTTTTTTCTTTCTCCTATTAACCCTATATAATATTATATGAACGTTGTAATAAAGTAGTTTCAATCTCACTCTCTCTCTCACTTCCTTTCAAAATGCTAGGGCTATACTTCAAGTTGTCATAACCCTACCAGAGTTTGCGCCGCTAGAAGTTAGGATGGACTGTAAGGCTCTGTATTGACACTCACATACAATTAGAAAACTTATCAATTCTGTACTTAAATAGGTATCTGCGTATATTCCTGTTGTTTAAGTTCTAACGTATCCATCTCTCGATAAGTCCATTGACTCATATTTGAATAAACAAATCCTCTTATTATTTCTTATCTTCATGGCTGGGTGAAGTAGAATGCTTCTGCCTTTGTCATTAAGACTGGGAGCACTACTCAGTAGCAGGCCGACTTAGCTCCAAAAGAAATGGCCGCCTCTGACATAAGGAACAGACGCCATGTGCAGCCGCTCCTAACATGGAGTACAAACGCTGCTCATCCTGTATCCCTGGATTATGAGCCCTTACAGGATACTATCAGCCAGGTCAGCTGAACCCAGGTTTTTTAGTGAGCTTGTTACTGCTCCCCCTCCTCCTTTTTCATCCGGGCTTGGGACCGGCAAAGGCGGAGAACAAGTCCTAAGGATACGTAGCGGTCAATCCCAGGTCGGAATTCCATTTGCATCGTAACTAGTCCAGGAAGAATAGATCACCATAGGACATGCTCCAAATCCGGGGTAGCCAAGGTGAGCCAAGCATGACTGAAGATGACCCGATCAGCAAAAACCTGACAAAATGAAGACGGGGCGGCGGAAATTCCAGTGGCAGCAAGTGCAGCCAAGCGCAACTCTATATCCGGTGGATGACCAGCCATTTTGTTTTTAACCTGGCCCATTGTTGCTGGGCGTAAATTGATTAGAGCCCTGGGCGAATGGCTCCAGGGATCCTAGATGTGACTTTAATGCGGATTAACACACGCGGGGTTGTGTAATCAAGCCTAATTACACCAGCATAATGCACGTAGTAAGAGATAAGGATACTGGTCAGGTGGTCTGTTCAACCTGTCTATTCATCACACACAATACACTTCAGTTAGAATAGATTTAATATAGGAAAATGAAAGTTTCTTACCACGTTACCCTGTTTTTCCTTTTGAATCTTACAACGTGGCTATATGATGTCAGATCCTAACCTTGAAAATGAAAGTGTTTTATTCCTAGTACACGTGGTACAGGCCATGATAATCATGGTGGGTAGTTAGCGACTGTTTTTACGGTAAGGGCACCACATGTCTACACATGTCAAAAGCAGTTCGACTTTGCACTTACAAATGTGCCAGAGCCCCATTTGATTACTTGCACTTGCTGGTGTTTTTGTACTTTTGCAAGATTCGGGGGCCATTGGAGCATTTTAAAAATTAATTAGATAAAAGTGCCCAATGCGGGATTCGATCCCGGGTCGTAGCGGTCGGAAACCAACGGTTTAGACCATCCTTTCCACCGACCCTCTCAAAAAATTAAAGTAAAAAGCAAGAAAGGTTAATGTTATCTATATTCATTTTTTTAAACAAACTTTAAAAATTATCCTATGTCTCATTATACAAGGCAATGAGGACTATATATAAGTACATTGATAAGATGTAATATTTGTTTAGGATTATGGTACAAGTATTCTCTAGTGGCCTCCAATCACGAGAGAAGCTGTTATGGGGCTATCTTCAACCTCTTGCAGAAGATACAGGTTGGAAATATGCTCACCCCCCTCTCATACCTGATTTGCCTAGGGTGTTCCGTTTGAGACAGGACAAGCAGTTGGCATCTCCGCTGAACAACTTGGTATTGATGATCTCCCCTGGTATCTCAAGTAGACACCACTGATGAGAAAGGTTCAAGAAGTCAGTGTCCTCTTCTGGTTTGACTTGAAATAGTCAAAGTCAAGACTGTCACTTGGCATAGCTGTCTTTGCCATGGAGACTTCTAAACAAACTTTACGAACCAGAAAATGATTCCTACAACGATTAGGTCCAACTTTTGACAACCCACACAGGCAATAACGCAGGAATCAACGTTTATATATATATATAAAAGCACAAACGTTCTAGGTGCGTTGAAATTCAATCATGAAAGCAAAGGAAAATAATTGACTCCTCCCCTAGAATTCAAAATCCCAGTATATCTTAAAAAGGAAATGGAAATATACTCATAGACAAAACTTAAGGAAGTTTTACCTTTTAGCATGTATATCGAGATTCAGACAATAACTCTGAAAGATATTTGATACACAGTGATCTTTATTAGAGACACACGAGATTAACAAGTGAACCAAATTTTCTGTCTACTTAAAAAAAAAACAGACTACAGGCGACATCAGACTTTCCAGTTCCTTAAGTTTTGTTCATGAGTGTGAACAAATAAATAACAATAAAACAGCTTATGTTATCTATATATTCATTTTAATGATATTTAATATATATCTGTACACTTCATTGACCTGATAAAAGCATTAAGAAGGCAGTTATTATAAGTACACAGACAAAGCACAAAACATATATTCCCAATACTCCATTCTCTAGTTGAGGAGTGACTCCTGGCTGGGGAAATGTGCATATATTGCAGTCATTATTTGTTCTTCATGTAAAAACATAGTATTTTTCAGATCTTATAGTAGAATATCCACGATACACGAAATGTGTACTTAACTATTTTATAAATATTCACGGACAAAATTAAGGAAGTGGAAAGTCCTTGATATCGCCGGTCGTCTGTTTTTTGAAGTAGACAGAAGCAATATTTTTCACACTTGGTTATCTCGTGTCTTCAATAAAGTTCACTGTGTATCAAATATATTTCAGAGTTATTGTCTGAATTCCGATATACATGCTAAAAGGTAAAACTGCATTAAATTTGGTCCATAAGTGTATTTTTAAGATTTTACATTGTTTCTTGAAAATTCGTTTGAATAAAATGAAACAAATATGTGGTAAAGTTTGAAATATATATTTGGGGTTCTCTTATATTTTTAGGAGAGAAAATAAACTTTGGCGATAAAATATTTTTATAGTCTTGCGCGTGATGAAGAAATATTTTTGTCAAAAACGACGATATAATAAAATATTTTTCTAGTCTTAGTATCCTTTTATTCAAGAAAAGGAAATACCAGCTACTGTACATCATTGTTGGCTTTGTTTTAATGAAGGAATGTTATGAAGATATGAAAAAGATGATTATTCGAATAAATCTTATTTTAATAAAAATAATTTTTATATCGTTCTGAACTCAAAGCTGAATTTAATTTTAAACTGTTAGAGAGAGAGTGTGTGTTCTGTCAATAAATTATTGAAATTGATATAAGTAGAGAAAATACCGTGTTGATATATATTTCTATAAAGGTCGAATTAAAGGCGTTATAAAACAGTTCTGTCTGTTCTCCAAGTTAAGAACGGCTACAAGAAGACCCCATAGATCAACATAAAGGGTATATATTACACCTAGACCTAGTTGAATTGGCCAAACACCTACTGCAGATATAAAAAAGCAGCAACAAAAACCTACTAGTGCTGTATAGGTCATATACATTCATGGACACAACTTAAGGAAGTGAAAAGTCTTTGATATCGCCCAATCGTATATATTTTTTAAGAAGACGGAGGCAATTTTGTTTACAGTTCATTGATACAATTACTAATGAGCTATTTCACCAATTTAATCGATTTCCCAATATCTGGGCAGATATTAATGGAACAAGAAGGATATTTTCTAAAGATCACCAAACAATTGTTAGAGAAATTTCACCCAGACAGTATTCGTGTTCACAGCAATTAAATGGAACAAGAAACTTATCCAAGGATTATCAAGAATTGGTAATTAAAGAAATTTCACCCAGACAGTATTCCTGTTCACAGCAATTAATGGAACAAGAAACTTATCCAAGGATTATAAAGAATTGGTAATTAAAGAAATTTCACCCAGACAGTATTCCTGTTCACAGCAATTAATGGAACAAGAAACTTATACAAGGATTATCAAGAATTGGTAATTAAAGAAATTTCACCCAGACAGTATTCCTGTTCACAGCAATTAATGGAACAAGAAACTTATCCAAGGATTATAAAGAATTGGTAATTAAAGAAATTTCACCCAGACAGTATTCCTGTTCACAGCAATTAATGGAACAAGAAACTTATACAAGGATTATCAAGAATTGGTAATTAAAGAAATTTCACCCAGACAGTATTCCTGTTCACAGCAATTAATGGAACAAGAAACTTATCCAAGGATTATCAAGAATTGGTAATTAAAGAAATTTCACCCAGACAATATTCCTGTTCACAGCAATTAATGGAACAAGAAACTTATACAAGGATTATCAAGAATTGGTAATTAAAGAAATTTCACCCAGACAATATTCCTGTTCACAGCAATTAATGGAACAAGAAACTTATACAAGGATTATCAAGAATTGGTAATTAAAGAAATTTCACCCAGACAGTATTCCTGTTCACAGCAATTAATGGAACAAGAAACTTATACAAGGATTATCAAGAATTGGTAATTAAAGAAATTTCACCCAGACAATATTCCTGTTCACAGCAATTAATGGAACAAGAAACTTATCCAAGGATTATCAAGAATTGGTAAATAAAGAAATTTCACCCAGACAATATTCCTGTTCACAGCAATTAATGGAACAAGAAACTTATCCAAGGATTATCATGAATTGGTAATTAAAGAAATTTCACCCAGACAGTATTCGTGTTCACAGCAATTAATGGAACAAGAAACTTATCCAAGGATTATCAAGAATTGGTAAATAAAGAAATTTCACCCAGACAATATTCCTGTTCACAGCAATTAAATGGAACAAGAAACTTATCCAAGGATTATAAAGAATTGGTAATTAAAGAAATTTCACCCAGACAATATTCCTGTTCACAGCAATTAATGGAACAAGAAACTTTTTTTTATCCAAGGATTATCAAGAATTGGTAATTGAATATATTTCACACACGCAGTCTCAGTATTTCCGTTAACTAAATGATTGGAAAGATAAAACTTGTCAAAATAATGATTCAAAGAGATATTTCACACACAGACAATATTTCCGTAAACTACCATCATCGAAGATTGGATGAAAGAGGGAATATACCGTCCAATGACATCCAAGATCACCAAAGATAACAATACATCAAGACAATTAACACTCAGACAATATTTACGTTAACAACATATTTATAAAAAAAATAGAAACACTTGTCCTTTATAATTATTATATATACACTTTACCCACACATCAGCAGGGGGGGGGGGGGGGGGAGAAGTCCGACCACACCTCCCTGGACCCTTGGAATATTCGACCAAATTCTGGTTCGTTTCCAAGGTGACTAACGTGGCAACGGCACCCATTTTCCAAATGAAGAACAATAGACCCAGAGCAGCAGCTTTACACACCCAAGATGGTGGACATTGCTGCTGCTGTGATAGAGATGTATGAAGACATCTGAGGCTCTTCATTGGACACGACAACAACACATCAGCACAATATTTCCGTTAGTTGTCATCATTGAAGTTTGAATGATTAGAGGAAATATACCTCCAAGGACATCCAAGGTCACAAGGAACGATGCATAGAGACACAAACAGAATTTCCGCTATCGATAATTATTGGAACAAGAGAGAGGAAGCAGTTCAAGGATCACACCAAGGAGATAATGAGGCGAAGACACTGATGAGGGAAAGAGCTATATTCAAATTGGAAGGATGCGGTGATAAAACTTTTCCTTCCTTCGCTGGAGGACGTCTTGATAACGGTGGTGAAATACCCCTTCTATTTCCGTCAGGTAGAACGAAACTTTCCAGCTACAGGTGCCTTCGTCCCTGCCTGTGTAGACACTTGTACATTCATTCCTAACCCTGTAGGCACCTATACATTAATTCCTACCTTTGTAGACACCTAGACCTTCATTACTGCCTTTGTAAACACCTGGACCTTCATTACTGCCTTTGTAGGACACTTGTACCTTCATTACTGCCTTTGTAGACACCTATACATTCATTCCTTCCTTAGTAGACACCTACACCTTCATTCCTGCCTTTATAGACACCTAGACCTTCATTCCTGTCTTTGTGGACACCTAGACCTTCATTACTGCCTTTGTAGACACTTGTACATTCATTCCTGCCTTTGTAGACACCTATACCTTCATTACTGCCTTTGTAGAGACACTTGTACATTCATCCCTGCCTTTGTAGACACCTATACATTCATCCCTGCCTTTGTAGACACCTAGACCTTCGTTACTGCCTTTGTAGACACCTGAGACCCTCATTACTGCCTTTGTAGACACTTGTGCATTCATTCCTTACTTAGTAGACACCTACACATTCATTCCTGCCTTTATAGACACCTAGAACTTCATTCCTGTCTTTGTGGACACCTAGACCTTCATTACTGCCTTTGTAGACACTTGTACATTCATCCCTGCCTTTGTAGACACCTATACATCAATTCCTGCCTTTGTAGACACCTATACATTCATCCCTGCCTTTGTAGACACCTAGACCTTCATTACCGCCTTTGTAGACACCTATACATCTATTCCTGCCTTTTTAGACACCTAGACCTTCGTTACTGCCTTTGTAGACACCTACACCTTCATTCCTGCCTTTGTAGACACTTGTACATTCATTCCTGTCTTTGTAGACACTTTTACATTCATTCCTGCCTTTGTAGAAATTTTTACATTCATGTCTGTCTTTATAAACGCCTAGACCTTCATTCCTGCCTTTGTAGACACCTAGACCTTATTACTGCCTTTGTAGACACTTGTACATTCATTCCTGCCTCTATAGACACCTATACATCCATTCCTGCCTTTGTAGACACCTATACATTCAATCCAATATTTGTAGACACCTACACATTCATTCCTGCCTTTGTAGACACCTACACATTCATTCCTGCCTCTGTAGATACCTACAACATAGGTCAGGCAACCCCTATCTTCAAGTTAACAGAATGTACAATAGAACTTTAAACTACTCGTATTACAGGGCAATAGCATTTACCAGGAAAGCTTCTATCTATCAAGCATTTTAATTCATTAAGAGAAGTATGGCTATATATATTTCAGGTAAATCAGTCGTAAGACTGCCTACCTCCTCTCAATCAAGTTTCTCCAAGACCACAGCCATTAGTTTTCAAATGCTGGCAAAAGTATAAAGATGTATGCAGGCCTGATAGTTTGAACAACTATATTAAAATATTAAGAAAAAGGCATCTCCTTATCGTGCAACTGAAAGTTGCTGATGGCTTGCGCCATCTATCGGAATAAATATCAACTATTCTCGTTGATTTTTAATTATTCCAGAATTGGCCAAACACCCATTCTTGATTAATCAAGAAAAGCTAACCACGGACGCGTTTCGGCTGTTGGCCCTCATCAGCGTGGTGCAAGCTGTACCTCAACGATCAAAAAATTGGTCATTAAGGCATCCTGAAAAATCATGAAACGGGTAGTTAAGGCCAGAATTGCGTGAGGAAGCTACACATTAAAATATATCTAGAAAAACTTACAATTAAAATTTGAACGATACAGAAAAGATTAGCATGGCCCCTGCGTAAAGATGATACGCAAAATGTGAAGCGTTCTAAAAGAAACATATCCCTGTATATGATTCTTATCTTCAATGGAACATAGACCATTAGTCGCTGCAGTGTTTAAGATGGTCCATATAAATAAATTTTGAATTATATTATGTAAATTCGAATCTATGCTGAATATAGATACATAATTGGAAAACAAACATTTTGGTATTAATCACGGTCAATTTAAAAATAAAATAAATCGAAATTAGAACTCTAAAGAATGTCGTTCCTCAATCCAATATTCTCTTTAAATGCGATCGGTCTTATTTTATGACTAGCTCTTCTATCAAATTTGTATTTGGAACTACGAAACAGCAAATTCTCGGTCTAGAATTCGGTTAGATCTTCAATCTGAAGGATATCTTAAATTTATAAATGGTTTATCTAGCTGAAAAAAAAAGTTTGTAAGTCTTGATAGATTTTTTTATTTTGTTACAACATAGTTTCTTCCTCTCTGTATTTGTACACGTTTCGCACGAGCGGGTTTCTATAATCTCAAAACAAATAAAAGTACACTCATGGACAAAACTTAAGGAAGTTTTACCTTTCAGCATGTATATCGATATTCAGGTAATAGCTCTGAAAGATATTGAATGCATAGTGACCTTTTTTGAAGACATACTAGATAACCAAATGTGAACAAAATTGTTTCTATCTACTTATAAAAGACATACGCGACGACATCAAAGGATTTTCACTTCCTTAAGTTTTGTTGATGAGTGTGAATAATAGAGAAATTACCTTTAACAGTTATAAAATTCAGTTTTTTGTTGTCTTACTCACACATTAGTGATGATCTCAAGTATTCGTGTCTGTGGCTTTCTCCTGTCAAACACTGGTTTCACCTAACGCCAGTCTTCAAAGTGGTGTATAGTGGTGGTGTCTTATCCATTGAGCAGATCAGATCAGTCCATGCACCCTGATCACAATACAGGGCAACTGAGGTCCTTGTTCGTATGGATGTCCTCTTCTGGATTGATGTGGTGTACAGTTCAGGTAGTTGTAAATATTCAGTAAAACCTCCCTGTAAAGGGCAATACTAGTTTCAGAGCAAAAGTGTCCTTTATGAAGATATGTCCTCTTACCGGAGAGTTGTTAAATAGCAAAAATTGAAATTTTTTGACAATGAAAACTGTTCTTCGTGGAGAAAAGGTGTCCTCTAGCCGGAGTGTCCTCTCATGGAGGCTCTACTGTATACGCTGTCGAAATATTATACATATAATCAGCTAAAATTAAATTTATATCAATATTTAAAATAATTTGAAAAAAAGATTGACAAAAAAAGGCGCATAAATCACGATATACACCAATATATTGAAAAATGCTCTTTTTCTCTTTATAACAGCAAGGAGTTAATAAATGAAGTTAACTTATACATGCTGGCAATTAAATGATGATAAATTCTTTCAATGAATTTTTTAAATCGCTGATTGGTTGAGCGTTCAGCCTCACGTCAATTATTCTATGATAAACGAAGCAGAAAAAAAATTTCAATTGACAATATGACCAAATTAGGGCAGTCAAATACAATTGGTTGAAGTGTGAATTCAAAAGGCACACAAACACAATTGGAATTTTTTTTCAATTATTAATAAGGGAATGGCGATAAAAAAAAAGCTTCTGTGTATTATTCTGGCCTCTCCTAGAATGTTCATTCTTCACTTCCAACCTGAATGTTTACAATGAGTTCCATAAGGATGAATATCTTTGTCATTTTTGTGATGGACTTCCTGCATAGTTTTTTGTGAAGTAACTGCCTATATATATATATATCATGATCGAATGGAAGGTGCAACCGTTATGAAGACATCTTCAATAATTAGTTCCAATCAAGTGAGCAGCGCACCCGCGATATCTGCCATATTTTTGTACAGTTTTTATAGATGGATAAATTTGAATATTTACATTTTAACACAAGATTAACATATTTACATACTTATTTTGGCCAAAATAAATTATACACCTTTGATATTTTACAAATTATGACATATATATGTACATATGCTATTATGATCAATAATCGAAATTTTCACTAATTTAAAATTGGTATGGAGATTCATTAGACGAAACTGCTGAGAGAGTTCACCACTGATATGCTAAGTTTTCTCATTCAACAACTTTTATCATTGCAGTAAGGTCTGTAGATGATATATGTGAAAAGAAACACATTGCTAAATTAATTGTTACAAATTCAATCGATATATTAATAAATTTTACAATTAGTTGAGACATTCTAAATGTTTCCTTTCATGATTTTCGCAGTAAGATTTGATTATATTCTGAAATTCAATTCCAAGCTGGGTGTTAAATATTTAGAAAATATATCTTATCTTTTTTTAGGAGGACCTACATAAACTTGTCTTCTTCGTATATTCACTGTCCAGCTTTACAGACTTTGTTACACCAGCTCTAAATTTTCCTTGAAGAAAATTTCTCTAAAACAAGGCAATCTTCACAGGGGACACCCAAAATCACCCTTCCAATGGATCCAATGGGATTAAGAACAACGATACAGCAGTCGCGATTGCAAAATCAGCAGCAATGCCTAACTCAGACTTTGATTTCAACTCCTTCAAATGCCTAAAAAAAGAAACATCCAGGTGAATACATATACAGGAGTCAACATTCCATCATTGGTATCTGAACAAAGGTCTGGAACAATTCTGGAATGTGGGATAAACGACAGGCAAGCAACCTGTATTTCCAGGCTCAAAACTGGCCATACAAGACTGCTCATTTTCCAGGATGGTGTCAAGGCCTTCCTACAATTCACCATTACAGGACCAAAGATGCTCATCAGACACCTCTTGGAATGTATGGGAGCCTCAAAACAGGACCTATATTCCAATCCTACCAAGATAGGGTTGGATTTGAGAAAGAATCTAAAGCAAATTGAAACATTCTATTAAAGTGTTACCAAATTTGCTGAGCTTCCATCGCAGGTCTTGTTTGCCAAACGAACGGTTTAAACTGACAGACGACCTATATATCTATAGCAGCATACAACTTACAATAAAATAGCGTTAAAAAGTAGCACAACATAAATATATATAATATATGATCCATTATGTCATTTTCTATCAAAAATTACCTCCATACGGTATTTCCAATATATATGTTCATCAATGTATGCAACTTTTACTTTCAAAATCGTCAGGCAATCTAAAATTGCCTTTCTTTAGACTCCGAAAAAAATAATTCAATTTTTAATAACATACTTTCCTCATGCACACACCAACCACCTATGGTGCTTTCCATTTTTAATTCCTTCTTACGCTTCCTTGTTCATATATCTTTATTAATAAGATGGATTTTTCTTCGCCGGGGGATTTTTTCTTCCTAATCTTTCCCAAGATTGTTTTCCCCTCTTTCTTCATTCTCCCCGCAAACATTCCATCTAGCACATCCTTTCGATCAGGTTAGTGTCAACGTATTTCCTAGCGTTTCATCCCTTTATAAAATTAAAACAATTTAAAAGCACGAATGTTTCTTTTTACAGAATACTAACTTCTACTGCTTACTGCGATGAAAAAATATATGGGAGGGCTTGACTCATCAGTGTGAACCCTCCCAGCGGTTTTCGCCAATTTAATCCACCAACCGCTTCTCATAGCTCTAATACTGTAATGGACAATTCTTCTTATATACGCAGCACTGAATTTTTTTTTCAGTATTAGAGCTTGAGAAGCGGTCTGGTGGATTAAATTGGCGAAAACCGCTGGGAGGGCTCACCACTGATGAGCCAAAGCCCTCCAATATATTTTTTCATCGCAGTAAGGACAGTAGATGTTTGTATCTGTATAAAAGAAACATTCGTGCTTTTAATATCCTTTCATTTTATATGTATAGATGGCGCGTTATTGCTTTGTGTTCATCCCTTCTTTGTTTTTAAGCTTTTAAGGATTCAACACTTAGATTGATTATAATTTAGAAAGAAGGAATTACAACACTCTTTATATGAGTTATTAAACTATAAGAGCAATAATAACAATAACGCACCATCTATCATCAATATGAAAACATCAAAAACGCGAATGTTTCTTTTCACAATAAATTAAAATTCTACTGTCCTTACTGCGATGAAAAATATATTGGGAGGGTTTGGTTCATCAGTGGTGAACCCTCCCAACGGTTTCGCCAATTTAATCTACCAGACCGCTTCTTTAGAGCTCTAATATTTTATTAGATCATTCTGCTTTTATATGCTACACTGAAAGGTGGAATCTTAGAAATGGTATTTAAGTAAACTATGGACATAAATTTTTAGGACAGTAGAATTACATTTAAATATTTAATTACAGTAAGGGCAGTAGAGGTTTGATTTATTTGTGAAAAGAAACACTCGCGTTTTGATGTGTTCATTTGTATTATTTAGAGCAATATTTTTACTACTTACTATTACAAATAAAGCAGCTTCATACTGCACTTACTGTGATGAAAAATATTTGGAGCGACAGACTCGCCAGTGGTTAACTCTCCCAGCGGTTTTGACAGCCGTTGAGCTATAGTGCTTACAAACGGCTTTATTTATTCTTCAAACGTTGTGTTCAGTAATATTTCAATTACCATAAAATAATCCCTTGCATAAATATTGAGCAAAATCAATCATTCCTCCAGGGAAGAGTGTCTTCTTCTCAATTTGTATAATAGTTAATATGTAAAAATAATATTTTTATATCTTCATAAAAATATGTAAAATAGTATCCGATTATATTTAACCCGTGTTCTATTGGCGTATCATCATGTTTCACTTTTGAAAACTAAGACCATAAAATGCACCTTATGCAACGTTGAATTTAGTCTCGATTTTCCACACTACATGTTCTACTGTACGGCAATGGAAGAAGAGAGAGAAATTCTTCGTCAAGAGACCGGCTACAATAGCAATTCGCCTTATGTTTTAATGGCAAAAGTCGTAAAATCCAGACCCTTTGCATTCGCTTTTTATAAATACTGGAAATCAGCTCAATCAAAATATTTAGCACAGACACCGGATCCAACTCGATAATTGGTCGAGGTCAATACCCAATATTTGTATATAACTATGATGCTAATTTGTTATTTATTTATTTTGTCCTACCGGGAGAATCCTGTATGGCACGTGTGCCTAATAAAGGCTTTTGTTGTTGTTGTTGTCTATTGGCGTATCATTATACCATGTTTTCTCCTGTAGAAGGGCGTACGTGCCCGAAAGCTAGAGAACAATAAAAAGTTTTTTGATTAAAAAAAATAGAAGAAGACACTCTTCCCTGGAGGAATGATTGATTTTGCTCAATATTTCAATTAATTTAACAAGAATTTAGTCATTTCTTGATTTTTCCTGAATTCCGCCATCTCCAAATTCTCTTGCTGTGATACTTATTGAGAGAACGTTTTCGCTCTAGCTCTACCGTACATAGATTAAAGGATCGATGAAAATA
>CP092875.1:72511213-73011108 GCA_030710605.1 Cordylochernes scorpioides
GTTGTTTGCCTTATTAACTGAGGAATTGTTTTTGATAATTGAATAATGATTCTGTTGTCTCTCCATGAGGAAAAATCCATTAAACTGGCCCATTGTGGATTTTAGAATAAAATGAAAATTCTCTGGGGAGGTCAGACTGTTCTCAGTGTTGTTAGCAGAAAACAATAACATAAGTTCACCTACATGAATTTGGCTTTATTACATTTTGAGGTTTTTAAAACTCTACTTAACAGAGAAATTCAAATTGAAGGCTTTCCTTGTCTCATGAATGACTTCTATATTTCTTTAAAAAACAGACACTTCGGTCATTTAAAGTTTTGTTTTCTCAATGTTTCAACAAAAATCTTTTGTCTTTTTCAGGAGAAATGAATAAAAATAAAGCATTTAACAAGGCTTTAAAAATTGTTCTGTTGTTGCAAAGGGCGTTCTCACACCATTTTTCAAATTTCTATCATTATGTGATAGAATTAATGTTTTGTCATGTTTATAGTATTGTAGATTGATACGTTCTTACTTGCAACTTGCTCTTAAATTAGTTTATTCTCGTTCCTGAGAGAATTACCAATCTACGCTCCAGGAACCTGGGTTAACTAAGTAAATAAAATCAACAATCATCTTTTTTAAAAAAATCCATTCTAGGTCTTGAATACGATCACAAGTAAATAGGCGCTAACTGTAGGAAGAGAGGTTTCTTTTGTTTACTATGGTATAAGTTTCTCATTTATCTTGTTCTCTCTCTCTCTCTCTTGTAAATCAATAATGTTTGATTAATAAGCTTGGAATCAGTATCTTTAAAAAGTCTAAGCAAAGTCAACAGAAACTCTTGTTCTTAATTGTGGTAAGTGTTAATTCCGGCAGGGGAGGGGTCTTATGTGGAGAACCAACAATGTATACCATCTTTCATTGAAGAACTTCTCCAAGAAGAGGGAGAGAAATCCTTCCAGAAAATTGGACCGCTTTGTTTCCACGAGATGAAATAACCTCCAGAGCTCAAGCAATTAATCCGGCTAATTTGAAGCCTTAACTCCATGCAAATGTATGCAAATTGCTATTATGCGCTTCCATAAGCGTGGAAATTGTATTGTCTCATTTCGGGGGGATGACTTGTGACTGGAAAATTTCGCCTTTTAACAAAACATGTTTTTATTTCTCTCTTCCAGAGAGGCTTAAACGTTTCTAGGAGGTTAGTTTGGAATAAATTCAAAGTTGGGAATGTTCCCTACGTGACTTCTCTTGTTTCCACTGACCGTATTTCTTGTTGTAAGGTGATGATCACTTGTATCTTCTTACAATAATGGGAAAAACCTATCAGGATACGCGGTAAGGCCTACAAATGATAATATCTCAAGAGATACGGTCCCTATACCACTGAATGAGTTCTAGAATACCTTCTACCCCAAGATAGCAAGCTCAGAAGCAATGTGAGGAGTGTATATGAATAGTTTGTTGTTGTCGTGTTCAATGAAGACCCTCAGTTGTCACCATACATCTCTAGCACATCATATAAACATTGAACTGAGAATACTTCGGCCAGTAAATCTTTTTATTGTCTCGACGTTTCGACAAAAATCTTTTGTCCTCGTCAGGAGCGAACAAAAATTAAAACATTAGGCAAAGCGTTAGAAATTATTCTAATATATTTCTAACGCTTTGCCTAATGTTTTAATTTTTGTTCGCTCCTGACGAGGACAAAAGATTTTTGTCGAAACGCCGAGATAATAAAAAGATTTACTGGCCGAAGTGTCTTTTATTTGAAGAAATATGAATGCCGGCCAGGCAACTTCTATCTTTACGATTGAACTGAGAGATCCTGTTTTTGTCTGGAGGAGGACTCTCTCAAGCTGGAGGATCCTCCCTTCCTGAGAACAGGTTTTTATATTTTTATTACCAAATTGTAAATAATCACATTTACCTTTGTTTAATTTATCTTTGATTTTTGTAACAATTAACTAAGAATGCCAATAAAAGATATTGAAGTATGCAATATCCTCTATCTTGGGTGTTTGCTCTTCATTGAAATAAGGGTGCCGTTTGCCACGTTAGTCACCTTGGACCAGAATTTGGTGGAATATTCCAAGGGTCCAGGGAGGTAATAGGAATAGGTAGTTCCTTATAAAGAAAAGACAAATTAATACTACACCTATCCCCCGATTTACACGGTAGATACGTTCCTGAGAAAAACGTGTAAATCGGGGGATAGGTGTTCACACAAATAAAAATAAAATGCATTGACAGGTTAAAATATGTAGTCAGCACATAAGCTCGGGATTCCTCGTGAGATGTGTACACAGCGCATGTGTTCAATCACAGTAGCATTTAGTATAGTGCGATAAAAACAAAAAAAACTTATTTGGAAAACCGTGTAAAAGCGAAAACGTGTAAAACAAGTACCGTGTAAATAGGGGGATAGGTGTATTCTTATTTGATGAGAAGAAACCAAAGGTAAAAGCGACGAGTTTCTTTATTGAAGAGGTATAAGCTTGACGAGCTTTCGAACAATAAAGTCCTTCAACATGCTGTAATATGAATACAATAAACTAGAGGAGAAAGATATGGAACGCTTCACGATTTTGCGTGTCATCCTTGCGCAGATATGTAATATTACGACGAATACATAATACAATTACTCTATACATAATACAAAGACATTATACATAACGGCGAATAATGTTGATATTTCAAATTTTTGCAAGTCTTTACGAACTTTGGGGAAAACCTTGTAGAAATAGGATAAACATTCTTATGTTTTACTCTAATATTGAGAGTGGATCTATTTCTGGGTGTAGTACTTTCTACTTCCACTAAGGGTATATGATAAGGAAGGCTGGTGAAGTCTAAGCAGACAAGACTATTCATCCTACCCAAGTAGGTCTCGGCCTAGGGATTCAACAGCCCTCCTGTAGGACGCCGAAGAGATATGTTGTTCCATTGACCTTTTTTTAATTGGTAGAGGAGATAGAGGAAGGACACCGGGCGTCATCAAACCCAGGAACGGCCTAAATAGCATGCCGAGCAGCTGGAAATCCTGCTCCCATAACCGACCCCCTCCCTGAGCGTCCACATTGGTCTGTAGGGCCGTCCTCATAGCCTTATTGGGTTTTTAACTTCCTTTTAACATATTGATGGAAATTGGTATTAATTTTCCCCCGCTACTTTGTTAAATACATATAACTTGAAGCTATATCTACAGGCCTTGTACTATAATGAATCAAGATTGAAGAAAAAAATGGAGTTTCTGGCTCAGTGTGAACCTTCGCAGCAGTTTAGCCAGTTTAATTTCTAGACCGCTCTATATTTGTATCAGACTGATTTTCTTATGTACTGTTGAATACAGTCAATGGGTGTTTAAGAGATGTATGGAGATTTGCTTCAAAGTCTGTAGACAATATATATCTACTAGCCGAATGACCCGGGCAACGCCCGTGTTTTACCCGATTGAATGTTTTGATTTAAATACTATTTGTTACAATTATAAATTGGCGCCTTATATGAATGCATATGTTAGTTAATAACTATAGCCTATGTGCTTTATCTGTCTATGTACTGTTGGCTTCCGTAGGCGTCTCTTACTGGGAAAAAGAAAGAGAGGATTCCATTTAGTTATTAACTAATATATGCATTTATTTAAGGAGCGACCCGCTCCAACACAATAGTTACAAAAACGAAGAAGCGAGTGGGGGGGGGGGCAAAGGTGGCGTGATCGTAGCCAACCAATAGGAGAGCGCCATTCCAAAAAAAAAGCAAACGGTGACAGAGATGAAAAATGAAGAATTAAGAACGCATGACGCTCGTAACTGTATATAGAATAACAAAAAGTTGTGCGGAAGGATAACATTCATGTATCAAAAAGGCACCTCTCCTTTTATTTATTTACGCATTGATAAATTCGACCAATTTCATATCCCTTCTCGTAGGATGTTGTGAAATAGAAGCCGTCCCTGTACTGATGAGGGCCATAGCCCGAAACCACGGTATACAGGTTGTTGGTTTTTGTCTGAATTTGCCAAAACTGGTGTTGTGGCTCATTCTTTATTATCGCTAGTAAAGTTATTTACTCTGGGGTAATGAAGCTAATGCATTGACGGGAGAGGCTACCTTTACTTTTTAAGGTACATATTTATGAAGAAAAAAACAATAGAAAAAAATTAAAATAAATGGGTCAGGTGTTGATATTAAAAATAAAGAAAGCATATTCTGACCAGAAGCACATGTGCTTTATAAATATATATATATATGTCATAATATTACCCTTCCAGGAATAATAAAGTAAATCTACAGTCGACCAGAGAGAGACGTAGAGAGGAGGATGTAAAGGCCGGTCACTTGATATATCAGTCACATTCCAAGGGGCCCATTTTCGTAGAACCTCAGGACTATTTTTGGACAGTTGGGGGGGGTGGTGTGCGACACAAACGGTCGTTCCGCAGTGACATCCCCTCGCGCTACCTCTCTCTCGCTGGTCGCCTGGGATTCCTCTTCCAAACTTGTGGTTTCCTTAATTCTCTCTCCCCACATTATTATCATATAGCCACATTGAAAGTCGACAGGATCATATCGCATTGTTTGTTTGAATGTCCGGTATACAAATTCGCAATAGTTCACTAATTCAAACCAAAATTTCCATACATAGGTAAATAAATACAGGGAAGACGATAGGCTATTTTAAAAAATATATAAATCAATTATTAAAACTATATATTCAAATTATTCTACTTAGCTCACGAACAGCGCCCTCTATCAAAGATAAGATTAAATTATGCCGATGCAAACAAATAGATAATGCTAATAACAAACAATTATTTAAAAAAAAATCTTATCTAAATATATATCACTCGGGTAGATATGCACACGGGTCAATCCCGGGGCGAAGCCCGGGTCACCCGTCTAGTTAAAAATAAAGCACATGTGCTTCTGGTCAGGATATGCTTTCTTTATTTTTAATAAATATTTATGTACCAAAAAAGGGCTAAAACTTTGTTATATATTTCTAACATATTGCTTTATAAAATCAATAAGGAATATAGGACTAGGTTTCTTTTTATAATTCTTTTATTTCTCGGGATTTCGGGCTAACGTGTCATTCAACATGAAGATCTAGAAGTATAACTTAGGTTTCCATGTTGAAGAGCACGTTATCCCGAAAGCTCGAGAGAAATAAAAGAATTGCTAAAAGAAACCTAGTCCTATATTCCTTATTGATTGTGTCAAAAAAAAACTATTTAACAATCCATGTTGAGAAAAAATATATGATGCACTAGCGCGCCATCTGTTATCGATTTTATAAACTATTTGTTCAGAGAGCCAGGCCCTCCCTTTAATTTTTCCATTGCAGTAAGGGAAGTAGAAATTGTTTAATTTCAAAAAGAATCTTACGCCTTTAAAATAGTTTCTAAAAATATATATATGTGACAATTTAGTGGTAAATGTGTTGAGGAGAGAAATAATCACACGACGAGTTGTTAGAGCAATCATCCAGGCAGCCAGCCGAGAGAGAGCGAGCGAGACGTTATCAGCTGAACGACTGTTTTCCCTGTGTACACAACCGGGGGGGTTAACCAGGATAGTCGCCAGATGGTGACGCCCCCCTCAGGAATGTGGCCAAAAAATGGTCGTTAGTTAGTTGTCTAAAGTGTCTCGCTTTAGCGGCCCATTTCTCTCTCGTTGGCTGTTGGTTTGTTTTATTAACCCTGGAAGAGCATATATTATGACATATATATATATATATATATATATATATATATATATATATAAACGCTTCACAATACATAAAAACATTTTAAACTTTAAAACATAATTTTAGAAATAGATATAAAAATTGGATAACAACGTGGGGTGATGTGGGATAAAGTCGAGAACATTGGAATTAAGGAGGTGAAAACGGCGTTAAACAAGATAATGAGAGAGCTTTTAGTTCCTTTGTTGTCGTGCATCTCTATCACCGCAATTAGCTTCTTAGATTCTATCCTATCAACTACGGGTGGCCTAACTCGGCCATTGTTGTATAAACTTGTTTTCAAAATATCTTCAATTGATGATATCTTAAAATGTGGTCAAACAAGCTTGTTTTGTGATTTAGCGTAAGAACTTTGCTCTCTCGATGCTTCAAAAATATTTAATTTAGTTATATATTTCTTTGAAACTATTATAAACGCGTATGATTCTTTTGAAAATTAAACAATTTCTACTGCCCTTACTGCAATGGAAAAATTAAAGGCAGTAGAATATGTTTAATTTTCAAAAAGAATCATACGTGTCTATAATAGTTTCAAATATTTATAACAGATGGCGCGCTGATGCATCATAATTTATTTCTTTCCAAGAGTCCAGCTTCAGTATCAGTATAAAAGGAAAACAGCTAAATGCAATATAGAGATTAAAGCCAGACGATAAAAGCCAGACCTCCTGAGATCTGGGTCTCGATCGCCTGATCTTGATCCCTGAAATGATTTCTTAACTATTTTTGAAGCCTGCGGCGCCGGAGTTGTGCTTGGTGCTGCCTTGGTTCCCTCAAAATCGGCGCGCACACGCCCTTCTCTCCCCCGGGGTGCCCACTTCTGTCGGCGCCTCTCCAGCCTTCTCCTTGGCCCTCCCCTGCGGCGGGCGCTTGGAGACACCTAAACATGAGTGATGCCTTAAAAAGCTTGACCAAAGCTTGTAGAAGGCGAAACAATTGTCGAGCTAAATGCAATATATATTGATCTCTGAATCTTGATCCCTTGATCTTGATCACTGAAATGATCCTTTAAAAATTTTTGAAGCCTGCGGTGCTTTAGCTGTGCTTGGTGCTGCCTTGGTTCCCTCATAAACGGCGCGCACTCGCCCTCTTCTCCCCCGGGGTGCCCACTGCCCTTCCGGCGCCTCTCCAGCCCTCTCCTTGGCCCTCCACTGCGGCGGGCGCTTGGTGTTTCTCAAAGATGTTGTGCCTTAAAATGCTTATCCAAGAGCATGTAGAAGGCGGATTAATTGTTAATTAAGCTAAATACAATATTACAGCGGTATGGTAGATTAAACTGACGAAACCTCTGGGCGGGTTCGCTACTGATGAACCAGGCCCTCCCAATAATTTATCACATTGCAGTAAGGGCAGTAGAAATTGGTTTAATTAAAAAATAAACATACGTGTCGAAAATAGTTTATATTTCTGATAACAGATGACGCACTAAGGCATCGTATTAATATATTTCTGTATGTATTTGTCTTCAGTCCAGCCAACTACGTTCTCGACCGCGACAGGCTGGAAATACGTCGTATTTTAAACAAGATGAAATACGAAATCTACAAGTATTTTATAGATTTTAATTGTACTCCCTCTCCCAATAACAATAGAACTGTAACGACGTTTTTGACTGAATAAAGATTGTTTTTGTTGTATATTTAAAAGCACATGCCCATATAGTTCTTCAAAAACGCCAATTTATTATACTCAATAGCAAGTGTAGGGTATATAACAATTCAGTCGGTGGACGAGTGGGTAACACCCTCGATTCCCGACAGTAATGAACCGGGATTGAATCCCGCGTTAACATTTTGTTTAATATGTAAATAAGCTTCACATTCATTGTTGCAATATCATAAACTAGGTTGCTCTTGTTGAGCGGTACCTAATAAAGTGATTTTGGAACAAGTCTAATATACAGAAAGGTCGGTGGAAGAATGGTTAAAACCCTCGATTCCCGACAGCCATGAATCCAGGGATACGGGATGAGCCGCGTTTGTATTCCTTGTACTCCATGCTGCAAATGGCGTCTGTTTCTCATGTCAGAGGCGGCCATTTCTTTTGGAGCTAAGTCGGCCTGCCACTGAGTAGTGCTCCCAGTCTTAATGACAAAGGCAGATACATTCTACTTTCACCCAGTCATGATGGTTGTAAAACAGACACCATCAAGGGTTACAACTTGATACCCTAAAATGATTGAGTGGAGATAAGAAAGAAGAAGATGAACCAGGATTGAATCCCGCATTGGACACTTTGTTTTAATATCTGAATAGCCGTCACATATTATTCATTGTTGTAAATATCATAGACTAGGTTTTTCTTTTTGAGCGGTACCTAATAAAGTTATTTTGGAACCATCTAATACAATATTGAAGCGATCTGGAGATTGGCGAAATTGCTGCGAAGGTTCACGACTGATGAACCATGCTCTCTCTCTCTCTTTCCTTTTCTAATCATTAGAGCATAAGGTATGTATTATGTTTAGAGAGCCGCTTTAATTCATGACGCAACGCTAGATTTACATACATACTTTATTATTAAAACAATTAGCTTTTATACAAAATAAAAATACAAAAGATGATTATAAGAAATTAAAAGAATATTAACATCATACATAACAGTATGTTAGCTAGATTTTGAATATATATAGAGTTATCATAGTTCAGTAAAATAATCCCCTGAATTAAGTAGAAAACATCAGGCGCTTCCAGGGGTAAGTTTCTTCTTCTTATTATTTTAATTCACAAATCTTTAACTTTCGGGGACGAAGGAGAAATTAAAAAAAGAAACTTATACCTGGAAGCCATATGTTTTCAACTTAAAATATATACAAGATTGTCCCAAAAGTTCGTGAACACTTGCAAAAAATTGAAATACCAATATTATTCGCCTTTATGTATAACTAGCCGAATGACCCGGGCAACGCCCGGGTTTTACCCGATTAAATGTTTTTATTCAAATACTATTCGTTACAATTATAAATTGGCGCCGTGGATGTCACTCTTGTGAAACGTCCCGCTCCAAACTTTGTGTCTGAGAAGCGATATTTTTATAGAAAGATGATCTGGCTTTTGTTTTCTGCTCGAATGAATGTTTTTTCTGTTAGAATTTTGTTCCTGCGTACAAAATAATGAACTGGTTTCACCCGTGGTCTCTGCTTTTGGAATTTTTCCCGATATAATTTTGTATCTGATAATCAAACATGATACAGCAATATCGTCATCATCATTTTCTGACTAAAAACATATAGTTTTAATAATTGGTTTATATATTTTTTAAAATAGCCTATCGTCTTCCCCGTGTTTTTTTACCTATGTATGGAAATTTTGGTTTGAATTAGTGAACTACTGCGAATTTGTATACCGGACATACAGACAAACAAACATACAAACATTCATTTTTATATATAGAGAGATGTATTTTATTATGTATAAAGTAATTGCATTATATATTCGCCGTAATAACATTATTTGCCAAGTAATAAGAAAAACACCAACTTTTAGGACAACCTTTATTTTTAAAATAGCGCTTAAAATGTATTTCTAATTTTAAAACTTGTTCTTGTTGTAATGAAGACTTGAGGTAATCAATAATAGACCTCCAGGAGAGGCCATGGTCGTCTGTGGGAGGTTGCCTACCGTGCTAGCTACATTCTCCCGTGACCCGTGGGGAAATATTTGGACGCCCTGGATGTGGGGCGCACGCCAACCAACTTTCTTTTTTCATTAAAGAACAAAAATTAGTTTTTATTTGTGGATCAATGTCGTGTATGGCTCTTTGAAAGAAGTTTTTTAAATTCTTAAATGTCGAGTGCATTGCGCCCAGTTAGATATTCTCCCAGTTGGGTGTTACGGATATTCTTCCTTTCTCTACTGGTCCTCCCTCCTCTCGTGATGTACACACTCATGGACAAACCTTAAGGAGTTAAAAGACTTTGATTTCGCCGGTCGTATCTTTTTTTTTTTTTTTAGGAAACAGTGACAATATTGTTCACACTTGGTTATCTCGTGTGTATTCAATAAAGGTCACTGTGTATCAAATATCTTTCAGAGTTATTATCTGAATCCCGATATACATGCTAAAAGGTACAAATTCCTTATGTTCTGTCCTTGAATGTACTTAGACCAACCTTAAGAGGTGTTTATAAGTTGTGTATGTTGGGGGGGAGGGGTCTTCAGAATTTGGTTGACGAACTTCACACAATCCTTTTAGTAGTTTTCAAGCGAGACACAAATATAGCTGATTTGATAAATCCTATATCTACTTATCTACGTAGCTGTATACATACATCTAACTTTGCCTTCAATCAATCAAGAATATGATACCCGGTATAAACACATTGGTTGTAAGCTGTGCCCGAGCTGTTTCTCTGGGTCTGGTCGTAGGGAGTCTCTGGTGGGAAGTCGAAGATCTGATATTGGCTGTAACCAATGGCTGCCCACATATGTGTATGTAGATTCAGTCCTGAATGGCGGTGTGTGGACCCAGCTCTGACTGCGGTGTGTCGATTTAGCTAGTGATGGTACAGCAGTGGATGGACTTAGTAATGGTACAACGGTGTGTAGACCAATCCCTAGCTGGCTATAGTACAGCGGTGTATGAACCAATCTCTAGCTAGTGATGGTACAGCGGTTTGTGGACTTAGCTAGTGATGGTACAGCGGTGGATGGACTTAGCTAGTGATGGTACAGCGGTGGATGGACTTAGCTAGTGATGGTACAGCGGTATGTGGACTTAGCTAGTGATGGTACAGCGGTGGATGGACTTAGTAATGGTACAACGGTGTGTAGACCAATCCCTAGCTGGCTATAGTACAGCGGTGTATGAACCAATCTCTAGCTAGTGATGGTACAGCGGTGGATGGACTTAGTAATGGTACAACGGTGTGTAGACCAATCCCTAGCTGGCTATAGTACAGCGGTGTATGAACCAATCTCTAGCTAGTGATGGTACAGCGGTGGATGGACTTAGCTAGTGATGGTACAGCGGTATGTGGACTTAGCTAGTGATGGTACAGCGGTGTATGAACCAATATCTAGCTAGTGATGGTACAGCGGTGTGTGGACTTAGCTAGTGATGGTACAGCGGTATGTGGACTTAGCTAGTGATGGTACAGCGGTGTATGAACCAATATCTAGCTAGTGATGGTACAGCGGTGTGTGGACTTAGCTAGTGATGGTACAGCGGTGGATGGACTTAGCTAGTGATGGTACAGCGGTATGTGGACTTAGCTAGTGATGGTACAGCGGTGTGTGGACTTAGCTAGTGATGGTACAGCGGTGTGTTGACTCAGCTAGTGATATTACAGTAGTGGGGGTCCTAGTAGTGATGGTATAACGGTGTATGGACCTAGCTAGTGATGGCACAACAGTGTGTATATGTGTGTCTAGATAACGGGACGTGGACCCAGCTCTGGCTAGTGATGGACTACCACGAGAATGGATCGTTATTCGACTACCTGAAGCGGACTCCCATCGACGCCACCACCATGTGCAAGATGACCTACTCCATCGCCAACGGCCTGGCCCACCTCCACATCGAGATCCACGGGACTCAAGGTGAGTTCTTCCCCACTCATTCGTGCTTTCTCTCTGACACGGGTAGTATATTCCAATCGGAATTGTGAGATTACGTTTTAATAGATTATGCTGTGCCTGAATTTCGCCTTTCTCTCAACCTGTCTTAAGCTGCCACCAGAGGACATAGACAAAATGGCCAGATACATGGGTGACCATGTGGTGTTAGCCTGGTTCCCGCTTAAGATAGCGTATCGTACACTAGAAATATCATACATACCTATTTGCCTTTTTATTTCAAAATTAAAAAGTTAAAGTTTTTAAAATCACATCTCAAAGAGAAATTATCATAAAGGGCACTTAGGAAAAATTACGAAATGTATTGAAAATTAGCTTCATACACATACGTCTCATAGTGTAAAAATGTTATAAGAATTTCATTGTTAGCCTCGTCTAAATCTCCGTCTGTCTTCTTCCCTCTAAATAAATGTAGAACATCCAGGGCGAACAATGTTTCTTGCCATGTATGATCTTCGTAGGGATCGTTAATGTTTGTGCGTGTTCCAGGAAAGCCAGCCATCGCCCACCGCGACCTCAAGAGCAAGAACATCCTGGTTAAGTCCAACGGCTCCTGCGCCATCGCCGACCTGGGACTTGCCGTTCGCTACCAATCCTCCACCAACGCCGTCGACATCCCCGTCAACGCTGCGCGCGTGGGCACCAAGCGCTACCTCGCGCCAGAAGTGCTGGACGAGTCCGTCAACTCGGCTAACTTCGACGCCTTCAAGCGAGCAGACATCTACGCCCTGGGCCTCGTGCTGTGGGAGATCGCGCGGCGCTGCAGTGTGGGCGGTATCTACGAGGAGTACCAGCTGCCCTACTATGACATGGTGCCTGCCGACCCCAGCTTGGAAGAGATGAGGCGCGTGGTGTGCGTCGAGCGCCAGCGGCCGCCTATCCCCAACCGCTGGCAGACTTGCCCCGCCCTCATGGCCATGGCCAAGATAATGAGGGAATGTTGGTACCATAACGCCTCTGCCCGCCTTACCGCGCTTCGCGTCAAAAAGACGATCGCCAACTTGGGCGCTCAGGAAGATCTAAAACTGTGACCACTGCCTCCTTCTTCTATCTCTTGGCTTGGCCGGTGTACTGCAGCCACTAGTGACTTTCAACTCCTTTCGCCCGAGAGGAAATGCCTTTTTCTCTGTAAGATCTTTCCCATTTAACTAGATGAGATTGTCAAGTCGCCTTAGACATGGTTTCCAGCATGGGTAGGAAGAATCCTCCTTTTGTCTTCCCCACTCTTGCACATCAGCTTGTCGGTTTTACTCAGGATATTTCCCATAAACAGAGCTATCTCTCTCTCTCTTGCCCTCCTCCTCCTTTAGGCACATCGTTCTCTGTTGTTGACTCTCTAGACATGTCTCTATCTCTCTCTCTATCTCTCAACGAAAGATTATGGCCTTTATTTCTCAATCATATCCTGTGTTTAGCGATATGTGTTTTCAATGAGTGTAAAAATAGAGGTTTCCATCGCTAGCTGTTCGCGCAATAACCACGCCAACGTGTCTACGTAGTCTTCACTCTTAGCTACGATGCAGTTTTACGGTGCTCTACCATCTTAGAAGCCCAACCATCTAGCTATCTTAACCACAAACTGGTGCTATACATTGCTAGTGTGACACTACTTCTCAAGTACAACAATCTGAGGTGTATTAGCCTCAATTCTGCCCACAGTTGGTACAAAATGATTTATCTCCCTCTATCTATCTATAGAGATATCTAGCTAGATGTTCAAAGTTAGTCTTGACTCTCTCTCTCTCTATCCGTCCATGCGTGGCAAACCCCAAGCTTGTGTGCAAGAGAAAATCGCTGGTTGGCCATGAAAAGACGATGCCCATTCCACACATTACCTCATATTCCGAGTACAAATAGCAGAATCTCCTTGGCCAACTACGACCATTCTCTTTCTGAATCTCTATTATTTATTATCATTTTTTTCCATTATAGGGGCATTTCATTTTATATATATATACACCTTTATATATTTTTTTCTCTCTCTCCTACCTATTAAGTAGAAATTTTTATTACACATTTTTACTTTGGTATCTCTTGATATGTAATAAGCAATCTTTTTTAATTATTATTTTGATGTTTTAATTTTTTTTTTTGTTTTTTCATATATTAAAGGTGATTTTTGTGATAACATTTTAAATACTATAGTTATCAAAAACTGCCCCCTTTTTTCTTTTAAATATGAAAAAAAAGTCGCATCTGTATAGGAGATGAAGCTAGCTTTTAAACAAGTTTTTTTTTTTTTTTGTAACTTTTCAGGAAGTTGTAGAAGCATTCCACAAGGCAGTAGTAGGGCTTTAAAAAATGTTTTTTGTTATGTTAGACGTAAAAGATTGCCCTTTAACATTGTTTTTTTACATTTTTTTTTCACGATTTCTTCTGTAAATCTCTCTTTTTTTTTTAACTGTGCAGTCATTCTATTTCATCTTGATCATAAACGTCACTTTGCCCACCAACTTTTACTGCACTCATTGAATCTCTATTCAGTAGGGAAAAAAAAAGAAAATGGTAAGTTATTTATATGTAATGGGGGTTGAAACTCAGTAATACAGTCTTTATTAATACCATTTTACTCAGAGATGTGCAGATATCTTAGGCAGCAAAACTTTCAAAGGCGTGATTGTCACTAATCAAAACGTTTACTAATTTGGGTGAGTCCTCGACATTTGGCCCAATCTGAGACTAAGCCTCTCATTGGTCAGTGTGACGCCCGACATTTGAAAATTATCCCGCAAGCGTTTCCTTTGAACGAAAAATCGAAATTTATTTTAAGGAGAAATAACGATTATTTCTAACCTTAGGGATGAAGTATGAAAGGATGAATTGTGAAGAGTAATGATGAATAGAAAAATAAAGAGGGATATCTGAAAGCAATATTGAAATGAAGGCATTTAGAAAATATTTCTTTTTTTACACTCTCTAATAGGATGATTATTAGAATTTCAAAAGTATTTCTAAAAATCTGTGTTAATTTATAAACATTTAATTTTTGTTTCAATACTATATAAGAAAGAAGAGATAGTATGAATTTATATACATTTAAAAAACTTTCCATACTGGAAGAAAACATTGGATGTGTTTACACATAATACTTTATGATGCATCAGCGCGCCATCTGTTATGAAAATTTGAAACTATTATAGATGTGTATGATTCTTTTAAAATTAAAACAATTTCTACTGCCCTTACTGCAGTAATGCCTTACTGGCAAGCTATCCTGCCAGTAGTCTAGAAAATATCTCTCAACATCTACAACTTCTTTATAAAATAGCCTTAAGCCCCAAATTTCTTTAAAGTTTTACATTTTTTTGAAAACACTGTATTGTTTTGAGTTCACCAGAGATAGTTGAAAATGCCCTTGAAGGTTGTTGTTTGTTGTTAGATTCCATCAAGTTAGGTTTGACTTATGGTACCTATATTGGACAGATATTCTCCAATTAAGATAAGATATTTGGTCCATATTGTTTTCTCAGCATTATTTGATACAGAAGTGATTTGTCAGAATGATGGTTACATTTTTTAGATAGTTCCAGCGTATTTATAAGACATGATCACAATTTGAAATAAGAGTTAAAATGGGATAAAAAATAAGACATTGATGACTAGTCTTCTTCTTTCTTATCTTCACTCAATCCTAACATGGAGTACAAACACTGCTCATCCTGTATCCCTGGATTAGGAGCCCTTACAGGGTACTATCAGCCGGGCCAGATGAGCCCAGGTTTTTTAGTGAGCTTGTTACTGCTCCCCCTCCTCCTTTTTCATCCGGGCTTGGGACCGGCAAAGGCGGAGTTTTGATGACTAGTGAAAATAAGAGTATTCTAATCTATTAATAAAACATCATAGAACTTAGCTATGTGTCTTTTCCAAACTTGATGTTTATTTCTCAGAAAATTATAATGATAAATAAAGTTAATTAACATTTCTTCAATTAAAAAAAAAGTACCTCAATAGAACCAGTTATGTTTTAAGATAGAAAATATTTGGATATTTCGATCAGTTTTCCAGACTCAGCATGGAACTTCCTGGTCAACTGGTTCAGCTCAGGAATCAAAACAGGATGTGAGTAAAAGTGCTCAACACTAGTTCATACTAGTAAGCTGGACTCCTCAGGTAGTTGGCGTTCTGTGCTCCCTGGGTTATAAATATATCTCTCTTGTATATTTCTGGAGTTTTATGTTAATTATTGAAAGACTGTATTACTGAGAATCAACTAGTTTGAATCCCAAGAAAAAAGTACTCAATAGTATTAGATCATGGTAATCATAGATTATTCTAACTGCTTGTAACTATGAATGTACTATCTGTTTATACATGTTGTTCATTACCACCAACATACATAGTTTGGTTAACAAAGTTCTCATAGAGAGACTCATTTTAAAAGATTTATTTTCTAATAAAAAAAGGTTTTTATAAAAACCTCTCATGGCATACAATGCTATCTCTTGTTCAAAATGGTACTTACCAGGAGAGTACAAGTGTTCAGTCACCGTAATTTTGTAAGTGCAAAGTTCTCCCAAGTTGTTTTCTCTCTGTATAGACATGTATGTAAATGCAAGCAGTTACAATCATCTATTCATCATAATCTGATATAGTACTGTAAGGGATTGCTAGATAAAAGATGGGTTTTTTTTTCCTGCAGTTTTATCTTATACAAACTAGTTGGCCTTCAACAACTCAGCTCAAGTCCTGATGCCTAGAAGCCTTCCTGCCAACACTGATCTATTTTTGTACTGTAGAAGTGAGGAATCAGTTAAGGAGGGATGTAAAAAACATCCTTCTTTTATCGCCTTTCCATCTTTAATTCTTCTCATTGTTTACTTTTCTCTGTCAAAACTAATTGGCGATATTGCATTCCTCCTTTTTGTATCATCTCATTACAGATAATTCAATCAACACATTCCATAATTGGATATACACTTCAGATTTAACTGGTGCACATTTTTTCCCAGGTTGCTGCTACTGCTGCTGCAGTTTTAAATGAGGAAGTTTCACCCATTTTATAAGGAGTAAATCTAAGTTTACACCTTTATTTTTTTAGAACATTTGCCCATTTACCCATGGATTTACCCCATGAAACTCAATATTGCCCTTATTGCTGAGTCATCCTAGGTAAAAAATTGGGAGTCGAATATACCGCATAATAAGATAATTGGAACAGAATTTTTATAGGTGGTCTTTTTAAACAACATTTTTCTTTTAAGATTTTATTTAAATTAGAGTTTTGAAACACTTTTTTTGAAAAATTCTCTTTGCTTCTTTTTCACTGCTGGCATTTTTCACTTATTCACATCAAACACTTTATAATTGGGTATCCATTTCATTTCACCAAACAAAAAAAACATGTTTTTTTTTTTTAATTATTTGCTTTAACAATGACCACTGCCAATATTTAAAGGACCAGCATCTTATCCAAAAAAAAAAAAGAAAAATTCCAAAAAAAAAAAAAATCAATTTAAAAAAAATCTTCACAAACCTTTACCTGAATGCTTTTGAGGATATATCCCAACCTAGCTAAACTTTTATTATTAAAACTATATCTGCCACTATTTTTTATATTTGGTTCCTATTTTTTTTATATAACCTTATATGCATTTTCTTCACTTTTTTTTTCATCTATATTCAAAAATCATCTACATTTGCCCTCCTCTTTGTATAAGAAATCATACTATTAAAATTTCCTAGCTTTTTTTTTAGTTTCCTGTTTTTTTTTTTTTTTACACTAAAAAAAAAATTTTTTTTACCTATTGTTTTATGATTATGATTAATAATTACCACACATTTTCTCTACTACATATATATATATATATAATATTAATGGAATCATAACCGCAATGTTATATGTTATACCTCATTCAACCATATATAAATATTGAAATCAAATATATATATATATTGTAATGTATACATATATAAAAAAAAAAACAAAAAATTTTATATTTTGTATTATCTCTTCTCTTTCAATATAAAAGAAAATATAATCATTATAATAATTAAATATGAAAAACACTTTTTCCCCCTGTTCTATCTCTATATATTATATGTGCTCTATAATTGTAAGATAACTCTGTGGTTGTAAAACCAGAGATATCTTGTATATAGCTGTCACAACCAAACTGTTGTATCTCTGTACATATGTATGAGGTGGAGTAAAGCTTTGCTCCTTTACATCATCAATTTGCCTTACATCAGGTGACATCATATTAAAATGTTTTCACTTCTCTGTCATTTCTTTCTTTTCATCTTATACCGTTAGTTTTTCTTCACATAACTCTGGTGGATGTGGTACAAGCTATTGATGGTCTTAATTGTGTAATACAGTTGAACATACTCCATGAGAGGAAACTTACACTAGAGTCAACTTTGATCATAATCCTAGGCATTGAAAGTTGTCCTATTGGAGAATGGTATCACATTCAATGATGTAGGACCTCTTCACAGCCTGGATCAACAACTCCTCTAGAAAGAGTCAACTTTGATCATAAACCTAGGCATTGAAAGTTGTCCTATTGGAGAATGACATTCAATGATGTAGGACCTCTTCACAGCCTGGATTAACAACTGACTTAGAAAGAGCCAACTTTGATCACAAACCTAGGCATTGAAAGTTGTCCTACTGGAGAATGGTATGACATTCAATGATGTAGGACCTCTTCACAGCCTGGATCAACAACTCCTCTAGAAAGAGTCAACTTTGATCATAAACCTAGGCATTGAAAGTTGTCCTATTGGAGAATGACATTCAATGATGTAGGACCTCTTCACAGCCTGGATTAACAACTGACTTAGAAAGAGCCAACTTTGATCACAAACCTAGGCATTGAAAGTTGTCCTATTGGAGAATGGTATGACATTCAATGATGTAGGACCTCTTCACAGCCTGGATTAACAACTGACTTGGAAAGAGACAACTTTGATCACAAACCTAGGCATTGAAAGTTGTCCTACTGGAGAATGGTATGACATTCAATGATGTAGGACCTCTTCACAGCCTGGATCAACAACTCCTCTAGAAAGAGCCAACTTTGATCACAAACCTAGGCATTGAAAGTTGTCCTATTGGAGAATAATATGACATTCAATGATGTAAGACCTCTTCACAGCCTGGATTAACAACTGACTTAGAAAGAGCCAACTTTGATCATAAACCTAGGTATTGAAAGTTGTTCTATTGGAGAATAATATGACATTCAATGATGTAGGACCTCTTCACAGCCTGGATTAACAACTGACTTGGAAAGAGACAACTTTGATCACAAACCTAGGCATTGAAAGTTGTCCTATTGGAGAATGGTATGACATTCAATGATGTAGGACCTCTTCACAGCCTGGATCAACAACTCCTCTAGAAAGAGCCAACTTTGATCACAAGCCTAGGCATTGAAAGTTGTCCTATTGGAGAATGGTATGACATTCAATGATGTAGGACCTCTTCACAGCCTGGATCAACAACTCATCTAGAGAAAGAGCCAACTTTGATCACAAACCTAGGCATTGAAAGTTGTCCTATTGGAGAATGGTATGACAATCAATGATGTAGGACCTCTTCACAGCCTGGATCAACAACTCATCTAGAGAAAGAGCCAACTTTGATCACAAACCTAGAAAGTTTTCCTATTGGAGAAGGACATTCAATGATGTAGGACCTCTTCACAGCCTGGATCAACAACTGACTTAGAAAGAGACAACTTTGATCATAATCCTAGAAAGTTTTCCTATTGGAGAATGACATTCAATGATGTGAGACTTCTGGCTCTTCACAGCCTGGATCAACAACTCATCTAGAGAAAGAGACAACTTTGATCACAAACCTAGGCATTGAAAGTTGTCTAACTAGAGGATGACATGTAGTGGAGAGAGCGCACACTGTGGGATGATGGTAAGAAAAAATTACAGAGGAACCCTGTTAAAAGAGCAGCTTGCTTCATAACTCTAAGGTTCCAAGAGTTGCAATTATTTTAATGATGGGTATAACAATGACATAAAATATTAGTCCAAGGTGATGCTATAGCATAGTTCAACTGTATTGATACATAAATGAGAAGAGGGGGCAATTGAGACATTTTTCTTTATAAAAAGTTGTTGTTTCTTATCCCCTTGTGTAAATATTACACAAATTCTATGAGATCAAGCTCCTCGAACTGTTTTATGATAATCAGTGGCCTCTCTCAAAGGTCCTGTTTGATGCATCTAAGAAAAAGTGATGAATATATGAATCCTGGTTGTAAGAGCATGGACAAGAAGGTATATCTCACCCATCAATATGGCCATGCAGTCCTGGATCTTTCCAGTTGATCTCGAGGACCACGCCATCTCCTCAGCATCAAAGTACGCGATCTATGTATTCTTCGCAGATCACAAAATGTGTCGCTGGAGACCCACTGGCGATTCTCCACCAAACTCTGCAGTGGTGGCAGAGGCGCAATATTCATTGTACATAGTATATATATAATGCATATTTTTTCAATAGTGAAGACTGTGCACTTTGCATGTATTGACACGATGTCAATAAAATTATTTTAATTGTCAATATGGCCATATTGTGGCAGATGTAAAGAAACCATTTATTGAAAGGATGGGTATATATACATGAAGTAAAAGGGCAGGAAAACCTCAGCTCTGGAAGATGCCGGCAGCCAGCAGCAAGTTCCTCCGAGTGAAGTGGAGACAGATGGGAGGGGTGGACTTGGTGGGGTAGCTGCCCAGCAGCAAGGCCTCACAGTTTACCCTGCCACCATCACTCTGCCTTAGTACATCTCAACAATGGGGGTCGGTGGAAGGCTGGTTAAACCATTTGGTTTTCGACCACTAGGACCCGGGTTCGAACCCGCATTGGACACTTTTTTCTGTTTAAAGAAAAAAAAATGCTCCAATGGCCCCCGATTCTTGCAAAAGTCCAACCCCACCAGCGAGTGCAAGTAACCAAACGGGGCTCTGGCATTAGTAAGTGCAAAGTCGAACTGCTTTTCACATGTGTAGACATGTGGTGCACTTACAGTAAAAGCAGTCGCTAACTACCCACCATGATTATCATGGCCTGTACCACGTGTACTAGGGATAAGCAAAAAAAAAAAAAAAAAACATCTCAACAATGACCTTTAAATGGCTCACCAACATGTGATAAAATATACTCATATAGAAGAAGATCTCTTCTTCTTAAACACAAGGTAATAAGACCAAATAAATAAATAGTGTGTTATGTTTCGGTAACAGCGTTGTTACCATCTTCAGACAAAAGTACTGAATGAGAAATTTTACCAGAGCATGCTTTCTCATTCAGTACTTTTGTCTGAAGATGGTAACGATGCTGTTACCCAAACATCACACACTATTTATTTATTTGGATTTAGACTTATTACCTTGTGTTTATAATCTATAATCCAAATTGTGCCTTTTCATATCTTCTTCTTCTTTCTTATCTACACTTTCAATCTCTCATATTAGGGTATCAAGCTTGTAAAGTTTGAGACTTTTAATGGTGTCTGCCGGGGAAGAGTAGAGCCCATCAATGGATGAGTCAATACAGTCAATAATATGTCTTGGGGTTTGCAGGTTGAGAATTGCACCTAGTACATAGTGGGAAAACCTTGTAACCATTCTGCAAAGTCATTGTCCGTAGATGACCAGACTTAAGTTCTGGAAATCAAAGACTGTTGTTCTCTTGGGAGGACAGAACCAGTGCTTGTCCCTCCTGCTCTGTACCAGTCATGTGCAGCAGTAGATTTCCAGAAGAAAATGATAAGGCACAATTTGGATTATAGATTATAAACATAAGGTAATTAGACCAAATAAATAAATAGTGTGTGACGTTTCAGTAACAGCGTTGTTACCATCTTCAGACAAAAGTACTTGCTATGCTGCACTCTATACTGCATTCAGTACTTTTGTCTGTAGATGGTAACAACGCTGTTACCGAAATGTCACACACTATTTGTTTATTTGGATTTGGTCTTATTACCTTGTGTTCATATAGAAGAAGAAACAGGTTAAGAGGAAAAGAGCTTCTTCTTCTTTCTTATCTCCACTCAATCATATTAGGGTATCAAGCCAGTAGAGTTTTGGACTTTTGATGGTGTCTGCTGGGGATGAGCAGAGCTCATCAAAGGAGATTTGACATCCATAATGACTGGGTGAAGTAGAAAGCTTCTGATTTTGTCATAGAGACTGGGAGCACTACTCAGTAGCAGGCCAACTTAGCTCCAAAAGAAATGGCCGTCTCTGACATGAGGAACAGAGGCCATGTGCAGCTGCTCCTAACATGGAGTACAAACTCTGCTCATCCTGTATCCCTGGATTAGGACAGTGTACTATCAGCTGGGCCAGCTGAGCCCAGGTTTTTTAGTGAGCTTGTTACTGCTCCCCCTCTCCTCCTTTTTCAGGTCCAGGACCCTCCAGCGCCGAGGATTGCTTCTTCCTTTGTAAATTTGTAAAATATATGTTTCATATATGTATATATTTCATTTCTTTCATATATTTCTTTTCTTCTCTCTATCTCTCACTCTCTTTGTTTGAAATACTGTAAAATTGTGTAGATGACAATAAATATTTTTTAATTGTCAAATTGTCCTCCTTTTTCATCTGGGCTTGGGACCGGCAAAGACAATGATAATCCCCCTATTTGCTATAGAAGAAAGACAGGCCAAGAAGAGTTTCTTTATATAAGAAAATGATCGTAGAAGAGAGGGTGTCTTGGCTGAAAGCTTGTACCATTGTTCTCTTATAAAAGAATCTCTTCTCCCCAACTTGTCTATCTTAGGAAGATTATTGTTGTCTTAAAATACACTCATGGACAAAACTTAAGGAAGCGCTAAGTCTTTGATGTTCCGGTCATCTATTTCTTTTTTTTTCTTTAAGGAAACAGAGGCAATTTTTTTTTGCATTTGGTTATCTCTTGTACTTTCACACACTATTAAATTATTTGGATTGGGTCTTATTTTCTTGTATATATATGTTATAAATAAAGATGAATTGAGCTTTCCTGCTTGAATTTATATAATGTTGAGGATTATGGTATGGAGAAATGCAGTCGTGGTTGAAACCTTTAAAGTATGATAATGAAAAATGGTTTTGATCAGTAATTGCTTTAATTGTGAAAAGGAATATATATAAAAAGAACATAATTTGATTAAAGTAACTGCCTGGCTTAAGGCGTAAGAATTAAAAAATGAAAAGCTTATTTACATAATGTACAAATGTTTTGAGCCGACCAACGAGGATAGAACAACAACGAGTTTTTATATGGGAAGAGTGACCTCTGGCGGTCGATTTAGCAGTATTTTTGATTCTATGATATATAATTTTAAATAAAATAATATTTTTATATAACATATATAATCTATAATCCTAATTGTGCTTTATTATTTTTTATCTTATTTTTGTCTTGATTTTCTTTTTAGGCTGAAGGTTTGTTTCCTGAAGTTAAGTCAGCCTGCCACTGAGTAGTGCTCCCAGTCTTAATGACAAAGGCAGACGCATTCTACTTCACCCAATCATGATGGTTGGCATGTTGGGGGTCAGTGGAAGGCTGGTTAAACTGTTTGGTTTTCTACCACTACGACCCGGGTTCTATTCCCGCATTGGACACTTTTTTCTGTTTAAAAAAAAAAAATGCTCCAATGGCCCCCGATTCTTGCAAAAGTCCAACCCCACCAGCAAGTGCAAGTAACCAAACGGGGCTATGGCACATTTGTAAGTGCAAAGTCGAACTGCTTTTCACATGTGTAGACATGTGGTGTGCTTACAGTAAAAGCAGTCGCTAACTACCCACCATGATTATCATGGCTTTGAGATAAGAAAGAAGAAGAAGACTTAAGGAATTGCTAAGTCTTTGATGTTCCGGTCATCTATTGTTATTTAAGGAGACAGAGGCAATTTTGTTTGCATTTGGTTATCTCGTGTGTTTTCAATAAAGGTCACTGTGTATCAAATATCACAATATTAAACCTGTTGGAAATATCTATTTGTAGGATAGAGCACAATGCTCAAAACAGTCTTCTTCTTTCTTATCTCAAAACAGGAATTTATAGGGTTTTTACAACAGAGTATGCAAAATTCAAAAATAAAAAAATTAGAACATATATGTAAATAAAAATTCAGGGAATAAAGTTGAATCTCACTATAAAAACATCACTTGGAACCAAGATTTATAACCATGTGTTATGTATTCATAAAGTTAATATAAATATTCTTAAATTAATTGTGTAAATAAGCAGAGTAACATTATCACTGATTATAGTATTCATTCTATCATCAATGTATGTAAATAGTAGAGTTTAAAAAGACTATGCAGATTGATACAACAATAATGAAAATTAGAAACTATTTTAGACGTGCAATATTCTTTTTAAAATTAAACAATTTCTACTGCCCTTACTGCAATGGAAAAATTAATAGGAGATTTCCATTGCAGTAAGGGCAGTAGAAATTGTTTAATTTCAAAAAGAATATTACACGTCTAAAATAGTTTCTAATTTTCATAACAGATGGTGCGTTAGTGCATCATAATAGAACAATAATAAAATTAAATCTTTAATATAGAACCAACGAGCAAACAATTCCTTTTCTTAAAATAAAAACTTAACACCATGTTATTTTTTAAAAAATATATAAGGATTGATTTGATCCTGGGCTGTAGTGGTTGAAAACCAACGGTTTAGACCACTCATCCACAAACCCCCCCACTCTTCATGAGAGTGAAAGGATGTAACGTGATTCCTGAACTAGTATGGAAGCATTCCAGGAAGGCTGTAGAAAAAGGACTTAAGCCACAAATTCCAAGTAACTATTCAAGAGATATGTATTTCCCTCTCAGCCTCTTTTCTAACTGCAACTTGGTCAAAACATGCTATTGTTGTACCTATACTTACAACAAGATAAAATCAAACAACACTAACAAGATTTAGAACAGGCCATCTCAAGCCATTGAAGATAGAAAATAATAACAAAATCTACCCCACTTGCCCAAAATATAGCTTGGCACCTGCAGCTCCAGAACACATTTTGGCTTGCATTAGATGCCCTAAACAGGACCTTTGGGAGAGGCCGCTGCTTATCATAAAACAGCTTGAGGAGCATGAACTCATGGAATTTGTGTAATCTTTACACAAGGGGATAAGAAACAACACAAGATAAAATCTCTTAGTCCCAAGTGATATGTCCTTATAGAGAGACAGTTTAGCTTTATAAAATAAAAGGATTTAAAAGCGCGAATGTTTCTTTTATATAGAAAGAAACATTCGCGCTTTTAAATCCTTCTATTTTATATGTATAGATGGCGCGTTATTGCTTTGTATTACAGTTTAGCTTTGACAATTTGGCATTTTTAACTTCATTTATATTTACGAGAAAGGAATCTCCTGTTGTTGTTTCTTATCCCCTTGTGTAAAGATTACACAAATTCCATGAGTTCATGCTCCTCAAGGGAAGGCATTTTCTGATCGTGACATTAAAAGTTGCTAAAGCCTGGTACCATCAGAGTAAATTTCAACAAACCCTTGATATTTAATTAATTCCAGAATTGGCTAAATCCCCTTTTCTTTCATTTTTATTGTATTTTTATCTTATACAAGAAAATAAGACCCAAATAATTTAATAGTGTGTGACATTTCGGCAACAGCATTGTTACCATCATCAGACAAAAGAATAAATGTATATATAATATTGTAACAAAGTATTTATCATTTTATTAGCAGAGTATTATTTTTTATGTTTATATTCTGCTATACTCTGTACACTTCCCTCTTTTGTTTATCTGTTGTTTATCACTCATAGTTTGTCCTTGCCTGAAATAAATTGTTGCCTCAACCCGAAGTTGGTCTTCCCTAATTTTCCATGTAGCAATATACATATATATTACATTTATTCTTTTGTCTGATGATGGTAACAATACTGTTACCGAAACGTCACACACTATGAAATTATTTGGATTAGGTCTTATTTTCTTGTATATATATAATCTATAAACGATAAAGAAGAGTAAGGAGAAAAGATTTTTATTCAATTAAACTTGTAACAAGCTTTCGGGCAGTCACGCCCTTCAACAGGTAATATAAAAAGAATAATTGACTATTAAAATAGGAAACAAACTGAGCTTTAAACAAAAATGATACAACTGCAGCCTGGCCGCAAGAAAACGTGAATTCGGGAAAGTAATGTGAGGTGGGGGGGGAGGGGGTTTATCCGGTTTTTAAGTTATTACATATATCATGATATTGTTTAGGTAAATCTATATGTCGATTAATACTGTCATTAGAAATGGATAAAATGGCCTCTATGATTAATCTCTGGTGCTTATTGGGAATGTTATTGTACAAGGTGGTGGGAGAATCTAAATTGAAAGAATGGCCAGTATTATGGGTGTGGTTGTATATGAAGGATCTGCCGCCTTTATTATTGATGCACCTACCATGTTCGATCATCCTGATGGCCACGGATCTACTTGTCTCACCTATGTAGGTTGCACTACAATCGTTACATGAGACTGAATAGACCGAGCCACCAGAAGATCGAACAGTGGTAGGTCTCTGTATGCGGGTAATGGGATGTCTAAGAATGGTGGCCAGACTTCTATTATTTTTAAAATAAGTATTAATACCGTGGGATTTAAGCATGCGGGATATGGTAGCGGATTGTGATTTATATATAATCTATAATCTATAATCCTAATTGTGCTTTATTATTTTTATCTTATTTTTGTCTTGATTTTCTTTTTTAGGCTGAAGGTTTGTTTCCTGGAGCTAAGTTGGCCTGCCACTGAGTAGTGCTCCCAGTCTTAATGACAAAGGCAGACACATTCTACTTCACCCAATCATGATGGTTGGCAATTTCAAGCTTTACAAGCTTGACACCCTAATATGATTGAGTGGAGATAAGAAAGAATAGGAAGGTTTGTTTCCCTGAAGCCAAGTAGTGTGATAAAGAGAAAGGAGTTTCAGTCAGTGTGAGAGCTATGGAAGGAAGGAAGTGTTACCTGACATGAGGAGTATGAGCAATATTAAGATCCTCAGGATCAATATCATCAAAGAGTTTCTGGACATTCCAGACTTTGACGGTGCAGTCCAGAGCCCCGGAGCTGAGCACGGTGCCCTCACGGCTGAATGCCAGAGAGTAGATGGTGTTGGTGTGTCCACTGAGTTCTGCCAGCAGGTGGCCGTAGGCGAGGTCCCACACCAGTACCTTCTTGTCTCCTCCTGGACCACACACACAACAGATGTTAGACTAGCTGGGACTTATCTACAGTAGAACCTCTTTTATTTTTATCATTATTATCCCTAGTACACATGGTACATACAAACATAATCATTGTGGGTAGTAGTTGGCATTTACTGTAAGAACCTCCTTGATTCAACCTACTATATTTTAACCCTTAAGTGCAAATTCGGAACTGCTTTTCACGTGTGTAGACATGTGATGCACTTACAGTAAAAGCAGTCGCCTACTTCTACCCACCATGATTACCATGGCCTGTACCACGTGTACTAGGAATAAGCAAAAATATATATATATATTTTAGCCCTTTTATCAAATCTATAAGGAAATTTTCTTTAATTTAACGAAGAGAGAGAGAGAGAAAAATTCATCTGAAAATTCTGATGTGTTAAAGAAGTTCGACTATATGTATGTACAGACATAAGGGAAAGGCCTTCCTTCAATAAATACCATCAAAGACTTGCCTTAATGATATCTTACAGTACATTGGAGTCACCATCATAGAAACCTGTACAGAGCTTACATATCTCCATGACTTGATGGAATTGCACAAGGGATTATCTTTTTTATTAAAATTACAAATATATTCTCACAATGAGTATCTTTTTAAAAGCTTTTATTTTTTATTAAAAAAACGCTAGCTTTCAAGCTAGTTTTCAACAGGCTTACTATAATATCGTATAGCCCGTTGAAGAGCGATTAATGCTTGAAAGCTAGCGTTTTTTTTTATTAAAAAAATACTCATTGTGAGAATATTTTGGAATTTTAATACTTTTTTCACAATTTAATCTTTTAAAAAAAAAAAGAGGGGTAGGAGCTATGTGATACCCTTATTTTTTAAATGGTGAAATTATTCCCTTCCAAAGTGATTCAGTATATGTTGCACTGAGGGTTATGCACACAAGATAGATGAGCTTTGCTTGGTGGGTAGAAGTAGGTGACTGCTTTTATAGTGCACCACATGTCTACACATGTGAAAGCAGTTCGATTTTGCACTTACAAATGTGCCAGAGCCCCGTTTGGTTACTTGCAGTTGCTGGTTGGGTTGGACTTTTGCAAGAATCGGGGGCCATTGGAGCATTTTTTTCTTTTATCAGAAAGCCCAATGCGGGAATCAAAACTGGGTTGCAGCAGTCGAAAACCAACAGTTTAGACCCTCCTTCCACCGACCCCCCCTTTTGAAGAATGGAAAAACCAAGAGGAGGTCTTCTCCCAGTATAGAATTTGATCTGAACTGTTTTGTTTAAAGATAATATATCAGTGATATATTATATTATTACTTTACTCTGTTTTGATTTGAAATGAATCGAAGGTATATCATCATTATTAAAGACTTTGTTTATAATGTGTGCAAGAATTGTAAAATAATAAAATAATTATAGTAACATTAAATTTTGCATCTTTTATTTTTCTTTTAAAGATATCTAAATATAAAGTGCAATTTATTATAAAATATAACTTTCACTATTAATAAAAGAAAATAAGACCTAATCCAAATAATTTATTAATAAATTATTTGGATTAGGTCTTATTTTCTTTTATTATAATATTGTCACTGAATAATTATTTTAAATATTCTGTGGTATATCATCATCAATATTTGCATAGTCATCACCCCTTACCATTCTTGTATATTATTACTTGTAAATAATATTTTAAAAATAGTTTGCATTTTATAAATAAATTATTTTTACTTAAACTTTTGTTATACTCGTTATCACTACCGTGACAACTGGTGGAGAAGCTGGAATATTCCCTCGCCGCCCAAGCCGTTAGAAGAAGCCGAAGACTACAAGGACTAGAACCTGAAGAAAACATTGCTATGATCAAGCAAGAGACACAGACAAAAATGGGTGAGTACCACTTTCAACCTTTTAGAAACCCTTCTATTTTTACTGGAGAACGCAACCAGAATCCAGAAAAATGGTTGAAAGAATTCCATCGCGTTGCTCGCTACAACTGCTGGGATGATTCAATGTGCCTCGCAAATGTTTATTTTTTCCTTCAAGGAACAGCGCAAAGATGGTACGAAAATGTTGAAGAGAAAATTAATTCATGGGATATTTTTGTGAAAATGTTTTCTCAGAATTTCGGACATCATGTCACCCAAAAAGATCAGCTCGCAGAGAACCTCAAAACTCGAGCTCAGAGGAAGGAGGAGACCAGTGATTCCTACATTCAAGATGTTCTCTATCTGTGCAGAGAAGTGAATCCGGCTATGATGGAAAATGAAATAGTCGCACACTTGACGAAAGGAATATCGGAGGAGATATATCAGTCAATAATCATTTTAGACATCGCAACTATTGATGAGTTCATTAAATGGTGCCGAAAAATCGAGGCTTCAAATAAAAAACGTGTAAATAAACGTGTAGTATTCGACAGACTACCGAATGTTGCCGCTATCGATTCAGCAGACTCTGAATCAATGGAAGACTTAATCCGACGCATCGTGCGTGAAGAAGTTCATCGCGCACTAAATCCCGAGTCAACTACCCCTGAACCATCTTCTCTGAAAGAAATTATCCGAGAAGAGATTGAAAAAAACGTAGCTTCAATTTCGAAGCCTATTCAAAGGCCTCCGCCACGACAGTCGTACCCCAACCAAACACGTACATTCAGCCAGGTTCCACGACGTCAGTACCCTACCCAAACACCCATATATAACCAGACGCCACCACAACGAAGAACGGATGAATGGAGGACGCATGACAACATCCCAATATGTTTTAATTGCGGCCGCCCAGGCCATGTTAAGCGATATTGTAGAGAACGACGACAATGGACGCAGAGACCCGAAGGACATGCACCCAAGAACCTCAAATGGGTAACCACCAAGCCATAAGAAGCCAAATCTACCGCAGACAATCGCCGTATCCAAACAGAGGAAGATCCCCAAGACGCCAATCCATTTCCCCAGGCCGCCATACAAGCCAATCCCCACGCCGCTACAATCTAGAAAAAAACTAAGCGTCGCGTCTTCTTTCGAGGGGGAAGCCGCGGGTGTGAAAAACCCTCCATCGTCGACAGCCGCTAAATTACAACAAAATTATGTCGAAATCATCATTGATAACATTGCATTTTCTGCTCTTGTCGATTCAGGTTCCTCTTTTTCAGTTATCTCTGATGGATTAAGACGACAATTAAAAAAGACCATGTTCAAGGATAGCGGAATGACTCTGAAAGTTGCTGATGGCAAAAATGTTACATCGATCGGCCGATGCACAATCAGCTTGAGCATCAATGGATTGGAACAGCCGCTTGAGTTTATCGTCCTCCCTAATAGTAACCCAAGTATTATCCTCGGATGGGATTTCCTAGAGGCATCAAATGCCGTGATTGATTGTGGACGTGCCGAAATCAGATTGGAAGAGGCCAAAGATGTTCTAAATTCACCAGCTTCCATGGGAAAGGTTGTGGCTAGCAGAAGCGTCGTAATCCCAGCTGAATCTACCAAACTAATAAATGTTATGAGTGAAGAGCTTAATGGGCAAAATCAAGTACTTTTTGAACCTTCGAAAAAGGTATTAATAGGAAAAGGGTTAACACTTCCCTGTGCATTATTCAGGCTTTCCCATAATAAAGGAAAACTTTGGATCGTAAATTCTAGCACCACAGCTCAAATAGTCCCTAAGGGAATGTGCCTGGGAAAAATTCAAAGGGTTGAAGAAAATAACTTGACGGCTATTTCAGAATGTTCTGAATTTAATAAGGAGGTGAAAAATGCGAATCATGCCAATCATGCTGATAAAAGTGACTTTAAATTTTTACAAAATTTAATTAGTGATGATTTATCAGAAGAGCAGCAGTCTCAAATTTTATCAATTTTAAAACGATATGATAAAATATTTGATAAAAATAATGAACCAGTAAAGCAAACTTCAGTAACCAAACATAAAATTGAAACTGGAAACCATCAGCCTATTAAGCATAGACCATATCGAGTCTCCCCTACAGAACGCCGAGCAATCCAAACGGAAGTGGACAAAATGCTAGACGCCGGGATTATACGTCATTCAGAAAGTCCATGGTCATCGCCGGTTATTTTAGTGAAGAAGAAGGATGGTAACTGGCGTTTCTGTGTGGATTACAGACGACTAAACAAAGTTACTAAAAAAGACGTTTACCCACTACCCCGAATCGATGATACACTTGACTCCCTGAAAGGAGCCAAATTTTATTCATCAATGGACCTTCGTTCAGGATATTGGCAAATAGAAGTCGACGAAGCAGATAGAGAAAAAACTGCCTTTATTACCCCTGACGGACTTTACGAATTCCTAGTCATGCCCTTTGGCCTGTGCAATGCCCCTGCAACATTCGAGCGCATGATGGACAAGATATTGAAAGGCCTGAAATGGACGATGGCCCTCTGTTATTTAGACGACATCGTGGTGTATTCCAAATCGTTCAACGAACATTTACACCGGCTTGAAATCATACTACAATGTCTCGACAAAGCCGAGCTACGCCTCAACCCAAAAAAGTGCCTTTTCGGAACCAAACGAATCAGAGTGTTTGGACACCTCGTCGATAGTAAAGGTATTTATCCTGATCCAGAAAAGATTGAAGCTATCGCCAAGTTTCCGACCCCAAAATCTATAACAGATGTGAGAAGCTTCATTGGCCTATGTTCCTATTATCGTAGATTTATCGAAAATTTTGCTGAGAAAGCTGCTCCTTTACACGAAGTCCTCAAAAAAGATAATAAATTCACGTGGAACTCTGACCAACAGGATGCTTTTGTTTCCTTGAAAAAAGCATTGATGTCTGAACCTGTTCTTGCCTATTTCGAAGAACAACTGCCAACCGAGCTTCATACTGACGCCAGTGGTTATGGAATTGGAGCTGTCCTCGTACAGATCAACGATGGGAAAGAGCGGCCAGTTGGTTATGCTTCAAGAACTTTATCTAAGGCGGAGAAGAATTACTCAACAACGGAAAGAGAATGCTTGGCCGCAATATGGGCCATCAACAAATTTCGACCGTACCTTTTTGGTCGTGAGTTTGTCATCGTCACTGACCACCACGCTCTTTGCTGGTTATCTAATCTGAAGGACCCGACAGGAAGACTAGCAAGATGGGCTTTAAAACTCCAAGAATACAATGTAACGGTTGTTTATAAAAGTGGACGCAAACACCAAGATGCCGACTGTCTTTCTCGAAATCCACTCCAACTTGAATCAGAAGAAGCATACAATGATGAGGATGATGATATACCCTCGATAACTGCTCTGACGTGCTTCGAGGCTGAACAAAGAAAAGACCCTAAAATTTGTAAATTGATAGAGGAAACAGAAAGATTTGGTGCCGAATCGAAAGGATATGAAATGTTAAAAGGAACCTTATACAAAAAGAATTTCGACCCCCTAGGAATCCAACACCTTTTAGTTATTCCCAAGCACTTACGCTTAGAACTACTGAAAAGCTTACACGACGCTCCCACAGCAGGTCATCTTGGATTTTCGAAGACATATGAGAGAGTTAAAAACAAATATTTCTGGCCAGGACTTCTCCGGGACATACGGAAGTATGTCGCTCATTGTAAAGAGTGCCAAAGAAAGAAACAATCAACTCAAAAGCCACCCGGACTACTTAAGGCCATACCTCCTGCAACCTCCCCTTTTCAGAGAGTTGGAATGGACCTCCTTGGAAAATTTCCTAAGTCTGATACTGGTAATAAATGGATCATAGTCTGTACTGACTATCTTACTCGATTTGCCGTTACTAAAGCCTTACCCACAGGGGAAGCAAAAGAAGCAGCCAAGTTCTTAATGGAAGATGTTGTTCTCAAGCACGGAGCCCCCAGAGAAATCATCACGGACCGAGGACGAGTATTCCAATCCAAGTTGATTGCGGAACTCACCAATCAATGCTCGTCGATACATCGGTTCACGACAGCGTATCATCCCCAGACGAATGGACTGACGGAGAGGTTAAACAAAACCTTAGCCAACATGATCGCTATGTATGTAAGTGTTGAACAGAAGGACTGGGACGTAATCCTGCCATACGTCACGTTCGCCTACAACACGGCAAAACAAGATACGACAGGTTTTACCCCTTTTAAACTGATTCATGGACGCGAAGCCGAAACAACTGTAGACACTCTTTTCCCAAATCCGCATGAAGATCTCCAAGAGGATTACAGTCAGAAGATTGCCTCGTGAGTCGAAGAGACTAGGCAGCTAGCAAGATTAGAAACCTTGAAAGCCCAAGAAAAGGACAAGGCCAGATATGATTCAAAGCACGAGGCAATGGATTACAACGTCGGTGACCTGGTATGGATTTTCATCCCGATAAGAAAGGTGGGACTCTCAGAAAAACTGATGAAAAGGTACTTCGGGCCATACAGGGTTACTCGGAAACTCTCTGACGTGACCTTCGAAGTTGAACCTGTGGACCAACCAACCAGGAGACGCAAAACAAGAGACCTGGTCCATGTACTGAGAATGAAACCCTACCATGACCCTGAGGACCAAGCTGATCTGTTCAAGTGATAATTACAGCGGGACGCTGTTCATCTAGGAAGGGGGCAATGTCACTGAATAATTATTTTAAATATTCTGTGGTATATCATCATCAATATTTGCATAGTCATCACCCCTTACCATTCTTGTATATTATTACTTGTAAATAATATTTTTAAAATAGTTTGCATTTTATAAATAAATTATTTTTACTTAAACTTTTGTTATACTCGTTATCACTACCGTGACAATATATTATCCAAATTGTGCTTTATCATTTCACTATTAATCTTCACCCTAAAATAGAAACTTATCAGAATTAAGTTGTGGATGCACACATTGTATATGGGACAAAGTGATTTAATGTGCCTTACCTCCAGAAGCCAGGAAGCGGCCACAAGCTGAGAATGCCAGACAGAAGATCACAGCCTTGTGACCTGTCATGAACCTGACACAGGACCCAGAGACCAGGTCCCAGAGCCGCACTGTCCTGTCACTGGAGCCAGTGGCCACATAGTTGCAGTTGGGGTGGAATTGAACACACTGTCACACACATACACTGTTACACTGGGGAGGTATTACACTGGTATCTAACTCCGCCTTTGTCGGTCCCAAGCCCGGATTAAAAAGGAGGAGGGGAAGCAGTAACAAGCTCACTTAAAAAACCTCATCTGGCCCGGCTGATAGTACCCTGTAAGGGCTCCTAATCCAGGGATACAGGATGAGCAGCGTTTGTACTCCATGTTAGGAGTGGCTGCACATGGTGTCTGTTGCTCATGTCAGAGGCGGCCATTTCTTTTGGAGCTAAGTCGGCTGAGTAGTGCTCCCAGTCTTAATGACAAAGGCATTCTACTTCACCCAGTCATGATGGTTGTCAAGTCTCAAGTTTTACAAGCTTGATACCCTAATATGATTGAATGGAGATAAAAAAGAAGAAGACACTAGTATCTGAGATCTCAACAGTCAAGTTGGTCCAAATATACTCTAGACATTTAGGCACGCTGAACTTACAGAGTGGTTGTAAGGTTTTCTCATTTTGCTACCAAATTCAATTTGCAACCCCTAACCACATCATTGACTGCTCAATCATAAATTAGTTCCACTCATCCCCGGCAGACACCAATGAAATCTTTAATCTCTACAGAGAAACAAAAAGAAAATATAAAACTATTCAAAGCTTCAAATAGTGGTGTGTCACACATTTACTAAAGTCTTTATTTTGTCATTATTATATGCAACCAGCAATAAGCTCTGTGCCATTGTTATTTCTTATCCCCTCATGTAATTGTTGTACAAGGGGATAAGAAACAATACAATGTCACAGAGCTCTATGCGTGGCGCCATATACCCTCACATTGTTCAGGAATTGCTCCTTCCTCTTAGACACAAGTGATAATTAGGTCTGACAACCAGGGTTTGTGTGAAACTCTCATTCAGGCAACAGTTCTTTCTTCATGTAGAATTGCTTCAGTGGCTCCCAAGTTTTGCCCAAGTTCAACAAATTGTAGGTAGCCAAAGAGCTGTCACCATATAAGTGCAAAATGCTTTCTACAGGTAGAGACAGTATGATTAAGTCACAAACCTCTATCCACCATGATTATCATGGCCACTTGAGAGATCCCATGTAAGATCATGGCTAAAATCTATCTTTCATAACAAGCCAAATCATGAGGTCTTTCAATCAAAGCAGGTTGTCTAATGAGAGACCACCTTCAGGAGAAACTGAGCTTAGCCATGTTTATAGGCGTGGAAATATTGTCAGTGAATAATTGATTCAAATAATAAGTTATCACTGATTAAAGAAATTAATCTGCCAGTGAATTGAACTAGCCCCACTGCTGATTCATGTGTATCTTGTTTATTATTATTGTAAGTGAATTTGATCTTATCTGTATAAGAGTGCAGTATTATATTGTTGTTGTTTCTTATCCCCTTGTGTAAAGATTACATGAATTCCATGAGTTCATGCTCCTCAAGCTGTTTTATGATAAGCAGCAGCCTCTCCCAAAGGTCCTGTTTAGTACATTTAATGCAAGCCAAAATGTGACTCCTCATCATCACTACCATGACAATAGGGTGGCAACCACTCACATCAACATCTGAGACATGGCCGGCAAAGATACGGAGAGGCTGGGCGGAATCAGTGGCCCAGAGTCTGGCAGTGTTATCATGGCCGCAGGAGGCAAAGTAGTAGCCGAAGGGACTGCAACATCACCAGCAGTCAGCAGGTCTGTCAGACAACAACTCTGCCAGGACACCTCACCTGAACTTGACGTCCCACACTGGGAAACAATGGCCTCGAAAACACACTATGTTGGTCCAGGTGAACAAGCTCCATAGTCTGACTGCACATGACACATTGATGTTTACAACATATGTTACTCATGGGATTCCTGTAATCTTTACACAAGGGGATAAGAAACAACAACACAGGCAAAGTCAGACTTTCACCAAAGTGTGCCTGGATCAAGGTGCCATGATCAATGAAAGCTACACCCCATTCAATGAGATTGACTCATGTAATTTTCAACACATTATTGACTGACTGCCCCTTTAGAAGCATTCTATATCTAGCTCTCTTACATAGGCTAAAAAAAGGTTCAAATAAATGGGCCAATGACTCAATGAAAATTATTTTTTATTCCATGAACTATGGTGATTTGCAATGGTTGGCATGACAGGTTCAAAACAAAATGAAATCTAGGCTTTAGATGAATATGTGGAAAGGGAAGAAAATATTTATTAACTTTATTTGAAAGGTGCAATGCTTGAAAAGTGCTTTCAAGCAACAAGGTATTAGAGACATTTTTTCAAGTAAACATTGTATTATATGATATGATAAAGTTATTTTTTATTGTGTGTGTGTGTCTCGACGTTTCGACTTTTGTCCTCGTCAGGAGCAAACAAAATTTAAAACATTTGGCAAAGCGCTAAAAATTATTCTAACGCCCTTGCAGCCTTAGAATAATTTTTAACGCTTTGCCAAATGTTTTAATTTTTGTTCGCTCCTGACGAGGACAAAAGATATTTGTCGAAACGTCAAGACAATAAAAAAGATTTACTGGCCGAAATATCTTTAATTTGAAGAACTATGAATGCCTCTTTAAAAATCCTGAGTTCAACTGACCCAGTTGATATGGAAGAGCTGCTTCTGTACTCATGTTAGAGTCAGCAGCAAAGGCTTCCATGTTAGGAATGACCTCAAACTACAGGCAAAGTCAGAATTTCACCAAAGTGTGCCTGGATCATGGTGCCATGATCAACAAAAGCTGCACCCCTATACCCCATTCCATGAGATCATGAACTCATGGAATTCGAGTAATCTTTACACAAGGGGTAAGAAACAACAACAACTATGAATGCCGGCCAGGCAGCCTCTATCTTTACGATGATAAAAATGTTTTAAAATAATTTTACACATCTTTAAATAAATAATTAATAAACATTTGCATAGTATTTTACATATAAAATGGAAGGATTTAAAAGCACGAATGTTTCTTTTATACATAATACAAACTTCTACTGTCCTTACTGCGATGAAAAAATATATAGTATTTTACCTTGATTTTTTAAATTAGACATAGAGGTACATGTATGCTATAATCTTCTTCTTTCTCATCTTCACTCAATCAACAACAACAACAACAAAAAGCCTTTATTCAGGGTCACTGACCCTATACAGGATTCACCAGAGGTATGCATAAGAACAAAGCAGTGAGACAAAGGAAATAACGATATATACAGAAGAAAAAGAAAAGAAAAAAAAAAACAAGAAAGAGAAAGAGGGAAGCAAGAAAAACAACACAAAAAGAGTAGCAGTAAGAAAGTGAGGAGTGAGTGTCACTTGGCCTTCTTCTGAGATATGGACTTGTGGAAACCATAAAACGCCGTAGCAATATACTTATTCTGGGTCATATTGTCAATTATTGATGGAAGTGAAGCACAGAGTTGCCCAGTTTTGAGCATAAGGGTTCTTCTTTCTTCTTTCAGAGCATAGCAATCAAAAATATAGTGAGTGATTTCATTTTTTAGTTTTGAATTACAGAAGGTACAAATCGGGTCCTCACCGCAGAGCATCTTGGTGTGGTTTTCTCTAAAAAAACTTGAAAGTATTCTAACTTGTGCAAGTATCTTCACTCAATCACACTAAGTATCAAGCTTGTAAAGCTTGAGATTTTTGAGTATGCTATAATGATAAGAAGAACCTATCATCTAATGACTTCTTTTATTATTCTCTCAACATTAATGTATGGAAATTGGTCAATTTATGGATGTAAAATAAAGTGACCATTATAAAGAGGTAACCTTTTCTTGTAATGGCTGTCCTTTAAATACAGTAGAACCTCCAGGAGAGGACACCTCTCCATAAAGGACACTTTAGATATGCAACAAGAGGTCCTTTACAGAGAGGTTATACTGTATAGGATCTCAAAATTTTGAAAAGTAAAAATAAATAGCCAAACCGTGGCTATAGTGAACCAAAAGTTCAGTTCCATACACTATAGAAAGGTTTTACTGTATTGGGCAATCAAATATATGTGATACAAAGATAATTGTAGTTAATGTTATTGAACATAGAGAATAAAAATGATAAGGCATAATTGGGACTATAGATTAGAAACACAAGGTAATATGACCAAATCCACAAAAATAAACAGCGTTGTTACTGAAACATCACACACAATTTTCTTTCTTTTTTGGATTTTGTCTTATCTTATGTTTCTAGAGAGGGAAAAAGAAAATGTCCTACTTATCATTATTGACTATGGAATATATTAATCAATTTTGATTAGATATGCATTTATTATCATACATACACAAACAAGACCTTTATCATGGTTTTACCTTGAAGTCCAAAAGCCAAAAAAAGAAGAAAATTATCAAAAGATCTTTATACATATCATCATGATGACACAGATAATATTATAATGAGCACTAAAAATCGTTTATTCACATTTTCTTTGACTGAAATCAAACTTCATTTTTTTACAGCAGCTTCATAGAATTGATAAAACTATATATACAGAGAGAAATCTCATATGAAAGATAGCCTAAAAAACAGGGCAAACCGGATCTATCAAGAAGATGGTCTTTCATTGGAGACTCTGTCATGTCAGGCCAAGTTATGATCTATTATTTCAACCCACACACAAACATAGTAATTATTTTACTTTTTTATTTACATGCATGGAAAAAAACTTAAGGAAGTGGAAAGTCTTTGATGTTGTTGGTAGTCTATTTTTTTTTGTTTAAGGAGACAGAAGCAATTTTGTTCAGACTTGGTTATCTTGTGTGTCTAGAGTTGATAAGGTACACAATTTGTAATAAAGATTTTAAACACAAGGTAATACGACCTAATCAAAATAATTAAATAGTACATGAATATACACTTTACAAAATCCTATAAGCTTATGTCCATAGTTTTCTTGAAAACCATTTCTGAGATTCCATCCTTCGGTGCTGCGTATATAAGCAGAATCGTCCAATAGAGTATTAGAGCTCTGAGAAGCGGTCTGGTGGATTAAATTGGCGAAACCGCTGGGAGGGTTCACCACTGATGACCCAAGCCCTCCCAATACATATTTTTTCATTGCAGTAAGGGCAGTAGAAGTTTGTATTATGTATAAAAGAAACATTCGTGCTTTTAAATTCTTTCATTAAAACAATGTTCATTAGGCATACTTGCACTTTGGTAAAAACCGGGCGATACCAGAGATGAATTTTCACTATTATTTATAAAACCAAAAGTTTTTATTAGACATTAGAAAATTGTAAGGAATTTGTAAATATCCAAGTTATTTTGTTGGTAAAGGTGAGGGCTTGAAAAATTTTTCCCTTTCTTCTTGGAGCAGTGTATATACAGTAAAAAAATAAATCAAATTGACTTGGCATATATCGCAGCTTAAGGCATCCTTCCAAAATTCTGAGCATTACTGGGTACTCATTGATGCAGAGGGAAGCCAGAGGGTAACAATAACGTATACAAATAAGCAAAGATGATAGTGCTCCCAGTCTTAATGACAAAGGCAGACAAATTCTACTTCACCCAGTGTGGAGATAAGAAAGAAGAAGAAGCAAAGATGACAATGGTGAGAACATTACTATGGAAACATCACACCATTTTGGGATTTGTGATCTTGCTATTTTCTTCATCTCCAACTATTAAAACTAAGTGGAACATACAGCCTCTAGCGGCAACTTGGTCAGAACATCATAATTCAAGTGGAATCCAAGGTTTTAAGTCTCAATTTATAACAAGAATCTCAGCTAATGTTGTTAGAATGACATTCAACTGTGTATAGGCTTAAATTTTCTTGCAAGGAAATTGTAATTTGATCCATTTTTATCAAACATAATGGAAACCTGCGAGCAAAAAGAAAAAAGAACCATTTGGTGAAATTTCCTATCTAAGAAGGGAAAACAAAGAGAGAAGCCAGAGTTCTTGGTACCATTCCCAGGTCATGCCAGCATATAGGGACTCACCGGTGGAGTCCTCTGAGCAGGATACCAGCAGACTTTTGTCAGGGTTGAAGCTGGTGGCATAGATGGCCCCTGTATGGCCACAGAGAACCTTGACCTCGGAGGATTTGTTTTCATCCATGATACGGAACATGACGTCATCTGGCAGCATGCAGGAAGTGTCAGGACATCCAAGAGAAATTATATATGTTATGAATATTTTGTTTTGTTGTTGATAAAGATAGGGAATTGAAGGTGCAGTCTTGAAAAAAATAGGAAATAAATTATTTACCCATCAAGTAGTTTTTATTTTGAATTACTTGAAGCAATATTTACACATAAAATTATTTTTCACAGTAATATAGAATTTATAAAATGAATTCTATATTCGTGATTTCAAAAAATAGGTAGGTTAACTATACATATTTACAACAATATTCAAAGTGGTATGTTCTAAATGTATGGTCAAAAAATGTAGAACAGTCAATGAATGAAAAAAAATACATGTTTTTAAAAAATAAAATATTTGCATTTTAGATTATATATATATATATATTTTTTTGCTTATCCCTAGTACACGTGGTACAGGCCATGATAATCATGGTGGGTAGTTAGCGACTGCTTTTACTGTAAGGGCACCACATGTCTACACATGTGAAAGCAGTTTGACTTTGCACTTACAAATGTGCCAGAGCCCCGTTTGGTTACTTGCACTCGCTGGTGGGGTTGGACTTTTGCAAGAATCGGGGGGCCATTGGAGCATTTTTTTTTTTTTTTTTTCAAACAGAAAAAAGTGTCCAATGCGGGGATCGAACCCGGGTCGTAGTGGTCGTAAACCAAACGGTTTAACCAGCCTTCCACCAACACATATAAATATGTGTGTTGTCAGCTCACCAGCATCCTTGTCTATAATGTCTAACTCCGTGGCGGACTTGATGGCTCTGAGTTTGTCCCCGGTGAGATTCCACACCCGGATGACAGAGTCCGTGAAACCGGCACTGAGCAGGGAGGAGTCCTCTGAGATAGTGGCACAGGTCACCCTGTCACACAGAGGTGGGAATTGTTAACTCAGTGATAGACAATTAACAATTAAAATAACTTTTATTGACATCTTGTCAATACATGCAAAGTGCACAGTCTGCACTATTTAAAAAAAGATAATTAAATATAATAAGGCACAATTTGGATTATAAATTATAAACACAAGGTAATAAGACCAAAATTCAAATAAATAAATAGTGTGTGACGCTTCGGTAACAGCGTTGTTAAAATCCTCAGTACAAAATTCAGTACTTTTGTCTGAAGATGGTAACAACGCTGTTACCGAAACGTCACACACTATTTATTTATTTGGATTTGGTCTTATTACCTTGTGTTTATAATTAAATATATATATGCATTATATACACTATGTACAATGAATATGGCGCCTCTGCCAACGCTGCAGAGTTTGGTGGAGAATTAGGGATAGAGCAGAGCTGTTGTCAGGCACATCCTCCAGATAGGACAGTTAAGGAGGATAGTTGGGATAGAGCACCTGTCTGCTTGACTTGTGTAGTCATGGACCGACCCCAGCAGCAAGAGTATTATCAGGGTTATGTATAGAACATCAGTGACCACTCCAGAACACATTTTGGCTTGCATTAGATGCACTAAACAGGACCTTTGGGAGAGGTCGCTGCTTATCATAAAACAGCTCGAGGAGCATGAACTCATGGAATTCGTGTAATCTTTACACAAGGGGATATGAAACAACAACACCGGTGACCCTATAAAATGTCTCATTAAGGAAATTGTACATTTTAGTATGTATATCAGAATTCAGACAATAACTTTGAAAGATAGCAGCGAGAGTATTATCAGAGTTATGTGGGGAAATGTATGGAATACCAGTGAACCTATAAAATGCCATATATATACACTCATAGACAAAACTTAAAGAAAATTGAACCTTTTAGTATGCATATCGGGATTCAGACAATAACTCTGAAAGATATTTAATACACAGTGATCTTCATTGAAGACATATGAGATAACAAAGTGTGAACAAAAATGCCTCTGTCTCCTTCAAAAAAGAGAATTGAAAGTCAAATATCTACAACCACTAAAATAAAGAAGTATTGGAAGGTTGGTTCATTAGTGGTGAACGACCTTCCTAGCAGTTTCACCAATTTGATCTACCAGATGGCTACAATTGTCGTGTAGTTTATGGTTTTCTTCTTGATTGGTACTAATAATAATGATGATAACGATGATAAATCACCAGAGAGAGATTTTTTTTTTGTGCGTGAGAGGGTAAACAAGATGGATTACTATGGAAACGAATCAACATTGGTGCATGACCCATATATTAAGTCTGTAGAAGTGTTCAGTCTTGTCCCACTTTGACACAGCCATTCTAAAATACCATTTTATACAAGACATACAAATAACACAAAAAGGGGGTTTCTGTTGGAATGGATTGAGCTACCTAGAGTAAAAGAGGACCCTTGATTCTTAAAGGAATGGTCAGGACACCAAAGATTGGTAGTAATTAGATACCAGTGGTTACTGTAATGGTTGATTACAAGAGAGATTGGCCGTTACAAATGTAGCAGCACTTTTAAGATAACTATCTTAGAAGTAAAAAAGAAACCAGGCTTGACCTGGCAACTTAATTTTTAACTCTCCTTTTGGTATCAACAGTTAAAGAGAGAGATGTTTATGTTGTGTGATTCAGACACCTACCCATGGTGGTTGTTGAGGAAGGTGTAGAAACAGATGGAAGGGAGGGACTCCGGCCCCAGCTTGACTCTCTTGGTGGACTCCCGAAGAGCATTCAGCCGGTCCAACTTATCTGCATCTTTCCTGCAACAACATCCTTTTATCTAGTTGCATACTCTCAGCGTATTCACATGACAGGGGTTTCAATGGTGGAGTACAAGAGTCTAACAACATGCGAAAGATATATTTGTGTTCCCAATGCTATAAGTAGCATCTTTAAAAAAAAACAACAGTTGACAAGACCAAATAATTAAACTGTAGTTTTGTAATAAGCATTGTTAGCATCTTCAGACAAAATTACTGACCTTTTCAAATTACTGTCTTCAATTTTCAACTAAAGATTTAAATAAATATAGTGATTTGAGAGAAAATTTTGGTCTGGAGTTTTAAAATGGCTAATTTATAGAAAGTGTTGAGTTATAAAAAGGGCCGAGTCAACCTCCAATATAATAAACACGAGGTAATAAGACCAAATCCAAATAAATAGTGTGTGACGTTTCACTAACAGCGATGTTACCATCTTCAGACAAAAGTACTGAATGAGAAATTTTACTACAGCATGTTTTTAAATAGTTACTGTTATCAAGTGTGTAAACAAGATAACAGATAAGAAGAAGATATTTATCTGAGAAACACATAATATTATTCTTAGAATTAAAAGTGGAATAGTTAAAATATTCTGTGTTTCTCAGAAAATTATCTTCTTCTTATCTATTATCTTGTTTACACACTTGATAACAGTAACTATTTAAAACCATGCTGTGGTAAAATTTCTAATTCAGTACTTTAGTCTGAAGATGGTAACAACGCTGTTACCAAAACGTCACACACTATTTATTTATTTGGATTTGGTCTTATTACCTTGTGTTTATAATTTATAATCCAAATTGTTCCTTATCTCCAATATAATAAATCCCAGTAACTGCTGAATACCCTCTCTCTCTCTCTCTCTCTCTCTGGACATCATCGGGCGGCCCCCGGACCTTCAGTCCTGGATCTTCGCGGTGGGTCTCGAGGACCATGCCATCACCATCTCCTCAGCGGAGAAGCACGCGATCTACATTTTTTTCATAGATCGCGAAATGCGTGGTATCGCTGGAGACCCATTGGCGATCTTCCAAGAAACTCTGCAGCGGTGCTACCATGTACATATTCATTGTACATAACATATATTTTATTGTTTTTTTTATTTTCCTTCTTTTTTTTTCCGTTATAATAATCATCATCATTTTAATTTTTTTATATCTACTTGAATAGTGCGGACTGTGCACTTTTGTATATTTTGACGGGATGTAAATAAAAGTATGTTATTTGTCATTTGTCTCTCTGTGTAGAATGCTGCCATCAAAATGAGACATCCAGAAGTTTCCACAGTCTCCCAAACAAATTGTAAGAACTCTAACAAAACCAGCAGATACTGTCAAACACAGCCATAACTTGTAGTTAATACACAGTAAAACCTCGCTATAGTAAACTTCAATTGGACTTACTTTTAGTTTACTATAGCCATGGTTTGTTATACCGTATCTCACTAATATTGGAGATTATTTTAGGTTTTTATAAGGGAAGGTTTTCACTATATTCCAAGTTAAATTTGAGAGGTTTAGGCAATGTCATAAGTAAATGAACTATTCAAGAACTTTGTGGAATCCCACAGAATCACACTTTCTCCTTGTAGAGTGTTAGCAGAATCTATATTCTCAAAAGTGTAAGGAAGAGAGTTAAGGACCCACAACAGCACTCACAATTCAGGTAGGGGGACCCGGTTAGGGGGAGGAGCGTTGGGATCAATGCGAGACTTCTTGGCGAGGTAGGGATCTTTCTTGATCTTCTTTTTCTGTAAGTCACACATGGGTACATTCAGGTTTGATTCTTGTGTAGCTGTTCTGTCAAAACACTCCTTTTGCACTACAAAGTAATAAGATCAAATTCAAATAAATAAATAATGTATGAGGTTTCAGTAATAGCATTGTTACCGAATTAGTCTGGGAGATGGCCATCAGCAAAATGCAGTTGGATAATCGAGAGATTCCAATCAAAGTGTCAACCCAATTCTTTCATTTGAATATTATGTTCTTCTTTATTCGGTAACAATGTTGTTACTGAAATGTCACATACTATTTATTTATTTGGATTTGGTCTTATTTTACCTTGTGGTTCTAATCTATAATCCCATCCCTACACCCCATTCCATGAGATCAGGCTCGAGGAGCATGAACTCATGGAATACGTGTAATCTTTACACAAGGGGATAAGAAACAACAACAATCTATAATCCAAATTGTACCCATCATCCTTTTGCACTATTATATAAAAACCTAATTTTCTGCCCTCCCTACTGCAATGAAACATTGTTGTTGTTGTCGTGTCCAAAGAAGAGTCTCAGATGTCTCCATGCATCTCCATCACAGCAGCAGCAATATCCACTATCTTGGGTGTGTAAAGCTGCTGCTCTGGGTCTAAGTCAATTTTGTGCAAGGCTGCGGCCATTGCTGGGCATGAGAATATGTGAGTAGGTGTTAGTTCCACACCAGGACAGTTGTTGCATATCCTATAGGTTCTTGTGCCATCTGTAATGAAACATTAAGAGCACCATACAGTAGCATCAACTTCTGGTGTGAAAGAACATCCAAAAGATGGAAAGCCTATTAGCCAAGTATTGTCATACTTACTGTAAACTGTGTGTACTTCATTATTAATATGTTGCATTATTAAAATACTGCTTCCAAGAGTTCAGCTTCAGTGTCAGTATAAAAGGAATACCAAAAAATGCAATATAACAGTGGTATGGTAGATTAAACTGGCGAAACCGCTGGAAGCATTCACTACTGATGAGCCAAACCCACCCATTATTTTATCATTGCAGTAAGGGCAGTAGAAAATTGATTTATTTGATTTAAAAGAATCATATGCGTCAAAAATGGTTTAAATTTCTTATATGCGTAGACTTCACTAATGAGTTTCCATTTTTTAAAAGGATGACAGTGGATCGTTGAAATGTTAAGACAATAAACTTTAAAAAAAAAAAGTTGATAGAGTGTACAACAGCTCAAGGAGCATGAATGCAGAATTGATGTAATCTTTGCACAAGGGGATAAGAAACAACAACAAGAGGTTTTTGAGTGGTTCCTAATAAATTTATTTTTAAGCTAGAACTACCTTTTTTAGAATTGTATTTATCCTTGGCCCCTCCAGGATGAGGTTATTTAATCTGGGAAGGCTAAGGTTGAAGAAGATACCTGGCATCCTATGGGAAGTGTTGGAAGAAAGGTTTAGGAAACTAACTACTAAGTACAAGGTGAGAGTTACTGGACTACTGACCCCCAATATCTATAGCATACAATATCTGAAAATTACCTTTCTGGAAAAAATGTGGGGGAAATAGAACAATGACCTCAAGGACTGGAGTGAGCTCTACATACTGCTAAAGAGAAAGGCCCAGGGTGAAGAAGGATAAAACTCTATAGATGCCAACCTTCAGATATTGCACATCCCAAATAATGGTATTGTAAGGATAGGAAATCATTATTATATATATATATAGACTCATGGACAAAACTCAAGGAAGTATAAAGTCTTTCATGTCGCCGGCCATCTATTTTTTTTTTAGGGAGACAGAGGCAATTTTGTTCACACTTGGTTATCTGGTGTGTCTTCAATAAAGGTCACTGTAATATATTTCAAGAGTTACAGAAGTAACAAAGTGAGGTAGTTGTTCCTCCAACCTTGGGTTTGTCTCCGTCAGCTCCATCTGCTCCTCCATCATCATCTTCTTCTGGAGGAAGAGCCAGATCAGGTTCCTTCAGCAGTCCGTAGTAGATCTTGGTCTTGTTGGCTGCCACAGACTTGCTTAGTCTATATCTGTGGAAGGCTAACCTGAACAGTCTTTTATATGCCTTGTTCTCCCCCCCTATAACAACTACTTGGTCCTATGATCCCAACAACATTGTTATAACAACAGCTCCAAGATACTTGACTGAAAAAATGATTCACATGAGCAGCCCATCCCTGATTCTTTATAAAAATCAAAATGAACTGATATAACACAAACTCTAATAAGATACCATCTCCAGAAGAGACTATGGTTTTCCATATTTTGAACAGTCTCTCCTGACAGGCAGTTCTCTTGAATATTCTAAACACTCCCATGATTGGAAATAACCAAACTCAACCTCTAATAGAGACCACCTCCAGGTGACAACAAAAAGGTACCTATTTTTCAGGCTCTCTTAAGGAAGTCATGTATAATACCTAGAGTCCTATACAGTCAAACTGCCATTACAACATTACTTGGGGCCAAGAATTCATGATGTTGTTATATAACTAGGATTATAAAAGAATCGGGACTTTAGAATTTTGATATTATAACCCAGTTGCTATTATAAAAGAGGCTGTTAAAATAAGGTTTTCACTGTAGTATGTAAACACAAATAGACACAAAAAATTCAAGCAGAATTATGCTAAGATTTGTTTTAAAGTACAAGATCTTTCAATTTCTCTAAGTGGCATTAGTGGGAGATGCATCCAAAGAAATATAGCTCAGTCATGTTGTCACAAACAAGGCAGTCTTGATATAGAAAGTTTTTTTTTTTTTTGCTTATCCCTAGTACACGTGGTACAGGCCATGATAATCATGGTGGGTTGTTAGAGACTGCTTTTTACTGTAAGCGCACCACGTGTCTACACATGTGAAAAGCAGTTCGACTTTGCACTTACAAATGTGCCAGAGCCCCGTTAGAAAGTTGTAACAGGTATTGGTATAGAAGGAATGAAAGTATTTAAGCATGAATGTTTCTTTTTCACACAAATCAAGGTGTTGTATATAGTAGCAATACTCACCTTGCCTAGAAGCCTCTCCAACCATGGCTCCAGAGGTACTGTCCACTTGGGTTTTGCCTCGAGCAATGCCCTCGTACACTGCACAAGCACAGTTTAGCAAGTCCTTCCCAGCCACACCTGCCAGCATCCTCACCATCGATGTAGAGATGCTCCTGGATGATGTTCTGGAGCAGAGAGTTCTTCTTCTCCTGTAGGTGCTTCTTGAAGTAGTTGTAGGTGTCCCGGCACATGCGGACTGTGAACTGCCCTGACCTGCCAGGAGGTGGGTAAGTCTGTCTGTGCTCCAGGTAGTATGTACCTACCTGAAGTTGTCCATAAACATGTTCCCCTTCATGTGCTCCCTCTTGGTGACACAGGACAGCCTGTTGATATCATCCATGTAGTACTCCTCCTGTCTCAGTCCATACTTGATCATGAACTTCTTGGCTACACACAAACACACAATCTTCTATAGATAAACAGCACCAGACAACACTAACAAGATTTAGAACAGGCCATCTCAAGCCATTGAATATAGTAAATAACAACAAAAGCTACCCCACTTGCCCAAAATGTAGCTTGGCACCTGCAGCTCCAGAACACATTATGACTTGCATTAGATGCACTAAACAGAACCTTAGGGAGAGGCTGCTGCTTATCATCAAACAGCTTAGGGAGCATGAACTCATGGAATTCGTGTAATCTTTACATAAGAGGATAAGAAACATCAACTACTTCTACAGAGGAGGATGCACAATCTTTAATTAAGGAATGAAGCTGCAAATTTTTCTCTGATATGTTCACTGAAAATTTGTCATCATGCTATGAAGGCATATTACTTTGTGCAGCCATTCTTCAAATTTTCATTCTTTTTGGTTATACACTCATAGACAAAACTTAAGGAAGTGGAAAGTCTAATGTCACGGGATGTCTATCTCTTTTTTTAAGGAGACCGGGGTAATATTTGGTTATTTTGTTTGTCTTCAATTAAGGTCACTGTGTATCAAACACCTTTCAGAGTTATTGTCTGAATACATGCTAAAAGGTAAAACTTCCTCAAGTTTTGTCCATGAGTATAATGCTCTGCAAATTACTTGAGCCTTTCTGTGAAAAACTATAGTATTTTATGTTTCCCTATTTTAGAAAGAAGTTCCTTACTCTTCAGATTCTATCTTCTTGAGATTCCTGCTACATTGGTAAAGGTGCAATGAAAACAGATTGGCTAATTTTATTTAGAATCCTTGTTCTCAAACTTGTTCATGAGGGTTGTTGCACACTCCACACTGATTAACTCAAGCAAATTCCTTTTTTGTTTATTTGTTCATTTTTTGAAAGAATTTCTCCCAATTCTCCATTTTGTAAATTATTATTGTAAAGATGGTGAATGCCTTCGCTACTTGGGTTTATATTGTAAAAAATAAAAAAATTGGAATTGAGTGACCATTTTGTGAGAACCTCTGTTCATAAAACACTGTAAACACATCATAAAAGAAAATAAGACCTAATCCAAATAATTTAGTAGTGTGTGACGTTTCAGCAACAACATTGTCACCATCATCAGATAAGAGAATAATTTTTATTCTTTTGTTCGATAATGGTGACAATGTTGTTGCTGAAACGTCGCACACTGATAAATTATTTGGATTAGGTCTTTTTTTTTTTAATTATCCCTAGTACACGTGGTACAGGCCATGATAATCATGGTGGGTAGTTAGCGACTGCTTTTACTGTAAACGCACCACATGTCTACAACATGTGAAAAGCAGTTCGACTTTGCACTTACAAATGTGCCAGAGCCCCGTTTGGTTACTTGTACTCGCTGGTGGGGTTGGACTTTTGCAAGAATCGGGGGGCCATTGGAGCATTTTTTTTTTTTTAATCTGAAAAAAGTGTCCAATGCGGGAATCTAACCTGGGTCGTAGAGGTCGAAAACCAACGGTTTAACCAGCCTTCCACCGACCCCGTATTTTCTTTTATTATAATCCTATAATCCAAATTGTGCCTTATCATGTAAACATATCAATAAGACACCAAAGATAAACCAACGTGGAAAGTTCTCACACACCATTAAGGCATGTGTGATAACATTCCAACATTGAGGTGAGACTACAAACCTTGTTCTTCGTGTTCATTGTACACAAGCTCCAGGTACATGTGGACAAACACTGGGTAGAAGAGAAGAGCCAGCTCGTGCTGCACAACCAAGGTCTTAGCAAGAAAGCATCATTCTGAGGCATCCTAAAATTGAAGATTACAGGACCTAGGTGTGAATCTTATTCAACTATATACAGTTAAACCTGTCTATAGCGTCCCCTCTTGGGACTCACTAAACTAGGGTGCTATAGGAGGGGGTGCTATAGACAGGTCACTTTTAATGTAAATCCCATCGTACTATGTATTTAAAACCGGGCGCTATAGAGAGGGAGGCGCTATTTAGAGGGGGCGCTATAGACAGGTTTAACTGTATATATATGTTATAAAAACAAAGATGAATGAGATTTTCTGCTTGAATTTTGGATCATCTCGATGATTATGCTATGGTGATGCAGTCGTGGCAAATATCTTGAAAGTATAATACTAAAAATAGTTTTGATAAGAGATTATTTTAATTGAGCTTTAGGATTATATAATAAACATAATTTGGTAAAAGCACTGCCTGGCTTAAGGCGAGTAGAATAAGGAAAACAAAAGATTATTAAAATAATGTACAAAGATTTTAGCCGGCCATTGGGATAAAACAACAAGGAGTTTTTATAGGGGAAGAGTGACCTCTGGCGGTCGATATAACAGAGTATTTGGATCTATGAAATATAAATTTTTAAATAGAATATTTTAATATAACATATATATATATATATTAAGAAAAAGGCATCTCCTTATCGTGCAACTGAAAGTTGCTGATGGCTGGCGCCATCTATCGGAATAAATATCAACTATTCGTTGATTTTTAATTATTCCAGAATTGGCCAAATACCCATTCTTGATTAATCAAGAAAAGCTAACCACGGACGCGTTTCGGGCTGTTGGCCCTCATCAGCGTGGTGCACGATAAGGAGATGCCTTTTTCTTAATTTATGCACCTTATCCCAGTACAATGTTACATTTGTACTATTTTTTCACATTGTGTAGCGTCCTCACGCAATTCTGGCCTTAACTACCCGTTTCATGATTTTTCAGGATACCTTAATGACCAATTTTTTTGGTCGTTGAGGTACAGCTTGCACCACGCTGATGAGGGCCAACAGCCCGAAACGCGTCCGTGGTTAGCTTTTCTTGATTAATCAAGAATGGGTATTTGGCCAATTCTGGAATAATTAAAAATCAACGAGAATAGTTGATATTTATTCCGATAGATGGCGCCAGCCATCAGCAACTTTCAGTTGAACGATAAGGAGATGCCTTTTTCTTAATTTATGCACCTTATCCCAGTACAATGTTACATTTGTACTATTTTTTCATATATATATATATATTTTAAATTTGAATCTACATAATCTTATATGGATGTTGTAATAAAGTAGTTTCAAGATCAATTTCTCTCTCTCTCTAGGACATGAGCAAGAGTTACAAACCTATAAATCTAACCTATCATCAGTCATCACCTATCACCCTTGATCCAATCCAACCTTTCATGATGACTACCTCAAGGAGAAACTAGGAGTATACATATTTAGTTTAATTTTTAATACATTCATGGATAAAACTTCAGGAAGTTGAAGGTCTTTGATCTCATGGGCCTTCTATTTTTTTTAGGATAGAGGCAATTTTGTTCACAACTTAGTTATCTCGTGTGTCTTCAATAAAGAGGTCACTGTGTATCAAATATCTTTCAGAGTTATTGTCTGAATCCTGACATATATGTTAAATGTACAACTTCCTTAAGTTTTGTCCATGAGTGTAAATCACCATTAATGTGATATTCTATGTCTTTCTAACAAAATAATGGGTAATATTCCAAAGAGAGAGAGAGTTTAGAATTATTTTAGTTTCCTTAAGCTCCAGAGAGTTTTATCAATATTATAATGTAACTTCAGATGGGATATGATCACAAACAGTGGCTCTCAAGGGTAGTGGAAGAGATTCTAAGATTTAAGTCCACCAATCTACAGAACTTCACCTTGTAGACGTCCAAGGAGGCTTCCACATACTGTAGCAGGGCTGCGTAGGTCCCCTCGTACATGTCTGGGTCTCCCTCGCTGAACACACAACCATCAGGAATGAATTACTTGTCACACATAACTTCATTGTCATATATAACACTGAGAAACAACTTTTCAAACATTCCAGGGAAAACCAATTAGCTATTTGTATTTTTTAATGAAATTTCTTCAGAAGAGCATTGTTATCTTCACCAAAGGGATAATTAAGGACTTTTGAGGTGGGGGGGGGGGGGGGGGAATATTCTGCGTTATAATATCGCCAGAAAGAGAGATAGAAGAGGTTTCTTGACTAGAGTTGTTTTCCATACAATAAAGATAAAATATGATGTTTCTTGGCAATAACATTGTTATATCTTCGTCAAATGGAGAATTGAGGAGTTTCTTGGCAACACCATTGTTATCTTTGTGAGAAGGAGAATGGAGGGGTTTATTGACAACGCCATTATTATCTTTGTGAGAAGGAGAACAGAGGGGTTTCTTGGCAACGCCATTGTTATCTTTGTCAGAAGGAGAACGGAGGGGTTTCTTGGCAACACCATTGTTATTCTTTGTCAAATGGAGAATTGAGAAGTTAATTGACAACACCATTGTTATCTTTGTGAGAAAGAATGGAGGGGTTTCTTGGCAACACCATTGTTATTCTTTGTCAAATGGAGAATTGAGAAGTTAATTGACAACACCATTGTTATCTTTGTGAGAAAGAATGGAGGAGTTTCTTGGCAACACCATTGTTATTCTTTGTCAAATGGAGAATTGAGAAGTTAATTGACAACACCATTGTTATCTTTGTGAGAAAGAATGGAGGAGTTTCTTGGCAACACCATTGTTATTCTTTGTCAAATGGAGAATTGAGAAGTTAATTGACAACACCATTGTTATCTTTGTGAGAAAGAATGGAGGAGTTTCTTGGCAACACCATTGTTATTCTTTGTCAAATGGAGAATTGAGAAGTTAATTGACAACACCATTGTTATCTTTGTGAGAAAGAATGGAGGAGTTTCTTGGCAACACCATTGTTATTCTTTGTCAAATGGAGAATTGAGAAGTTAATTGACAACACCATTGTTATTCTTTGTCAAATGGAGAATTGAGAAGTTTCTTGGCAACACCATTGTTATTCTTTGTCAAATGGAGAATTGAGAAGTTAATTGACAACACCATTGTTATCTTTGTGAGAAAGAGAATGGAGGAGTTTCTTGGCAACACCATTGTTATTCTTTGTCAAATGGAGAATTGAGAAGTTAATTGACAACACCATTGTTATTCTTTGTCAAATGGAGAATTGAGAAGTTTCTTGGCAACAACATTGTTATTCTTTGTCAAATGGAGAATTGAGAAGTTAATTGACAACACCATTGTTAACTTTGTGAGGAAGAGAATGGAGGATTTTCTTGGCAACACCATTGTTATCTTCATCAAAAGGAGAATTGAAGGGTTTTTGGAAAAAAAATTGTTGGCATGGCCAGAAATTAAAAAAAAAAAAAAATACTAGGCAATGACAATGTAACAATTTTGTAAAGAGACATCTATGTAAATAAATAAATTATCAGTATGGTTGTGTACTTGAATGATTCTTTGAGCGGTGAAACACAATTAAGTAATTTCTATATTAAAAAAACAAAATACAGAAAATGTTACTGGGTCCTAAGTGTTGGAAATAGCATATATTCCTGTAACCTTTGAATAATAGGTCAGTCATGGTTGATTTGAGGTAAGGTGATGCCTGTCATATTTAAGTAAAATTTCAGCTCTTTATTTTTTTTGCACATAAAATAATTTCCTTATAGATGCTCCTTACTGCACAATGGAAACATATTCCATTATAATATTACCAAAATGTATGTATAGAATTTCCTCAAATGTCTCACCAAGAATTCCTCAAAATTGACAACAGGATGAACAACATTATCCAATACAATAGTAGAGCAGTTCACCACTGATAACTCAAATATGTTTCCATTACTGTAAGGAGTGGGTGGACAGTAAGAAAGTATTATAATTTAGGAAGGAATGGGGTCGGTGGAAGGATGGTCTAAACCGTTCTAGGTAACACCAGTGTTATCTTCGTCATTGTAAGGTTTCTTGGCAACACCATTGTTATCTTCATTAAAAGGAGAACTGAGGTTTCATGGCAACACCCTTGTTATCTTCGTCAAAAAGAGAATTGGGGGTTTCTTGGCAACACCATTGTTTCCGCATTGGGCACTTTTTTCTGATATAAAAAAATGCTCCAATGGCCCCCAATTTCTTGCAAAAGTCCAACACCACCAGCGAGTGCAAGTAACCAAACGGGGCTCTGGCACATTTGTAAGTGCAAAGTCAAGCTGCTTTTCTGCTTATTGTAAATAAATAAATTATCAGTATGGTTGTGTACTTGAATGATTCTTTGAGCGGTGAAACACAATTAAGTAATTTCTATATTAAAAAAACAAAATACAGAAAATGTTACTGGGTCCTAAGTGTTGGAAATAGCATATATTCCTGTAACCTTTGAATAATAGGTCAGTCATGGTTGATTTGAGGTAAGGTGATGCCTGTCATATTTAAGTAAAATTTCAGCTCTTTATTTTTTTTGCACATAAAATAATTTCCTTATAGATGCTCCTTACTGCACAATGGAAACATATTCCATTATAATATTACCAAAATGTATGTATAGAATTTCCTCAAATGTCTCACCAAGAATTCCTCAAAATTGACAACAGGATGAACAACATTATCCAATACAATAGTAGAGCAGTTCACCACTGATAACTCAAATATGTTTCCATTACTGTAAGGAGTGGGTGGACAGTAAGAAAGTATTATAATTTAGGAAGGAATGGGGTCGGTGGAAGGATGGTCTAAACCATTCTAGGTAACACCAGTGTTATCTTCGTCATTGTAAGGTTTCTTGGCAACACCATTGTTATCTTCATTAAAAGGAGAACTGAGGTTTCATGGCAACACCCTTGTTATCTTCGTCAAAAAGAGAATTGGGGGTTTCTTGGCAACACCATTGTTTCCGCATTGGGCACTTTTTTCTGATATAAAAAAATGCTCCAATGGCCCCCAATTTCTTGCAAAAGTCCAACACCACCAGCGAGTGCAAGTAACCAAACGGGGCTCTGGCACATTTGTAAGTGCAAAGTCAAGCTGCTTTTCACATGTGTAGATATGTGGTGCACTTACAGTAAAAGTAGTCGCCTACTTCTACCCACCATGATTATCATGGTTTGTACCACGTGTAATAGGGATAAGCAAAAAAAAAAGGAAAAAAAAACAAAGAGCAAAAAAAAAAAAACAGCTTTAATTCTTTGGTGTTCATAGGTTATGTGAAAGACACGGATGGGATCTACCAACCTGGAATATGTGGAGAGTACGCTGTTGACATCGTTGGCAGTGGGCTGGGCCTCAATCTTCTCATCCACAATCTGGGTCTCCTTCCTGAGGATGGATTCTGTCTCCTGGACCCCACACCATTTCTGTAGTCCGATACACAGCACAGTGCTCTCTCTATAGGACAAACACCTAATTGCAGAACCAAAATGTCCTTTAAGGGAGAGGTGCCCTACAAGGTAGTTAGACATCATGAAACCACGCTATTTCATCCCATTTACAGGAGCTCTATCTACGCTTCCTTTCATCCTGTGGTGAATCTGTATAAGACCGGTGGTCTTAATAAAGCTGTGTGTGTGCTATTTCACTCTTTTTTCTCTACATTCTCTTCCCCTATCTTCTAATCCCAGACTATTAGATTATTGAATCAATCCTTCCATGGTTTCTTCATTCATTCTTCAAATGTGCATCCCTCCTTCAATATGGTTGCTAAGAGATGATCTCAATAATCATCAAGAGTACCTTTCCTTCAATTACATTTCATTTTGAAGGCAAGCAAACTCTCCCCAATAAATTCAATGGCTTGAGATGGCCTGTTCTAAATCTTGTTAGTGTTGTTTGATGCTGTCTATTTCTGAGGTTCAGAGCTCCTCCTGGGTCCAATCCACTGTACCAACTGAACTTAGGTGGGATCCTCCAGTTCTTGTTTATTTTTGTTTTGTCTACTGTCTCTATTTATTAGAAGTAAGTTTATTTTTTAGCGGCAATGGTTCTCTTGTGCCTTTGTTTTTGCTAGTGTGTGTTTATACACTTGATAACAGTAACTATTTAAAACATCCTGTGGTAAAATTTATCATTCAGTACTTTTGTCTGAAGATGGTAACAACGCTTTTACTGAAACATCACACACTATTTATTTATTTAGATTTGGTCTTATTACTTTGTGATAATACTCTATAAACCAAATTGTGCCTTATCATTGCTGATTGTTACTGTTATTTCTGTATACACCCTCTTCTACTCTGAGAATCTGTATAAGACCAAAAGGTCTTAAACACAAGGTAATAAGACCAAATCCAAATAAATAAATAGCGTGTGACATTTCGGTAACAGCGTTGTTATCATCTTCAGACAAAAGTACTGAATCTTTTTTTCAGTACTTTCTTTAATTCAGTACTTTTGTCTGAAGATGGTAACAATGCTGTTACCGAGACATCACACACTAACTATTTGGATTTGGTCTTATTACCTTGTGTTTATAATCTATAATCCAAATTGTGCCTTATCACCAAAAGGTCTTAATAAAGCTTTGTTTCAGTTGTTTCTTCTACAGGTGCAACTGTTAAAGAAGAATTATTATTATTATTTTTATTTTTTTTTTTTACTTATCCTTTTAGTCTAAATTAGACAAGATCTTGGAGGTCATGCTCGTAAAGAAGCTCAAGAATTCTTCTTGGTTCTCTGTACAGGGATCTTTTGTCCTTTCCAATGCAATTTAGTAAATGTTGGGGAGTGGCCTCTTCGGTTTTGCACCTAGTGCACATGGGGAAGCTTTTGGCTCCCTCTTTATAGACTAGAGGGCGCAGATGACCAGATTTCCATCTGGCCAACTGTGTCGATTCCCTTCTGTTTAGTTGGAGGGTCTGTTTTTTGGGGTTTTCTGCCTGGTACCAAGAATGATGGAAACTATCTCTATGGTTCAAGAAGAAGAATTATGATGTTTGAAAGCTCCCGTTCTAGTGATATTATGAAAGAAACATTTCTCTCTTAAGAAGGTTCCACCGAGATTTGAACTCGGATCGCTGGATTCCAGAGTGCTAACCATTACACCATGGAACCCCACTTTGGAGTGGAACACTACACAACCTTTCTTTTATTTCTCTCTTAAGAAAAAAACTCCTGATCATGAAACCTAAAGTAGCTGATGGCTTACACCATCTGTTGGAATAAATATCAACCATCACTGATTTTTAATTATTTCAGAATTTGCCCTTTATTGATTAATCAAGGCAAGCTAACCATATTTAGGGCTATATTGATTTAAAGAGACAAAGGTCGCCTCTCCCGTCAAAATAGACGTCAAAACAAGACACCATCTATTTGCCCGAAACCATGGTCTCTAGGTGAATGCTTTTCAGTTTGCCAAAGCTGATGTTGTGGCTTTGTTACCGACCCAAGGCCGCTAGTTTGCGGTGACGGTCAATAGATGGCGTCTAGTTTTGACGTCTATTTTGACGGGAGAGGCGACCTTTGTCTCTTTAAATATTTAGGGCTGTTGCATTAATCAAGAAAGGGTATTTGACCAATTCTGGAATTGTTAAAAATCAAGGAATGGTTGATATTTATTGTGACAGATGCCACAAGCCATCAGAAACTTTTGGAAGCATGATCAGGAGATGGCTTTTTTACTTAAATTATCTACCTGATCCCAGTACACTTGTGTACTATTTGTCACATTTCTCCATTGTTCTTGGACTTTTGGCTAATTTCATATATGCTATACTTGTTATAATCCTGTGTTCTACCTTGTCACCCTAATGTATTTTACATGGATTCAACATGGAGTCAATATCTTCTTCTTTCTTATCTCGTGAAGTAGAATGTGTCTTCCTTTGTCATTAAGACTGGGAGCACTACTCAGTAGCAAGCCAACTGGAGTCAATATAAAATGTCAAAATTCAATAGTAGAAAGTAAAATTTGTACAACCAGTTATCATGTGACAATTCTTTCTTATCTTGTGAAGTAGAATGTGTCTTCCTTTGTCATTAAGACTGGGAGCACTACTCAGTAGCAAGCCAACTGGAGTCAATATAAAATGTCAAAATTCAATAGTAGAAAGTAAAATTTGTACAACCAGTTATCATGTGACAATTCTTTCTTATCTTGTGAAGTAGAATGTGTCTTCCTTTGTCATTAAGACTGGGAGCACTACTCAGTAGCAAGCCAACTGGAGTCAATATAAAATGTCAAAATTCAATAGTAGAAGGGAAAATTTGTACAACCAGTTATTATGTGACAATTCTTTCTTATCTTGTGAAGTAGAATGTGTCTTCCTTTGTCATTAAGACTGGGAGCACTACTCAGTAGCAAGCCAACTGGAGTCAATATAAAATGTCAAAATTCAATAGTAGAAGGGAAATTTTGTACAACCAGTTATTATGTGACAATTCTTTCTTATCTTGTGAAGTAGAATGTGTCTTCCTTTGTAATTAAGACTGGGAGCCCTACTCAGTAGCAAGCCAACTGGAGTCAATATAAAATGTCAAAATTCAATAGTAGAAGGAAAAATTTGTACAACCAGTTATCATGTGACAATTTTCATGTAAACAATAGGCACATCTACAGCGTGGTGTCGTGGGAGACCCACTGGCGATTCTCCACTAAACTCTGCAGCGCTGGCAGAGGCGCCATGTTCATTGTACATAGTATCATGCTTTTAAAATGCATCTTTTTAAAACAGTACAGACTGTGCACATTTGCATGTAATGACAAGATGTCAATAAAATTATGTTAATTGTCAATTGTCTACAATGTTCCTACAGCTGAGAGGTTTTGATATATTATTTTGCAATGGAGCATAAGTATTCGGAATCTCAACACAGCTGTAAAGTCTACATGCATTTTTTTATGTCACCAACTTAGATACAATAAAAAAGTATGCGGAAAATTTAGCGCATAAAAAATATATATATTAAATTTATTTTATACAATATGGGACAATTCTATCTACAATTAATACATCTCCCAACCAATAATAACATAATGACAACAATATGTAAGTTACATGGGGATGCTAAAACCATAATCAACTGTCAGAATTTTACCTATATTTTTAGAGAATGGAAAAGATTTTTCCTAAAAAATGTAATTGTTGGCTTAAATAGACCTTATAAAAATCTAATATAAACCAAAATTATTAATGACAGTGTATAAAATGATATTATCTCTAGAGTCATTAATGCCTTAATTTTTAAATGTTTATCAGCTAAATAAAAATATTTAACTTCTCAACCTTTCTTCAAAAATTATTAATATCTTTAATGTGTGAACTAATGTGTTTTTGAATTATCTAGTAGTATTTTTTTGTAAATTATTTTTGTGTGATGCCATACTTCACAACCACACATGCACACATATATATTTTTAGAAACAAACATTTTCGATATGTCTAATTTTTTGAAATTACATTACTTACTTGTAGGTTATGTTTCTTCAAAAATTGAAGAACAGCTTTAAGAGTATTTTTATCCAAATCTATATCTTTTTCATCGGCTATAGGTGTGGTGGAAGTATCTTTTGCTTCTGTCACAGTTTGTTCCTCTTCATTTGGTTTTTCTGTACCATTTACTGCTGGCAGTGAGCTTAGATTTGAAGAATTTGAGTTTTCATTAGAAGGAATCTGCATTATTATATCCGCCATTTGTTTAAAACTTTTTAAAACAAGTATTTACAACCAAATATCAAACTTTGTTTCCAAATATATTTAATTTTACAACATAAATAAAAACAAAGGGTAGAAGGTTCCTTTTAAAATACGAGCTCGAAAATAGTGTTTATTTGTGTGTTTATTTTTTAAATGCTAAAATGAATGATAATTTCAAATTTCTAGATTTTAATATATTCTGTGGAATATTTAACTTTATAATTATCTCAAATAATTTCATTAAATTCCATATATTTATGTTTAATCAAACCTCTTGTATAAATATTTGACTTTTATACAATTTAAAATTATATTTGTAAAAGTCATTGATTTAGAAATACGTTATAGAAATTTTCCATTTGTTAAATAGTTTTACATAAATTTCAGTAGGTGAATAAAATTGCCTCCATAATCTATTTAGTTCTCTCTATAGCAAAAATATATGAAATAAAATATATTATAAATTAGGATATTTTTTCAATGAGAGATGGCCTAAAACATTGATGCTCTAATGTTTTTTTCCTAGAAATTGTCTCTTGTCAAAGAGAGATTGCTCTTTATATAATATTTATTTTTAATTTATGAAGTGAAGGGACCGCTTGCTCATAAAAGTTTCAATGTACAATAGAACCTATCTGTAAAAGATACCTAGTTGCAGAGCAAAAGTGTATTTTAGGGAGAGTTGTTAAATAATAAAAATGGTAATTTAGGCGATGAAAACTCTCTTTTATATTAGATGTTTTATAGCTGGAATGTCCTCTCATAGAGGTTCTACTGTATTAGTAGTTGACTTGAATAAATATCCTTTACTTATTTCTATGTTTATTTTCATAATTAAAATACTTGCAGAAATGTACAGAAATTCCATTAATTATATTGAGAGTTTTATTTTTTTATTATTCAAAACTATAACGAATTAATCTAGGTTCTTATAGGTATTGTCAGTTGCATCTTTACCTGTATTTGAATATAGAGAGGCCAACATTTTATATTGAATATACTTGAAGGATGATGAATGAAATAAATTCTTATTTCTCAAATTAATAAAGCAATATTTTTAAATATATTCATTATTCTGGTACTTATAGTTAGCATTATTATTTAAGAACCCATTACTCACTGAAACACAAATTTGAATTTCCAAATTGAGGTTGCCACTCTTTAATCCACTTATTATTCCTAGGCGCACCATTTTTTTTTAAATCAGTTAATTGATCTTGGCTGAGCTCTATGCACACACAAAATATTTTTATCATGACCACTAACAAAAAAAAAAAAACAGAATTTTAAAATCTTCCTTGTTCCATCCATGGGATTTCATTTGGCCCTCTTTGATATAAAGTTACAAAGATAATTTATTTTGATTAAGTTGCTAACGTGATCACTAACTTAATATTAGGAAATATTTTTTACCAATGCCAACTAAAACATTATGATTACCAGATTTGAAATGTGTTGGTCTACTTTTAGTGCGCAATGCAGGAGCATTTCCCAAATCAATTGTCATTTATTCTAATGGAAAGTGTCATCCCCTCTGAGGGAAAGACATCAAGTATGAAAGGCGATAAAAGTTCTTCATTATTTTGAGGTAGGCACAACTTACATAGTGTCATGGAAACGCTTCCAGGTTTTCTAATGGATCCATGTGAATGTCTTCCAGAGCATAATATTGCCTCCACAGGTCTGTGTGCGTGCTGTGGTTCATGTGTGGAACAAAGGTATGTCTAGACGTGAGGCATCAATGTTTTCATTGAGAGTCCAACTGCGATTCTCCAGTATCTACTGCAAATCTTTACTAGAAATATCATCGGGGCAACATGATTACATGCAGCAGTGCTTTATCATCAACAATGTATGATGAATGGAGAAGACTGAAGAAAATTTGAGTCTTTGATAGCATTTTACCTTCATAGATAGCTTCTATAAAGCTTCTGATGTCTGTTTTCCTCAATGAGGCATATATGACAAACATACAATCATGACATCAATATGTAAGCATCTAATCAGTCTCGACACTTTTGTTCTACTAAGCCGCAGTATCATTATGATTTATCTCCTGTCAAAGCCCCTTTCACATTCGACTTGTTACCTATTTTCTAAATCACTTGTACCATTTATTTAATCTTCATTTATTGCCACGTGTCTCTATGTCACCACACACACAGCGTTGATTTCACAGTAAAGGAAGTCATAATGCTCTATTCCATGAGTATTTTATTGTAACAGCCATGGAGGATGGCCTGGAAAAGCATCCATGAGATGTGAAGAACGATATATATTCAGAACTGTTTGAGTGTTTTTAAAGTGGCTGTTTATGGCAAGTAACAGTTTCAAATATTTTTTTCTACCTACCAAATAAATGAAATAGCTCAGCTGTACCCTGTATACTCGCACGTCCACAGTGCTAATAATTTTTCACCATAATATTTTTTAAATTACTTTTCAAACCATTCATAATATATATGCAGCGTGATTCCCTTAAAAAGCTTTTATTAATATATAAATAAATAAACGCTGATAAAGAAAGATGAAGGAAATGGTTGTCAGAGAGAATCTACCTTTCCAAAGGAAAAGGCATATATGAATACAGAAGGTGCTCCATTTTTAAAAGAATTATTTTAATGCTTTATTAAAAATAATACACCAGCGTTTGTACAACTTATTAATTTCGATGTGTAAGCCTTGACATCTAGCAACATCCCTGCATCGATGGTTCCAGGATATAAGGCCTTGTCTTAGAATATTCTGATCAAGACCATCCCAACAGACCTTAACGATTTTCCAGAGACCATTTAGCGTCTTCGGTTGTCTAGATTTAAAAGCCGTTTTCAGAAAGCAAAAAAAAAAAACAAAAAAAAAACGCAAAAATACATAGGGGCCAAGTTTGGAGATTTGGAAGGGATGTACGGAATGCCGGTTTCATTCCTCTTTTCGTCCAGGTATTGACATGTAGAAAGCGAGGTATGACTCTTGGCTTTATTCTAGAGCCGCACGAATCTTGAGTCTCTTTGGTTTACAAGTGAGACCTCATTTTCGAATAATGGGTCTAAAACAAGTTTTAGGTAGTTGCAGATTTATCTTTATATTTGTGTCCACCTTCTTTATAGCAAGCTTCCCATTGTAACAGAAACCTGTAACGATCATGAAGCCCTTTGAAAAACTTTACTTGCACTGCCTGACCAAGTTTTGAAAGACTTTTATTTGAGAGTTAGCGTAGTGAATGCGGGGTTAGGTGCTATAAAGAGGTAAACTCATGTCTCGTCTAGTGTAACAATATTCTTTCTTTTTTCACCTGCCAGGTTCATTTCATAAAGAGCCCTGTTACATGTCTTGCGTTCCTCGACATGGTGCGGTTTGAGAACATGAACTTCGTCTTTTTGCATATTTTAAGCCGATTTTCCCTAATAATACAGTTAACGTTGGTTATTGTGGACATTTTTTAAGTATTTTAAATTTTTTGAAATTCAATAAGAGGTTTCTATCTACCTATAAATAACATCGTCAATATCCCAGACTAGCCGAATGACCCGGGCAACGCCCGGGTTTTACCCGATTAAATGTTTTTAATTCAAATACCGCCGTGGATTTCACTCTTGTGAAACGTCCCGCTCCAAACTTTGCGTGTTTTAAAATATAAAAATAAAAATGTAAATTTTCACAAAGATATTTTAAAATTCTATTATTTTGATTTTCAAATACTATTCGTTACAATTATAAATTGGCGCCGTGGATGTCACTCTTGTGAAACGTCACGCTCCAAACTTTGTGTCTGAGATGCGATATTTTTATAGAGAGATGATCTGGCTTTGTGTCTTCTGCTTGAATGAATGTTTTTTCTGTTAGAATTTTGTTCCTGCATACTAAAAATGAACTGGCTTCACCCCTGGTCTCTGATTTTTGGAATTTTTCCCGATATAATTTTGTATCTTATAATCAAACATGATTAAGCAATATTGTCATCATCATTTTCTGACTAAAAAACAACTATCTTTGCCCAAAACCTATCAATTTCAATTTCTTTGGCTAAATATCTCTTCCAGATTTTCTCTATTTCCTGTTAAAACATGTTTTACATGTACATTAGGTCAGTTGATATTACCTCCCATCTTCACCGCTAGAGGCGCTTCTTGCGAGCGAAAGGGCAAATTTGCAAATAACTACGAATATATATTCGGGATAGATACCTGAAATTTTCACTATAAGTTTTTCCAGATTCTACTCTATATACTGTTAAAATTTCAGTCAAAATAGTCACGTATTGTGGACGTGTATAGCCGACATAGGAACAAACACACATACATACATACATACACTGACTTTTATATATATAGGGATATAATAAAATAAATAAAGCTTCCAGGGTTAAGTTTCTTGTACAACCTTTTATTTTCAAGCTTTCGGACTTATCAGTCCTTCAACTGAAGCATCACGTTAACAAATTAATGATAAATACAATTTTATACACAAATTATTATTTACATAATTTGAAAATACCTATGATATTTAGAGAAATATATTACATTATTTGTGTGTGAAAAACAACTTTTTGAAAATATACATGAATGGTGGATGATATATGCTGGTTGAACGATATCTCGAGACTTCAAATTGAATTTAATAAATTCGTGAACTATTGTGACAATTGACAATTAAAACAACTTTTATTGACATCATGTCAATATTTACACTCAAAGAGAGTTATAATAGTAAAATAATATAATAATAAATAGGAAAATTTAAAATATGTACAAAAAGTTATATAATAGAGGATGAGGGGAGGCATCTTCGGCGCGCGAGTGTTCTCCTCCAGGCGATGAGCGGGTCCTCCACTCCACCGAGCCCAACCTTAACAAAGTGGCGGTAGATCCGTAACTTTGCCGACGCGAGGATGGTCAGGGCCTCGTCCTCATTCGTGAACTATTGTGGTATATATAGAAGAGAGTGCCTACATCTATGGGATAGTATTTGCGAATAATGTCAAACCAAGAGCTTCAAGAATCCATTAGTTGGAAAATAGGTTCATACCCAAAGTCCTTCGTGTAGAATCAAATTGGGATCACTCGTACCGAGCAAGAAATCAAGAGAACAATTTAATTGTCCCAGGTATTACAGAAAATAATAAAACGTCGAAAGTCTACTTACAGTGGACCCTCGGTTTGAGAGCATAATCCGTTCCAGAGCCATGCTCGTACTCCAAAACGCTCGTAGTGCGAAACTAATTTCTCATTTTTAATAATTGAAACTCGGGCAATTCTTCTTGCTACGAACAATTGAACAGTTTCCCACATTTTACATATTTCCCGAATCTGATCTGAAGGGAGGGATCCCAGTGAATTTTCATCCATCACGATTACGGGCAGCCATCACGAGTTGCTCGTAATGCGAAATTTCACTCGTAATCCGAGGTAAATTTTTTCAAAAAAATTTGCTCGTACTGCGAAAAGCTCGTACTCCAAGGTGCTCGTAAACCGAGGGTCCACTGTATTTACATAATTAAAGGAAGCTGAAGTTAACTGAAGAAGGACTTGCCTGAAATCTTTCTCTGATAAAGTAAATAAAAAGAAGAACAACGGTCGGGAGAAGAGCTCCTTTAGATAAGAAAACGATCGTTTAAGCTTTCGGACAAGCTTTCTTATATAAAGATCCTCTTCTCCTCGACCTGTGGTTCTTCTTCTATAGGAATAGGGAGATTATCATTGTTGTTGTTGTCGTGTCCAAAGAAGAGTCTCAGATATCTCCATGCATCTCCATCACAGCAGCAGCAATATCCACTATCTTATACTGCCATTGTTGTTGTCGTGTCCAAAGAAGAGTCTCAGATATCTCCATGCATCTCTATCACAGCAGCAGCAATATCCACTATCTTATACTGCCATTGTTGTTGTCGTGTCCAAAGAAGAGTCTCAGATATCTCCATGCATCTCCATCACAGCAGCAGCAATATCCACTATCTTATACTGCCATTGTTGTTGTCGTGTCCAAAGAAGAGTCTCAGATGTCTCCATGCATCTCTATCACAGCAGCAGCAATATCCACTATCTTATACTGCCATTGTTGTTGTCGTGTCCAAAGAAGAGTCTCAGATATCTCCATGCATCTCTATCACAGCAGCAGCAATATCCACTATCTTATACTGCCATTGTTGTTGTCGTGTCCAAAGAAGAGTCTCAGATATCTCCATGCATCTCCATCACAGCAGCAGCAATATCCACTATCTTATACTGCCATTGTTGTTGTCGTGTCCAAAGAAGAGTCTCAGATATCTCCATGCATCTCTATCACAGCAGCAGCAATATCCACTATCTTATACTGCCATTGTTGTTGTCGTGTCCAAAGAAGAGTCTCAGATGTCTCCATGCATCTCTATCACAGCAGCAGCAATATCCACTATCTTATACTGCCATTGTTGTTGTCGTGTCCAAAGAAGAGTCTCAGATATCTCCATGCATCTCTATCACAGCAGCAGCAATATCCACTATCTTATACTGCCATTGTTGTTGTCGTGTCCAAAGAAGAGTCTCAGATGTCTCCATGCATCTCTATCACAGCAGCAGCAATATCCACTATCTTATACTGCCATTGTTGTTGTCGTGTCCAAAGAAGAGTCTCAGATATCTCCATGCATCTCTATCACAGCAGCAGCAATATCCACTATCTTATACTGCCATTGTTGTTGTCGTGTCCAAAGAAGAGTCTCAGATATCTCCATGCATCTCTATCACAGCAGCAGCAATATCCACTATCTTATACTGCCATTGTTGTTGTCGTGTCCAAAGAAGAGTCTCAGATGTCTCCATGCATCTCTATCACAGCAGCAGCAATATCCACTATCTTATACTGCCATTGTTGTTGTCGTGTCCAAAGAAGAGTCTCAGATGTCTCCATGCATCTCTATCACAGCAGCAGCAATATCCACTATCTTATACTGCCATTGTTGTTGTCGTGTCCAAAGAAGAGTCTCAGATGTCTCCATGCATCTCCATCACAGCAGCAGCAATATCCACTATCTTATACTGCCATTGTTGTTGTCGTGTCCAAAGAAGAGTCTCAGATGTCTCCATGCATCTCCATCACAGCAGCAGCAATATCCACTATCTTATACTGCCATTGTTGTTGTCGTGTCCAAAGAAGAGTCTCAGATGTCTCCATGCATCTCCATCACAGCAGCAGCAATATCCACTATCTTATACTGCCATTGTTGTTGTCGTGTCCAAAGAAGAGTCTCAGATGTCTCCATGCATCTCCATCACAGCAGCAGCAATATCCACTATCTTATACTGCCATTGTTGTTGTCGTGTCCAAAGAAGAGTCTCAGATGTCTCCATGCATCTCCATCACAGCAGCAGCAATATCCACTATCATTGGAAAATGGGTGCCGTTGCCACGTTAGTCACCTTGGAAACGAACCAGAATTTGGTCGAATATTCCAAGGGTCCAAGGGGGATCGCAGGGAGGTGTGGTCGGACTTCTCTCCCCCCCCCCCCCCAGAGATTATCGTTGTTTTAAATAAAAAGAGTTGGGACGTCTTATGATTTTTTTTGTGTAATTTGTCGAAATCCTCAAAACGTAATAATGTCCCAGGAATATTTATTGAATACTAGACGGGTGACCCGGGCTTCGCCCCGGGATTGACCCGTGTGCATATCTACCCGAGTGATATATATTTAGATAAGATTTTTTTTTTATAATTGTTTGTTATTAGCATTATCTATTTGTTTGCATCAGCATAATTTAATCTAATCTTTGAAGAGGGCGCTGTTCGTGAGCTAAGTAGAATAATTTGAATATACACTTGGTTCTTTTTTTATGCGGTAGATGCGTTCCAGGGGGATCCGCATAAAAAAAATCGCACAAAAAAGACATACATTTATATGTAAAATGATGGATACGTTCCATTTATTAAAAAAATCGCATAAAACCTAAATAATGTTTTAAAATGCTCCAGAAATCGCATAAAAAAGATTTATAAATAATAAGATTTAATTTTTTTCTCATCATATTTTAATAAATGGCACATATGTGTGTTAATAACAAAAACAAACTTAATATGTAAAAAAAAAACATAAACAAAACTTTATTTAAAATCATATTAAGAATGTTTTCATCATTATTCGCTGTCTGATAATGTGCGAACCCGTTTGTGGATTGGTGCAAGATCACTTCCATCACTTGAAGATAAAATTACGTCATCAGATCTACATGGTAATGCTTCTTTAGGAACTTCAGTGATTTTTTTTTCTTTGACAAGGTAGTCAGTAATCAAACGCTGTGATGGCTTGACTAGTTCTTTGTAGAGTTCTCTGTAGCCAGACATACAAAATTTCAGATCACGTTGGAATTTTAAGGCGCGTTCTACATCATTATCATTTTGAATAAAAAATTTTCCAATTTACCGGAAAGTTGAAGGCCTTCCCGAAGTAATTTTTCGTCCAGTGGAGTAACATCTTCCAGTTCGCTATCTACTGTTTCGAAATCTTTAGTAGTATCTACCATACTTTCCAAAATATCATCATCATTTAGGGCTTCGTCCACAAGCAATTCTTCTATATCATGCTCCCCAAAATCATCAAAACCTTCCCCACCTATTTCCTTAGCAATTGAAATAATATCTGATGTTACTATTGTTGTTCTATTTGATTAATTTCTCTTTGATACGCATTCAGGCCAAGCAGCTTTCCAACATGCATTTAAAGTTTGTGATTTTATCTCGGCAATTGCTAACGCAACATGATCTACACAGTTCAAGATATTAAATTGTTTCCAAACTTCAGTAACTGTTATTGTATCGGATTCCAGTTTATCGAAAATAAATTGGAAAGTGAATTTTACATAATATTTTTTAAATGTTGAAATAATTCCCTGATCTAATGGTTGAATCTAATTTCCTTAGCAATTGAAATAATTTCTGATGTTACTATTGTTGTTCTATTTGATTCATTTCTCTTTGATACGCATTCAGGCCAAGCAGCTTTCCAACATGCATTTAAAGTTTGTGATTTTATCTCGGCAATTGCTAACGCAACATGATCTACACAGTTCAAGATATTAAATTGTTTCCAAACTTCAGTAACTGTTATTGTATCGGATTCCAGTTTATCGAAAATGAATTGGAAAGTGAATTTTACATAATATTTTTTAAATGTTGAAATAATTCCCTGATCTAATGGTTGAATTAGGCTCGTTGTGTTTGGAGGGAAAAAAACTACCTTTATATTTGGATGTTCTAAGTTTGGATGACCTGGTGCATTGTCAAGAATTAATAAGATCTTAAATTCGAGACCCATCTCTTTCATATAATTTTCTACTTCGGGTACGAAGCATTTATTGAACCATTCAGTGAAAATAGCCGTTGTTACCCAGGCCTTCTTGTTTGCCATCCAATGTACGGGCAGTGTATTTAAGTCTTTTCCTTTTAATGCACGTGGTTTTAAAGATCGATTTACAAGCAGCGGTTTTAACATTCGATCGCCAGATGCATTGCTGCACAGCAATAAAGTAACTCGATCTTTAGCAGCTTTAAAACCACTGGCATTTTTTTCGGACTTTGCAATGTAAGTACGGGTTGGCATTTTTTTCCAAAACAATCCTGTTTCATCAGCATTGAAGATTTGATGGGCACAATATCCTCCATCTTTAATAATTTTAGCCAACTTTTCAGGATATTTTCTAGCAGCTTCTTCATCTGCAGAAGCCACCTCACCTTTTATTTTTAGATTATGAAAAGAATGTATTTTTATAAAACCAGTTAACCACCCTGTGCTGGCAGAGAATTGTGGATTACTTTCACGTGAAGATGTAGATGGCTCTGATTCTTTTAACTCCTTGTAAAATTTAAGGGCTTTCATATTGATTAAATGTCCATCTAACGGAATTATTTTTTGAGTTAAATCTTCAATCCAAATTACGAGAGCCTTTTCTGTTTTTTCTATTAAAGTGCCTCTTGAATATGATGAAATTTTAGAACTCAAATTTGTACCAGATCTGACTGATCTTCTTATTGCCGCTTCATTTTTTTTATTGCTCTTATAGTAGATTCGCCTAAATTATAACGTTTACCTATTGCTGTTGATCTTTCTCCTTTCGCCAAGCAATCGAGAATTATAATTTTGGTTTCTAGCGAAATTGCACTTCTTTTTTGTTTTTTATTATTGTCACACATTTTCTTTAAGAGGACTAAAAATTATAGAAAAAAACTTAATGTACAATTACGCACTAAAATTATTCAAAAAAACTTACAATTCACTTGAGTAAATTTATCTTCCGATTTTCGGTAGTAACCTTCTTTCACAAAGTTTTATTTTCTAATGCTTTCCAATATGCAGGCTTTTTTAATTAGTTTCATACAAAAACAAAATGCAGCATAAAAACACGCAATTTTAACGAGGTATTTTTGTTTTTGTCTCTTTTGTTTTTAAGAACAAATCAAGAGAAAACATGTCAATAAAAGAAAAAAGAAATTTGTAACGGCAGCTGGCACGCCGGCGGGTTTTCAGTTTTGATTTCGGTTTTGTACGAGTTGTGTAAGACACCGGCAGGCGCGGAATAAAAGACATTGGAACTTCCCCTCTACTGTTTGTTGGATAACTTAACATACAACCAGGACGTTACAAAATTCTTTCTTTGTATTGATTGCGTAATAGTAGAGTTGTAGTTGTTATTCTTATTCGTTTTCAGAAAAAGTGAGAGAGAGAATCACCAAAAAAAATTATTTTCGAAATTCGAATAAATTTTGTTTTTCTTGCACCGCATAACTCCAAAACCGCATAAAAAAAACCGCATAAAAAGAGAACGAAGTGTATAGTTTTAATAATTGATTTATATATTTTTTAAAATAGCCTATCGTCTTCCCCGTATTTTTTTTTTACCTATGTATGGAAATTTTGGTTTTAATTAGTGAACTACTGCGAATTTGTATACCGGACATACAAACAAACAAACATACAAACATTGATTTTATATATATATAGATATCAATAAATACCATGGTATATAGTCCTATAACCCAATCGCTCATGGTTACCATTCAAAACTTAGAACACCCTCTTTGAATCAACGAGGTTAAAAAATGAATCAAACAACTGGAGGAGAAGCTAAGATGAACAGAGTTCATCAACAAAGTTCATAAACAACAATAATTAATTTCTCCCGCGTGCAAATCCATAAACAAGAAATAAAACGGTCGACAATCAACTTTTTAAAAAGCCTTTATTGATACATAGTCAATGATTAATGGGGAAAAAATGTAAAACAAACGGTATATGTTATCAAATAGAAAAAAAAAACTTCCGCAATAAGTTTGTCCATAATTGCTTCTTTTTTACTTCCAAAGTACTCGTGGTAGAGGTCATGATAATCATGGTGGATAGTTAGTAACCGCTCTTACTGTAAGTGCATGTCCACATATGCAGAAAGCAGTTCGACTTTTGTATTTATAAATGTACCAGGTCCCTGTTTGGTTAATTGCGCTCACTGATGGAGTTGGACTTTTTCAAGAATCGCTGGTCATTGAAGCAATTTTTTCTTTAAAAAAAGTACCCAATGCAGGATTCGATCACGGGTGTTCGAAGGTATGCACCAACCCTCCCTCCAATATTATTGATACCATTTTAGTGAACTAAAAGGGCAGTCTCTTTCGCTATAGAGAGGTTTTACTATATATAGCACACACATACGTCTTTATTAAGACATAGACTCTTTTACAGGGCTTCGCCACGGAGTCTACAAAAAGAAATATTGAGAGAAGTAAAATAAATTTACATTCAGCGATAATAATGAAGGTTATATAGAGTAAAACCTAATTAAAAGACAATATTATCGTGAACGTTTTCCTATATAGTGTGACATATGGCTTTCCTTTTCACAAGAGCAAAGACGACGTGGGTGGTAGTTAAGGAAGTACTACTGGCCCAGGGGGATGATGAAGGGGACAGCTGACAAAGAGACAGGTGGGAGAGAAGAGACAATCTGGTGACATCTGCGGTGACAGAAGACGCAGCAAGTTGTCTCTGTGTGTGTGACCGTGTGGATGATCCTGGAAGAGGATGCCAGAAAAGCTTGCTCGACCTGGACGGCTGTTGGCGAGGAAGATCCTACTGGTGGTGGACACTGGAGACATCTGATCCTTATTTCTACTAGCAGATACTGGTGATAAAGTACGTCGTGCTAAGCTGTATCTACATAGAACCTTCCCATCCCTGTACACTTTTATTTTTCCATTCATCATTACTCTTCACAATTCATCCTTTCATACTTCATCCCTAAGGATAGAAATAGTCGTTATTTCTCCTTAAAATAATGAAAATTACGATTTTTCGTTCTGTAAAAAGAAACATTTGCGGTAAAATTTGTTAAAAGTCGTTCTATAGAACCTTCTTGTTATATCGAAGCCTTGTACGCAAACAACGAGGGCTGAAAGCGTCGCAACAAATCTAAATCCGCCGTTTCCTGAGAGTTATTGGCCCTCTCTAGACCACCTTCGATTACATTTCAGTCAATCCTGGTGACAATCTGATTGGCAGCTGATTCAGCACCAAATTCTCAATGGGAGATGGTTACAATTAGAAATTATTTATTGACATCTTGACAATTACATAGTGACACAATTATTAGTACAATGATAAGATGATGTAAAAATAAACATATGAATGCTATATCTATATATAAAAGTCAGCACTTCTTATTCTCGATTGCTTACATATAAGTTTATGTCAAGCTCTTTCTTCTTTCCCCTTATATGATACATTGTGAATAACATTGCTGATTGTTGTTACTATTACTGTTATTTCTGTTAATACCCTGTTCTATTCGGATAATCTGTATAAGACTAAAGGTCTTAATAAAGCTTTTTGTGTCGTTGACAATTGAAACAAATTTTATTGACTTCTTGTCAATAATTTACATTAAAAATGGAAATAATGAATAAACTAATGTACAGATGATCATGCGGGGGATGTGCCCCGGCGAGTGAGCCTTCTTTCCCAGGCGAAGAGCGGGTCCTCTGCTCCTCCGGTCAGTCTAACCTGTACGAAGTACCGGTAGATGATGGATTTGGCCGACGCCAGGATGGCCAGGTTGTCATCTTCGAGGCCAGACCCTGCTTACTGTTGTATAAAAGTCAACGCATATATGTTTATTTATTTATGTGTTCCACTTCCTCAATGTTAAACCAATATGGCAGAAATTTTAACAGGATATAGAGCTAAGTCTGTAGAAGCTACAAAATAATGATGATAATATTGCTACATCATGTTTGATGGGCAGTAACAAGATTCATTCGAGAAAATTTCATTCGAGCATAACAAAGGCGACGCAGGTCATATATAGGTGAGAAAATAAAAAAGCACAATTTGTATTATAGCTACAAGAAAATAAGACCTCATCCAAATAAATTAATAGTGTGTGATGTGTCGGTAACAAGCGTTGTTACCGAAACGTTACATACTTTTAATTAATTAAGTCTTATTTTTCTTGTAATATGAAAAAAATATTTAAAAATCAAATAATAAAAATAATGTTTTAACTTATGGTCATTTGACAAATTTTAACTCGGGTAAAAACAGGGCGAAGCCGGGCACATTCGCTTTTAACAACATAAAATAACGGGAGGACGATAATCATATACAGAAAAAAAGCTGCACATCTCCCTTCAATCATGCATTAGAGAAAAACTTATGTTTATCACATTAGCACAAAAGGTGGTGATAAGAATTGAGATGCAACATCAGTTTTGGCAAATCCAGACAAAAAACCAACCTGTATACCATTTATTAAAATTATACCGCGAATGTTTCTTTTAAAAATCGAAATTTATTTTCAAAGAGAAATAGCGACATTTCTAACTTTGAGATGAGGTATGGAAAGGTGAAACATGAAGAGTAATGGAGAACGGAAAAATAAAAAGTGTCCAGGGGCGGGAATCGAACCCACACCCTTCTGCTTACCGGGCAGGTGCCTTGTCCACTCGGAAAAATACGTCCAGGGTAGCCGAGTGGACAAGGCACCTGCCCGGTAAGCAGAAGGGTGTGGGTTCGATTCCCGCCCCTGGACACTTTTTATTTTTCCGTTCTCCATTACTCTTCATGTTTCACCTTTCCATACCTCATCTCAAAGTTAGAAATGTCGCTATTTCTCTTTGAAAATAAATTTCGATTTTTAAAAGAAACATTCGCGGTATAATTTTAATTTTCGTTTTACAATCATCAGCCGCGTTATATTGTATACCATTTATTATTATTTATTTATTATTAAGTTGTTAACGTGATAATTCTGTTGAAGGACTGACAAGTCCGAAATCTTGAAAATGAAAAGTTGCACAAGAAACTTAATCCTGGAAGCTTCATTTATTTTATAACTGTATACCACATTTGTTTATGGCTTTGTCCCTCATCAGTACAGGGGCGGCTTTGATTTCTTAACATTCTACGAGAGGGAGTTATGAAATCGGTCGAATTTACCAAACAGATGTTTAAGATGGTAATGTGGCAGGAGTCGATTATCAGGCTGAAATTACAGCTTAAAGTTGGATGGTATTCATATACCAAAAGAAGCACGTCTCTCTTTAGTCATTTTTTCTTATCCCTAGTACACGTGGTACAGGCCATGATAATCATGGTGGGTAGAGATTGATGACTGCTTTTACTGTAAGTGCACCACATGTCTACATAAGTGAAAAGCAGTTCGACTTTCCACTTATAAATATGCCAGAGTCCCGTTTGATTACTTGCACTCGCTGGTAGGGTTGGACTTTTGTAACCTGCCTGGTTCAAATCACATAAATAGGTACCGCTCAGCAAGAGCAACCTAGTTCATAATAATTGAACAATGAATAATATGTGAAGGTTATTCACATATTAAATAAAATTTAAACGCGGGATTCAATCCCGGTTCATGACTGTCGCACCCCAGCTATCCCGATTTGGGAAAGTGGTCAGGGTCAGCCATACCAAAGTGCAATGGAAAGGCCTCTCCTGAGGGCACGGGAATCTTGAGCTCCGTGACACCGATGACTTTTGTAAGAATCGGGGGCCATTGGAGCATTTTTTTTTTTAACAGAAAAAAAAAGTGTCCAATGCGGGAATCGAACCCGGGTCGTAGCGGTCTAAAACTAGCGGTTTAGACCATCCTTCCACCGACCTCCGATCCTTTAGTGATGCATTAAGAACAATGAATTATGTTAATCATCCTAGTAAAAAAACTTCACTGATGATGAATGAGGTACAAGACCAGTTTAGGAAAATCCAGACAAAAAGCCAACAACCTGTATACCGTGGTATCGGACTCTGGCCCTCATCAGTACAGGGATACTGCTTCGATTTCATAACAACTTGAGAGAGAGATTGAATATATACTTATTACTCTCTCTCTCTCTATCTCTATATATATATACTAGACGAATGGCCCGGGCAACGCCCGGGGTTTACCCGAGTGCGAATATATTCTAAAAACGTTGACTTGGGTGGTCGTTATTAACAGGGTGGTCTGTATAGACAGGTGGATGTATCACACAGCTGATAACAGGGTTGTCTAGAGTGGTCGCTATAGACAGGGTGGTCTGTATAGACAGGTTTATGAGAGAGGCACAAACTTACAGGTTGTTGACGCCGCAATCCCCAGAGAGAGTTTTTTTTGTTGCATCATGCTGTGACTCACACGACGACCCAAGGTCAACAGGGGTGGAGCAGCAAGCTTAAGCCTATCACCGTCTGGCGGCGCTGCTTGCGAGTTACATCTACAATTCTGCAAATAACTCTAAGGATATTCAAGATATTCAAGAAATTATTTTTCGAAAACCTTTCCGGGGATATACCTAATAATATCCCAGAATTTCATGGCGATTGGATGTATGGTTTTTGAATAACAGGGTTGTCTAGAGGGGGGCAGGGAGGACACGTATTCCCTTGCAGCCAATGAGCGCGCATTCTATCCGTGAGCTTCAGACAAACAGACAGAATAAGGCAAATATATAAGTAGATATATATATATGGACATTGAAATAAAGTAGTTTCAATCTCAATCTCTCTGCTGTCCGACTTCAGGGCAGAATGCGACATTGAACGAGACGACACCCAGTGGTATTCGTTTGATACGAACGATTTGTACTTATTTTGTTTTATACATTTTCCCCTCTCTATATAATTGACCCTATATAATTTTATATGTACATTGTAATAAATCAGTTTTAATCTCTCTCTCTCGTTTGTCTTTGGGGGAGCCTCCTGGACTGTATATAGTTTACTCTTTTAGTTTATATTTTTCATATATATATATTTTTTAATTATCCTTTTTTTTCTGATTATTTTATAATATCACCATTGACCTTTGTGTATGATGTCGATAAAATATTTTTCAATCTCAAATATTTCATTCATATAAAATTATATAAAGGTTATAGAGAAAAAATATTAAAAATTACAACCTATCCCCCGATTTACACGATAGATACGTTCCTGAGAAAAACGTGTAAATCGGGGGATAAGTGTACACAGAAATAAAAATAAAATGCATTGACAGGTTAAAATATGTAGTCAGCACATAAGTTCGGGATTCCTCGTGAGATGTGTACACAGCGCATGTGTTCAATCACAGTAGCATTTAGTATAGTGCGATAAAAACAAAAACTTATTTGGAAAACGGTGTAAAAGCGAAAACGTGTAAAACAAGTACCGAGTAAATCGGGGGATAAGTGTATTTATATCAGACGAATCCCACTGAGGGTCGTCTGGTTCGAGATAAAGAGATATCGCATTATTGCCTTATAAAGAGGCAAAGAGAATATGGTTTTACGAGCCACTAACCAAAGTGTATGAATTTTGAGCCCAAAAAGAGGTAAAATTACGGAATCCAATTAACTATTAAGTTTTGTGCACGGCACCATTTTATGCACACGGCACGAATATACTACCTGATCACACGTATCATTATAAAAAAATCAAAACATGTGATTGTTCGCAGATAAAAAAAAAGATAAAACATGTTTACTCAAAATGTAAATTATCTGAGAGCATACAGGTTCTCTCTAATAATATAATATACTAGCGGATGTGCCCGGCTTCGCCAGGGTTTTACCCGAGTGAATGTTTGTCTAACGAACATTTGTTAAAACAATTCTCTATAAACTTATAAAACGTACTCGGCTTCGCCCGGGGTTTTACCCGAGTAAAGGTTTGTCTAGAGAACATTTGTTAAAACAATTCTCTAAAAACTTATTAAAAAAAAAAGATATATTTTGATAATTTGAAACTCGTAAATTTGAATCTCTCGATAAAGTGAACATTTTTTCCCGGTCCCTGTGTGCCGTGTCATCCTGAATTTTGTCTTTCCTAATTTTCTACATTAGAAAATCATAGTTTTATCTAGTGAACATTTTTTTCCCGTGTCACATTGCCGTGTCATCCTGAGATAATCTTACTTTTGATAAATAATATTTAAGATAACAAACTTAGTGATAAGAAAACTTGTTATCATCGTCACAATGGGGGCGCTGCTTGCGAGTTAAATCTACAAATCTGCAAATAACTCTAAGGATATTCAAGATATTCAGGAATTTATTTTTCAAAAACCTTCCCGGTGATATACCTAATAATATCCCAAAATTTCACGGCGATTGGATGTATGGTTTTTGAATCTATAGAGTACAGACAAACAGACAGACAGACAGACATTCAATTTTATATATATAGATAGATTCACTCTTCATTGTTGGCTTTTTATCTTACATTCATTCTTCTTTGTTGGCTTTTTATATTACATTCACTTTTCATTGTTGGGTTTTTATCTTACATTCATTCTTCATTGTTGGCTTTTTATATTACATTCACTCTTCATTGTTGGCTTTTTATCTTACATTCACTCTGTTGGCTTTTTATATTACATTTACTCTTCATTGTTGGCTTTTTATCTTACATTCACTCTTCATTGTTGGCTTTTTATATTATATTTACTCTTCATTGTTGGCTTTTTATCTTACATTCATTCTTCATTGTTGGCTTTTTATATTATATTTACTCTTCATTGTTGGCTTTTTATCTTACATTCATTCTTCATTGTTGGCTTTTTATATTACACTAGCGGATGTGCCCGGCTTCGCCCGGGTTTTACCTGAGTGAATGTTTGTCTAACGAACATTTGTTAAAACAATTCTCTATAAACTTATAAAACGTACTCGGCTTCGCCCGGGGTTTTACCCGAGTAAAGGTTTGTCTAGCGAACATTTGTGTTAAAACAATTCTCTAAAAACTTATTAAAAAAAAAAGAAGATATATTTTGATAATTTGAAACTCGTAAATTTGAATCTCTCGATATATTGTTATCATCGTCACAATGGGGGCGCTGCTTGCGAGTTAAATCTACAAATCTGCAAATAACTCTAAGGATATTCAAGATATTCAGGAAATTATTTTTCAAAAACCTTCCCGGTGATATATCTAATAATATCCCAAAATTTCACGGCGATTGGATGTATGGTTTTTGAATCTATAGAGTGCAGACAAACAGACAGACAGACATTCAATTTTATATATATAGATAGATTCACTCTTCATTGTTGGCTTTTTATCTTACATTCATTCTTCATTGTTGGCTTTTTATATTACATTTACTCTTCATTGTTGGCTTTTTATATTACATTCACTCTTCATTGTTGGCTTTTTATCTTACATTCACTCTGTTGGCTTTTTATATTACATTTACTCTTCATTATTGGCTTTTTATCTTACATTCACTCTTCATTGTTGGCTTTTTATATTATATTTACTCTTCATTGTTGGCTTTTCATCTTACATTCATTCTTCATTGTTGGCTTTTTATATTATATTTACTATTCATTGTTGGCTTTTTATCTTACATTCATTCTTCATTGTTGGCTTTTTATATTACATTTACTATTCATTGTTGGCTTTTTATCTTACATTCACTCTTCATTGTTGGCTTTTTATCTTACATTCATTCTTCATTGTTGGCTTTTTATATTACATTCACTCTTCATTGTTGGCTTTTTATCTTACATTCATTCTTCATTGTTGGCTTTTTATATTACATTCACTCTTCATTGTTGGCTTTTTATCTTACATTCACTCTGTTGGCTTTTTATATTACATTTACTCTTCATTGTTGGATTTTTATCTTACATTCATTCTTCATTGTTGGCTTTTTATATTATATTTACTCTTCATTGTTGGCTTTTTATCTTACATTCATTCATCATTGTTGGCTTTTATATTATATTTACTCTTCATTGTTGGATTTTTATCTTACATTCATTCTTCATTGTTGGCTTTTTATATTACATTTATCCGAGTGAAAGTTTGCCTAACGAATATTATATATTATGAAGTATAATAAACAATGTTAAAGATTAGTTTTAATTATTAATCAAGATTGTGTGTGAATATGTGAGAAAGATGTAATATCGTTGTTGTTTTCTTGGCCGACTGTTTTACATATGGTGTTATCTTAAAATTGCTTGTTTTGAATATTTTTTTAGATTGAGTTGAATGAATTGCTGAATTTTTTTTTTGTACAGTCGAACTTGGATAATTCGAACCCCAAGGGACCATAAAAAAATTCGAATTATCCAAAAATTCGAATTAAAGATGTTAAATTATTTATATAGGAAATTCTAGGGACCAAGATAAATATTCGAATTAAAGAGGTTTTCGAATTAAAGAAGTTCGAATTATCCAAGTTCTACTGTATTTATATATAAAAAAAATTAACTCTGTTGATTTTTTTTTGTATTTAATCGATAACAGCTAAGTTACGCATGTTAATGTTAGGGAAAAATATTTTGATGTTAAGCAAAACCTGCTCCATCTCGTTTTACATAAATGTTGAAAATTTGGTTGAAATTGATGCATTGTAACGAAAGTTTTTAGTGATGTCCTCTTATGAAATTTGCATTTTATTAATATAGATTTTCACTTTACTAATACACCTATCCCCCGATTTACACGGTAGATACATTCCTGAGAAAAACGTGTAAATCGAGGGATAGGTGTATATTAAACTGTCAAATCTGAATAGGTGTTCGCCCCCTCATGAATCAGAGCCTCCCAATATTCTTTTCAACATAGGTAGTATAGAGTAGAATATCGCATTTTAGAATAGTGCGATAAAAACAAAAAAAAAAAAAACTTATTTGGAAAACCGTGTAAAAGCGAAAACGTGTAAAACAAGTACCGTGTAAATCGGGGTATAGGTGTACTTTACTAAAAGGCAATTCTGCAAGTCATGAGTGTGCGCATTGATGAGTAGAGTTTGCATAAGACGAATAGTGAACGTGGGAGAAATACATCTTGATTTATAAGTGTTTTGAAAATAAGAGCAATCCATATTTAAATCATTAGATAATAAAAAGGCATATATTGGATTTAATAAAAGATTTATTTGCCAATATTTCGGTTGGCTGAACGCAAAACCTTTATCAAGGCATTACATTTTCTTTTTTTTGTAATGCCTTTATAAAGGTTTGGCGTTCAGTCAACCGAATTATTGGCAAATAAATCTTTTATTAAATCCAATATATGCCTTTTTATTATCAAATTTATAAGTGTGTGTGTACACATTTATCATTTTCAAGATATTTCTTTTATAATCTCAAATGAACAAATTATCTATCTATATTGAACTAGAAAAAGAGATAAATTAATCTTTTATCTTATGGTTAGCACTCTGGACTCTGAACCCCTTCTGATAAACTGTCCATTAACTTCTGATCTAAGGGAAGAAAACCAACTTTACCTGACTAATACAAAACAAGTTGCTTACAATAAAGACCAATACATCAAGTTTAATAGTTTCTGCAGGCTGTATGTTTTAAGGCGAAAGTGTTGACTGTACATATTTCAAGCTACTATTTCTAATTACAATATGCAAAACGTTCAATTGTGTTAATTGTATATAATTTCAGATATACACGCAATTATCCTAATTGTGGATATGGCGTGTCTCTCCCAACTGTTAAATAAATAAATAAATCTGACTGTTTTAGTAAGAAAGATAAAAAGATTATTAATTTAATCAAATACCAAATTTTACTTCTTTTTTTTTTTGCTTATCCCTAGTACACGTGGTACAAGCCATGATAATCATGGTGGGTAGTTAGCGACTGCTTTTTACTGTAAGCGCACCACATGTCTACACATGTGAAAGCAGTTCGACTTTGCACTTACAAATGTGCCAGAGCCCCGTTTGGTTACTTGCACTCGGTGGTGGGGTTGGACTTTTGCAAGAATCGGGGGGGGGGGGGGGGGGGGGGCATTGGAGCATTTTTTTTTTTTTTAAACAGAAAAAAGTGTCCAATGCGGGGCCAAATTTTACTAATTGACAATAGTGTGTCCCTAATTTAGCATTAATTATATTCCAATATTTTCAATAAATTTACTTTTTTAAATGTTCTCTCTGAATAGCTTGCGACATTTATATGCTCCAGGAACCTCTGGTTAACCGAATAATTCATTATTCTTAAAAATAAGAGACACTTTCGGCTAGAAACGGTTTTTATTTTCTCAACGTTTCGGCAAAAATCTTTTGTTCTTATCAGGAAAAAAATTAAAATGAAAGCATTTAGCAAGGCGTTATAAATGTATCTCATTTTATAGCGCCTTGACAAATGCTTTAAGGTAAAAAAACTTCTATCAAAACGCCGAGAAAATAAAATTTTCTGGCTGAAGTGTCTCTTAAGAAGAATGAAGGCGGGCCAGGCAACCTCTTATCTTCAATTAATTCATGTTCTATTCTACGGGGGTCGGTGGAAGGATGGTCTAAACCGTTGGTTTACGACCGCTACGACCCGGGTTCGATTCCAGCATTGGGCATTTTTTTTCTGATAAAACAAAAAAAAAAAAAAAAAAAAATGCTCCAATGGCCCCCGATTCTTGTAAAAGTCCAACCCCATCAGCGAGTGCAAGTAACCAAACGGGGCTCTGGCACATTTGTAAGTGCAAAGTCGAAATGCTTTTCACATGTGTAGACATGTGGTGCACTTACAGTAAAAGCAGTCGCCTTCTACCCACCATGATTATCATGGCCTGTACCACGTGTACTAGGGATAAGCAAAAAAAAAGTTCTATTGTACAAAATGTATCGTTTTCTAGCTCAGGTTTTGTAGAAACCGATATATAAACAGGCATACAAAGAAATACTTGTGCGCCTTCGTGATGCGATAAGAAGAAACCAACTCTAAATCAAAACAGTGGAAATTGCTACATGATAATGCCCCCGCTCATAGAGCCATTATTGTTCAAGACTATTTAGCCAAACACTCTGTATCTGTCTTGCCGCATCCTCCTTACTCTCCTGATATCACCCCACGTGATTTCTTCTTTCCAAAACTTAAAATGACATTAAAAGGGAGGCGCTTTTCATCGTCATCATCGACGGTGGAGCTAAACAAGCATAGAAAATTTGACTTTGAACTAGCATTTCAACAGCTTTCAGCTTCACGCTGGAAAAAAATGTGTAGATAACCATGGCTCCTATTTTGAAAAATTTGATGTTTAAATTACTATACTATGAATAAATAATTAATTTTAAAAAAGTTCTGGAACTTTTTGATCCTACCTTGTATATATATCGGTATATAAACCGGTACATCTAGATAACCCTCTCACTGCGCCACTTTCTCTGATATGAAATTGCCTTTTTTCCCTCATTTTTCCATATGTTCAAGAGCTAATGGGAAAACTTCTGGAATATATATTATTACTACAATATATTAGGTAATTTATAATACAATATAATGCGGCTTGTGATTGTAAAACGACATTTTAAAATTATACCGCATGTGTTTCTTTTCAACGAAAAATCAAAATTTATTTAAAGGAGAAATAATGTTTATTTATAACCTTAGGGATGAGGTATGAAAGGATGAATTGTGAAGAGTAATGATAAACGGAAAAATAAAAGTGTCCAGGGATGAGAAACGAACCCACAGTGTTCCGCTTACCGGGCAGATGCCATGTGCCATGCCATGTTCCCATCCCTGGACTCTTATTTTTCCGTTTATAATTCTCTTCACACAATTCATCCTTTCATACCTCATCCCTAAGGTTAGAAATAATCATTATTTCTCCTTAAAATAAATTTGGATTTTTCGTTGAAAAGAAACACATGCGGTATAATTTTAAAATGTCGTTTTATAATATATTAGGTGGGAAACTAAAAAGATTTGCGACCTCTCCAATCCGCCTTAGGTCATTTCTGCCCAAAATACGACCTGGAATGGCCACCAATACCATCCTTACTGGTCACGACCACGTTCTGGCAGATCTCTGGCATAGAGATCCAACATGTCCTCACTGCCGGGAAGAGTCACAGACTGTGGAACTCTTCTCCTGTCCAGTTTTTATACTACACAGACTACAGACACTGCTTGGAGTAGAAGACTTCAGTCCTGCCCCTACAATAGTTTAAATAAACAAGTTTCTAAATCACTTCTGAATAGGTGAATAAATAGTTAACAGGTATTCTTTGTATCTTTTCCTCGGATTTACCTTTTCAAATCTGTTTATGAGATCAATTGTCTTAATTACAATGTATAAATTTCATTATCTCAATATTGATTGTGATTAGCCTTTGCTTTTGACCTTCATTTGTAGTGAATCCGCGGTAATGTATAATAAATTCCTTCCTCCAATTTACCCAGACTAATCTATTAGCTTGATTGTATTTATATAATTTTTCCTGTATATAAATATCATATTACTATTAAGGTACTTTTCTTTCTTGAAATTAAATATACTTCTGCCAGTAAATCTTTTTATTATCTCGACGTTTCGACAAAAATCTTTTGTCCTCGTCAGGAGCAAACAAAAATTAAAGCATTTGGCAAGGAGTTAAAAAGGTACTATTACTTTTTCCTGCATGTACCCTACATTTCTGCTTGGAGAATCTGTATAAGACTAAAAGGTCTTAAAGCTTTTTGTTGTTATTATTAAACAGGTATTCTAAAAAATGTATAGGAGAATGACAGCCTTGTGCAAAAAAAAAAAAACAAACTCTTTTGTACGTTTAATGATTGCACACATTTTAAAACTATTTATTAAATGAGTAATTCTAATTTTTTTAAAAGTAATGAGTCATTCGGATCCCAAATCACTTTATTAGGTACAGCTCAAAAAGAGCAACCTAGTTTATGATATTTGCAACAATGAATGTGAAGGTTATTCACATATTAAAAAAGTGTTAACGTAGGATTCAATCCCAGTTTATGACTGTCGGGAATCGAGGGTGTTACCCACTTGTCCGTTAATGACTCATCATGTATTTTAATAGATGCTATGTTTTAATACATTTATTTAAAGGGCGTTTACCTTTTTTTACATATAACGGGTATGTAAATATTTATTTAGATAATCCAGGTTCCTGGAGCATACAGAATGTCGCCGGGTATGTAAATATTACTGCTTACCAAGAAAATGTTTATCTTATCAAATTCCGACATTTTTCAAAATAGCATGGTGCTAATACAAAACATTTTTAATAGATGAAATATAAGCGAAATTTTATTACATTTGGTACACATTTAGTTAACCAAAATAAATTTTACTTCTAGTCAACTGATTCTAGGAAATAAAATCATTTTAGCAAGTTTGGTACCCTACATTTCTGATTGGAGAATCTGTATAAGACTAAAAGGTCTTAATAAAGCTTTTTGTTGTTATTAACAGGTATTCTAAAAAAGGTATAGGAGAATGACAGCCTTGTGCAAAAAAAAAAAAATCTCTTTTGTACGTTTAATGATTGCACACACATTTTAAAACTACACCTATCCCCCGATTTACACTGTACTTGTTTTACACTTTTTCGCTTTTACACGGTTTTCTAAATAATTTGTTTTTTGTTTTTATCGCACTATACTAAATGCTACTGTGATTGAACACATGCGCTGTGTACACATCTCACGAGGAATCCCTAGCTTATGTGCTGACTACATATTTTAATCTGTCAATGCATTTTTGTTCAAATCTAAAATTTTTATTTCTGTGTACACCTATCCCCCGATTTACACGTTTTTCTCAGGAACGTATCTACGTATCGGGGGATAGGTGTACACAATATATACTCACGAAAACATATTACATCCATTTTTTTACTTAGATATTTAGGCGTTTGTTCACCCATTTTCAAGAAAGCAATAGTAACGGAGAACAATATGCGAGCTATTCAATTACATTGCAACTGTAAATACTATCTACAGACATATTCTACACGTTTTAAAGCAACCTTTTCAAATATAAAACATTAAAAAAAAATTGAAAATGACTATACAAGGATAAAATTTCTAATAAATATATACTTATATTTTTATTTAACATAAATTCAACATTAGTATCATATGTACATAATATTTTTCAGGTTGTTTCCCTATATTTTCATATTTACAGATATGTCTAGCTTTGTGGTGCATGCCAGTAGGCATGTGGGATTGGTCTTTCATGTCCATAATAACTGTTGAACATAATGGGTAGAGGATAAAGTGATGGGTGTGGAAAATAGAAATAATGATTTCTCGGAATATAGGTACCATACCTTGGTTGAGGGTTCTTGAATCGATAGCTAGGAGTACTGGGTCTTGAAGAAACTATACTACCTTCTCGTTCTGGTAGAGGTTTTCGAGGATTAGCTCTTGAAACCTTGACTACAATACCATCGATTGAATGGTCCAAATTGGCGCAAGAATTCTCAGCTCCTTCATCAGTTTGGAATGAAAGAAAACAGTAGTTCTTACCTGATGGCCTTTCGAATCTTTCAGTCGTTCCAAATTTCGAGAAATAACTTTGTATCGTTTCTTCTGAAAGGTTTCCAACATTGTGAACGAAAATCCTATGTCTTGTTCTTTTAGGGAATGATGGTTTGACTTCAAATTTTGAACCTTTCACGAGATGTTCACGAATTCCTAAGACTTTATCATAAGATTCTGTTGACAAATATGTTACAAAACCATATTGAAGATCTTTGATGTTGTTTCTGTAATTTTTAACTGTGAGATCTTCAACTTCACCAAATTGAATCAAATACTCCAATAAATCTTTCTGTTCAAGACTTGATGCTATTCCGCCTAGATATAGTTTCCTCTTTCCTGAATCGTGAGATCGATTCAAAGATACATTTTCTGCCGATTCATTATTTTCTTTTGGAACTTCTTGATCTTGCTTGTTTTCTTCTACATCTTGAAGCTGTTCTTTCTCTTTACACTCTTGTTCTTCTTGTTGTTCCTGAGGTTCCTCCTTAAGTTCATCTGTTACTGGCGCCTTGTTTTCCATATTTAAAAAACAAATAAAGTCTGACGATTATAGAAACTTCAATGTTATCAAAATAATTATTTGATTAACACTCAAGTTCTCGGAATAAATTGAAAATGCTAGTTTCATCCTATTTTCGTAGACATGACTGGTAAATCGTCAAATAATATAAAAATAATTAAATTTTAATATATAGATTTTTCTTTACAAAATAATAATAATATTTGAAAAAAAAAAAAAAAACATATCGTTTAGTTAAAAATGCTTAAAAATCCTATGTGATGAAAATTAATTTTGTTATTTTATAGAGAGGGGGGGGGGGCTTCAAAATGAAGATATATATTTTTTTTAATAAAAAAAGGTAGTGTATTTATTTATTATTTTTTTGAAATTCAAATTTAAAAATATTTTAAGAGTTATTATATATACTGAAAAATCATGAATTGATATTCTCAGAAAATATACAATTTCATTGATTAATTTGTAAAATTACTTTATTATTTTTTTTAAATTTCAGCGGACAAAGGGATTTATAAAATAGCATACTACAGCGATTCCAAACGGCAACACTTATTGGACTGCCCTCATTCAATAACACTGTCCTATTGAATCTACCAAGAAGCAAACCGGCCTGGAAACACTTGGTGAACTGGTTTACTAAGGCTACCAAGATTGACTTCTAAACTACAGGACAGCCCGGGTAGTTGGTGATCTATGGATACGCTCCAGGAGCCTGGGTTACCTTTATGTTACAACTAAGACTACCAAGACAGACTTCTAAACTACAGGACAGCCCGGGTAGCTGCGATCTATGGATACGTTCCAGGAGTCTGGGTTACCTTTATGTTACAACTAAGGCTACCAAGATTGACTTCTAAACTACAGGACAGCCCGGGTAGTTGACGATCTATGGATACTCTCCAGGAGCCTGGATTATCTTTATGTTACAACTAAGGCTACCAAGACAGACATCTAAACTACAGGACAGCCCGAGTAGTTGGCGATCTATGGATACTCTCCAGGAACCTGGGTTACCTTTATGTTACAACTAAGACTACCAAGACAGACTTCTAAACTACAGGACAGCCTGGGTAGTTGGCGATCTATGGATACTCTCCAGGAGCCTGGGTTACCTTTATGTTACAACTAAGGCTACCAAGATTGACTTCTAAACTACAGGACAGCCCGAGTAGTTGGCGATCTATGGATACTCTCCAGGAACCTGGGTTACCTTTATGTTACAACTAAGACTACCAAGACAGACTTCTAAACTACAGGACAGCCTGGGTAGTTGGCGATCTATGGATACGTTCCAGGAGCCTGGGTTACCTTTATGTTACAACTAAGACTACCAAGACAGACTTCTAAACTACAGGACAGCCTGGGTAGTTGGCGATCTATGGATACGTTCCAGGAGCCTGGGTTACCTTTATGTTACAACTAAGACTACCAAGACAGACTTCTAAACTACAGGACAGCCCGGGTAGTTGACGATCTATGGATACGTTCCAGGAGCCTGAGTTACCTTTATGTTACAACTAAAGCTACCAAGACAGACTTCTAAACTACAGGACAGCCCGGGTAGTTGACGATCTATGGATACGTTCCAGGAGCCTGAGTTACCTTTATGTTACAACTAAAGCTACCAAGACAGACTTCTAAACTACAGGACAGCCCGGGTAGTTGACGATCTATGGATACGTTCCAGGAGCCTGAGTTACCTTTATGTTACAACTAAGGATACCAAGACAGACTTCTAAACTACAGGACAGCCCGGGTAGTTGGCGATCTATGGATACGTTCCAGGAGCCTGGGTTACCTTTATGTTACAACTAAAGCTACCAAGACAGACTTCTAAACTACAGGACAGCCCGGGTAGTTGGCGATCTATGGATACGTTCCAGGAGCCTGGGTTACCTTTATGTTACAGCTACTACTAACAGAGATCAGGTTGTGTTTTGTTTGATATCGCTACCGAACGGAATTCAAAGAATAACAATCAAGACCTGAAATATTTTAAAATACTTCTAAATCTTCGAAAAAAAAATCAACAAGAACATCTAAAAGTGCATGAAATTAATTGGAAAATTTCAAATATTACACTTACACGAAGTTTAATTACCTATTCAATACTACTACTACCAAATAATTAACAAAATAAATAATACATGGCTCCAGGAATCCGGGTTACCACAAGCGAGATAGAGATTTTTTTGAGATTTAAAAATATTTTATTGACATCATACACAAGTCAATGGCGGTAATATAAAATAATCATAAAAAAAAGGGATATATGAAAAATATAAAACAAAAGAGTAAACTATATACAGTTATGTAAAGTTCAGGAGACAAAGAGTCCTCCTCCAGACAGTAAGTCACGTTCTCCCCTCATCTCAAGGCTCAGAAAGAACCTGTGAATTGATGACTTGGCAGACGTGAGGATGGCGTCGTCATCCAGCCCTTGACCGAAGATCCAGTAGCCCTGCAGGTCGGGTGGTTGCTGTATGATGTTGAAGGCCTCCCGTATGAGGCGTCAGATGGAGCTGCAGGACTAGTAGCGGTGGGCCAACGTCAGGTCACTAGAACCACAGGCGATGCAGCGAGAGAGAGAGACAATGACAATTAACATATTTTTATTGACATCTTGTCAATACAGGAAAGTGCACAGTCCCGCACTAATTATGAGAAATTATCAATAGTGAAAATGATGATAAAAACGAAAAATAGATATAAACAATATGCTATGTACAATGACTATGTACATGCCGCCTCAGCCACCGCTGCAGAGCTTGGTGGAAGATTGGTGGAAGGCGAGAGAGAGCACAATAAATTTTCCACTCGTGCCCCAGTTAATAGGATTCTATCCATCACATGTTTATCTTACACCATATACAACACCATGTAACATATAACCCTTGATTAAAATTAATCATTTCTCCAGGGAAAAGTGTCTTTTCAAAACATTTTTATTCTCTAGCTTTCGGGTACTTAGCCCTTCTACAGGAGAAAACCTGGTATAATAATTCGCCAATAGAACACGAGTTAACAATGATCGGATACTATTTTACATACTTTTATAAAATTCTCTAAAATAAATATCTAAAAATCTAAAAATGTTTTGAAAATATACTTTTCTCTGGAGACCTGATTAATTTTACTCAATATTGATGTAATTTTATTGAATCTATACCCTTGTATCATAAACCTTTGTAGATTAAGGTCATTAAGGTTTGAATAAGGCGTGACGTGTGAATTTATAAAGCGAATGGTGCATGTGGGAGAAATACATTTTGATACGAATAACTTTCTTAAACATCTGCGCTCCAGGAACCTGTGGATTATAAATATCTCTCTCTTTCTTAAACATGATTAAATGACAAAGGGGATGACAAAAATAGTAACAATGGGAACTTATCTTTCACAAAGCAAATTAAACCATTCCTTTTTAGCATTTATTTAGCCTATTTAGCCTCTAGAGCATGCGTACAATACGTTTTAACAGAAAGCAAAACAAAGAAGATTGGGGAAAAGTTCTACTCAGGAGGTATTCCAGCTTTTCGCCAAGTGTGACGCATGTATGCTCGCACAAAATTTAAACTTGAAGGTTGACATTCCTATTTATTGAAAAAATGGAAATTTAACCTTAGAAATTTATTATTTATTTATTTAGAAGACCCAGTAGGTTCCTGGAGCCATGTACAGAAGTCACCAGCTACCCGGGCTGTGACCTAAGTCTTCTTGGTTTTATTTATAATGTCAGTGAAAGTTCAATTCATGAGGTGGCCCCAGGCAGATTTATTTCTAAGGAGATTTTCTATGGATTCTGTACTTAGGTTGGTGATCTCTAGGAAGGTGGCCGTCAGGAATCTTTGGTATTGGAAGGTTGGGCAGAGGTGAGAGGAGGTGGTCCCCAGTTTGGTCTTCATCATGGCAATGATATATCATCAGAAAAGAAAATTACATATATGACAATGCATATTTTAAAAATCTTTTCAAATTTTATTTTTGACGAAACTCTGATGAAATCAAATATATTTTTGGATAAGGAATCCACATCTTTAACGATAACTTTTGAAAACCTTATTAAATAGCCTTAAACATTATTTCCTCAGTCAGTCAAACTATTGTAGTGCCTTTATTAGTGTCGGGAAAGGAATATGTTAATCTTCTGTATAGATTTGAAACTATGTAAATTTGATTCATTTTTTTTAATGTAAATATTTATGTGTATATATGTGTATTCGCAGCTAAAAATAAAATCATCAGTTGTAATTCGCTGGCTGGACTCGTGTTGTTGCTTGGCCGATCATTGACAGATACCTGCCCTAGAGACAACAACGGAATTCTGCAGTTTCTTTTCTTCTTGGAGTCGCTTTTCCCCTACATAGAGATAGGTTGGTGTTCTCCTCCCGGGACCTGAAAAAGAGACTTAGGTCGTCTGGGCAGAATAAAGCCTGGGCGCTGCGCCGCTGAACGCGACAATTAGGTTTCTAAATTTGGTGAAGTTTCAGAGATGATAAGAATAATAGCTAATTTCGGGAAACAACTTTTACATTCTATACACTTTTACAACTGCTGTGCGTAACCCAGACTCCTATAGCATACAGAAGCATATACAACTTTGCAAAAAATGTATAAAAATTAATAAAAGATGAAAAATGCATATGAAAATATTGTTCGTTAACTATCTAAACATCATATTAAATTGACTTACCACCCCCTCCTTAACTAGTATGTACTTCATTCTTTAGAGGATCACAGGCCGCAAAATACTTACCAGCCTTATTTAAATCAAACGTTATCATTTCTTGCAGGAAAAGCTTATTTTTAATTATACACACAAAAGCCTTCATTAAGAGATTTATACACGTTTTTTCTTTTTCTTCTTACTCTGTATATATCGTTATTTCCTTTGTCTCACTGCTTTGTTCTTATGCATACCTCTGGTGAATCCTGTATAGGGTCAGTGACCCTAAATAAAGGCTTTTTTGTTGTTGTTTGTTGAGATTTATACACGTAATATATATGAATCTTATACACCGATTTATCATGAAGACTGCAAATGAAAGAATAAAAAGTAAAAATATTCTATGTATTTTGGATTGGTTTAGGATAAAAAATACAGGGTATATCCCAATCCAATACAATAGTAGAGCGGTCTAGAGATTAATTTGGCGAAACCGCTGAGAGGGTTCACTACTGATTGGCAAAGCCTTCTCATTCAATAACTCATATCATTGCAGTAAGGTCTGTAGAGATAATATTTGATGATAGTATTTAAAAGAAACAAACAAACAAAAGCCTTTATTAGGGACTTGCCCTATACAGATTCTCCCAATTGGGAAAGGTAATAATCATCTTGTGTTATTTACATGGGTAGTGAAATAAAAATTGATCTGGCTTTACTCTTCATCTCAAAGTCATTCACTTGTTGACTGGTCCTTACATAATGATGATCTAAAAAAATTATAATAAGCTATTACATTAGATTTGTTTGCTGATATTTTTGAAAGCAATACGTAGGGTGAAGTGTTGGTACATTTAATTTTTTTATTTAGGGCCTTCCTCTCCGCATCAAGGGCTGTACAATTAAGCAGGTAATGGGGGAGTTCTTCAGTAATTTCCTTGTCACACAGTGTACACATTAAGTTTTTGGCCTCAAACGTCAGAACGTGGTATTTAAAAAAACACATTGCCAGTAAATTTATTTGTACAAAATTTGAACATACATATATACATTAGGATCCAGAAACCAAACAAAGGTCAGTGCAGTGAAAGCGTAAATATTTACCGACGTCCAAAGAATTTACGACACAACTTTCGGCTCGAAAAAAAGCAATGACCATCATAGTCTGGCGAGTGTGAATTTTTCCTTCTGATTGTTTATCTAGAACAGATAATTTTCATTACCGGATATGCAATCCTGTTCCAAAATAACTTTATTAGGTATCGCTCAAAAAGAGCAACCTAGCTTATGTTATTTACAATGAATAATATTATTGCGATTTCACCGCCACTCTGTGTTGTGACGACGATCTAAATTCTATAGAGGTAGTCACACACCTCTATTCTTGGTCGGCGGGGTTAAAGGTTCAAAATTAAGGCGTCGCTGTTTATAGTATTACTATTAAAGTATTAGGCGAAAACAGGAGGGAAATTATATTTATTAGAATTTAAGAAAATAAGTAAAGTATTATTTAATTAATTATATATTTAAATATTTACACTAAAAGAATCGGAGATCAGGGCAAATTCTAGTGTTCGAAAGTTGTTTACAAGTTCTTCTGTTATTGTTTTCTCATTTTTGCCGCTGCATCCCCGTAGCCGCTTCCGCCGGCCTCCCATTGGCTGCTTCGGACGGCTTCTTTTCCAACATTTCTCCCACCTTTGAGTTGGCGTCTCGACGACTCAAACATGGAAAGGAAAAGTTCAGTAGATCCAATCGGTTGGGTCTCTTGATGGGCCGTCCGTAACTTGACACAACATTCGGGGTTTCAATGTGATGTTGCTCTTGTTGTGAAGTCAAAGGGTCCTCTTCAGTTGTCAATCGAACTTCTTGTGTGGGAGATCGCTCCGTTAGAGGGTCTCGACATCTTATCTCGGGCGTTATCTCTAAATTGTAGAGCTTTTGAATAGGTCGTATTTTATCACCTGATGAAGTTTTCACTTTCGCAACCCTCACAAGTCCATCTTTTCCTGGATAGAGTTGGATTATTCTGGCTAACGGCCAGTGTAGTCTCTTTAAACTCTCTTGTCCAATGAGCACCATGTCTCCCACCTTGAATGGTATGGTAGTCTTCAGGCGTCTCGTTTCTTGTCTCAGGAATCCAAAATATTCGATAGAAAATCGTTCTCTAAGATCTTCTCGTACACGTTTGATATATTGATATTTGCGGGAGAGGGTCTGGTTATCAATCAAGTCCAGGTCTGGAACGCCAACCTCTCTGACCTCATGTAAGAACAACGAAGGTGTCAATGGAACGAGATCCTCACTTTCTTCCGTTAGGTAGGTCAGAGGGCGTGTGTTCATCAAGCTTTCGACGTCACACATTACCGTGGAAAGTTCTTCAAGGAGGTTTGACCGAGAATCCTAAAGAGCAATTGTTTCATCATTCCAATCAAACGCTCCCACCATCCACCCCACCAAGGAGCACCAGGCGGTATGAATTTCCAGGTGATGTTTTTCAATGTGGGATCACATTTTAATCTCGAAAAATCAATTTTCTTTAAAGCATTAGCCATACCTTTGAAATTAGTCCCATTATCCGAATACACAATCAATGGTCGGCCTCTTCGAGCAATAAATCGGCGGAAAGCTTGGAGAAAGGCTTCCATAGACAAAGATGTCACAAGTTCCAGATGAACTCCTCTATACACTGCGCATGTGAAGATGACAATCCATGCTTTCATTTTATTATTTAAGATAAGATGCCCAGTTAGATCAACTCCTGCTATTTCGAAAACTGCAGCATCTCGGTCTTCTTCCTTTATTCCAATTCGTTAAAATGCTTTCTCAATATCGGAAGAGACATCTACTTCATATTTCCGGAATTTATTTAAAAGTCTTGGTATAATTTCTATCAAATTGGGTCCCTTATCCAGACAGTCATTCAGGGAAAGTTTACCTCTCTTCCGGGCTGGCCGTATTCTAGAAGTTTGACTGTTTCTTTTATACACTGGTCGATGTGGCAGGTTGTGTACACCATCTAGTTTATCCTCTCTGGAATACTCTATTATCCCCTGATTTATACATTCTTCAAAGATTTGTCCATACTCTTTCATGTCTCCAACTTCTTCAAGTTTTCTTCTTACAGAACTTAGTTGGTTTTCGGCTAGGTCTCTATTCGAAGGAATCCTTTCTTTGTCTTGCACCCAGGGTAGAGCTACCTCATAGCGCCCCTCGATATCTCGCGTCGTGGTGTGGGCGAAATGTTCCTCCATTTCAGCTTGTAATGACTGAGTCTTCTTCTCAACCTCCGCGTCAGAGACTCCAATTGCATCTAATTTCCACAAGTTTTCTAGATCCAAAGATAGAAGTGTGGTCACGCAAAGGGAGCTGATGTTATCTCTCACCTCCGTTGGAGGAATCTTTCCCATCACAGTCCATCCTAGTTTGGTACAAATTGCCACCAGTCCAGATGAGATCCTTCTCTGATCATTAGTTAGCAATCTCCCGGCGATGTCCGCGCCTATAAGGACTTCTATACGGTCTCTCATCAAATCAGACACGTCGAGTTCTTCACTCCCTTCTAAAAATGATCTTGGACACACCGGAGGTATGCTTCCACAGATAAGGGGTTGACCTAGTGCTTCAAACTCACAGCGATAGGAATTATTGATGTCAGATAAATGAATGGTATAGACCTCATGTTCAACTACGTCGGTACTCGATCCTCCAAACAAGGAATGCCGGAAGAACTCTCTCCTAGATTGTTCGTATTCCATTTCCATTGCTGTGCTATGTAAAATATACGATCTTTGGGATCCGGTGTCTATTATAGCCCGTGCCGTCTTCTCCGTTCTGTTCCCTTTGAGGGTCACTCTCAAAGTAGGCAACAAGACGTCTGGGGAGGTTGATAAGTTGGCGAGAGTTTCATCTTGCACCGTTGGAGACTTAGAAGATCCACCTCGATCTAAAATCTGTTTTGTGCACATGACATCCAGGTGGGAAGACATGTTGCAGATCGAACAACGGACTACATTTCTGCAAAATTTACTTAAATGAGAAGGCCGAAGACATTTATAACAAACGCCTTTTTTCTTCATGAGTGATCTCTTTTCGTTTAAACTCATATTAGCTGCAAAGTCACACTTAGGGCTTCCATGGTTGTCTTTACCACAAAATACACATTCATTCGATTTGTGAACTGAATTCAAAAGTTCTGAAGCTGTCGCAATTGGTTTTTCATTGTAGAATCTTGTCTTTGGTTTAGAAGTTGATTCATTCCCGGTACCGATTTCGTTTCTAAAACTCTTCTCCCGTGCAGTTAATTGTCTTTCTAGAAAGGTAATCAAGTCATTAATTACGTAACCTGTCGGGAGTTCTTTGTTCAATTCCAAATTAAGGTCTGCCGGTAGAAGCTTTATTATTATCGGGCACAACAGTTGTCCGTAAACATCAATGGACACGTTTAGTGACTCGAGACTTCTTATTTGAACAGAAAGGTTGTCAAAAAGTTCGCGGAAGGTTCTTACATCGCTTGACGTTTTGAGTGGTCTCATTGACAACAAATTGTTCATATGTCGGCTAATCAAAATGTCTTCTCGCCCAAATCTGTCTTTAAGCAATTTTATAGCTTTCTCATAATTGTCCGCAGATAAAGCGAAACCTTCGACTGTGTTTAGTGCAGTTCCGCCGAGATGTGACTTCAGATAGCTAAATTTATCGATCGGGTTCAGTGAGTTGTTCTGGTGTATAGCTGCATCAAAAGAATTCCAGAACGTCAGCCATTCACTAAAGTTTCCATAAAATTTCGATATCATCAATTTCGGAAGTTTCACAGTCGTGCAGGAAGGTACATAATGTCTCATTTCATTTTCATCTATTCGTGAGTTCGAATTCGGCATATTTTCGCCATGAAAATCTGATTGGCGAATCTTTTTATTTGCCCTAAATCTCCAAGTAATATATTTCTCTCGATATTCCTCTACGCCCTGTAATTCCTTCTCTAAATCGTCAGTTTCAAGAAGCGTTTCTATTTCGTGATCCACTAATTTAAGTTCGTTAAATGATTCATTCAATTGTTCTAATAATTCTTCAAGATCAATTCTAATTAGCGTGTCAAGTTCACTTTCAATCTTATTGCATGTTTTGGTTAAATATGATCTGTTAATAGCACGCTTCTTCTTTAAACGTAGAATTAATTCTTCCGCCATCTTGTAAACAAAGCGGCAAGTAGGGTTAGCTAGCGAGTTCCAAAATGGTCAGCTTAAAATGATTTTTTTCTTCTAGAATTTACCTTCAACAGTCCCGGCTGGGATGCCAAAAATATTGCGTTTTCACCGCCACTCTGTGTTGTGACGATGATCTAAGTTCTATAGAGGTAGTCGATCACCTCTATTCTTGGTCGGCGGGGTTGAAGGTTCAAAATTAAGGCGTCGCTGTTTATAACACTTTTAAAAATATACGACGAAAACAGGAGGGAAAATTATATTTATTACAATTTAAGAAAATAAGTAAAGTATTATTTAATTAATTATATATTTAAATATTTACACTAAAAGAATCGGAGATCAGGGCAAATTCTAGCGTTCGAAAGTTGTTTACAAGTTCTTCTGTTATTGTTTTCTCATTTTTGCCGCTGCATCCCCGTAGCCGCTTCCGCCGGCCTCCCATTGGCTGCTTCGGACGCCTTCTTTTCCAACAGTAAGTTTTAAAAGATTTTAATAAAGACAAGGCTTAAGAAATCTGGGAGAGAAAGGCTAAGAGAGGAAGCAATCATTAGCAGGTTTTATTATCCAGGAACTCATAAAATTGGGTTCAAGAACCTAGTATTTCCTGGGTCAGGTCAGGAAAAGTCCAGAACAAAAGGACAGCAAAGGCCCAATCAGAGCATAGGAACATTAGTTAGGAACCAATGGGAATCGAGCACCCCTGGAAATTCATCCAATGAGAGCCGGGAATAGCTTTCGTCTTAAATCGGGAACGAAGTATAGGCAGTTAGGAGTGTGGCACCATAGAGTCAAGCTGGGACCTGGACAGCAACGAGTTAGGAGCCAACCACCCTTTCCCCCACGAACAGATAAGTCCCATCGTCAATAATGTGAACAGTTATAGTCAATAGACAACTCAGCAAAATAGCTTCAACTCCTTTTCTCCCTAGATTGCTAGCCTTTTTCCAACCCAAATTCTGTGTTTTTCGTTATTTTCCCCTGTGAGAACACCTTAACACTTCAAACGACTGCGCCCATCAATTCAATCAATCACCAATCAATTCAACCCGCCAACTTCAAAAGGTAATTCGCACCGATCCCATATATATATATATACAACAGGTCTCATGGCTAGTATGGGATGTTAATATGGGACTGATATATTTTGTATGAATGATGCCTTTAATATTCTCTGTCTAAATAACATTATTTTAATGTCATATTCCGAAGAGACTTTGTTTTTGTAAATGTGGATTTGGGTTCTTTGCAGAAGGCTAATGAAGACGTCCTTCTTTTGTGATATTTTTCCTTTTTTGGATGAGGTAGCGCGTCAACTTGGAAATTAGTATAAAGTAACTCGTCTAACAAGGAATATTTCGAATTTTTTCGGTTATGATCTCCTTTGGCTATACTTGTTGATACTTCCCTGGGGGATTCCCTACAAAATGGCGATTTATCTCTACTTTGGTTTTGAAGCGAATAGAAATATTGTTCATCATCTTGGAATTTGGGCATATTCTGTATAGAGTTGGACTTTGGAATACTGCTGTCCCATGTTAAGGTTTTGCGACTTGTGGCTTTACCAGAATGGTGGTGATGGTGGTGTGTCGGGGACCTATGACTCCCAGTTGGCTTAATAATAGGTACAAGATCGCGTGGCTTGATTTCGACGTTGCACTTTTTTTCCGTAACATGTTGGCATTCTCCTTTGGTAAGTTTTGCTAATTCCATTAACGATTCTTTTTTAATTTCATCCTTTAGAACGGAAAATTTGTGGTATTCGTAAATGGATGTTGAAAGCTTTACCAGTAGAAGTAGAAATACACCTGCTCCAATGAAAGCAAGCAAAAATTGAATTCGATACAAAAGTTTTTCAGGTATTTGTGGCGAGTTGCTCTTGCTATTCTCTTCTGCATTCATCCTCGTTTTCTTAGATGATTCCCTAAAAATATTTTTTCTTTTATGCTGAAGAATTTCCTGAAGTGTTTTAAGAAGTTTGCTGTCTTCATTGTGACTTGTGTTAGCTTGAATTGGAATTTTGATAATTTTTATTAGATGACTTGGATGTTCTCCATTTTCTGGTATTATAGGTACGTTCGGGGTTGTCTTTTCCATGTTAAATGTTTTGTCGATTGAATTTTTATTGTCGACGGATCTAACACTGTTGGAAAAATCGAGGCGAAGAGTGTTGGATGGTACTTTTACCAACTTGTATTTAAACATATCAAGGTGAGTATTTTTAAGGTTATTCTTCAGAATGGTCAATTTGGTATGCATTTTTGGTTTAAACACTAAATATCTTTGGTTTGAAGACTTCTGTTCGTTTAAATAAGAAAATAAATCCCTTGATGAAATTTGAAATTTCTTTTTCTGTATTGTGTTTGGATTTTGATGAAGGGGACTTCTTTTGTTAGGAAGAGAGGAATTTTTGTCAAAGAAGTCGTCACTGATATCTGAAACGATGTCAAATATGAATCTATTGTTATCCCAGCTGCTCGGTTTGCTCCTGGCAGATGTACAAAGCTCGAGTAAGATCATCATGGCCAACATGAGCATGGTGCAATGCATAGCTAGGTGAGAATGTGAACAAATCTGGTACATTCTTGAACCATTCCTCAGAACTAATCTGATAAATTTCCAACTCTTCACCAGATTCCTTTGAATAATTACTCATTGTTCTTTCACCTTGGTTTCAGACCTTTTCCATGATGATATATGAAATAATCATCTGATATTGCATTCTGATAATGGCTTATAGTTGTGATGGCTGCTTAATTTTGATTCTAGTTTTCTTTTTTTTTACATAAAAGAATAAATATAATTCAGAGCTCTCTCTCTATTGAAGTTAAAAATATTTATATATAAAAAAACTGAATATGGATATGGTGCGCACTAATATATTATTTATATCATTAAATATGTTATGTAAAAAATGATAATTGAATTTAAAAATTATTTTGATAAAGTATTCTTATATATAGCTAATTAAATAATAAATAATCTCAAAATATGAAAAAACTAGGTGGAAATCTCTGAAAAGATCTACAAGCTATTGACTTCTTTTAGCCTAATAATGTTAGCGATATTTTTGATCGATGATTCCTAAATAACACAATCTCTGGAGAACCAAATAAATTCATAAATTCTCGCCTGTTGATATATTAAAAATAATACAAGTAACTTACATAACACTTCTAAGATTGACAATGAAATGTACCACTGAAAGGAACCACTGCTTACATTGATCACCACCATATGCATTTAGGAAGCTAGAGGAAACTAAAGCAAACATTGGATGATCAGTAGGCAACTATCATTTTTAAGCCTATGAACACAAGTAGATTAGCCCTAAGATATGTGTAAATAGTAGATACATCAAACACCTAAAATCTACTTTTGCCATCATGTTTATTTAAAGAAAAATAACTTAAAAGACGACAACTTTAATTGATTAAAATCGATCTCTCTAATCAATATATATTTGTATAAATTAGTAAATATAAACATTGAAGAAATAAGCGCCGGCGCAAAATATGATTTTTTTAAACATCACCAATACCATCTTCTAATAGAAATACAATAAATAACAGCAAAGACTCACTATGAATAACAGTAAAGACGCGCTATAAACAGTAAAGACGCCCTGTAAATAACAATAAAGGCGCGCTATAAATAACAGTATAGACGCGTTATAATGGTTATTTGAGAAATTGATTGGCCCTTTAAGACATAAACACCTGAAGCTTCTAAAAGTTTTTTTTTTTTTTTTTTTTTGGGAGGGGTTTCCAGCCTTCCAACAAAAAAGCACTAAAGTTAAGTATTTTCTTTTTATAATGATTTTTTTAAGCAGATATATATATGTAAACTTTCCCACTCAATCGTCATTGCATATTTATTTATTTTATTTCTTATCTTTGTGTTTTTTTTTCTTTTGGTCAAAAGAGATAAATAAATATATAATGTAAATTTAACCAGAGTTTATGTCCTTCCTTTTTTAACCCCAGTGCGTGCAGGATACACTCAAACTATATATCTTTTTATAGCAGGATGTGTTATTTTGTGAACTCCCTGAGAAAGAAAGAGGCTCATGGATATCAGACAATAGCGTCGGATATTCGCCTCATCAATGACGCCTTCAACGTGGGACGATCAATTCCATTATGGCCACGAAAAGTTCACGGTAAAACAACACCCTGCTGTTTAAAAACATGTAACCTGTAAAATCCCGTCTAAAGCAAAAACTAATATAAATGTGTGCTAGTTGGAGGCTACGGAAAATCCAGTAAAGAATGGGAAAGTCCACGAGGCGGCCAACCACGTGGAGAACGGATCCCGCCATTTTCTTTTTAAGGTAAGATTTGATACATTTGTGGTAGTGCTTTTTTTTAATATTAGATAAACGAGCCATATTTTTTTAATTAAGCCAAATAATATGCTAGAAGGCCGCAGTTGTCCACTTACATTTTAGTTTTAAAATTTACAGTAATGCCAAATTTATATTTAAAACTATTTGTACTATGTGTAAAAAAGAATTTCGCATAAAAAAATAGAACGTCGTTTTTAGCCTATTGTGTAACATCATATTATATTTTTTAAACTAATACAATTGAACATTGGAAATCATTGGGATTAGGCGTTCGACGTCAAATTTTACATATAGCAATTATAAGTAGTGGCTTAAAAATATGTACAGTCAGCACTTTCGCCTCTAAATGTACATCCTGCAGAATCTATTAAACTTGATGTATTGGTCTTTATTGCAAGCAGCTTATTTTGTATTGGTCAGGTAAAGTTGGTTTTCTTCCCTTGGATCAGAAGTTAATGGACATTTTATCAGAAGGTGTTCAGGGGTTTGTTGTTAGTTTCCACAAGTACATGCAAGTGAACCAATTTTGCCAATTCTAAACAAATATGTGTCGAGGTCACCATGTGTCCAGTATAAAAATTTTTGAACGTTATAGAAGTTGGGTTATAACTTAAAACACTACATCATTTTGTAATCTATCTTTTAAATCATATATTGTCAACACCAGTAATTTTTTTAGCAAGGTACACCAGTTTAGAGTATTTGAAATCTCATTTTTTTGTGTTTATTAATAACAATCTTAAAAATTCCGTTATACTAGCTGGTAGATAGAAAAATTACAAGGAAAATTTTTAGCGGAAAAATGCAAAGAATCTGAGAAACCATGGGAAAGCAAATAAAGATATCAATCAATGTCAAATTCTAGACTTCCTCCCCCGCAAGTTTGATTGACAAGTCGGCGAGACACTAAGGGTTTCAAGAGAACCGCTTTTGCCGTCTACAAGGAAATTTTTAACAAAGACAGTCTAGACCAAGCGTTTGGTGGGAAAGATCCTGTCAGTAAGCCTTGAAACGAGAGCATCAAAAATGAATACCGCAAATGGACCCGACGATAATAATACCTCAACTAACCCAGACCAATTGTACCTGCCCGCTGCACTGCTGCAGTTGGAGAAATTCACGGGAAACACATCAAGTAAATTTGATTCATTTATAAAAAACCTAGAGAGCGTATATAGCATGCACCTTCTGAGTGATACAAACAGGGTAATCTTGCTAAACAACCACCTTCGCGGAGCAGCCAAAGACTTCGCTCAGCTCCCGCAGAACGACCATCTGGATTATGAAGAACTAAAGAGGCGGCTGTCGAAGAAGTTCCGTGTCCATGTTCCAGCCGCAGAGTCCCGTAAGAACTTCTTCGGAGCAAGACAAATGTTGGGGGAGTCAGTAACTGACTTTGCTGATAGAGTAGTGAGCTTGGCTCACCAGATAGAGTCAGAAGACCTCACGATCGGCAGGAAAGAAAGGAAGAGAGTGTTCGTAGCCGGGCTACACCCTGCAATCCGTTCCCGCGTGTTCGACCACCACCAGGAAGATTGGGATACACTCGTAGATAGAGCACAAGGAGTTGAGGACAACGAGCGGGAATTCTCTTTAACAAAGGAGGAGGGACACCAAAGGGAACTAGAGAAGCTTACAAAAAGGATGACCGAGATGTATGAGGAGATTAGAGAACTAAGGAGGGCGCAGGATACAACAAAGAAGCAAGAAAACAACAGGGAATATCGCCAGCACTACAACAGGGGCACCTACAATAGAGACCAGCGAAGGAATGACCAAAGCGCGGGCAACAGAACAACCCAGAACCATAGTGGAAGCCCCCAACATAATAATGGACCAAGGTCGAACAACGGTCACAGGAATGGAAAGGAAGAGAACGGACGCGGCTACCCATCAGTAAATAAGCGCAAATGTTTCACTTGTGGAGAGCCAGGACATTTCGCCGCCCGCTGCCCACGAGGAAAAAACTAGGTCCTGCTTGTCTTAGGGCAGGGGGCAAATCTGCAGGACTACTACCTGCCATTTCTGTAGCTGTATATAATAATAAAGATTCTGTACCATTAATGCATAAGCTTATAATAGACACGGGCTCTGAAGCCAACATATTTAACCTAAAACTTGTAAATAAGGACCTATTCGAGCTGAACAAGCCAATAATGTTAAAGGGGCTAGGGGGATTCAGGGTTCCATCAGAAGGGAGTAGTCTAGTAGAGATAGGAGCAGAGATCAATGGGAAGGCAATCAGGAATGTCAGGACCACTTTCGAATTCTGTGACTTAGGCTTTGCAGACTATAACGGCATTTTAGGCATGCCAGGAATTAGGGCACTACGACTCACTATGAGCCACGATGGGACAATAACATCCCAATACGAGAAGAAGGGTGATCCGTGTTCATCAGCTTTTAAATCACCAATCATAGCGAAAGAACTAGAGGCGCTACCGCCCAGATTACCCATAGACCAAATAAGGACAGGAGAAGACGTGGTCAGAGCATTCCCTCACTGTTTTTGCGACGGAATTAGCGATATGGGAGAGGGTTCGACAATAACAGCCCCTGAACTGAGAATGTTGTCGGCAAAACCAATACATAAACGTCAGTACCCTATACCAGCGATAACAGTCCCAAAGGTAAAGGCCTTGGTAAAAGAACTGGAGGAAGTTGGGATAGTGGAGGAATGTACATCTTTATGGAACTCCCCTCTATTCCCTGTTGCGAAATCTGACGGTAGTGTCAGGATTACACTGGACCTCCGCCTAATTAATGATGCGACGGAATTCTTCCCTTTCCCCATACCCAGAGTTGAAGACAACTTGCGAGCCTTTGCGGGCGCCAAAGTCTTCAGCACTCTAGACTTAACCTCCGGGTTCTTTCAAATTCACATCCCAGAGTGTGATCGCGACTATTTCGATTTTTCCTTACCTTGGGGGAGGTACCGATTTGCACGTTTGGCACAAGGTGCAAAGAATTCAGCACAAATCTTCCAATGGGCTATGAATATAGTACTGGGAGATTTGTTATTTAAGTGCGTACGATTGTACATCGACGACGTGATTGTCTACAGTAGCTCTTTCGAGCAACATGTAGCAGACCTTGCTGCTGTACTCGAACGCTTGAATAAATTTCGCCTGCGAGCCAAACGTGCTAAGAGCTACTTCTTCCGAGATTCGGTAGAATACTTGGGTCATACCATCGACCAAGAAGGAATTAAACCCCTTTACGACAACGTCGCAGCATTAAGAGATATGCCACGGCCTAAGAACATCAGGGCTGTGAGAAGTCTACTAGGCATGGTAAATTACTATAGGCGTTTCGTGCCCAATGCAGGAGAAGTCCTCGCTCCTCTGAGCAATCTATTGAAGAAAGGGCACAAATTCTTCTGGGGTACCGCAGAACAAGCGGCCTTTGAAATCATAAAGAAGGTACTTACGAGTGAGCCAGTACTGGTCCATCCAGTGCCAAGTAAGCCCTTTATATTAAACACTGACGCCAGTGGGATAGCAGTCGGAGCCTGCCTACAGCAGGAGGTACAAGGAGTCGTAAAACCCGTAGCTTATTATAGCAAACGACTTTCTGGACCCGAGACCCGCTACTCCACCATAGAGAAAGAGGCATACGCGGTAGTACTAGCGCTACAGCATTTTAAACACCTTATAGCTGGTAGCAGTATAGAAGTCCTTACCGACCATAAACCTATAACGTATAATAAAGGGTCGGATTACAAAAACGCACGGTTATCCAGGTGGGCAGAAATTATCCAGGAATTTAGAGTTACCTTTGCCTATGTACCAGGGAAAGACAACAGAGTAGCAGATTTCCTAAGCAGGTTTCCTTGCAGCAATGATCTCAGCACTTTAGAAGATAATAGGGTTGTGGCCGCAGTCACTATTGAACAAGGGTCCCCTTTATTGTCTAACGATGAGGTTTGGTCGGAGCTGAAGAGTGATCCTAAGTGGTCACCATTAATCACCAGGATAGAGACTAGGGTAGGGACAGGCATAATCCCACATAAACATAAGGAATACATGAGGAAAGATGGATGCCTATATGTATATAACGACCAGGGTAACTGGGTGAAGGTGATCCCGAGATCGTTGATCAATCGAGTCATGGGCTATCACCACAACATCGCCTCCGGAGGACACTTCGGAGTGAGGAAGACGCTGCGCCGACTGAGGTCTGAATATTTCTGGCCTAGAATGAGGACGGAAGTCCAAAACTATATACGCAGGTGCGAGAATTGTCAATTTTCAAACCAAGGCGCATCCAAGGCTGCGAATGCCCCACACTTCAGGCCAATGCAGCCATTCGAGCATATCGCTATAGACTTCATTGGTCCATTGGAGACTACTCCACAAGGCCACAACAGCATATTATCAATCATGGACTTATTTACTAAATACCCAATATTGGTACCGACAAGGGATCAGACGGCAGGAACTGTAGTGAAGGCCCTTGTGGATAGGGTGATTACGCATCATGGAGAACCCAAGACGGTGCTGTCAGATCGTGGTTCAGCATTCATAAGCCAAGTCTTTAAAGGGGTCTGTAAAGCGCTAGGAATATCGGCGGTAAATACCACTGCCTGGAGACCGCAAAGCAATGGAGCAGTTGAGCGTCAAAACCGAACGGTAATAGAATCACTGAGGCGTTGTGCATGTGGGTCCAACTGGGATAACATTCTGTCCATGGTAGCGTTTGCCATTAGGTCCACCGAACATGCCTCAACAGGATATACACCAGCAAAACTCCTTTACGGATATGAGCTGAGACAGCCACAACCTTTCGAAGAACTAAGAGGCTACCCTATAATTAATGATTCTATTAACCATTATGCGACAGCTTATAAGCACCAGATAGCTGAAAAGATGGAGACGGCGAGAGAGAAAGTGCGGCAGACTTATCTAAAAGGTCAGGACGAAGCTGGAGCCAAATTTGCCGAAAGCAAACTGCGGGTATTTCCCGAAGGGCAGCTGGTTTTAGTAGAAAGAATGCATGAGACGAAAGGACGTCATAAGCTAGAACCACGATACGAGGGCCCGTTCTTTGTACTGGAGCGCACCGGAGAAACAGTCTACCTGCTCGAAGATACCAAAAGTGGTAAGAGGGATAAATTCCATGTAGATCGTATGAAGGCCTACTACGAGCCTATTAGGACCTACCCGCTAAATTCAACAAATAACCAGGAACAGGAAAGCGAAGAGGATGAGGAATTCTGTAGCACAAATCCAGGATTTGTGAATTTCTTTTACCCTCTGAGCAAATCAGCTGTACCACCTAGCAGTAACCAAACAGCACAAGTTCAAAGTTCAGATAATGGTCAGAATTCGTCAGCTATACGACGCTCTACACGTGAGAGGAAGCCGACAAGGTGTAGACTTTGTGATGAGAGCGGTGGCCATAGTCACTGACGTGATGTAGTGCGAAGAGAGTGCATGTATAGAAAGCGTAAGTTCGTAAAACTTTAATATGTATCAGGTGGGACAGATTTAAGCAGAATTTTTTTTTCTCTTATAGAATTTTTTTTTTCATGAAACCTTAAGTTTTGAAATTCCATGTTAAAATTTTTAAATTTCTCTCTCAATGCATATTGTAAGTATAGACAATCAGTCTTGTTAATATTTGGCAATTAGGTGTATCCAATTTAGCACAAATATTCAAGTTTAGGGTAATTTTTTTATTAAGATTAGATTTGAGAGACCAAATCGAGCAGAACTTTTTTTTGTAGAATTTTTTTTTTCATGAAACCTTAAATTTTGAAATTTTATGTTAAAATTTTCAAACTTTCTCATGTCAAAGCATATAGTATAGACAATCAGTCTTGTTAATATTTGGCAATTAGGTGTAACCAATTAGGCACAAATATTCAAGTCTAGGGTAATTTTGTATTAAGATTAGATTTAAATAGAATAAGGTATTATTTGATCAAGGAGCTAATACTTAATACTTCAGTATGGTGCATACTTTACAGTAGGATCGGTGGCGCAAGCAGCTAAATAGATGTACAGGTATAGCTGGGCGACATCAAGTTTACTCCAGAGTCACATAACAACTCCAGAGAAGGATGTACTGCCGAGGTCGGAGTAATGTTTGGCGGCGAGCTGTATGTGCTCTTAGTGACGTCCAAGGTTGAGTATACGGGAGCCATCGTATGACGCTCAATAATCCCTTGAATTGAGATTAAGTAGACATAGACAATCAGAAGCCAGGTAGTTTAGAGCAGTGGTGTAGCAGAGTGTAGGTTTCCACATTAGTACAGATATCGGTTGGGTATATACAGACGCCCTTTAATTCCATATTCTAGAACTATTGCGTGTTGCCTACAGTCAACAGGTAGGATAAAGTTGACTAGTGGTGTAGAGTGGTTGCTGTGACTGGAGCGTGTTTGAGGAGAGAAGGTCAATCAATAGGATCTTATCAGTGGAGGAAGCGCCTCCAATTGTTTGTCGCCTTCATGAGTTGAATGTCCTATTCTTTGTCGCTCTAATTAGTAAATTGTCCTATTAAATTATCTTTGCAGTGGTACTAGGTGTTGAGGCAAAGACAATTTAGGGACTTTTGATATTTACAATTATTTTAAAGTTAGGTTAGCTTACAGTCGAGACTGATATCAGTCATTGAATATAAATAGTTAGTAAGAGATTGTATGAGGCATTTTATTTGAGTAAACTAGGGCTTTAGTCCCCAATTTGTTTTAATTTGTTAATTCTATTTGATTTCACATCTTGTCCTAGAAGATTTTATTATTGTTAGGGGTTATTTGATAATGATAATTGAGTGTTTTGGCTTCTATAGCAGCTTTTAACTTTAGAATGAATGCCCTCAGTGACTGCATTTTTTTTTTGTATGAATGTGAAGAGGAATAAATGATGAGAAGGTTAGAAACTATTATATTGTTAGACCAAGATACATTTAGAATAGTGTTAGGGAATTTTAATAGGATCGATTTTATTTTGATTTCAAATTTGTTAGGGATATAAGCCTCTCGGGACAATGCAATGGACAGAAGAAATTAACATGTATGATAATAGATATTGAATGTAGTAGAGCTAGGAATATCTTCTAATGCCTATGGGGGAGGAGGGGGGAATCTGCACAGATGGAGGATACAAGGCTATGGGAACAGGGATTGGTAGGATTCAGGGAGGTCGATGTGTCTATTGATGGCATGGAAGCCCTGGGAAACGAGAGCTTCCAAGGTGAGGCGCTGCTGCTTGTTGTATATGAGGCTATAGTGCACAGATGGATTGGCCAGGTCGAAAGAGTGGTTGGAGGTTCGGATGTGTTGGTATATAGCTGATTTCTCATCTTGTCTGGAGATGTTTTTTCTGTGCTCCTCGAGTCTTGTCCCTACGCTCCTGCCCGTCTCACCAACGTAGACAACGTCGCAGTCAGCGCAGGGAATGGAGTAGACACAGCCAGACAAGAGAGATGGGTTATATGGGCTATTGCTTTTTGTGTCTGGGTTCCTAATGAGGGAGCTGATGTTAGGGGAGTTGGAGTACAGGGTCCTGACTCCAAATTTGCTTAGGGCTCGGGCTATGGAGGAGCTAGTGGGGGAATATGGGAGGACACATATGGATTTATATATGGGGTTGGAAGCGGTGTGGTTGGGGTTGTGGAAGTGGCGTAATATGAAAGACTTCGGGTATTGGAATTTAATGAGATTGGCTATGATTCTATTGGTCTCCATGGTTTTGAAATCCGAGGTGGAACAGTGGGTGTGAACTCGTTTAGATAGGGTTTTGACGGTGTTGATTTTGTGACTTAGGGGGCAGAAGGAGTTGAAGTGAATATAATTGGGTATAATTAAGCAACTCCTTGGCCTGAAGCCCGGAGGCAACACCAACGTTCACAAAATCCTGCATCAGGTCAAGTCCGAGCTGAAGACAGGACCGGCGGCAGTGCCTCCAACACCCACACTGACAGCGCCTCGGCCTGCGGAGACAACACCGCCCGCTCCCCACGGGGAAAAGACGTCGCCGGACATCGCGACACCTCCACCTCCACTGTCCTGCCAATTTATTGATGACCGCTGGATGGAGACAGACGATATATTACATAAACTAAACCAAGAACGCGACTGGGAATTGGGGATCGAAGAGGGAGACATCATAGAAGCCATCATATACCCCGAGGATAGGGAGCCTCTCATCAAGCGCCTGTCTACTCGGAGGAGAAGACTCCACGCTGCTTTCATCAGCGCCGCCATCGAGCGCGCTCGGGACTCCGATCCCTTTGTGCGTGAGGGCATGTCCGCGCTTAGAAGGATGTTGCCCTCCTGATTGATTTCAAACGACCCTCGGTGAGGACGCCGCCTGTTCTGAATTTAAATTGTAAATATTTAATTCCTCTTACCTAACTCTTTGGAGCACTGATTGACTAAGCAGTCAATAAAACATTTTTAATTGTCAATTAATTGTCTAGTAAGACACATATGAACCTATGACGTTTGTATTCCAACTCTAGCAGGACACATATGAACCTATGACGTTTGTATTCCAACTCTAGCAGGACACATATGAACCGATGACGTTTGTATTCCAACTCTAGAAGGATACATATGAACCTATGACGTTTGTATTCCAACTCTAGCAGGACACATATGAACCGATGACGTTTGTATTCCAACTCTAGCAGGACTCATATGACTCTATGACGTTTGTATTCCAACTCTAGCAGGACTCATATGACTCTATGACGTTTGTATTCCAACTCTAGCAGGACTCATATGAATCTATGACGTTTGTATTCCAACTCTAGCAGGACTCATATGACTCTATGACGTTTGTATTCCAACTCTAGCAGGACTCATATGAATCTATGACGTTTGTATTCCAACTCTAGCAGGACTCATATGACTCTATGACGTTTGTATTCCAACTCTAGTAGGACTCATATGAATCTATGACGTTTGTATTCCAACTCTAGCAGGACTCATATGAATCTATGACGTTTGTATTCCAACTCTAGCAGGATACATATGAATCTATGACGTTTGTATTCCAACTCTAGCAGGACTCATATGAATCTATGACGTTTGTATTCCAACTCTAGCAGGACTCATATGAATCTATGACGTTTGTATTCCAACTCTAGCAGGACTCATATGAATCTATGACGTTTGTATTCCAACTCTAGCAGGACTCATATGACTCTATGACGTTTGTATTCCAACTCTAGCAGTACACATATGAACCTATGACGTTTGTATTCCAACTCTAGCAGGACACATATGAACCTATGACGTTTGTATTCCAACTCTAGCAGGACTCATATGAAACTATGACGTTTGTATTCCAACTCTAGCAGGACTCATATGACTCTATGACGTTTGTATTCCTACTCTAGCAGGACTCATATGAATCTATGACGTTTGTATTCCAACTCTAGCAGGACTCATATGACTCTATGACGTTTGTATTCCAACTCTAGCAGGACTCATATGACTCTATGACGTTTGTATTCCAACTCTAGCAGGACTCATATGACTCTATGACGTTTGTATTCCAACTCTAGCAGGACTCATATGACTCTATGACGTTTGTATTCCAACTCTAGCAGGACTCATATGACTCTATGACGTTTGTATTCCAACTCTAGCAGGACTCATATGACTCTATGACGTTTGTATTCCAACTCTAGCAGGACTCATATGACTCTATGACGTTTGTATTCCAACTCTAGCAGGACACATATGCTTGCTCGCGCTCCTAGTTTTTTGTTTTCCTTCCCTTTCAAATATTTTTCTTTTAACCCTAAATTACTGATTGATTTTTAATTATCCTAAAACTTAAATCGAGCTCCGCCGTTTTCGCCTCAGGCGAGCGGTGAAATGTCGCTGGAAGCGACGAACTTGGTATGGGCTGGAAGCCCTCATCGAGCTGAACACGAGCCTGGAAGGCTCGGCTTTGAAAGTCAAGCCGTTGCGGAGATATCCGCGGATAACCAATCTCAAGATGAAAAATCTAGAATAGCCAATGCTAGCGGCGACTATGTTAATCTACCTTTCGACAGACAGCATGTAAATTTTGCCGCGGCGTGTATCGCTGACGTCACGCCATCAACGAGCGGCGCCTTGGCCGCTGCGACAAACTGGGCCGAGCAAATGGAGGCTGCAGAATCAGCTGAAGATGGCTTCACCGTGGTCAAACACAAGCGAAGACGCAGGGAGTCACCGAGCCGCCCTGTCGAACAACGTTCCAGCGGTGTCGCGGCCTCCAGAAGGACCGGCCCAACCCCGCGAAGACGGCCACCTGCGGGTGGAGCTACGGCGGTCCAGATGATCAGGGCTACCCAGGCCGACATCGCCGACGCCAGAGCACGCTAGCGCTCTTCAACAGAAGACAACTGCGTCTTCGTGGAACACTGCCCGGACTTCGGGTCCACCCACTACCTGCAGGCGGTGGAAGAGCTGGTCGGAGGAGCCGGGAATGTGCTCCAGGTGATGAAAATGGACGGCCATATGCTGGTGGGCCTGTCCACCAAGGCCCTGGCGGAGCGACTTATAAGAGACGGTCTTGATATTGGCCACACCCACCTCAGGGCCTTCCCCTTCAAGAAAAGGGCGGAGAGGATCACCGTCGGAAACTTGCCGTTCTTCGTGGACGACGCCGCCGTCATCGAGGCCCTCAAGCCCTACGGTGACGTGACCTCCATCGTCCCCATCCGGCTGAGAGCCGGAAGGTATACCTTCACGGATGGACGACGCGAGGCATTCATCCTCCTTAAGGAGGGCATTGCCTTGGAAAAGATCCCGACCCGCGTCATCATCCGAAACAAGGGTAACGTCCTGTCGGCATTCATCTCTTATGGAGTCAAGTGCTCCAGATGCGGCCGGCAGGGTCACCGTAGGGCCAACTGCCCCATCATTCCTGGGAGAGCCTCCAACAACGCCCAGCCACAGCCGGCACCCCTTCCATCTGGTGCATCGTCCACCGAGTCCCGGCAGCCGAACCGCCCAACACCAACGGCTCCAGCTCCGTCACCAAAGCGCCCTGCGCCACAGACATCAGCTCCCGGCACTCCTACCGCCCTGCCTGCGAGAACATCCTTAGACGCCGTGGCTCCTCCTTCTGAGCCCATGGAGATTGCAGCCGAAGTGCTGGCGCCGCCCACCTCCAACAGCGCCCCACAGGCAGTGAAACCAATGGAGGCACCTGAGGCTCCCGCGGACCTCGCCCTCCGGCCTCCCAGCCCGCCGGAGTAGTGCCTCAAGCCCTGCCAGCCTCCGCCGCCCCTCCTGGTCCTCTGCATGCACAGGGGACCCTTGTGCCGCCCTCCCCGTCTTCATCAGGGCGTAAGACGAGACCCGACCTTGAGGCCTACCTCAAGAGAAACCCCGGTGTCTCACTTGCTGAGACGGACGCCCTTGGTCTTGGGCGGGAGGAGGTCCTGGACATCCTCTCCTCGAAGACCAAGGTGCACAAGCGCGGTCAACATCTAACACCTCCGCAGAGCAATGCTCTTGCCGGCCTAATAAACCAAATCCTCGACCTAAGGCCCGGAGGAAATAGCAATATTTATAAGGTCCTGCGACAGGTCCTGTCAGAGCTGAGGACCGGTCAAGCCGCAGTGCCTCCTACATCCACACTGCCTGCGCCTCGACCATTTCATCCAACGCCGCTCACTTCCCACAAGAAAAAACTGACACCTGCTATGATAACACCCCCGGCGCCCGCCCCGACGCAGATGGGGGAGGTCGTTCCGATGACGGAGGTAGAGCGATGTGTACCTCCTCTGCCTGCGCCTCAGCCTGCTGAGCCGGCGCCGCCCGCTCCCCAGGAGTCAACTCCAGCCACGACTACACCTCCGCTTCCACCACCTGCCCCGATGGAGGACGACGACGATCTGATGCCGGAGTTAGATACAATCTTCAATGAAATGATCACTGACCCCGGCTTTGAGCCCCTGCTGGAGCCAGGGATTTCCCTGGATGCCGTCATGTTTGCGGTCTTATACCGCGAAGATAGATTGGATCTACTCGGGGATCTCTCACCTGAGCAGGGGAGTAACCTCGCGGGCTTCCTTGACGCTGCTTTCGAGCGAACTCGGAACAGCCATCCCACCATTCGCAGGGGAATTCACAAGCTAAGGATAGCCTTGCCCTCCTGATCAATGTACATTGTTTGCCCTTTTGACTCCTCGTGAGTAATTGTTGACCAGCGGTCAATAAAAATTATTTAATTGTCACATATGACTCTATGACGTTTGAATTCCAACTCTAGCAGGACACATATGACTCTATGACGTTTGTATTCCAACTCTAGCAGGACTCATATGAACCTATGACGTTTGTATTCCAACTCTAGCAGGACTCATATGAACCTATGAAATTTGTATTCCAACTCTAGCAGGACACATATGAACCTATGAAATTTGTATTCCAACTCTAGTAGGACACCTGCTATGATAACACCCCCGCCGCCCGCCCCGACGGAGATGGAGGAGGACGTTCCGATGACGGAAGAAGAGCGCTGTGTACCCCCACTGCCTGCGCCTCGGCTCGCTGAGCCAACACCGCCCACTCCCCAGGGGCAAAAGACGACACCGGCCACGACTACACCTCCGCTTCCACCACCTGACCCGATGGAGGACGACGACGATCTGATGCCGGAGTTAGATACAATCTTCAATGAAATGATCACTGAACCCGGCTTTGAGCCCCTGCTGGAGCCAGGGATTTCCCTGGATGCCGTCATGTTTGCGGTCTTATACCGCGAAGATAGATTGGATCTACTCAAGGATCTCTCACCTGAGCAGGGGAGTACCCTCGCGGGCTTCCTTGACGCTGCTCTCGAGCGAACTCGGAACAGCCATCCCACCATTCGCAGGGGAATTCACAAGCTAAGGATAGCCTTGCCCTCCTGATCAATGTACATAGTCTGCCCTTTTGACTCCTCGTGAGTAATTGTTGACCAGCGGTCAATAAAAATTATTTTATTGTCAAATTGTCTAGCAGGACACATATGAACCTATGACGTTTGTATTCCAACTAGCAGGACACATATGAATCTATGACGTTTGTATTCCAACTAGCAGGACACATGAATCTATGACGTTTGTATTCCAACTCTAGCAGGACACATATAAACCTATGACGTTTGTATTCCAACTCTAGTAGGACACATATGAACCTATGAAGTTTGTATTCCAAATATAGAAGGACACATATGACCCTATGACGTTTGTATTCCAACTCTAGCAGGATACATATGAACTTACGATGTTTGTATTTCTATTCTATTACATTGTGTGCAAAAAAATGCATACAATAAATCATAAACATAATCAGCGAGAAATTATAAAAAAAAAAAAAACTCAAAAGATTTTCCCCCTTTTTTTCATGTTTGTTACCATTACAAAATCAAGAACTTCTGCAAACCGGATTCTTGCCCCTTTAATTAAGTAACTTCTGGATATATGTAAATATACCTCTATATTTATTGGGATCATAGGTGAAATTTTGTAAATATGTTTACGTAATAATGTGACAAACATATAAATAATTAAAAAATATAAAAAAATCAATAAAAACATATCGAGCTATAAACCAAATATATAAATGTTTCAAATGAAGTTCAGAGCGTTATTCAATCAACAACAGCATTTTGATTTTCTAATTGAAGTTGAAATACAGGAAAAAAAATATATGCCACCGATTGTAATTAAATCGACGATCGGACCAACCGGCGAGAAACTATGCATAATCGAAGCCTCCTTAATAACGAAGATCCTAGACAAATGTGGAATCGAGTATAAACTTGAGGAAACGGTTCAATCAAAGAAGAGAACTCGCGGCTCCCAATCGGATGACTCAAGATCGCCAACTAGGAGCGAGCGTAATCTGAAGATGCCTAGAATGGACATCGACGAACAAAGTCCCGCCACTGGAATTTCTCAACAAATGAATGCAGCTCACCCACCGCAAGACGACGAAGAAAATAACGACAACGATGGCCCATGGACCACAGTCACTAACGTGAAAAAACCGAGAATTCCTCCTGTTATTGCAGAAAATGTAGCAGATTGGAAGCTTCTTTGCCAAGAACTAAAAGACTTGTGCACGGAACCATTCCAAGTCACGATTTCTGGCAAAAAGCACATAATTAAATCGAAAAACATAGGCGACTTCAAAAAAATCAGGGAATATGTACATAAAAATAATTGAGGATATTCCTACAGACTACAGGAGGAAAAACCACTGAAAGTGGTATTGAAGGGGGTAACAGCAGCCTTCAAAGAAGAAGACGTCGTAACTGAACTGGTCTCAATGGGCTTCACTGAGGTCATTGTCAAAAGACTCCATAGACAATCGACCAAAATACCGATGAATATAGTCCTAGTAGAGCTACCGAAAAATGAACAAAATAAACGAACCTATGGAATAACCGAAATACTTTACCAAAAAATAGTCGTGAAATCATTCAGGACTACAAAACGAGTGACCCAATGCTTTAACTGCCAGGGTTTTGGGCATGGTCAGCTAAACTGCTTTTTGAAGCCCAAATGCGTCAAGTGTGCTGAAGAACACCATTCAAAGGATTGTCCAAGAAAGTCGAAACAGCTCCCACCAAAGTGCGCTAACTGTGGAGAGGCGCACACAGCCAATTACCGCGGATGCCCAAATTTTCCGAAGCCACAACAACAGCAGCTAAAGCCTCCCAGACAAAACTCCCCTAACACCATACCTCAAGCAAGCTCCACTAAAACAGAAGAAGCAACTGTTGAAAAACAAAAGGCAAGTTACGCTGAAACTGCAAAAAGAAAACTACTCGTTCTGACACCAGGGAACTGTGCGAAAAGTTATTAGAAATTATAAAAACTTACTTACAATAAAAGGCAAATTACCTTTAAAAATCGTTTTCTGGAATTGCAACGGAATCAAACTCAAAAAAGAAGAATTCCTACAGTTTTTAGAAGAAAACTCAATAGACATGGCACTGCTCAGTGAAACACACTTAAAACCATCTGTCGACCTCAAACTCAGAAACTATCAGACAATAAGAGACGATAGAATCGTTGGAAGGGGCGGTGGAACGGCAATAATTCTAAAAAACTATCTTAAATATAAAAAAGTGCTGATTCAAACATATAACATGGAAAACAATTTCAAAATCATCAAATCCAACTATACAAGAAATTGTTCAAAATCAAGGTGACCTCAGCCACCGAATCCGACGACCTGGACCCAATGGCTAGCTGACAGCCAAACACCCAACAACTGCCCTCCTTGTAAGGTTCGGGGGGCCACTCCAGCATTACAACTCGCCTTGTGTAAATAATCTGGACAAGGGGACTCGCGAGCTGTGCTCGAATGTAACACCTGCAAATTGAGATGAAATAAATAAAAAACAGAGCGTTATTCCTGACTCGCAAACTAATTCTGTTCTTAAATATTATTCAAAACGTTAAAATCACCTACATGAACAATCTATTTTATTGAAACACAGAAAATTTCATACAAAACTTAAACTTTTGAGCACCTAACACAGAAGTTCAAATAAAAAATATATATATAATAAAATTATTCGAAAAAGAAAAATAAACAATATTAAGGTAAAGGGTTTCTTTTAATTTTGATTTTCGCAAGTTTTCGAGCAAAATTCCTGCTCTTCAACAGGCATATACTTCTATATACAATATCCCTATCTATAACCCTTGACCTTAATATTATTTATTCTTTCTTTTTCGAATAATTTCTAGGTAACTTTTACTCAAATATAATAAAATTATCTATTTAAACAACAAGAGATGGATGCTCAGTTACAAAATTTTCAATAAGTGAAAAAATGAAAAAAGAAAACGGCAACTGATCGTTAGTCTTAAGAAATCTTAAATTATATGTCAACAAATATAGGTATCATCGCTTTATCAAAACAGAATCATTTAGTGATAAATAGAAATATTAATGCTACATATGAAAATATCTATTTACCTCAGTACATTCAATTAATTTTCACAATGTAATAAGACCAAATCCAAATTTTGCCTTGTCATTCAATCCATTTACACAATGTAATAAGACCAAATCCAAATTGTGCCTTGTCATTCAATCCATTTACACAATGTAATAAGACCAAATCCAAATTGTGCCTTATCATTCAATCCATTTAAAATTCAAAGTAGAGAAAAAAAATATAAAAGGGAGGATGTATTATACATACAATATAAAAATATATAGATAGATATTTGTTTTGAAAATAGAGCAATCCATAAATAAATCTTTAATTAAAAAGGCATATATTGGATCAAAATATCATTTATTTTACCAATATTTCAGTTGGCTGAACGCCAACCTTTATCAAGGTGTTATAACATTTTAAAGTGTGTCAACAACAAACTCAGCGCCACAAAACGTCAACAGAATTAAGTTTTAAGCATATTTTGTTATATTCAATTTTTTTCTCCCCATTGAAAATATAACAAAATATTTGTAAAACTTAATTCTGTTGACGTTATGTGGCGCTGAGTTTGTTGTTGACACACTTTAAAATGTTATAACACCTTGATAAAGGTTGGAGTTCAGGCAACTGAAGTATTGGTAAAATAAATGATATTTTGATCCAAAATATGCCTTTTTAATCATAGATAGATATGAATTCCAAATACAGTTAAACCTGTCTATAGCGCCCCCTCTAAAAAGCGCCTTCCTCTCTATAGCGCCCGATTTTAAATACGTAGTACGATACGATTTACATTAAAAGTGACCTGTCTATAGCACCCCTCTCTATAGCACCCTATTTAGGTGAGTCCCAAGAGGGGCGCTATAGACAGGTTTAACTGAATATCACATTTTAATATAAAACTAAACATTTATTCTTGGACAGAAGAGCTGTGACTCCTAACGAACATATATCCTGGAGGATGATTGTGGGTGATAGGTGAGACATAAGCAAGTATGAACGTATGTACATTTGGTAAATAAGTAGTCCTTTACACAGCCGTAGTAGACTCAGGATGTATAAGAACAACGTTTAGCACTATTGACCTATAAACTACAATGTCAAATTGTGTTATGAGTGATCAAACCGGGGCATATGGTGTTACTTTTGTATATTTAATTGATATAAGGTCGCGATATATGCGATACGAATATGAACGAAAAAGTCATTCAAAACTATTATACAGTTAAACCTAATGAGAAAGCAACCCGAACCATGGAAGACCTCCCTGCACCAGAAGCCCCCAAAACTAATTTTACCAACCCCAAATACCCAGTAGGTACCCGTAAATATTCAATTTGGAAACTTCCAGAATGCCCAGAATTGAAAAATGAAGAAGATTCTCAAGCCTTGAAAAAATACTCCAGCGCGGTCGAAACCACTTTTGCCGAGCTAATAAATTTTATTGACTTTTACGAAAGGGAACTGTGCGAACTGCGCTCCAACTACCTAGAACACAATACTACAAAAGCCCCCGCGAAGCGCCCAAGAGAAAAATCACCAGTAGCCGCAAAAGAAACAACAACGCAAAAAACAACCTGGTGCCCCAACCAAAGGTCACAAGGTAATCCTGAACCAAAATTACAATCTAAACAGCCTGAAAAACCTAATGAAGCAAAAACAGTCGAAATGGAAATAGAAGTGACACCAAACAAAATCCCAAATCACGAACAAACCCATAAAAACTCTAACCCATCAAAGAAACCTAACGAAACATTGAATAACAAACCTAACAATCCCACCCCTAACCCCAAGATCAGAATACCACCAATTAAAATAAGCGGAGTAAAAGAATGGTCAGGCCTTAGAGATGGTCTTGTCAATTGTACAAAACAAAAGCCAGAATTTTACACATCAGGCCGATACATCAACGTTCAGACTCACACAACATCGGACTACCGGATAGCTACCAAGTGGTTGGAAGATCGCCACTACACCTTCCACTTCAAGATCCTAGACGACGAAAAGTGCCTTAGAGTCGTCATCAGAGGTCTCGACCGCTGCATCACTATCCCCGAAATACAAGAAGATCTGGAAAACAAGGGATTCGAGATGTCTAAACTTGCAAGACTACGAAATTCAAGAACAAAGGAGGAGCTCCCACTAATCCAGGTAACCCTTCCCAAGACTGCAAGGAATAAAGAAATTTACAATATCACAGATCTCTGCGACATGAAGTGCAACGTCGAGGCTTACAGGGCTCCCAAAGGCCCCGGACAATGCCATAGGTGCCAAAACTTTGGGCACTCTCAGTTTGAATGCAGGGAAACTCCCAAATGTGTAAAATGTGGAGAAAATCATTTCACATCCGAATGCGCCAAAGAAAAAGAAGTCCCACCTAAATGTGCAAACTGCCAGGGTCAGCATACAGCAAGTTGGCGTGGTTGCCCACTATACAGAAAAATAAATAGAGTGCCCCAAACCCAAATTAATAAGAAACCAAACCCCAATACAGAAAAAGAAAAATCCAACCCTACCGGTCCAAACCCTTCTGAAATTCCCCAACCCACTCAAAACAAGAATAAAACTCCATATGTCAATAAAGAACGTCCCAATCCTCCTTCACCCACTAAGGTCAACCAACTAGAGAGCGCTATCAAAAAGGCTCTCAGTGACCCCGCAATAATAGAAAACATCATGAAGAACGTTGTAGACACCTTTAGATGTAAATGAATAACAAAAATATGCATAAAAATAGCCTTCGAATCGTTCACTGGAACGCGTGCAGTCTCCGAAACAAAAAACAACAATTCTCAGAATTCCTGAACGACCACGACATCGACATCGCACTAGTGTCAGAAACCTGGCTTAAGCCATGCCATAAAATGAGGATTCAAAACTTCATCACCATCCGCAACGACAGACTAACCGGACAAGGTGGTGGAACTGCCATTTTCATCCACAAGAAGTACAGCCATGCACCTATTCATGCCACCACCTCAAGCCTGGAAACAACAGGAATTTCAATCAAAAACAAAAACGGGTTAAATATGAACCTGTATTCGTGCTACAAACCACCAAACACCTATCTAGATCAAACCGATATCTATAACATTTTTTCAACGGACACACCGACCATCATAGCAGGGGACCTAAACTGCAAACATCCTGCCTGGGGTTCCACCACCACTAACCCAAGCGGGAGAAGGCTCCAAAACGCAATCAACGTTATGGACCTAGATGTGAGCTACCCCGACGAACCTACTCATGACTCACCTCCAGACATCATAGATATCGCCGTGCACAAAAACATCTCCCAAAGCGCATACTCTAAAGTCCTGCACGAACTAACCTCTGATCATCTCCCAGTACTACTTGTGCTACAGGATTTCAAAATCTCCTACTCAAATACAAAAATAAAAATTACAGATTGGGCCCTATTCAAGTACAAAATGGAAATCGCTGAACCTCCTGAACTGATCCTAGATACATCTTCAAAAATAGACGAGGCCATTACACACATTGAAGAACAAATGGTGCAAAATTTGAAAGATTCAACAAAATATAAGGACCCGGAACTAGAACGAAGATATCCACCTCACATCAAAGAAAAAATACGATCCACCAACAGACTAAGGAAAAAAATGAAAAATACTTGCGACCCCCGAGATAAATCAGCCTACATGACGGCCCGGAGAGAATCACAGAAACTTACAAGAGAGCACGATAACACCAGCTGGGACCACTTTATCGAAAACTTGAAAGTCACGGACCAAACCATATGGAAAGCCATCAAACGATTATCCAACTCTGAAAAACAAGAAATAACCCTGAAGACAAACAATGGGCAGACACTAACCACAGAAGAAGCAGCTGAATCATTTGCCAACAACTATGAAAAACAGTTCACCCCCAATCCCTATACATCCCACTCCAAACCTACTCGTACATACATCAAACGTGTGAATTCATACATGAAAAAAAATAAAGAAACAGGACTAGAACCAACAAACATTGGTGAAATAAAAGCGATTATTGAATATCTACCAAATAAAAAAGCTCCCGGAATCGACGAATTACCTAATGAAGCTCTCAAACTGCTCCCTAATCATATACTAGCATCAATAACCGAAATATTTAACGCCTCACTGCAGCTTGCCCACTTCCCTGACAGATGGAAAACGTCCATTATCTGTCCCATACTTAAAAAAGGAAAATCCATCCATGAACCAACAAGCTACAGGCCCATCTCACTGCTACCTGCCATCTCAAAACTATTCGAAAGAATTGTTTTAAGAAGACTCAGAAAATCCCTAGAAGAAAAGAATCCACTCAGACCTGAACAATTTGGCTACCAAGCCAAACACTCAACATTGCACCAGCTAGTAGTTGTCACTGAAAAAATAAGAAAAGCCATGGACCTAGGCCAAATAACAGGAGCCGTATTCTTCGATATCGCCAAAGCATTCGATAAAGTCTGGCACGAAGCCCTTCTCTACAAAATGTGCAAAAAGCACCTTCCCGGAGACATCATAAAAATAACGCAAAACTTCTTAACAAATAGAACATTCAAGGTACGAGTCAAAAATGAACTTTCAACAGCTAGGAACATCCTTGCCGGGGTCCCCCAAGGATCAGTCACAGGACCAACCTTATTTGACATATTTATAGACGACTTCCCCTGTATTGAAGACACCTCTTTACACCTATTTGCCGATGATACCGCCATTTTAGCCTCAACATATAACTTCGACAATCTCCACATGAAACTCCAAGAGGCCTGCATCTTTTCCACGCTCTGGTGTAAGGAATGGCGAGTCACAATGAACCCCCAAAAAAGTGAAGCAATCATTTTTTCCAGAAAAAAAGACAAAATTAAGAAACCGTTAGACGAACTTTTTGTCTTCGAAGACAATATTAAATGGAAAGAGAACATCCGATACCTAGGAATGACCCTAGACGAGCACCTAACCTTCAAAAAACACATCGAAAACAGAATTAATTTGGCGAAAGCTGCCCAACACCGACTATCCCTACTTCTAGGACCAAAAAGCAAATTATCCCTTCATTGCAAAAGAACCATTTACACTTCAATAATAAGACCAATACTCATATACGGCCACCCAATTTTTATGACAGCACATAAGACCATCCTTAAAAAGCTAGAAGTATTTGAAAATAAAATGATCAGAAAAATCATGTCTCCACCCTGGTTCGTTCGGAACACAATCCTCAGGAACGATCTAAATATCGAAAACATCAATGACTACATTATTAGACAATCATTTAAATTTTACGAAAAATCCGAAAAATTAGAAAATCCCACCTTTAAGGAAGCCACAAACTACAAATGCGGAAAAAGGAAAATAAGAAATTTGAAACCTAGACAAATTCTCCATCAATTAAGCCAGAATGACGAAAAGTGGAAAAAAAGGAAAAACAAACCCACCTTGAATATCAAACAAGCCCGAAAAAACCTTCTCAAGAAAAATATCCCCAAGGACCTGAGAATCCGGACCCAACGACATCATTATAAATTATAATTGTAAATGAACCCCTGTACATAACCACCCCCTCAGTATATTGTAAATATGATGATCTAGGTTGTTCTTTTTGAACGGCACCTAATAAAGTTATTTGGAACTGGAACTGGAACATATGGTGTTCTTTAGTTAGAACTGAGAGCTGAGACATAAGCAAGTATGAACGTATGTACATTTGGTGTTAAGTAGTCCTTTACACAACCGTAGTAGACTCAGGATGTATAAGAACAACGTTTAGCACTATTGACCGTATAAACTACAATGTCAAATTGAGTTATGAGTGATCAAACCGGGGCATATGGTGTTCTTTAGTTAGAACTGAGAGCTGAGACATAAGCAAGTATGAACGTATGTATATTTGGTAAATAAGTAGTCCTTTACACAACCGTAGTAGACTCAGGATGTATAAGAACAACGTTTAGCACTATTGACCGTATAAACTACAATGTCAAATTGAGTTATGAGTGATCAAACCGGGGCATATGGTGTTCTTTAGTTAGAACTGAGAACTGAGACATAAGCAAGTATGAACGTATGTACATTTGGTGTTAAGTAGTCCTTTACACAACCGTAGTAGACTCAGGATGTATAAGAACAACGTTTAGCACTATTGACCGTATAAACTACAATGTCAAATTGAGTTATGAGTGATCAAACCGGGGCATATGGTGTTCTCTAGTTAGAACTGAGAGCTGAGACATAAGCAAGTATGAACGTATGTATATTTGGTAAATAAGTAGTCCTTTACACAACCGTAGTAGACTCAGGATGTATAAGAACAACGTTTAGCACTATTGACCGTATAAACTACAATGACAAATTGAGTTATGAGTACTAAAACTGGGACATATAGTGTTCTTTAGTTAAAACTAAAAGAGAGCTTACCTAGGATAACTTCTAATAAAAAAAAGAGAGATAATTTTGATGACAAATATGTATTTGGTTCAAAGGGTTCCTATACAATTCCAGCTCTTAGGTCGGCATCATAGGAAGTTGTCTTACTTGAGGATGTTCCTTCATGGTAGACCTTTTTACCAGAGAGATTCCAACCAACAAGACGAGAGGATAGAAAAATTATATGAAAAACACGATAGACATAAGCTAAAATAATTAATTTATTTAAAAATATAGGAAAATAATGAATATAAGAGGGTATAAAAAGAAAGCATCTATATATACATATATACTTGCATATATATTCCTATTTACATATATGATTCTTTGCCAAAATATCACAAGTTATTCTTCTTCATCCATGTCTTCATCCGTTATTGTTGTTATGCCTCTGCATCTATCGATAGCATTTATGATATTCCAAAAAAAATCCATCGGTAATATATCAAATTTGAAAACCAGATACCAGGCACCAGCGATAGCTAGGCACGTAATAAACAAAAATATAAAAGGTATTGTGATAAAAGCAATATTCGACTTTGATGGACAATAATATATCAAAAAAATGGTTAGAACTAAAAAAGGTTTAAAAATACCAAATTTCCAATTAAGCATCTTCTTTATTGGTATATTAATACTTCCACGTCAAAGGATTAGTATATAATATATAAATTAAATATAAATAAATATATATATATAAAATATAAAGAAAACTTCCTTCCCAAAAGTATTTAAGTTTTGATATTTGAAAAATCTTAAAATCTTTTTCTTTTGAAGTAACCCAAAATTAAAATGCGAAAGTGAAACTAGGAAATTAAAAAATATGGTCAAAAAAAAAAAAAATTTTTATCACAGAGAAAAATAATAAATTTAAATATTATTTAATGTTAAAATGTATTTAATAAAAATATAAAAATATTGCAAAAATTTGAGTCGTTTATATACACAAGTGGTTAAATAAAATAATCCGAAATGGATAGAAGAGTTTAGATGATAAGATGAATATGTCAATTCTTGTCACGGTTTAATCTCCGCCACCGCAAATTTGCCATCTACCAGACTTATTTGGAGCCTGGCACTGTACTTGGGGCTTCCTAGGTGCCCTCTCTAACCGTGCTCCTGCCCTCTTCTTCCCCGGGGTGCTCACTCGCCCTGCCTGCGCCTCTCCACCCCTCTCCTTGGCCTTCCCCCGCGGCGGGAGCAATACGTCACCTTACGATGAGTATTGCCTTAGAATGCTTGACCTAAAGCATGTAGAAGGCATATCAATTGTTCATGTGTCAATTCTTGTAGATCACATATGTCACTGCTGAGGTTCATAGCCTGATTCCAAGTGGACGTTTTGAATTTTCCAAAATTGATGAGGTTGTTTTGTCGAAACTGATAGACAATGACAATCCAAAATATTTTATTGACAATCTTAGTTAATTGTTACAATAATTAATGAGGAATTAAACAAAGAAAATGATCCATAGAAGCATAGGACGCCTCTCCCGTCAAAGTAAACGTCAAAACCTGACGCCATCTATTGACCGTCGCCGCAACTAGCGGCCTCGGGTCGGGGACAAAGCCACAACACCAGCTTTGGCAAACTGAGAAGCGTCCACCTAGAGACCATGGTTTAGGGCTAATGGCCCTCGTCAGTCTAGGGCGGACTATGCTTCTATGGATCAATTTCCTCTCGGCAAATTTTCCAAAGAAAATGATATTATTTATAATTTAATGATAAAATATTTTAAAAACTGTTCTCAGAAAGGAAGGCTCCTCCATCTTGTCCTCCTCCAGACAAGGACAGGATCTCTCAGTTCAATGTTGAGATGATACTTGTAGAGGCATGTCTTGGCAGACTCCAGGATGGCCAGGGCGTCATCATCCAGGCCATGCTAGAAGATACAGTAGCTGTGCAGCTCAGAGGGGATGATGGTAAATGCCTCCCAGATGAGAGGACACTGGCAGCACCAGTACCGGTGGACTAGAGAGCGCAAGGAACAGTCAATAAATGACAGAAAGTTTTTCATGCTTTATTTTAGCGGAAAAAAATTCTCATTTTATGATATTTTTCTCTCTATAGAAAAAATTCCATCAATAAAACTATAAATGAAAATTATAAACATTTTTAACGCTACTTATCTTCGAACACATATACAGTAGAACAACCTCCATGAGAGGACACTCCCGCTAGAGGACACCTCTCTTCAAAGAATAGTTTTCATCCTCAAAATTACCATTTTTACTAGTTAGTAACTCTCTGGTAAGAGGATACCTCTCCCTAAAGGACACTATGGCTCTGCAACTATATGTCCTTTACAGAGAGATTCTATTGTATAATTAAAATTTATTTTTACAGTACTTATCCTACAATTAAGAAAAATTGAAAGAGAGAGGGTATGGCTTACCAATAGTAGTGAACTCTCCCAGCGGTTTCACCCTTTTTAGCGATAGGTGGCGGTAATTTATTAATGGTATCTTAAAAAATATCTATATGCAAAATGGCTTGATACGATTTCCACATAAATTCTTTTACAAAACTAGAGAGTTCAATCACTTACAAACTTATTGTTGTGGGTCGGTGATGCAAAAAGAACAGCCAAATAAGTGATTTATAAATATGATATTATTTATTAAATATAAGGATATATATGATGGAAAAAGAGTGGCAACCGCACACAGCAGTAGAACCAAAGGCAGACTTAAAACTATATACAAGATGACGGTGGCAGGAAGGGGGGGGGGGGGGGGCGTTCCCATTGGTCAGTTATCTTCATGAAGCGCCGCCAAGCGGCCGCGTCCACGCTTCTCTCATCACTTATTCCACAAATTGAGGGGGGGGGGGGGGGGGGATGGTCTATACACGAAACATAATACAAGGTTGTCCCAAAAGTTCGTAAACACCTCCAAAAAATTGGAATACCAATATTATTCGCCATATTATTATTCACCGTTATAATTTCCTTCCATAATTAATTTGTATAGTTATGTTAAATACTTTGATTTCCTTTTCATTTTCCCTTCTCTCCTTTGTTTGAGTTTTTTTTTCTTTTTCTTCATGAAAATGATGTATGGCGAGTCCTTACAGGACGGAAATGTCCTAATAAAGCTGTTGTTGTTGTATTCACCGTTATGTATAATGTCTTTGTATTATGTATAAAGTAATTGGAATATTTATTTCTCTGAATATCATTTGCTGATTGGAAGTTGATACAGAGAAAAACACAGCAAATCAATCAATACTTTAACTCCCGACTTTTCAGTGACTTCCTATCACTCTTTTCAGAGAAATATACACTTGTAATAAATTCCACTTAAGAGATATACAGCAGGTTACTGAAACCTCTGTAGTTGAAAGAAACTATTGATTGATGTGTTTTCTCTGTATTATGTATTACTAGCCGAATGACCCGGACAACGCCCGTGTTTTACCCGATTGAATGTTTTTATTCAAATACTATTTATTACAATTATAAATTGGCGCCTTAAATAAATGCATATATTAGTTAATAACTATAGCCTATGTGCTTTATCTGTCTATGTACTGTTGGCTTTCGTAGGCGTCTCATACTGGGAAAAAGAAAGAGAGGATTCCATTTAGTTATTAACTAATATATGCATTTATTTAAGGAGCGACCCGCTCCAACACAATAGTTACAAAAATGAAAAAGCGAGTGGGGAAGGCATGATTGAGGGGGGGGGGGGGGCATAGGTGGGGTGATCGTAGCCAACCAATAGGAGGGCGCCATTCCAAAAAAAAAAAAAGCAAACGGTGACAGAGATGATTAGGAGATGAAGAATGACGCTCGTAACTGTATAATCTATTCGCCGTAATAATATTATTCGTCAAGTAATAAGAAAAAGGCGAACTTTTGGAACAACCTTATATAATGAAATTGATGTTCATTTTCAGCCACGCAAATATGACCTCTTGCTGAACTTTTCTAACTAAGTCTAGGTGCACTTGGAAATGTTCTCCATAAATTAATACAAATCAATAACGCACCATCTAGGTATATATGGGAAATGAAAACATTAAGATACGAATGTTTCTTTAAATAAAACTTCTACTGTCCTTACTGCGATGAAAAAGTATATTGGGAGGGCTTGGGTCATCAGTGAGGGTTCACCACTGAGGTAGGGAAATATTTATACTCATGGAATTGGAAGTCTTGATGTCGCCGGTCGTCTCTTGCGTCATATAATACCTTGAAAAAGGTTGGCGTTCAGCCAACTGAAATATTGGTAAAATAAATGAAATTTTGATCTAAAATATACCTTTTTAATTAAAGATTTATTTCAAAACAATAATCTTATATATGAACGATGTAGTGAAGAGAAGTTTCACAATCATAATTTCAATCTCTATAGCTCTGTTAATTCCTTGAAGAAAAGCAGTGGCCCTGTATAAGTCTTCGTGAAGCGCACGTGAGGCACGAGATGGCTAACAGGCGAGATGGGGAAGGGGTGTAACAGGGCTGATGCCTGTTTTCCTTTCGAGCTCTGAAATTCTTGCCATGTATGTATCTCAAGTGACAGAAATCTTAATGTGTCACTGTCCCTTAGACTGTCCAGGACATGACACATAGACCAGACAATCCCCTCTCTGACAGATGTTCTTCATCAGGTTAGTATTATTGTGCTTGTGGACGCCTTTAACATTTTTATTACGTATCTATATAACCCTTTTAACTCTGTCGAATATTTCATGTAAATATTTAATTCTAAGTTCTAATTTTCTTAAAGATAAAGGCTGCCTGGCCGGCATTCATAGTTCTTCAAATTTTGTTGAAATTATCTTTAATTTGAAGAAGTTCTAATTTGTTTGTTGGTTTGTGTTTGTTTCCTTTGTAATAGGCGCAATTATTTCAATATCGCGCCTGGTTGATTAATAAAATGTAAATGAACCCGTTTTTGTATTGAAAATCTAACTAACATTTTATCTTTTCATATAATTAATATTCATATGGGGTAGATGGCGTTCTGCGCGCCAGTAACCTGGGTTATAAATATTGGTAGAGCATATGGGGTAGTTGGCGTTCTGCGCGCCAGTAACCTGGTTTATAAATATTGGTAGAACATATGGGGTAGTTGGCGTTCTGCGCGCCAGTAACCTGGGTTATAAATATTGGTAGAGCATATGGGGTAGTTGGCGTTCTGCGCGCCAGTAACCTGGGTTATAAATATTGGTAGAGCATATGGGGTAGTTGGCGTTCTGCGCGCCAGTAACCTGGTTTATAAATATTGGTAGAACATATGGGGTAGTTGGCGTTCTGCGCGCCAGTAACCTGGGTTATAAATATTGGTAGAGCATATGGGGTAGTTGGCGTTCTGCGCGCCAGTAACCTGGGTTATAAATATTGGTAGAGCATATGGGGTAGTTGGCGTTCTGCGCGCCAGTAACCTGGTTTATAAATATTGGTAGAACATATGGGGTAGTTGGCGTTCTGCGCGCCAGTAACCTGGGTTATAAATATTGGTAGAGCATATGGGGTAGTTGGCGTTCTGCGCGCCAGTAACCTGGGTTATAAATATTGGTAGAGCATATGGGGTAGTTGGCGTTCTGCGCGCCAGTAACCTGGTTTATAAATATTGGTAGAACATATGGGGTAGTTGGCGTTCTGCGCGCCAGTAACCTGGGTTATAAATATTGGTAGAGCATATGGGGTAGTTGGCGTTCTGCGCGCCAGTAACCTGGGTTATAAATATTGGTAGAGCATATGGGGTAGTTGGCGTTCTGCGCGCCAGTAACCTGGGTTATAAATATTGGTAGAGCATATGGGGTAGTTGGCGTTCTGCGCGCCAGTAACCTGGGTTATAAATATTGGTAGAGCATATGGGGTAGTTGGCGTTCTGCGCGCCAGTAACCTGGGTTATAAATATTGGTAGAGCATATGGGGTAGTTGGCGTTCTGCGCGCCAGTAACCTGGGTTATGAATATTGGTAGAGCATATGGGGTAGTTGGCGTTCTGCGCGCCAGTAACCTGGGTTATAAATATTGGTAGAGCATATGGGGTAGTTGGCGTTCTGCGCGCCAGTAACCTGGGTTATAAATATTGGTAGAGCATATGGGTTAGTTGTCGTTCTGCGCGCCAGTAACCTGGTTTATATAAATATTGGTAGAGCATATGGGTTAGTTGGCGTTCTGCGCGCCAGTAACCTGGGTTATAAATATTGGTAGAGCATATGGGGTAGTTGGCGTTCTGCGCGCCAGTAACCTGGGTTATAAATATTGGTAGAGCATATGGGGTAGTTGGCGTTCTGCGCGCCAGTAACCTGGGTTATAAATATTGGTAGAGCATATGGAGTAGTTGGCGTTCTGCGCGCCAGTAACCTGGGTTATAAATATTGGTAGAACATATGGGGTAGTTGGCGTTCTGCGCGCCAGTAACCTGGGTTATAAATATTGGTAGAGCATATGGGGTAGTTGGCGTTCTGCGCGCCAGTAACCTGGGTTATAAATATTGGTAGAACATATGGGGTAGTTGGCGTTCTGCGCGCCAGTAACCTGGGTTATAAATATTAGTAGAGCATATATTTATTAATCTCTTTATTGTTCTTTGATAACAGGTTTAGGCACTTGATGATTTCGAATGGAGCGAGTTCCAAGGTATAAAGAGGAAGATCCAGGATTGAGGAGAATAGAATTCTATGAGTTACAACTTAGAAATAGGATCTAAAACATGATGATGATTTTCAAACATATTCTTATAAAATAAAAGGATTTAAAAGCGCGAATGTTTCTTTTATAATAATACAAACTTCTACTGTCCTTACTGCGATGAAAAAATAATTGGGAGGGCTTGGCTCATCAGTGGTGAACCCTCCCAGCGGTTTCGCCCATTTAATCCACCAGACCGCTTCTCAGAGCTCTAATACTGTATTGGATCATTCTGCTTTTATATGCTACACTGAAGGATGGAATCTTAGAAATGGTTTTCAAGTAAACTATGGACATAAGCTTATAGGACAGTAGAATTACATTTAAATATTTGCATCGAGCTATGCTCTTCCGCAAACTATAAAGACAAGGCCAGTTAGGCATAAATTAACACAAAGCAATAACGCGCCATCTATACATATAAAATAAAAGGATTTAAAAGCGCGAATGTTTCTTTTATAATAATACAAACTTCCACTGTCCTTACTGCGATTTATTTTTTCATCGCAGTAAGGACAGTGGAAGTTTGTATTATTATAAAAGAAACATTCGCGCTTTTAAATCCTTTTATTTTATATGTATAGATGGCGCGTTATTGCTTTGTATTAAACATATTCTTATAAAATATTTTCAGTTATAAAATATAAAAGCTATTGTATGCAAACAGGATTCTGAAAAATAATAATTATCTAGGAGGAGTTAAATATTAACAAAGGTTATGTGCTAATTATACCAAGACACAATATTTATACCCATTAAAAGTATCAGAAATACCATATATACACCATATTTTATGATGCATTATCACTCCATCTGTTATGAAAATTAGAAACTATTATAGACGCGTATGATTCTTTTTTGAAATTAAGCAATTTCTACTGCCCTTACTGTAATGGAAATATTTTTCAATTGCAGTAAGGACAGTGGAAATTGTTTAATTAAAAAAAATCATACGCGTCTATAATAGTTTCGAATTTTCACACCATATATTAATGCTTACCAATACTTAAGATCGTCTTTTTTTTTTAAGGAGACAGAAGCAATTTTGTTCACATCAAATATCTTTCAGAGTTATTGTATGCAATCTAATATAATGCTAAAAGGTAAAACTTCCATAAGTTTTGTCTCCATGAATGTATATATAAAAGTCAAAGTATGAGTGTTTATTTTTTTATTCCTTATATATTTCCTCAATAATCAAGCAATCTGGCTGAAATTTTACTACAGGATATAGAGTTAAGTCTGGAAGAGATGTTTTTGTCGCATTTTCAACCAAGCAAAATTAACCAAGTGCAGGACTAATTAATTTATTTTTAGTAATAAAATGATGATGATGATAATCCTGAAGTATCATGTTTGATGAAAAAACAAAAAAAAAAAGATTCTTTCAGCGAAACATTCATTCGAACAGCATATATTAGGTTGGTACAAAAATAACTGCCAATTTTTGGCGGTAACTTCAAAATGCAATAACACGTTTCAAGTAAGACTTTATTAATCAAAATAAAAATTATCGGAATATATACATCCTTTTCAACTGGAAACTAGCTGGTGTATTCCATTTTGCTGAAAATCTGGAGTTCTAGAGGCAATGAAATCATTAAAGGCTGTTTCAGCATTGCCTTGATTTCTAAAGCATTCCACTCCCAGGAAGTTGGTGAGGTGCCTGAAAAAGGGGCTTTCGGTAGATGAGAGGTCTGGTAAGTATGGTGGGTGATCAAGAGTTTCATAACCTAGCTCATTCAGATTTTGTCGCGTGTTCATTGAGACGTGAGGTTTGGCGTTGTCGTGGAGAAGAATAGGCCCTTTTCTGTTGACCAATCCGAGGCAGATGAGGTGAGGTTTTTGACGCATTTAGTCAATTTGCTGAGAATACTTCACTGTTGTGATTGTTTAACCAGGATTAAGGAAGCTGAGATGAATCAAACCTTCTCTAGACCACCAACAGTTATCATAATCTTCTTTTGGAACAATTTGGGATTTGGAAAGTGTTTCGGGGCTGCGTCACAGTCCAACCATTGCGCTGAACGTCGCTATTTGTCGTAGAGGATCCATTTTTCACCGCAGGTGACAATACGGTTAAAAAAGCCTGAATCTTGCTTAGTAGAAGTAGCGCCGAAGACACTTCAAAACGTTAACTTTTCCGATTTTTATTCAATTAATATGTTACCCTGTTATCAGATTTTTAACCTTTCCTATTTGTTTCAAACGACGAACAACTGTAGAGTGGTCAACATTGAGCTCTTCAGCTACTTCTCGTGTAGTTTTGTTTGTGTTCGCCTCGATTATTGACTTTAAATGGTCGTCGTCAACCACCAATGGACGTCCACGGCCCATCTCCAAGGCTGGTATCGCCGTTGCCGAATTTTTCGAACCACCTGCGCGTATTAAGTTCTGAAATGGCATCCTTGCCCCACGTGCTGATGATATTCAGAGTTTTTATGTGAGCAATAGTTACCCAGAAATTATTTGAAAGAGAAAAAAAATCAGGTAAAAAGTTTATTTTAATTTTGAATTAACAAGCTTTCGAGCAAATATACTGCTCTTCTCAACGGGCTAATACTCTTTTAATTTTGAATTTGAAAGCTTTCGAGCAAATATACTGCTCTTCAACGGGCTAATACTCTTTTAATTTTGAATTTACAAGCTTTCGAGCAAATATACTGCTCTTCAACGGGTTAATACTCTTTTAATTTTGAATTTGCAAGCTTTCGAGCAAATATACTGCTCTTCAACGGGCTGATACTCTTTTAATTTTGAATTTGCAAGCTTTCGAGCAAATTCAAAATTAAAAGAAACTTTTTAGCCTGATTTTTATTTTTTCTCTTTCAAATATTTCGATTTGTTTCCTAAGCGCTGAGGCCGATTTCGAATCATCAAGCTGAATCTATATATATATAAATCAATGTTTGCATGTTTGTTTGTTTGTTTGTATGTCCGGTATACAAATTCGCAGTAGTTCACTAATTCAAACCAAAATTTCCATACATAGGTAAAAAAAATACGGGGAAGACGATAGGCTATTTTAAAAAATATATAAATCAATTATTAAAACTATATATTCAAATTATTCTACTTAGCTCACGAACAGCGCCCTCTATCAAAGATTAGATTAAATTATGCTGATGCAAACAAATATATAATGCTAATAACAAACAATTATAAAAAAATCTTATCTAAATATATATCACTCGGGTAGATATGCACACGGGTCAATCCCGGGGCGAAGCCCGGGTCACCCGTCTAGTTGGAAATAAAAATATTAGTAGATATGATGACAGTGCGAAAAATGTGCTTCATAATACAGCTAAACCTGTCTATAGCGCCCGATTTTAAATATTAAAATGTAAACATTTTACATTAAAAGTCACCTGTCTATAGCACCACCTCTCTATAGCATCCTATTTTGGTGAGTCCCAAGAGGGGGCGCTATAGACAGGTTTAACTGTAATATAGGACTTGAAAATATTAATTTAAAATTTGATGCAATAATAAAAGCTTTAAATTTTGCATTACTGATATCAGCCATTATTTTCTCCCCCACCCAATATAGGCGACTTCTCTAAGAAAGGTTCATTGACTGATGCAATGAGGAAAGTTTCTTACAAAGATTTTTCTGCTAACAAAGAGATTCACTTTCTAGCTATGCAAGTGAATTTCCAGCAAGGAGGCTGCATCTTTGTCCTTTTATATCAAACATGGCCGTTTTCTATTCTCTTTCTCTCTCGCTCTCGCTTTTATTGCAGGTTTCTAGGGGTGTTATGTACATAAGATACCTGGGGAAATATAATATATACGTATATTACCTAACTTCGCCCGTGTTCTGTTCGAGTGAATGTTTCGCCGAAAGAATCTTGTTTCTGTCCATCAAACATGATGCAGCAATACTATCATAATCATTTTATAACTAAAAATAAATTAATTAGTCCAATAATTGACTAATTTAAAATTTCCTTGATTTCTATCTGACAAAAACTTCTCTTCCAGACATAACTCTATGTCTGGCTCTATGTCATAACTCTATGTTTAAGCAAGATTAGTCAAATATTGAGGAAATGTATGAGGGACAAATATACAAAGGTAATTTATATGCATGTATTCCCCCCTTGTTCCAAAATAACTTTATTAGGTACCGCTCAAAAAGAGCAACCTAGATTATGTTATTTACAACGAAATATATATATGAACAGATACTTCGGCCAGTAAATTTTTTCATTACCTCGACGTTTCGACAAAAATCTTTTGTCGAAAGGTCAAGGTAATAAAAATATTTGACATCATATAGCCACGTTGTAAGATTCAAAAGGAAAAACAGGGTAACGTGGTAAGATTCTTTAATGGAACATGACGAGCTTTCAGGCAGCAACTGCCCTTCTTCAGGTCTTATACAAGTGTAGACAGAGAAGTGCCATATTTATAAGCAAAAATATTTACATATATACGCGCAAGGAAATAAGGAATTTTACATACTGAAGATTGGAAAGGGAATTTGCATAGTTACAAATAAAACGAACTCTGTGTGAGAAATAGAGGCAAAAACGGAGATAAAAATTAAACATAAAGGCATAACATGGAGATAAAAATTGAAACCAAAAATAAAAATAAAACCCAGAAACATATCAGCGAGTGAGGCCGTAAAGTATTGTATATTGCGGTGGGAGATCAATCTTCCGGTTAAAACTGGGAGTACAGTTCGATACCAGTGCTTCCAGAACCAAGCGTTGGTACTTGTTTCCAATATCTCTGTATACAGAAATCGTATCATCTAAATTGAAGGAATGGTCGAAATCTGCGATGTGTTGAAAAATGAGAGATTTTCTATCTTTGGAACGTATATTACGATTATGTTCGCGGATTCTAGTAGCGATGGTTCGACCAGTTTCACCAATGTAGCATTGTTCACAATCGTTGCATGATATTTTATAGATGACGTTATTGAGGGATAGAGGGTTAAGTTTGATGGAACTTTTTGTTATAGGGTGCCGTAAGGATGCTTCTAGGGAAGGCGAATTCTTGAAAAACGTGCGAATACCGAATTTTCGTAAAAATAACGCAATATCGGAGTTCGTGGTCGAAAAAGGAAGGACACAGACGTTTTTATACAGAGGAGCTGCAACTTTTTTTGTGGTTCGGGACGTAAAAATGGCGATCAATAAAATTATGAGGGTAACCGGCGGATAAAAGATGGGTGTAAACGGTACGTTTCTCGATCATTCTAAATAAAGCAAGGGAGCAATGAGTGTATACCCGTTTGGAGTCACAAAATCACCACGGTAAAAACTCTCTCCAAACGGGTATACACTCATTGCTCCCTTGCCTTATTTAGAATGATCGAGAAACGTGAAACGCCAGGCAGACTCTATCTTTACGATATATGAACAGGTTCTTCACATAAAAAATAAGTCCAATGCGGGATTCGAACCCGGTTCATGGCTGTCGGGAATCGAGGGTTTTAACCACTCGTCCACCGACTTCTCTATATATGTATGTCGGATCCTGTCGACTCTCTGTCGGATCCTGTTGAATCCTGTTGAATTGTGTGGTTGGGTGGATTTGATTGGATTGGTGATTGATGGCGCAGTCTTGGTCGAATGGTGGTTTTCCACAGGGGAAGAACGAGCCCAACTGGATGGGGTAGAAATAAGACCTTGCGAAAGGGAGAATGATGAGACTGGACTGGAGGTATTTGGCCTTTCACACTTGGTTGGAGCCTATGTTGAGCCCACCTAGCCCGTAGCACGGTCACCTACCTTCTTTTTAACTTCTCGTCCGAGATCATCGTCATTAACTCTCTCGACTTCTCATTGGTGGAGATCCTTCCACGTGCCCTCTGATGATTCGCTATCAATTGGTCATGCTTAAAGGTGATTGGTTGTTGATTTGTCATGCTTAAATGTGATTGGCTTAGTACCTCCATTGTCGCCATGATTGCAATCCTCCAGGAAGAAGAAAGCCTTTGAACTTAAGTTTTATGGGTCCAGGGCAGTGACCTTTACTTCCTGGATGATGCAATCCTGTTAATTGTTCTTTCCCTTTTCGCGAAGCCTAACTTTTATTAAACCTTTTGACGATACATTGCATAGATCGTGGTGGGGTTACATATTCCTATATACCGATTATCACATATATATAGATATACGGATGTTCTTACACATTTGAAATTTAGCTAACAGACCGTTATATTATCTTTTTAAATCCGTCAAGCGCTCCAAGATATCTATCAAACACATCTGTAAAGTCTCTCTGTAACCATCTGTTGTCCAGATGGACATCCTGGCCATCCAAATGTGTCCAATGTCCAAACCTACAGTACTGGTGAGTAGAAGAGATTATGCGTAACCATTTTTGTATTTAAGAATGCCTAAAATAAGAGAGAATTTGCATCATCTGACCCCTCCATATAATATTCTTCTAACTTATATGCAAATATAGATATGGTTTTAAAATACAAGTGTTTCAAATTGTTAGAGAAGAATTCTTGTCGTCCACACCCTCTAGTACAAGCATGTCAAACTCGCGGCCCGCGGGCCTCATGCGGCCCACAACGAATACATTTGCGGCCCACCAGACAATATATTTTAATAAATTAAATTTTATTGCCATCTATCGCTAAAATTTTACACAAATAAATTTGCTGGCAATGTGTTTCTTTTAAATATCATCAAATATTATCTCTACAGACCTTACTGCAATGTTATGAGTTATTGAATGAGAGGGCTTGGCTCATCAGTAGTGAACCCTCTCAGCGGTTTCGCCAAATTAATCTCTAGACCGCTCTACTATTGTATTGGACTGGTTTTGTTATATACCCTGCATTTTCTATGGAAGGCAGCTTAGGGGTGTTTAGTGAACTATGGACATAAGCTTATAGGTCTGTAGAGGTACATACATATAATTTCAAGGTATTGAAGAGCTTTGCTCGATGCAATACCTTGAAATTATATGTATGTACCTCTACAGACCTATAAGCTTATGTCCATAGTTCACTAAACACCCCTAAGCTGCCTTCCATAGAAAATGCAGGGTATTTAACAAAACCAGTCCAATACAATAGTAGAGCGGTCTAGAGATTAATTTGGCGAAACCGCTGAGAGGGTTCACTACTGATGAGCCAAGCCCTCTCATTCAATAACTCATAACATTGCAGTAAGGTCTGTAGAGATAATATTTGATGATATTTAAAAGAAACACATTGCCAGTAAATTTATTTGTGTAAAATTTTAATATATTTTAATAAAAAAAAAAATATAAAAAAAAAATAATAATAAAAATTTGTAGCCTAATTTTAAAAAATTGTAATTATACATAATTTATTTATTAATAACGCACCACTGGTCGCCATACATAAGTCGTAAGTTTTGATGATATTATACCTACATACATAACATATGTACATCGCCATAAGTATTGTGTGCCTTAAAAATTTAAAGAAAATATTCTTTCGGAGTACTAGAAATTTTTTTTTTTTTTTTTTTAAGTTACGTTCAATAATTTGTGCAGTTATTCTGTGTCTGGTAAGTTAAAAAATATTAATTAAAAAAAAATTAAAATATTAATTAAAACGTTTTATTATTTTGTGTTAGCGATTACTAATTTTTTTCAGACCTTTGTATTCAATATGTCTTCATCAAAACCAAGTGGCAGTAAAACTAAACGAAAAATTGCTGACGAACATAGGAATTTTCAAGAAAAGTGGGAATTAGAGTATTTTTGCTCTGAAGTAAAAGATAAAATCATCTGCTTGATATGTTATAATGCTATTAGTGTACCAAAATTATATAACATTAAACGTCATTATGAACAACATAAATCAAAATATGATACCTACGAAGGTTTAATGAGACAAGAAAAGTTAAAAGAGTTCAAGTTGGGAATGAAAAAACAACAGTTTATGTTTACTAAAGTATCACAAGAGAGTGAAGCGGCGGTGCATGCAAGCTACGTTTTATCGGAGATGATAGCTAAAAACTCAAAACCTTTTACTGAAGGTGATTTCATCAAGGAATGTTTAATTAAAGCTGCAGAAATTGTTTGTCCTGGAAGTGTGGAGACGTTTCAAGCAATATCTTTGTCTCGAAATACCGTTGTGGAAAGAGTTACTGATATGGCCAGAAATTTAAATGATCAGATAAAAGAAAAATCATCTTGTTTCGAAGCATTTTCCATTGCCTGTGATGAGAGTACGGACATTGGGGGCGTAGCTCAGTTAGCTGTTTTTTTTTTCGAGCTTGCGACGCGGATTTCAACATTTTTGAGGAATTATTGGAACTAGTACCGATGCATGGCACTACTACAGGAGAAGATATATTTAATTGCGTTTATGATCTTCTGCAAAAATACAATTTACCTCAATCAAAATTGACTTCTGTAGCAACAGATGGAGCTCTTTCAATGACTGGAAAAACCAACGGTTTCGTAGCATTACTGCGAAAAAAACTAAGTGAAATTTCTGATGGTTCCAATATTCATCATACGCATTGCATTATACATCAGGAAGTATTATGTACGAAGGTAATAAAAATGGAAAATGTGTTGACACCTATCAAAAATTTCATCAATATCATAAGATCTCGAGGTTTAAATCAGCGACAGTTCTCTCTGTTCTTAACTGAATTAGAAAGCGAATATTCAGGTTTATCATACTATACCGAGGTACGTTGGCTATCATGCTCCAAGGATCTCAAACAATTTTGGGACTTGAAAGAAGAAATATGTCAGTTTTTAATAACCAAGAATCAAGACATCACTTTGTTTTCTGATCAAGTATGGTTGCAAGATTTTTCCTTCATGGTTGACATAACAAAACACTTGTCGGATTTAAATTTGAAACTGCAAGGAAAGGATCAGATCATTACCAACATGTGTGACCAAGTTAATGCATTCAAATGTAAGCTAGTTCTTTGGGAAAAGCAGTTGAAAAACGAAGATTTAATGCACTTTCCGACATGCAACATGTAAAAATCAAGTTTAGGTGAAACTGCATCGTATCAAAAATATGCGGAAAAAAATTTAAGTCTTAGAAATGAATTTGAAACAAGGTTTTCTGATTTCAAATCTTTGGATGGCAAGTTTACTTTGTTTTATTCGATTTTCTCGATAAATATAGAATCAGTACCTAATCATATGCAAATGGAGGTAATATATATCCAGTGCGATTCAGATTTAAAGGCAAAATTCATTGAAGTTGGCGTTTCTGAAATTTACAAATATTTGCCAGCCAGATTTGAAAACACTCGAAAATTAGCATATGAAATTATGTCCATGTTTGGAAGTACTTATCGGTGCGAGCAGTTATTTTCACTTATGAAAGGAAATAATTCTCCAATCAGATCGAGAATTACTGACGTTCACCTTGGGTCAGTTTTAAAATTAATCACTGCGAACAAGATTTCCCCCGAAGTAGGAAAGATGGTAGCAGAAAAGAGATGCCAAATATCAGGGAGAAAATATTAACTTCACTTTCTTTTTTCTTATTAGTATTTTTTTTTTAAATAAACCTACATAAATGTTACTATAAAAATTTAATTACTTGTTTTCTTTTTTTTTTTTTTGCGGCCCACATAATCTTATTACTTTTTTATTTGGCCCGTGTTAGGATTTGAGTTTGACATGCTTGCTCTAGTATATATTTGAAGAGCCTTTAAGAGAGAGAACATTACAAAACCTATCTAGAGAGAAGGAGGCAGCAGTTTTCTGATCCAAGAATAAACACCTCAAAACATTACCAAAACATGCGCCAATCTTAAAAACAATAGCGAGATAGAGAGAGACAGCACCTCAATCTAATTTATGCAAGCATTTTACATTTTTACTTGTAATTTTTGTTTGAAAAATCAAGATGTATTTTTATGACATACATATACATATATATAATTCTGTGTTTTGTTCTCAGAAAAGCTTGGTGCTGAGGGATCCCCCAAAATGGAGACCTCTCGATCTATCTCCCTACCCATCATGGAGATTTACAGTAAGTACATTCTTACAGAAGTACCATACATTTTAAAATATTTTATCAATGCCTTATTGGACAGTACAGAAAGCGATACCCGTGTTCTAAAGATAAATTCATCTTTGCTGTTGATAATCCTTTTCCTTCCTCAAAATCATATAAGATAAAAATATCGACAATATGTATAACATAACAACTTTTATAACAAACAAAAGGTATATAAGAATAGGAAAGTTTGGCTCACAGATCGCTAACTCTCCCAGCGTTTTGCGACTTCAATCTACCAGAACGATAGTGTAGACTAGAGGATGTCTGCTGTCACCAGTAGACGTGAAGTGTAAAGACCAACCCGGATAGTTGACGACTTTAGTACGTGGTGACTCCAGGAAATCAGTATACATCAAGAGTGAGAGAGAGATTTAAACTGATTTATTAAAACGTCCATATATGATTATATAAGGTTAAATACAGAATAAATATAAATATGAATAAATATGGTTATATAATGATAAATGTATAAATAAATAGATAAAAATGGATAAAAATAATTGATAAATTTACATATATATATATACAAGGTATGTCCCATAAGTTCCCGGACTGGGTCCATAAAAAAAAGGTAAGATTTTTTTTAATTTTTTAATTAAAACTTTTCAAAGTAATCCCCCCTTGCTTCAACGCACCAGCGCCATCGTTTCTCCCAATTGTCGAAACAGTTTTAATAGGCCTCTTTTGGAATGCTCTTCAATGCCAGCAGCGATTTTTCTATTATGTCTTCCCTGGTGTCAAAATGTCTTCCTTTTAGAACTGCTTTGAGTTTGGGGAACAGGAAAAAGTCATTTGGTGCGATGTCTGGGGAATAGGGTGCTTGAGGTAGGATTTCTGTCCCGTTTTTCGCCAAAAAAACTCGTCATCAAGTGCGTTGTGTGAGGGCGGGCATTGTCATGGTGTAGGAGCCAGTCACCATTAGTCCATTTTCTGGCCTTTTTTTTCGAATCGCTTCCCTTAGACGGTGAAGAATGCTCAAATACATTTCCTTAATAACTGTTTGGCCTGCAGGAAGATACTCGTGATGAACAATGCCCTTGTTATCCAAAAAAAGCGACCAGCAACACCTTGTTTCTGGATTTCAATATCCTGGATTTTTTGGGTCTAGGCTCACCCTGACCTCTCCACTCGGCAGATTGACGCTTGGTTTCAGGGTCATAGCCATAGACCCATGTCTCATCGCCTGTGATTATCTTGTCTTTCCATTCCGGATCCGTTCTTGTCATTTTAAACATGTCTTCACAGGTTGCAAGCCGACACAGATTTTGCTCATTAGTGAGGAATCTTGGGATGCATTTTGCAGGAGTCTTTTTGAGCTTCAAATCTTCGGTTACGATCTTTCCAATCGTTGTTTTAGAGATGCCTGTGTCTTGCTCTAGCTCCAGCAAAGTGGTTCGAGGATTTTCTTTTATCAAATCGGTGATTTTTTGCACATTTTATCAATACTTTGAAATTTTGGGCGTCCTTGACGAGGAGCATCTTCAATGGAAATTCGGCCAGCTTTAAATCTAGAATGCCATTCAAAAACAGTTGTTTTCTTTGGGGCGTCATTGGGGAATGCTTTATTAAGCATTTCAAAAGTTTCGGTTGCTAATATTTGAAGTTTCACACAAAATTCTATGCAAATCCTCTGCTTCAATTTTTTCCATCGTAAAATCGCCACAGCGCTAGGCGTGACCTTTAAATAAATTAGAATTACCTTGGCGCGCGCGCACCTACCGACTCGATATTGGTACCACCGTGTTGCCAGATATTTTTTCTATAATAAACAGTCAAATTTATTTATATTTTCCATTTATTTATTTTTTTATGGACCCAGTCCGGGAACTTATGGGACATACCTTGTATATAAATATATATACAAGTCGTCATTGGTGGCGCCCACTGCGGGAAAGACTCCGCCACTGGTGGACTGCGAGAGTTCTTTCCCGCAGAGTGGGCAGGTCTGGGTGATGGCTGGCATTACCCAACTCAAGACCAAGATGGTACTTCTAGATGGTAGCCTTCGCCACAGAGATAGAGAGAGTAGACTAAAGCATTTGTACGTCGTACATGCGACAGGGCATTTCGAGAATGATTAGAAAGTGTCGGTTGAATAAAATTGAACTATTCCTACGCCGCTAATATTTATTTTCTTCTAAAGCATAAGAAGAGCAGGCGTCAGATTCCTATAATACCAAGAGATATTATAAAAATACTAATATATATCTTTCCATATGATTCAAAAATACAACTGTGGCGACCACACTTTGCTTCAGCGAGCGTGAACTGGGACAAATCTTCACTAAACATACGAGCTGTAGTGTGACGGCCTCAGCAACCGAGAGCTGAGAGAACACCTCACTACGCACGCGCGGGCGGCATCCGGGACTCTGGCCACGCGCGTCGTTCAACAACAAGGCCGTTACTTCCTTTCTCTTTATATATTTCTGGGTTTAAATAAATTAATTCATTTTATAAAAAATAATTTTATCAGCGGCCTTTCCACAAGCCACACCAACACGCACGCAACCATCTCACACAACCTTAAAAATACACTAATGTTTATTTTACATATAAAACAAACTACTGTCCTTACTGCGATAAAAAAAAATATTGGGAGAGCTTGGCTCTTCACCAGACCGCATTTTAGAGCTCTAATACTGTATTGGATGATTCTGCTTATGTATGCTACACTGAAGGGTGGAATCTCAGAAATGGTATTCAAGCAACCTATTGACATAAGCTTTTTTTTTTTTCATCGCAGTTAGGATTGTAGAAGTTTGTTTTATGTGTAAAAGCAACATTCGTGCCGTAATGTTTTCATTTCCTGTATATAGATGACATGTTATATTGCTTTATAATCTACTAGACGGGTGAACCGGGCTTCGCCCCGGGATTGACCCGTGTGCATATCTACCCGAGTGATATATATTTAGATAAGTTTTTTTTATAATTGTTTGTTATTAGCATTATCTATTTGTTTGCATCGGCATAAATTAATCTAATCTTTGATAGAGGGCGCTGTTCGTTAGCTAAGTAGAATAATTTGAATATATAGTTTTAATAATTGATTTATATATTTTTTAAAATAGCCTATCGTCTTCACCGTATTTTTTTTTACCTATATATGGAAATTTTGGTTTGAATTAGTGAACTACTGCGAATTTGTATACCGGACATACAAACAAACAAACATACAAACATTGATTTATATATATATAGATATATTGTTACACCAGGTTGCGGCTTGTTGTTTTTTCAGATTAATGATGATTCAATCTCTCGTTCTTCAAATGACTTCACAGTTTCACTCATGAAAAAAAAAAAGGTCAGGTGTTGATATTAAAAATAAAAAAGGCATATCCTGACCAGGAGCACATATGATTTTCAGAAGGTAGAACGCCATCTGGTGGAACAGAAATCAACTCAACATTGATTTAGCCTGTTCCCTGATATTTGGCCAACCCAATTTCTTGATAAATCAATTGGCTTTTCTTGATTTATCAAGAAATTAGGTTGGCCAAATATCAGGGAACAGGCTAAATCAATGTTGAGTTGAATTCTGTTCCACCAGATGGCGCTCTGCCTTCTGAAAAGCACATGTGCTCCTGGTCAGGATATGCCTTTTTTATTTTTAATTTCACTTATGTATGTGGATTAGCAGGAGCTACAGGGAATTTTGTAAACTAAATTAGTTTCTGTTTACAAGTCGATTTTTTAATCATAAAATTCAAGATGTCTTCATCCCTTATCTTGTCAATTCAGCTTATTCTTTCTCTACAGATCCATATGTTGATTCTACCTTTTATATATATATCTTTCTTTATAGTTCAATTATCACAAAAATATATATTATGTGCTGTGTATTTATATATATTTTTCATAATATGAACTACTTTTTTGGCATGATAATATTATTATCTTTGTCATTTTTTTTTGTTTACTTGCTGAGTATGGATACACACACATTTAATCCTCAAGTAGGAGGGAAAGATAAGAACGATATATTTGATGTGTTATAATGTTATTCCCCGACTTACCGCGATAAGTTTAATAGTGTGTTTTATGATATTTGCTAAAAAAAGAAGATGTATTTATGAACAATTATTCTTGGAAATAGTGGTATCATATTCCTTAATGTATACAAGTATACTTGTATTATAAATTAAAATCCCTTATGTCTTGTAGGTTTGGATTCCACTTCGAAATTAGGTACCGCCGAAGCCTACGAAGAATTACTTCACTCAGGTGAGTATATTCTTCTTTTTGACCTTTCCCAAGAATGGCGTTGTCACCGACCCGAGGCAGCTAAGTAGCGGCGACGGTCAATAAATGGCGTATGGCTTTAACATCTAGTTGTGGTTCCAAAATGACTTTACTATGTGCCGCTCAAAAAGATCAACCTAACTTATGATATTTACAACAATGAATAACACATGTGAAAGTTTTAAAATTACAAAATATTTTCTCACAATGATTTTCTTTTTATTACAAAACACTAGCTTTCAAGCGATAATCGCTCTTCAACGGGCTTAATAAAACATCGACTATATCATACAAGAAATTTCTACAAAAACATACGCGCGCAGCGTGGATATTTACAACAGTCGATGTTTTTTAAGCCCGTTGAAGATCGATTATCGCTTGAAAGCTAACATTTTGTAATAAAAAGAAACTCATTGTGAGAAAATATTTTGTAATTTTAAAACTTTTTTCATAATTTTATCATGAATAAGAGATTTACATGTGAAGGTTATTCACATATTAAAACAAAGTGTTTAATGAAGGATTCGATCCCGATTCATGGCTGTCGGTAATCGAGGGTGTTACCCACTCGTCCACCGACTTCTATGTTTTATCATCTAATTTGAAGAGAGTGTATATCCTTTATTTTATATATCCCAAGTATGGTATGAGCCATGTTGAACGTGGTTGGTAGGGGCTTTGCGAATTCTTATTCTGTAAGGTCACCACATGATCTCATATATAAAAATCTGATATTTTGTACCTATAGGCAATTTGGTAACTTACACAAACTGGTGGGTTTGTACTTGTGCAAGAATCGGAGGCCATTAGATATAATTGTTATGTAAAAAGAAAAGATGAATCCCGGCCTGTTTGTCGAGAATCGACCAAGTGTAACAATCAAATTTATTTCTTCCGCGTGCACCATTCGCTTTATGCGAACTCTACACGCCAAGCAAGTGTAACATTTTGCCACTACAAATCTTCCCCTCTCATACTTTCTTTCTCTTTAAAAATCAACACCTAAATAATAAAGACTATATACCGATATACAAACTATAGTCTGTTAAAGGAACGGGGCTAGAAATACAGCCATCCTAAAACCGTTTTAAAGTTTTACCTTAATAAAGCTAAATGAAAAGGTATATACACTCATGGAGACAAAACTTAAGGAAGTGGAAAGTTTTTGATGTTGCTAGCCGTCTGTTTATTTGAATGATAGAGAGGCAATTTTGCTCACACTTGGTTATCTCGTGTCTTCAATAAAGGCCGCAGTGTATCAAATATATTTCAGAGTTATTGTCTGAATCCCGATATACACGCTAAAATGTACAATTTCCTTAAATCTTATTCTTCTTTCTTATCTCCACTCAATTATATTAGGGTATCAAGCTTGTAGAGCTTGAGATTTGATGGTGTGGGTGAAGTAGAACGCGTCTGCCTTTGTCATTAAGACTGGGAGCACTACTCAGTGGCAGGCCAACTTAGCTACAAAATAAATGGACGCCTCTGACATGAGGAACAGACGCCATGTGAAGCCGCTCCTAACATGGAGTACAGACTCATCCTGTATCTCTGGAGCCCTTTTAGGGTACTATCAGCCGGGCCAGCTGAGCCCAGGTTTTTTAGCGAGCTCCTTTTTTCTCCGGGCTTGGGATCAGCAAAGGCGGAGTTACTTCCTTAAGTTTTGTCCATGAGTGTATATGACTGAATTTATATTTCTCGCTCATAGAATTTTAAATATAAATTTCTCTAAATTCTTTATTCATTCAATAAATATATGATAAGCGTCGCTCCCTAACACATCCTTATTTTTATTGTTAGTCGTTTCAAAGTGTTTCCTTTGAAAGTTTTAAAAATGTATTAGGTTCTCCTTTACGATAAAAATTTCAAATTCATTTATCTAGATTAAATGTTAAAACGACTAATGTGCTATTGTGGTTTGTTCGACAGCTCATAAACATCAAAATTCGGTTTCCAGTATATCCTCTATATCTTACAAAACAGGTAAGTCCTACTATAACCATTGTACCCGCTATATTCTGGGTGCTCCTAGTTACAAATACTTGTGGAACGATCATATCCTTTCATTAACATACTATAGCGATGGAAAGCAATTAAATAAGCTCCCAAATTACTTTAATTATTAATTTATTTAGTTATTGGAAAGATTTTATTTATATAAACAAATCAAAACAATAAGACGCGAATGTTTCTTTTCACAAATAAATCAAACTTCTACTGTCCTTACTGCGATGGAAAAAATATTAGGAGGGCTTAGCTCATCAGTGGTGAACCCTCCACTACCTCTACCAGATCGCTTCTTTAGAACTCTAATACTGTATTTGATTTTTTGGCTTTTATATGCTTCATTGAAGGGTGGAATATTAGAAATGGTATTTAAGAAAACTATGGACATAAGATTTTAGGACAGTCGAAATACATTTAAATTTTCATCGCAGTAAGGACAGTAGAAGTCTGATTTATTTGTGAAAGAAACATTCGTGTCTTGATGTTTTCATTTGTTATATATAGATGGCGCCTTATTGTTTTGTATTAATATAAAATAAAGATTGTACTATATCAGCTAAATAGACTCAGGATTTGTAGCGAGAGGAGAAAAACTGTTTCAAACTGTTCACCTTGCACGAGCCATCCAATTTGGAAATATCTTTATTTACGAGCTGCTAACCAGAATGGATGATTTTTGAGCCCCGATGGACGCATAAAGCGGAATATATACAAAGCACTATATACATTGCACTGTTGGAGGGGCCTGGGGCTGGGTGGCCAGGGAATCATCGCCGGGTGAGGCCAGGAGAGCCGGGATGTAGAGGAGCCAGCCAATTCTACCCCACGGGACGCCTTATGTTTTCCCCGACCGGTCCGACCATTCTAAGTTAAGAGGAAGTACCAGGCTTCCCTTGACACCACAAAAGAAACACTGAATATATGCAATAAATCTACACAAGTCTAGAAATATCATCATCATCAAATAGTACAATCCCATCTCTGATAGTCGGTCATCATGGAATTACCTTCCATGCTGTTCTATGCAATTATCTTAATCTATTTGTATTTTATAACTCAGATCAAGTTTGAGATTATTTTATCATCTCTTTACCTCATCACAGTAACTCTTCAGACTGATTCCACCATCATGATTATAATAAGATCTTTATATTATTTTTTAATACAAAGAAAAATATAATAATAAAAAGAATAATAATATGTAAAATAGTATTTAGTGTGTGGGTGTTAATATGTATTTTAAATTAATTAATTTAATTTCGCATTTATCTTCTCTTTTTATTTTATTTTACTTTTTTTTGTGTTTTTGGCGATTTTTTTTAAAAGTCGGGTAAAGTTTTTGGATGGAGATTGTGATGCGCTTATATGTCATTGGATTTTAGGCCTAATACCCCCACATGGTATATAATCAAACAATCCGAAATAATAATATTATAGTATCGCGCGAAGTGGAGTTTCTTAATTATACTAAGGAACTATGATACATGGTATCATATGTCAATATAATAGAAGTCTAGAAGTTTGTGACTTCCTGTACTGTAAATGCACCACATGTCTACTATATTATAGTACCAGACTCTTATAACCATGGCGGATTGTGACTCCTTGTATTGTAAGTGCATTTACGTGTCTCTCTACATGTTGAAAGCAGTGTTTTCTCTTGCTCAGTTCAGATATGTCTGGATGTTTGAATTCTTTGGTGAGATTAGAGCTATGTAAGAATTGGACGTTTATGATAGAGATGGACATTATTTAGTGAATAAAAATACATGGGTGAAAGAGTTCAAGAAATACTTTTTTTATTTATTGATAATTACTTGTTACATGGACCGGGACGTATGGAGAGACCATGTGGCCCACCCTCAGTAGAGGAAGGCATTGAAGGAGGGAGATATGGAGAGACCATGTGGCCCACCCTCAGTAGAGGAAGGCATTGAAGGAGGGAGATATGGAGAGACCATGTGGTCCACCCTCAGTAGAGGAAGGCATTGAAGGAGGGAGATATGGAGAGACCATGTGGCCAACCCTCAGTAGAGGAAGGCATTGAAGGAGGGAGATATGGAGAGACCATGTGGCCCACCCTCAGTAGAGGAAGGCATTGAAGGAGGGAGATATGGAGAGACCATGTGGCCCACTCTCAGTAGAGGAAGGCATTGAAGGAAGGATATATGAAGAGACCATGTGGCCCACCCTCAGTAGAGGAAGGCATTGAAGGAAGGAGATATGGAGATACCATGTGGCCCACCCTCATTAGAGGAAGGCATTGAAGGAAGGAACTTGTTAGATGTTCATAACAGCGTTTCACACATTTGACATGGTTATATGTCATTATGGGACTGTCCTAACACGCACTGTGTGGCTTCAACTAATGTTTTGTACTTCTTATGATAATTTCCAGATGTGATGATTTCTCTGGATGGAAGTAAGATTTTTCTGGAGACTTGGAGAAAACATGGAAAAATTTAAGAATGTTTTAATTTTTCTCAGAAAAGTTGCCGAGCTTCAATGGAGATGTAGGATCACTCTCCAGTATATTGTACGACAACAAACTTTATAAATGAAACTCTGACAGAGAGAATGCATCGATCCAATTAACTAGAATCTAAACCAATACTAAATGTGTGGAATAACATATACAAAATTGTGTGTGTGATAGCGGGAAAATACACAAGCGATAAAATCCCTTCTGGTAAGTTTTTCTAGTAAATATGCAAATATTATTAGTGATTTTTGAGTTTTATTATAAAATTGTTTCGATAAATAACACTTTTTTCATATCGCATTTTTCTCTTATAATATTAGAATACAGTTAAACCTGTCTATAGCGCCCCCTCTAAATAGCGCCTCCCTCTCTATAGCGCCCGATTTTAAATACGTAGTACGATGCGATTTACATTAAAAATGACCTGTCTATAGCACCCTATTTTGATGAGTCCCAAGAGGGGGCGCTATAGACAGGTTTAACTGTATATATATAATATTTAAAAATACCCGTGAACTATATATACATTCAAAAAGAACTGCAACAGAGAGTTTTGCAAATTTAAAAAAATACACATAAATATTTCATTTCTAATTAAACAATTTCCCATCAATCTGCGTTCAAGCGCCATGATAGGCAATAAGAACAAATATAAAGGAAGAAATGACGATATATCTGTAACTATAGGTGTGATTTGTGCATAGAATCCTGCCATCGCAAATCTTCTCTTATGAAGTATGGTGAGTTGTATAAATTATTATCTGAATTTGTTTGCCTCTAGACTCGATCATCTTGACTCAAAGTGGCAAATAATCACAATGTAAGATACTAAAATAACAATTAAAGACATCCTATTACACACAAAACACTTTATTAAGACTCATACATGTATTATGTATGACTTATATATGTAAGATGGTTGCGTGCGTGTTGGTATGGCTTGTGGAAAGACCGCTGATAAAATTATAATTATTATTTTATAAAATAAATTAATTTATTTGAAGTCAGAAATATATAAAGAGAAAAGAAGTAACGGCCGTTGGAAGTAAGCCTTGTTGTTGACGACGCGCGTGGCCAGAGTCCCGGATGCCGCCCGCGCATGCGTAGTCAGGTGTTCTCTCAGCTGCGCCGTCACTCTACCGCCCGTATGTTTAGTGAAGCTTTGTCCCAGTTCGCGCTCGCTGAAGCAAAGTGTGGTCGCCACATATGTGAATCTCCTGTATATGAATTGAATAAGGCAACAGGTTTCTGGAGATGTGTTTCTTTTCATTTTTATTGCAATCTCAAGCATTCAAGTATTACCTCCCCTTTCTACATTGTTCATATTTGTACTCCAGTAGAAGGGCGGTAATGTCCGAAAACTTGAGAGATTGCAATAACAATGAAAAGAAAAAACTCATCTCCAGAAACATGTTACCTTTTTTTAATTAAGACCCATACATGGAATCACCACAGAATTTTCCCAGGTAAAAGTGAGTGCTATTTACATATAATGATAATAATGAAGAAAGATGGTATGTATACCAAAACATAATTAAGACAATTCGTCTCATACACCTATTAGACCATCCAACAAATAATATTCAAAACCATAAAAATAAGTTATTAACGTAAAAATATCGCATAATATTTTTATTATTTAGAATATGTTTGTTTTTAAATCGATATGTAAAAATCTACGAGAATAGATCAAAATTTCCCAAATCTCCATATCGTGAAACTGAACGGTCATTGATGGCTTGCACCATCTATTGATATAAATAATAAATTTAATGTTTTTTTTTCTTATTTATCAATTTAGATTAAAACATTATCCTTAGTGTCAATCAAGAAAAGTTGACAGATAGGTGTTTCGGGCTGTTGGCTTACATTAGCATGATCTATAATCATAATATACACATTGTGTAAGTCGGTGGATGAGTAGGTAACACCCTCTATTCCCGACAGTCATGAACCGGGATTGAATCCCGCGTTAAAATTTTGTTTAATATGTGAATAACCTTCACATATTATTCACTGTTTCAATTATCATGAACTAGGTTGCTCTTGCTGAGCGGTACTTATTAATGTGATTTTGAACCAGGTCTATAATTGATTTTAACAACCACAAACAAAGTGGTTATTGAAGCATCTTGTGATAAATCAATGAAGAAAAATGCACGTATCACTTAAAAATTTGTTTACTATATTTACTTTTAAAAGAGTTCAATCCTGTTTATGTTTGTTGCAGAAAAAGCGAGGAAACACATGAAGGCGAGAGACCAAAATTCCAAACACTGTAAGTTATTTATACCCGGAATAAACTAATTTGTTTAACTCGGCCAATAATATGTAGATTTTAATGATTCTGATGTCGATTAGCAAACTTTGGAATTAACTTTTGATTTTTTATATACTTTCCGTTAAAAACTTCGGCCATTATTTTTAATTACCTTAATAGAGAAATTTGGTTCACTACAGCCACCATTGAATAACCACCTCTCTGAAATATGACTTTTTAATTTATTTTATTTCAATTTAAAGCGCTATGTCTCCCTAGGGACACTTGCGCTGTCATACATGTATGCCTTTACATTTTTCTATACATATACCAGGTTTATTAGTATGAAACGCGAAAATGGGTGCCAGAGGCCGCTGTGCAACTTTATTTGAGCCGACGGTGGCGCTGTTGTAGGCGTTTTGCTCTTTGACTCACGTGGCATCAGCATGCGTGCAGTTTTAGAAAAATTCAAATCGTGAAAAATTTCTGGAGCCCGTGGAAAATGGCGATTTCCGAGCCAAAAAGTGCCCATTTGCGGGAAGCTTTGTTGTTCGCCTTCAACTGGAAGAAAAGTGCCACTGAAGCCCACCGAATGCTCGAGGAAGTTTACAGCGACCACTCTCTGAGCAAATCTCAGTGTTACAGGTGGTTTAAAAAATTCCAAAGTGGCGATTTTGAACTTGATAATGAACCACAAGGAAAACCGCCCAAAAAGTTCGAGGACGCTGAACTGCAAGCTTTGTTGGATAAGGACAGTACCCAAATGCAGAAGAAACTCGCAAAACAGCTCCAGGTGTCTCAAGGTGCTGTTTCTCTACGTTTAAATAGCCTCGGAATGACCCAAAAGCTTTCCAGATGGGTCCCCCACGAGTTGAGCGAAATGCAGCAATAACGGCGTCTGGTAACCTGCGAAGGGCTGCTCGCCAGGCATGAAAAGAAGTCATTTTTGCACCGAATCGTAACTTCTGATGAGAAATGGATCCACTTCAGCAATCCTACGCGCCAAAAGTCGTGGGGCCTGCCCGGTCAATTTCCAAAACAGACGCCTAGGCCCAATCGCTTCGGAAAAAAGGCAATGCTTTGCATATGGTGGGACCAGACCGGTGAAGTATATTTCGATCTCCTGAAACCTGGCAAAATGGTCAATACTAGTCGCTACGAACAACAAATGCACAGTTTGAGAGAGGCGTTGAACGAAAAAAGACCGGAATGGCGTGAAAAGCACAACAACCTGATACTGCAGCATGACAACGCTCCAGCCCACAACGCTACGGTGGTCAAAAACACCATAAAATACTTGGGCTGGGGACTCTAACCCCACCCGCCGTACTCACCAGACTTAGCGCTGTCGGACTACCACCTTTTCACATCTTTAGGACACGCCCTAAAAAAACAGGAATTTTCGAACTCAGACATACTCCGAAAATGACTTGTTGACTGGTTCGACTTAAAAGGAATAGAAATTTTCAGACAAGGAATTCGAAAATTGCCTGAAAAGTGGTCCGAGTGTATAGCTAATCAGGGCAGTTACTTTGAATAAAAAATCTTTTGTTGTATGGAATTGGTGAACTTTTGAATTCACTGAATATTTTCGCGTTTCATACTAATAGACCTGGTATATACAATAATTTTAGGCCGTGAATAGAATAGTCATATGATGTTAAGAAAGAGAGAGAAAAAAACGAGAAAAAATAACTGTGTACAAAAGAAAGAAGTGTTTGGTAATAGGTACAATAAACATAATATATATTATCAGTTTCTTAAAAGATATTTATTGCTATATAATTTAAAATATATCTACAAAAGGTATTGAACTTAATATACATTTCTTTACTGGAAATAAAAATACTTGGATCTGTTACTATTAAATTTGTTTTCTTTCCTCTTTTCGCTCTCCACTTCTCCCATCCATATTTCCAAAAATTTTTTTTCTTATTTTCCATAGGATTATTCAAACAATAATCTGTATATATTTACCATGCGTATATAATCTTTCTCCATTTTATCCCTTTGTATATTTCCCACTTTCATAGGTTTCTCCGTCTTGTAACCCCAAGGGCAATCCTCTGTAAGACCTGTGTGTCTTAATAAAGGCTTTTGTGTGTGTGTTACTATTAAATTATTGTCGATTCTATAGTCTTGAAAAACAGGACAACTCAGTAAAAGATGTATTGAGGTTTGTTCCTCATGTCCGTAAAAACTAATAGAGTCTTCCACTGCTCTCAAATATGACTTGACCTGACAAAATCAAACCTCAAATGAAAGACCTTCTCCAGGAGAAACCAAGATTATCCATGTATTTTAGGCTATGGTCTCTTATAGAAGTTTCTACCGTATTTCCTAAACAAAACAACTAACCGACTACATTTGTATGCGTATTTATTTGTTCTGTGTGCCCCTAGGTCTTCACCAAAGATGCCGCCAAGTTACAAAAATTTCAGGTAATACCTTCTTCACAAATATAGCATACAGTTTATAAATAAAGGTTGTTTTTAAATCGATATGTAAAATTCTCCGAAGATAGGTTAAAATTTCCCAAATCTTCATATCATGAAACTGAACGGTGATTGATGGCTTGCACCATCTATTGATATAAATCTTTTGAAGTTATATAATGAGAAATGGGGAACAGAGCTCTGAACACCTTTGAAGGTATTCGTTAACAATACCACCACATTGATCGTCTCTGCTATCTAGAGGACTTGGGTCGGTGACAAAACCACAACACCAACTTAAACTCAAAATACCCGTCTATATACCATGGTTTTGGGCTATGACTCTCGTTAGTTCTTGGCATGCTTTGATTTAATTTTCGGTTCCAAAAAATAACTTTACTAGGTTCCATTGCCCCGTTAGTCAGCCACATTTCAGAGTTCCCTGTTCACGGTTACCGTAGCGGCTCGGGGCTCACGACACCATACTTCACCCTACAGGGCAGTCCCTTACTTGTGCTGCTTCTCCTGCCCGCCACGTAGAGGAGGACTTCTGGGCAGGAATAATATATCTAAAACCTCTTATGAGAGACCATCTAAAATTCCGTGTACTGCTGGTCTCTCCTGGAAGTCGGTCTATATATCAGATCAATATCATATTTATTTTTCCCAAAAGTAGTTGCACATAGTGGTGGTTTCTTATTAAATGGATTACTTTTGGGATAATTAACTATGTAAGTACCCCATATTTATTACTATACACACCGCAAGGAGTACGTTATGCCATTATAATGTGGTTTATGGTTGCCCCAGCATGCTTACCCCCGCCTTTGCCACCCAAAGCCTCTACTACAAAATTCCGAGGTAAAAAAATTAAAGATTTTTATCTTCTCTATCATCATTATCTAGTATTATCTTGTTATATTCTTAGTAGAATTTAGATTTTTAACAATATTTAGTCTCTATGTACATCGCCGAATCAGAGGAGAACTTTTATAATCAGAAATATAATTTTTTCCTTTTTACTTCCATCTTCAATTTTGTGGGATTTTTATATTTTGTCATTAGAACATTTAACAAAGTGTGCTTTGTAAGTAAGAATAACCTTTGATGCCACGCTTTTTTTGCCTAGATTTTGAATGTTGATATCTTCAAAAGAAGTACGGATTCTTGTCGTATTTGTCGAACGCTTGCATACAGGTTATAGAGGGAGCTTTTTGTTAGTATCCATCAAGGCGAGTTTTGATGACTATGGACAAATATTCTCCAATTTTATCTGTTAGTCACCATCACTCGCAACTTATCTAGTAACCCAGGTTATAGAAGAAGCTGTAAAATCACATGGTAAAGGAGATTTAACAAAGTTGACGTACTGTTACAGAATCAACTCCCCCACCTTTACCTCCCCGAGTGGTGGCTTCCAGTGTCGAGTCGAGAAGTAGTAAGTACAATCTCAAGTGAAGTCAAGAGTGGTCATGGCCCATCTCACAGATGGCCTTCTTACCACATCTCTTGGTCATGGCCCATCTCACAGATGGCCTTCTTACCACATCTCTTGGTCATGGCCCATCTCACAGATGGCCTTCTTACCACATCTCTTGGTCATGGCCCATCTCACAGATGGCCTTCTTACCACATCTCTTGGTCATGGCCCATCTCACAGATGGCCTTCTTACCACATCTCTTGGTCATGGCCCATCTCACAGATGGCCTTCTTACCACATCTCTTGGTCATGGCCCATCTCACAGATGGCCTTCTTACCACATCTCTTGGTCATGGCCCATCTCACAGATGGCCTTCTTACCACATCTCTTGGTCATGGCCCATCTCACAGATGGCCTTCTTACCACATCTCTTGGTCATGGCCCATCTCACAGATGGTCTTCTTACCACATCTCTTGGTCATGGCCCATCTCACAGATGGCCTTCTTACCACATCTCTTGGTCATGGCCCATCTCACAGATGGCCTTCTTACCACATCTCTTGGTCATGGCCCATCTCACAGATGGCCTTCTTACCACATCTCTTGGTCATGGCCCATCTCACAGATGGCCTTCTTACCACATCTCTTGGTCATGGCCCATCTCACAGCAGTCAGATTTTTGACTCACCTTTACTATCTGAAAAATTTTCTTTCTTTCTCTTTTCACATTTGGTCTAAAATATCCATTTCTTGTTTTTTTTTTCAGCATGCCTCTCTAGTGGGCCGTTGGGGTATAGAAGAAAGGGTGAGTCTTTCTTTTCTTACAAGCTAATTACTCGCCAAGAATTCCTCCCTCACGTAAACTGTCCTAACAACACCAATGACTGACTTCACTAACAAGACCCGGAGGTCATCTATAAATCTGACGCTTGATCTCAATTTTTGTAACTCTATAGTTTTTAGGGAGACGTATAAAAGAATTGATATGAATTATTAGACCGACAATAATTAGTATAATTTTTAATATATCAATATACATGTGAATTTTTTAATAAATTAATATTATATTCCACAACATATAATAATGTATAAAACTCTATATAAAGAGAGTTGCACCACATTAAATACCAATAAAGATGACAAAAGTGTCTGAAAAAAGTAAAGAAGGTGTGCATTTAATACTCAACTGAGGGTGTCATTATTTTACAGGAAGTTAAAGGGTCACTATCAGTCCTTATCTCCCAAAACGACGCCAACGCCCCTTTCGCCCGAGAAAAGACCGCCGTCTTAAGAAACAGATCAGTTGGTTTTTAATTCCCGTGTGTAGTGAGCAGGCACACACCAATTTCCTCTATTGAAAGCCGCGATGTCTTAATTTAGAGCCTAGAGTTCTCTCTTCTCTTTGCTCCTGTGTGCTACAACACTTCAATGGCCACGACTGCCCATCATATAATTTATATATAAAATAAAAGGATTTAAAAGCGCGAATGTTTCTTTTATACATAAAACGAACCTCTACTGTCCTTACTGCGATGAAAAAATATATTGGGAGGGCTTGGCTCATCAGTGGTGAACCCTCCCAGCGGTTTCGCCAATTTAATCCACCAGACCGCTTCTCAGAGCTCTAATATTGTATTGGATCATTCTGCTTTTATATGCTACACTGAAGGATGGAATCTTAGAAATGGTTTTCAAGTAAACTATGGACATAAGCTTATAGGACAGTAGAATTATATTCAAATATTTGCTTCGAGCAATGCTCTTCAGCAAACTATAAAGACAAGGTCATTAGGAATAAATTAACACAAAGCAATAACACGCCATCTATACATATAAAATAAAAGGATTTAAAAGCGCGAATGTTTCTTTTATACATAAAACGAACCTCTACTGTCCTTACTGCGATGAAAAAATATATTGGGAGGGCTTGGCTCATCAGTGGTGAACCCTCCCAGCGGTTTCGCCAATTTAATCCACCAGACCGCTTCTCAGAGCTCTAATATTGTATTGGATCATTCTGCTTTTATATGCTACACTGAAGGATGGAATCTTAGAAATGGTTTTCAAGTAAACTATGGACATAAGCTTATAGGACAGTAGAGGTTCGTTTTATGTATAAAAGAAACATTCGCGCTTTTAAATCCTTTTATTTTATATGTATAGATGGCGCGTTATTGCTTTGTATAATTTATATGTCGTATTATATTTGTTGTACATATACAATATAATACACTGCGGCCTGTGATTGTAAACGACGCTTGAAGTTACACCGCATGAGTTTCTTTTTGAACGAAAAATCAAATTTTTATTTTAAGTTAAAATATCGACCATTTTTAACCTTAATAACGAGTTTACAAAGTGGGAAGAGGAGCTTCTTTTTATTGGCATGCACACAAGCTAAGCTTTCGGACATATCGTCCTTCATCAGGTAAGAGTAATAAACGCGCTGAGGATCCATATATACACAAAGCTGAAAAGAAAATTTACATAATTGCAAAAGATAAAAGTATTTAAAGATAAAAATAAGAACAAAATATGCTAAAAAGATTATAGGGATCAAATGCTAATAAATCTGGACTAAGTACATATGCACTATGAATGGTGTTAATCAAGGGCAGGTAAATGCAACTTATGGCTATTCACATAACATATGGTATTGTTCCGGTATATCTATATGCCTGTTGATGCTGTTTGTTTTTATTGACACAAATGCCTCTAGTAAAAGTCTCTGGTACTTATTATTGATATTGTTGTATAGAATGGATGGCTTTGTTAAATTAAATGTATGACCGGTTTGCATAGAATGACTGTAAATAGGGGAATTTAGGTTTTTATTAGAGATGTTTCTGGAATGCTCAACCATTCTGATGGCGACGGATCTACCCGTCTCCCCGACATAAGTGGCTTTGCATTGGTCGCAAGAGACGGAATAGACAGCACCACCAGAACGGAGAGCACTCGCATGAAGGGAAGATCTGGTAATGGGGTGTCGGATTAGTGTGGCGATGTTAGGTGGGTTCTGGAAGTATGTTGTAATGCCATGTTGCCTTAAAAACCTGGCTATGGTGATAGACTGGGGGCAAAAAGGAAGGGAGCAAATATTTCTGTGTATAGCTGGAGCACTGTTGTGGTGAGGGTCATGCATGTGTTTAAGAATGAAGGGGATCGGGTAGCCGGATTTGGATAAATATGAAAATATTTTAGCCTTTTCTATTGTTTGGAATAACGGGAGGGAACAATGAGTAAAGATACGTTTAGTGAGAGCTCTAACTGTATTGATTTTGTGTGGTGTTGGGCAATGTGACCGGAAGTTTGTGTGGTGTGGGGGTGTGTTGTTTTTATAGTATACTGTGGTATGGAAACTGCTGGGGGTGCGTATGACTAGTGTATCTAGGAAAGGTAGGACTGAGTGATTTTCTGTTTCATGGGTGAAGGCTATGTCTGGGTGGAAGGAGTTGAGGTCAGATAGGATGTGAGAGGCAGATACCTCACTTACCAAGCAAAAGGTATCATCGATGTACCGCCTCCATAGAAAGATGTCTGAAGAATGGCGTGAAGTGATCCATTGGTCCAGTGACCTCATGACAACCTCAGCCACCACGGTTGAGAGGGGACTACCCATGGGGGAGCCCTTGGTCTGCTTGAAAAACTGGGTATCAAATGTGAAGGTGGACATGCCTAGGCATATGGAAGTGAGCTCGACAACCGTCTCCGCGGTGAGGGTGTCTAACAGGGGGGCATTTTCGAGGAAAGTGCGTAAACTATTAATGATCAAGGGGTGGGCAAGTGAGAGATATAGAGACGTTACATCGAAAGAAACCATTATGGACCTGGGGGGAGGTGTGAGGCTGGTGATATAGGACACAAACGAGGGGGAGTTTGCAATGGTATATTCCCATGGGGGAGACTGTAGAAGGGGGGTCAAGAAGTTGGACAAAAATTTTGACAGGGTATATGCCGGAGAGAGATGGTAAGATATGATTGGTCGGAGGGGAACATCGGGCTTGTGAATTTTTGGAAGGCCGTAAATGTAGGCTATTTGGGCGAGGTTAGCTGTGAAGTCGTTATATTGCTCTTTAGTGATCTGCTGGGACCTTTTTAATCTTAACAATAGTAAACGGAAATTCTTAACGGATGCTTTATGTTCCTGTTCAGTAGATACACTAGTCATACGCACCCCCAGCAGTTTCCATACCACAGTATACTATAAAAACAACACACCCCCACACCACACAAACTTCCGGTCACATTGCCCAACACCACACAAAATCAATACAGTTAGAGCTCTCACTAAACGTATCTTTACTCATTGTTCCCTCCCGTTATTCCAAACAATAGAAAAGGCTAAAATATTTTCATATTTATCCAAATCCGGCTACCCGATCCCCTTCATTCTTAAACACATGCATGACCCTCACCACAACAGTGCTCCAGCTATACACAGAAATATTTGCTCCCTTCCTTTTTGCCCCCAGTCTATCACCATAGCCAGGTTTTTAAGGCAACATGGCATTACAACATACTTCCAGAACCCACCTAACATCGCCACACTAATCCGACACCCCATTACCAGATCTTCCCTTCATGCGAGTGCTCTCCGTTCTGGTGGTGCTGTCTATTCCGTCTCTTGCGACCAATGCAAAGCCACTTATGTCGGGGAGACGGGTAGATCCGTCGCCATCAGAATGGTTGAGCATTCCAGAAACATCTCTAATAAAAACCTAAATTCCCCTATTTACAGTCATTCTATGCAAACCGGTCATACATTTAATTTAACAAAGCCATCCATTCTATACAACAATATCAATAATAAGTACCAGAGACTTTTACTAGAGGCATTTGTGTCAATAAAAACAAACAGCATCAACAGGCATATAGATATACCGGAACAATACCATATGTTATGTGAATAGCCATAAGTTGCATTTACCTGCCCTTGATTAACACCATTCATAGTGCATATGTACTTAGTCCAGATTTATTAGCATTTGATCCCTATAATCTTTTTAGCATATTTTGTTCTTATTTTTATCTTTAAATACTTTTATCTTTTGCAATTATGTAAATTTTCTTTTCAGCTTTGTGTATATATGGATCCTCAGCGCGTTTATTACTCTTACCTGATGAAGGACGATATGTCCGAAAGCTTAGCTTGTGTGCATGCCAATAAAAAGAAGCTCCTCTTCCCACTTTGTAAACTCGTTATTAACCTTCAGTGAAGAGCAGTTCTACTTAATTCGCTTATTTTTACGCTTTTTATCCTGGAATTCATCATGAATCCTTCCGCTGAAGACCTACCTCGTTATACCTATCAGTTACGAAAGAAATCGTTACAGTTGTCAAGATGGCGCCTCCATTTGAATTTTAACAAACTGTGTGAAACGGCTGATTTTATACCTCCATCCCTTCGAATCAGGGATCCTGTTCGCAATCCATTTTCATCCGTCGTCATACGCCGCGCCCAACTCCATCTGTTATCGTCTAGAATCAAAGGTTGCCATTCCAATATCCGATTTATTTCTAAGTCTGTCAAGGGATTGATCTTTCTGGTCTCTCAGCTACTAACCAATCCAGAAATGGCCGATCTGTTGCAATCCATCACAAGGGACATTCGGCACCAGAAGAACGATATAACGCAACGTCACAACTCCAAGCTTCATCACTGGATCAAGAAGTACAACTTCCCTGCCTATCTACTAGAAGCCTATCTTCCCCAGTCACCCCAAGGAGTGGTCAACCTCTCGGACTATGTCTTGCCATCTGCTGATGCTGAGATTCTGTCATTGGGCCTAAAATACAGACTGCCTGGGCCTTCTGATATTCCTCGCATCATAGCTGGTGTGGAACCCGCTCTCAGAGGCCTTAACCACCAAGACACCCATAAGATTAGGCATTTTGTCACCTCCACCCTTCAACGACCCTACAATATCCCTAAACCGTCCCTAGCCATGAATAGGGTTATCTCCCGTCTTAAACGCAATAGAGACATAGTTATAACAAAATCCGACAAAGGCTCACAGACCGTAATTCTCAACACTACCGTTTACAAGCAAAAAATGCAAAACGTTCTCGACCAACACTCCATTTTTTCTGCCATCACTGAACAGGAACATAAAGCATCCGTTAAGAATTTCCGTTTACTATTGTTAAGATTAAAAAGGTCCCAGCAGATCACTAAAGAGCAATATAACGACTTCACAGCTAACCTCGCCCAAATAGCCTACATTTACGGCCTTCCAAAAATTCACAAGCCCGATGTTCCCCTCCGACCAATCATATCTTACCATCTCTCTCCGGCATATACCCTGTCAAAATTTTTGTCCAACTTCTTGACCCCCCTTCTACAGTCTCCCCCATGGGAATATACCATTGCAAACTCCCCCTCGTTTGTGTCCTATATCACCAGCCTCACACCTCCCCCCAGGTCCATAATGGTTTCTTTCGATGTAACGTCTCTATATCTCTCACTTGCCCACCCCTTGATCATTAATAGTTTACGCACTTTCCTCGAAAATGCCCCCCTGTTAGACACCCTCACCGCGGAGACGGTTGTCGAGCTCACTTCCATATGCCTAGGCATGTCCACCTTCACATTTGATACCCAGTTTTTCAAGCAGACCAAGGGCTCCCCCATGGGTAGTCCCCTCTCAACCGTGGTGGCTGAGGTTGTCATGAGGTCACTGGACCAATGGATCACTTCACGCCATTCTTCAGACATCTTTCTATGGAGGCGGTACATCGATGATACCTTTTGCTTGGTAAGTGAGGTATCTGCCTCTCACATCCTATCTGACCTCAACTCCTTCCACCCAGACATAGCCTTCACCCATGAAACAGAAAATCACTCAGTCCTACCTTTCCTAGATACACTAGTCATACGCACCCCCAGCAGTTTCCATACCACAGTATACTATAAAAACAACACACCCCCACACCACACAAACTTCCGGTCACATTGCCCAACACCACACAAAATCAATACAGTTAGAGCTCTCACTAAACGTATCTTTACTCATTGTTCCCTCCCGTTATTCCAAACAATAGAAAAGGCTAAAATATTTTCATATTTATCCAAATCCGGCTACCCGATCCCCTTCATTCTTAAACACATGCATGACCCTCACCACAACAGTGCTCCAGCTATACACAGAAATATTTGCTCCCTTCCTTTTTGCCCCCAGTCTATCACCATAGCCAGGTTTTTAAGGCAACATGGCATTACAACATACTTCCAGAACCCACCTAACATCGCCACACTAATCCGACACCCCATTACCAGATCTTCCCTTCATGCGAGTGCTCTCCGTTCTGGTGGTGCTGTCTATTCCGTCTCTTGCGACCAATGCAAAGCCACTTATGTCGGGGAGACGGGTAGATCCGTCGCCATCAGAATGGTTGAGCATTCCAGAAACATCTCTAATAAAAACCTAAATTCCCCTATTTACAGTCATTCTATGCAAACCGGTCATACATTTAATTTAACAAAGCCATCCATTCTATACAACAATATCAATAATAAGTACCAGAGACTTTTACTAGAGGCATTTGTGTCAATAAAAACAAACAGCATCAACAGGCATATAGATATACCGGAACAATACCATATGTTATGTGAATAGCCATAAGTTGCATTTACCTGCCCTTGATTAACACCATTCATAGTGCATATGTACTTAGTCCAGATTTATTAGCATTTGATCCCTATAATCTTTTTAGCATATTTTGTTCTTATTTTTATCTTTAAATACTTTTATCTTTTGCAATTATGTAAATTTTCTTTTCAGCTTTGTGTATATATGGATCCTCAGCGCGTTTATTACTCTTACCTGATGAAGGACGATATGTCCGAAAGCTTAGCTTGTGTGCATGCCAATAAAAAGAAGCTCCTCTTCCCACTTTGTAAACTCGTTATTAACCTTCAGTGAAGAGCAGTTCTACTTAATTCGCTTATTTTTACGCTTTTTATCCTGGAATTCATCATGAATCCTTCCGCTGAAGACCTACCTCGTTATACCTATCAGTTACGAAAGAAATCGTTACAGTTGTCAAGATGGCGCCTCCATTTGAATTTTAACAAACTGTGTGAAACGGCTGATTTTATACCTCCATCCCTTCGAATCAGGGATCCTGTTCGCAATCCATTTTCATCCGTCGTCATACGCCGCGCCCAACTCCATCTGTTATCGTCTAGAATCAAAGGTTGCCATTCCAATATCCGATTTATTTCTAAGTCTGTCAAGGGATTGATCTTTCTGGTCTCTCAGCTACTAACCAATCCAGAAATGGCCGATCTGTTGCAATCCATCACAAGGGACATTCGGCACCAGAAGAACGATATAACGCAACGTCACAACTCCAAGCTTCATCACTGGATCAAGAAGTACAACTTCCCTGCCTATCTACTAGAAGCCTATCTTCCCCAGTCACCCCAAGGAGTGGTCAACCTCTCGGACTATGTCTTGCCATCTGCTGATGCTGAGATTCTGTCATTGGGCCTAAAATACAGACTGCCTGGGCCTTCTGATATTCCTCGCATCATAGCTGGTGTGGAACCCGCTCTCAGAGGCCTTAACCACCAAGACACCCATAAGATTAGGCATTTTGTCACCTCCACCCTTCAACGACCCTACAATATCCCTAAACCGTCCCTAGCCATGAATAGGGTTATCTCCCGTCTTAAACGCAATAGAGACATAGTTATAACAAAATCCGACAAAGGCTCACAGACCGTAATTCTCAACACTACCGTTTACAAGCAAAAAATGCAAAACGTTCTCGACCAACACTCCATTTTTTCTGCCATCACTGAACAGGAACATAAAGCATCCGTTAAGAATTTCCGTTTACTATTGTTAAGATTAAAAAGGTCCCAGCAGATCACTAAAGAGCAATATAACGACTTCACAGCTAACCTCGCCCAAATAGCCTACATTTACGGCCTTCCAAAAATTCACAAGCCCGATGTTCCCCTCCGACCAATCATATCTTACCATCTCTCTCCGGCATATACCCTGTCAAAATTTTTGTCCAACTTCTTGACCCCCCTTCTACAGTCTCCCCCATGGGAATATACCATTGCAAACTCCCCCTCGTTTGTGTCCTATATCACCAGCCTCACACCTCCCCCCAGGTCCATAATGGTTTCTTTCGATGTAACGTCTCTATATCTCTCACTTGCCCACCCCTTGATCATTAATAGTTTACGCACTTTCCTCGAAAATGCCCCCCTGTTAGACACCCTCACCGCGGAGACGGTTGTCGAGCTCACTTCCATATGCCTAGGCATGTCCACCTTCACATTTGATACCCAGTTTTTCAAGCAGACCAAGGGCTCCCCCATGGGTAGTCCCCTCTCAACCGTGGTGGCTGAGGTTGTCATGAGGTCACTGGACCAATGGATCACTTCACGCCATTCTTCAGACATCTTTCTATGGAGGCGGTACATCGATGATACCTTTTGCTTGGTAAGTGAGGTATCTGCCTCTCACATCCTATCTGACCTCAACTCCTTCCACCCAGACATAGCCTTCACCCATGAAACAGAAAATCACTCAGTCCTACCTTTCCTAGATACACTAGTCATACGCACCCCCAGCAGTTTCCATACCACAGTATACTATAAAAACAACACACCCCCACACCACACAAACTTCCGGTCACATTGCCCAACACCACACAAAATCAATACAGTTAGAGCTCTCACTAAACGTATCTTTACTCATTGTTCCCTCCCGTTATTCCAAACAATAGAAAAGGCTAAAATATTTTCATATTTATCCAAATCCGGCTACCCGATCCCCTTCATTCTTAAACACATGCATGACCCTCACCACAACAGTGCTCCAGCTATACACAGAAATATTTGCTCCCTTCCTTTTTGCCCCCAGTCTATCACCATAGCCAGGTTTTTAAGGCAACATGGCATTACAACATACTTCCAGAACCCACCTAACATCGCCACACTAATCCGACACCCCATTACCAGATCTTCCCTTCATGCGAGTGCTCTCCGTTCTGGTGGTGCTGTCTATTCCGTCTCTTGCGACCAATGCAAAGCCACTTATGTCGGGGAGACGGGTAGATCCGTCGCCATCAGAATGGTTGAGCATTCCAGAAACATCTCTAATAAAAACCTAAATTCCCCTATTTACAGTCATTCTATGCAAACCGGTCATACATTTAATTTAACAAAGCCATCCATTCTATACAACAATATCAATAATAAGTACCAGAGACTTTTACTAGAGGCATTTGTGTCAATAAAAACAAACAGCATCAACAGGCATATAGATATACCGGAACAATACCATATGTTATGTGAATAGCCATAAGTTGCATTTACCTGCCCTTGATTAACACCATTCATAGTGCATATGTACTTAGTCCAGATTTATTAGCATTTGATCCCTATAATCTTTTTAGCATATTTTGTTCTTATTTTTATCTTTAAATACTTTTATCTTTTGCAATTATGTAAATTTTCTTTTCAGCTTTGTGTATATATGGATCCTCAGCGCGTTTATTACTCTTACCTGATGAAGGACGATATGTCCGAAAGCTTAGCTTGTGTGCATGCCAATAAAAAGAAGCTCCTCTTCCCACTTTGTAAACTCGTTATTAACCTTCAGTGAAGAGCAGTTCTACTTACTTCATTTTTAACCTTTTTGGATGAGGTATGAAGAGGGTGAATTATGAAGAGTAATGACGAACGGAAAAATAAAAGTGTCCAGGGATGGGAATCGAACCCACAATGTTCCGCTTACCGGGCAGATGCCATGTCCACTAGGCTACCCTGGACGTATTTTTCCGTTCGTAAATGATACATAAAGTAACTTATAATACAATATAATATACTGCGGCCTGTGATTGTAAACGACGCTTGAAGTTACACCGCATGAGTTTCTTTTTGAACGAAAAATCAAATTTTTATTTTAAGGTAAAATATCGACCATTTTTAACCTTTATACAATGTTTTATACAGATAAATTCTCTACATAGAAACACCAAGCCTGATGTAACTTCAAAATGGCGTTCAATAAAATATACCGCCGGAAAAGAAAGGGTGCGGCACCCAACGGTCAAATAACAGGCCACTGATAAATCAAAGCAACTCAGGAATGATGTGGACAGGCCATTTCAATCCTTGATTGGACACGCTCGCCCAAAAAGGTCCTCCCTCTCTGACGTCACCATTAGCATATAAGCTGGGTTCCTTCTGAGCCTACAGAGAGGCACAGTATAGACCACAGCCAGGTCGCCATGCTGCCCGATTGACCAGAAATCCCAGGACCACCATAGTCTATTCTCACCCTTTCCTGGTACTGCCCCCTCTAAACCGAGATAACCACGTTCCTACTACGCGTGTGGTTTCATTTATCTTGAGGCTAGTGCGCTCCCTCTCTGGCCCTAAAACTGTATTTTGGATGAGAAACTCGCTGCGACGATGTGTCGGCTCCACGCGTTACAACATACATACATAACAGGTGTGTTCAAAAAGTATCGCGACTTTTGAATTTTCGCGGGTTACGTATATTCGAATTTCGATCTTTTTGTGGCTCTATGTTGTTACTCATGTCTCTCACTTATGCCGACAAGCTCGGTCATTTTGAATGTTCACCTAATTGTTGACAGCTGCTTTGCTTGCAGGTGTTTTGGATCGTCTTCGATTTTTACCTATTAAAAAAAAAAATGGATCAAAGAACCTGTATCAAATTTTGTGTGAAAAACGAAATTAAGTGCGCGGATGCATTCCGAATGTTGACTGTGGCATACGGAGAAGCTACCTTGGACCGAAGCAACGTTTATCGGTGGTACAAAATGTTCTCAGAAGGCCGAGAAGATGTGAACGACGAAGAGCGTGCCGGACGCCCGAGCACTTCAACAACAGACGAAAAAATTGATGAAGTGGAGAAAATGATATTGGTCAATCGTCGAATCACCGTTAGAGAAGTTGCTGAGGACCTAAACATATCGATTGGCTCGTGCCATTCGATTTTTATCAATGATTTGGGCATGAGACGCGTCGCCGCGAAATTCGAACCAAAATTGCTCAATTGCGACCAAAAACAGCATCGCATGAACATTGCTAATGAGATGTTGGACTCTGTCCGCGACGACCCAAATTTGCTCCAGAGGGTCATAACTGGTGACGAAGCGTGGGTTTATGGTTATGACGTGGAAACCAAAGCTCAATCATCTCAATGGAAGCTGCCGCACGAACCAAGACCGAAAAAAGCGCGCCAAGTCGGTCGAATGTGAAAGTTTTGCTGACAGTTTTCTTCGATTGCAGGGGTGTGGTGCATCATGAGTTCTTGCCACAGGGTAGAACGGTCAATAAGGAATATTACCTGCAAGCAATCCGCCAGAAACGCCCGGATTTGTGGAAGAACAAAAATTGGCTTTTGCACCACGATAACGCCCCTGCTCACACATCGTTGCTTGTGCGCGACTTTTTGGCCAAAACCAACAACACACTAATGATGCCGTAGCCACCGTATTCCCCAGATCTGGCCCCCTGTGACTTTTTCTTGTTCCCTAAACTGAAGAGGCCCATGAAAGGACGACGTTACGCTACGCTTGACGAGATAAAGACGGCATCGAAGGAGGAGCTGAAAAAGATTTTTAAAAATGATTTTTTGAAGTGCTTCGAAGATTAGAAAAACCTTTGGCACATGTGTATAATATCTCATGGGGATTACTTTGAAGGGGACAAAATAGGTATTCATGAATAAATAAATAATTTTTGAAAAAACACAAAAGTCGCGATACTTTTTGAACACACCTCAGTGTGTATATATATATATATATATTTTTTTTTTTTTGAAAATAGAGCAATCCATACTTAATTCATTAGATAATAAAAGGCATATATTGGATTTGAAAAAATATTGGCAAAATAAATATTTTTTCAAATCCAATATATGCCTTTTATTATCTAATATATATATATATATACATAATAAAATGCATATATTGGATTGAATAAAAATATTTATTTTCCAACACGAAAAGCCACATTTTAAAGTTTATTTATTCTTCAACGTGTTCTAGTCGGTAGATATGTATAGCTCATTATAATGAGGACAATTCGATCAGAAAGTATCTTAGTCAATAGCTGAACATTTTTGTAAAAAAAAAAAAAATTAAATATACTTTTTTATATGATTAAAAACAACTTCTACAGACTCTCTACTGAAGATAAAACTTGCGATATCGATGGGTTCACCATTAGGAGCTCTATCCCTCCCCTTTTTAAATTTCTAAAATTGATAGGATATTTATTGCATCAGTCATCCCACCACAAAATCTTTTATTTTTTTGATGAGAGAGATAGAGGCTCTTCTATCTATTTATTCGTTTACTTGTCATTGTTGTGTTGTTTACTATCTTTATTTACCGACCGTATATTCCTTTATGTATCTTAACTTTCCAACATCATCTATATAAATATGATGTCTCTGTATGTGGATCATTCACGATTTCAACTGGGAAACTTCTAGGAGTTGAAACTTTATTTTTAAGCGATTATTCATGATCTAACAAGAGGAAGAAATCCAAATTTCTCTCAGGTTTTTATTCTAAACCTATTTAGAATTACAAGCCCCCTACAAATTCAACATAAATTTTTATCTACTTCTTATAATCTATATAAAAATTATTATCTCTCATACATACTTTGTTTTTTATCTTTATTAAGGTAAAACTTTAATATGCTTAGAACTGGAACTAATGTTCTAGTTGCAGTATAAATAGGAAGTCTGTGTGGAAATATTTTTTAATAATTATTCTTCTTTCTTATCCATAGATTTCATTATTCAGTTTTGTTGAGGGAACATCCCCAAGATTGATGCTTGCTGTTGGATGACTGCCGGTTACAAAATCACTTTATTAGGTACCGCTCAACAAGAGCAACCTAGTTTATGATAATTGAAACAGTGAATAATATGTGAAGGTTATTCACATACTAGCCGAATGACCCGGGCAACGCCCGTGTTTTACCCGATTGAATGTTTTGATTCAAATACTATTTGTTACAATTATAAATTGGCGCCTTAAATAAATGCATATATTAGTTAATAACTATAGCCTATGTGCTTGGGAAAAAGAAAGAGAAGATTCCATTTAGTTATTAACTAATATATGCATTTATTTAAGGAGCGACCCGCTCCAACACAATAGTTACAAAAACCAAAAAGCGAGTGGGGGGGGGGGGGGGGGGGGGGGGCAAAGTCAAAAACAAAGTGTCTCGCGTAGTGGCGGCGCCATCGTAGCCAACCAATAGGAGAGCGCAATTCCAAAAAAAAAAAAAAAAAAAAGCAAACGGTGACAGAGATGATGACGCTCGTAACTGTATATAGAATTAAACAAAATGTTAACGCGGGATTCAATCCCGGTTCATGACTGTCGGGAATCGAGGGTGTTATCCACTCGTCCACTGACTTATCATTTGTTGTAGGACTATACAGGTGTCCAGTAGGTGTGTAAATTAGTCCAGTTCAGGGATTGGTCTTTGGAATTTAGTTAATTAGTGAATAGTGAATTTAGTTTTTTTTTTCTGATTTTATCTAAAAAAAAAAAAAGTACCCCCGGCGGGACTCGAACCCGCAATCCCCGGTTTAGGAGACCGATGCCTTATCCATTAGGCCACGGAGGCTCGAGAAACACTATCCGATTTTATTATCTGTATTTAAAATATATATATAGTTCCGCTATTATATAATTTATCCGTCACATATGTGCGACGGGCTACTACTCCTATATATCTAAGTTTGAATAAAACCACATATGATTAAAATTTCACTAAACTCAAAATATATATATCGTTATTAGTTTTTTTTTTGCTTCTCCCTAGTACACGTGGTACAGGCCATGGTATTCATGGTGAGTAGAAGTAGACGACTGCTTTTACTGTAAGTGCACCATATGTCTACACATGTGAAAAGCAGTTCGACTTTGCACTTACAAATGTGCCAGAGTCGCGTTTGGTTACTTGCACTTGCTGGTGGGGTTGGACTTTTGCAAGAATCGGAGGCCATTGGAGCATTTTTTTTTAATCAGAAAAAAAGTGCCCAATGCGGGAATTGAACCCGGGTCGTAGCGGTCGAAAACCAATGGTTAAGACCATCCTTCCACCGACCCTTATTAAAGTTAAACGTATTAAAGGTATTAAATACTAGCTGAATGGAATCGGATTCGCCTGGCTATCATCCAGGTATATTTCAGTCAGATTCTGTAAGTTCTCTAATCAGTTAAATAATTTTTATATAAAAAAATACATTGTACAAAAAAATGGTAACCACACAAATTTATTTATTAGCTCTACCATTGCTACTCCTAGTGATCAAACACAGAACATTACGGAAAATTTGTTTTAGATTTATTAATAATGTCATGTGTGAACATATTTTATAGTTTTTTTAAAATAAATATTCTATATCTTCGACTCTATGCTTTTATTTTTTCAGCCATCTATATGTGAAAATTGTTATTGATTGGTTTAGTAGTTTTGGCGGAGTAACAAACATCCCGCGATTCAGCATTTTACTTCATATACCGATAGTTTAAGTCTCCAATGTGTCATTTTTTTTAAGGAAGAGAGAGGAAATTTTGTTTACACTTGGTTATCTCGTGTGTCTTTAATGAAGGTTATTGTGTGTATCAAATATCTTTCAGAGTTATTATCCGAGTCCTGATATACACGCTAAAAGGTATAACGTACTTAAGTGTTGTTTATGAGTGTATGTGTGCTATTAGGTTGTAATAGTTTTACCTTGTCTATCATTACTTATGCGGAGTCTTGGAGAAAGAGGAGGGGGAGACATTTCTGCAGTAGTCACTATACAATATAACGCGGCTGATGATTGTAAAACGAAAATTGCAATTATACCGCGAATGTTTCTTTTAAACAAAAATCGAAATTTATTTTAAAGAGAAATAGCGATTATTTCTAACTTTAAGGGGGTTCGATTCCCATCCCTGGACACTTTTATTTTTCCGTTTGTCATTACTCTTCACAATTCATCTCCTATCATACTTCGTCCTTAAAGTTAGAAATAATCGCTATTTCTCTTTAAAATAAATTTCGATTTTTGTTTAAAAGAAACATTCGCGGTATAATTGCAATTTTCGTTTTACAGTAGTCACTATATAGGATGTATCAAATATCTTAAAAGGAGAATATTAGGGACAATCTAGTAAACCTAACAAACTTCTGAGACCTCACCAACTTATGGAGTTTGGGAATACTGTTGTAGGAATAAGAATCCTCCAAATTTGATGGGCAAACCGTCGAATTTCAATTATCAGGACCCGAGATAGAAGCCTGCATTGATTTGTCATTTTGACGTGACAACGTCTTAAATTAGGTTGCGGCTGGGAGTCACTTATGAAAAAGTGTAACGCCCGGTAACGTTACGATGAGTCACCGAACGAGAGTGCTGCGCGCGCAGCGCTAGAGAATTAGGCGCATTGAATCGGCGCATGCTTGTCTCTGTCTTTGTCTTTCTCGAACGTTCTTGGCGTTGGAAAAACAAGAAAGCGTCATAATACAAGGAACAACTATCGACTTGACTTTCGCAAGACACATTACAGCAGAAACACTTCCTTTCATTTCATATTTCTCCTATCATCGTCCTATCCTCAACAAAATCACTCAAATAGGAATTAGTTAAGTTTAAGTTTACATGTACAATGTTTTAGTAAACAAAATATATTTCTATAGTTAAAATTTGTGCAATTCTTATTTTCATTCAATTCCTTGTTCCTATTGTGCAATTTAATTATATTCATATCAATAAATATTCTACCGTTGTCACGTAAAATCTTCGCCCGTAAAACCGACTTTACAGGCAACCATTGTTTTATTTTTCTGACTTTATGCCTCCGATTCTTTAACAAGTCCAACCCCACAAGTAAGTGCAATAACCAAACACGGCTCTGGAACCTAGAAAGGACACAACGGTATTACTTCTTTCTACCTGTGTATATTGTGCTTACAGTACAAGACAGTCATTAACTACCCACCACGATAATCATAGCTTGTTGTAACACGTGTACTTGTGATAAGTAAATTTAAACATCTATTTTATCAAATCAATATATATAAACTCTATCCTATGTGAAGTATCATTTACAAAATAACCACTACACCTATCCCCCGATTTACACGGTACTTGTTTTACACGTTTTCGCTTTTACACGGTTTTTCCAAATAAGTTTTTTTTTTGTTTTTATCGCACTATACTAAATGCTACTGTGATTGAACACATGCGCTGTATACACATCTCACGAGGAATCCCGAGCTTATGTGCTGACTACATATTTTAACCTGTCAATGCATTTTATTTTTATTTCTGTGTACACCTATCCCCCGATTTACACGTTTTTCTCAGGAACGTATCTACCGTGTAAATCGGGGGATAGGTGTATTTATACTACCTCGTGTCTACAAGAAATATACCTTGTACTATAGTACTGTAATCTTATGTGTTGGTTATTTCAGAAATGTCCCCACCTCCTCTTCCCCCAAGACTCCGCATAAGTAATGAAAGACAAAGTAACTATTACAACTTAATAACACACATACACCAATGGACAAAACTTAAGTACGTTATACCTTTCAGCATGTATATTGGGATTCAGAAAATAACTCTGAAAGATATTTGATACACAGTGACCTTTATTGAAGACACGAGATAACCAAGTGTGGAACAAAATTGCCTTTGTCTCCTTAAAAAAAAAAAAAAAAAAAAAAAAAAAAATAGGCGACCGGTGAAATAAAAATATGGAACTTTCTTAAGTTTTGTCCATTAGTGTATATTTATAAAAACATAAATGTTAATAATGTGTTTCCTTATTGGCATGTCGAGATTCTAGACATTTAGAAAGATAGATATGTTACCTGTAGAATGAATATATATTTAATAATTAAAAATGTTTCTGGAGATGAGTTCATTTTTATTTTAATACATAGCAATAACGCGCCATTTAAATAATACAAATGAAAACACCAAAACGCGAATGTTTCTTTTTACAAATAAACCAAGCTTCTACTGCCCTTACTGCGATGAAAAAATATATTGGGAGGGCTTGGATCATCAGTGGTGAACCCTTCCAGCGGTTTCGCCAATTTTTTTTTTTTTTTATCTACCAGACCGCTTCTTTAGAGATCTAATACTGTATTTTATCATTCTGCTTTTATATGCAACACTGAAGGGTTGAATCTTAGAAATGGTATTTAAGTAAACTATGGATATAAGCTTTTAGGACAGTAGAATTACATTTAAATAATTTAAATACTTTTTATTAAAACTGTCTGAAGCATTCGGGCATCTCTGCCCTTTTATAGGAGAAGATAAATAAACAAATAAAACGCCGCCTGATGCCAAACTATGCCAATAGTTTTATTCGTTTATTTATGTTCTCCAGTAGAAGGGAAGAGATGTCCGCAAGCTTGATACTGCTTTAATAAAATAAAAATAAACTCATCTCCAGAAACCTTTTAAATTATTTAATTTATGTCTCTAGGAGATTTAAATCAAAGGACTATAAATGTACGAGAGCTTGCCATATCAATAAAGAACACGTTTTTATTTTATATTTTCTGTGAAAACCTTATAACAATTTCAAATATTTTTCAAAGCGCACATAAATATGGGGATAGTATTTATATATACACTAGCCGAATGACCCGGGCAACGCCCGTGTTTTACCCGATTGAATGTTTTGATTCAAATACTATTTGTTACAATTATAAATTGGCGCCTTAAATAATTGCATATGTTAGTTAATAACTATAGCCTATGTGCTTTATCTGTCTATGTACTGTTGGCTTCCGTAGGCGTCTCTTACTGGGAAAAAGAAAGAGAGGATTTCATTTGGTTATTATCTAATATATGCATTTATTTAGGGAGCGACCCGCTCCAACACAATAGTTACAAAGACGAAATAGCGAATGGGGGGGGGGGGGGGCAAAGGTGGCGTGACCGTAGCCAACCAATAGGAGGGCGCCATTCAAAAAAAAAAAAAAGCAAACGGTGACAGAGATGAAAACTGACTGATTGATTAGGAGATGAGGAATGACACTCGTAACTGTATATAGAATTCTCGCTTTAACACCTATCCCCACAAGACTAGAAATATTCCGTCTTGAATACAATATTTTCTTAGCATGACCATCAGCTGTGCCATCGTCAATATAAAGGTGGGACATCATTCGTCACCAATTTTAAAGATCGATTGACAAACTCTGAGATGGTGAAATAACCTATTGCTGTTCCACACACGACCTATACGAACAATAATTTAAAATATTACAAACAGCTTAAGTAAAATTTAGTCAGTAATCCCCTCAACGATATATACCATTTGCAATAGGAAGTTTCAGGGATTTTTTTCTTTAAAGGGATTTATAGCTCCTAATGAGAGACAGATAGACCCAACCTTGATTCGTACATCACCGTGGTAAAATCAAAATTGGCATGAACTAACCCAACCTCCAATCAGAGATCATCTTGGAAAATCAAAACTGTAACGAACTAACCCAACCTCCAATCAGAGATCATCTTGGAAAATCAAAACTGTAACGAACTAACCCAACCTCCAATCAGAGATCATCTTGGAAAATCAAAACTGTAACGAACTAACCCAACCTCCAATCAGAGATCATCTTGGAAAATCAAAACTGTAACGAACTAACCCAACCTCCAATCAGAGATCATCTTGGTAAATCAAAACTGTAACGAACTAACACAACCTCCAATCAGAGATCATCTTGGAAAATCAAAACTGTAACGAACTAACCCAACCTCCAATCAGAGATCATCTTGGAAAATCAAAACTGTAACGAACTAACCCAACCTCCAATCAGAGATCATCTTGGAAAATCAAAACTGTAACGAACTAACCCAACCTCCAATCAGAGATCATCTTGGTAAATCAAAACTGTAACGAACTAACCCAACCTCCAATCAGAGATCATCTTGGTAAATCAAAACTGTAACGAACTAACCCAACCTCCAATCAGAGATCATCTTGGTAAATCAAAACTGTAACGAACTAACCCAACCTCCAATCAGAGATCATCTTGGTAAATCAAAACTGTAACGAACTAACTTAACCTCTAATCAGAGATCATCTTGGTAAATCAAAACTGTAACGAACTAACCCAACCTCCAATCAGAGATCATCTTGGTAAATCAAAACTGTAACGAACTAACCCAACCTCCAATCAGAGATCATCTTGTATAGAACTATAAGTACTGGAATCCCATTCAATACAGTAAGAAAACATATACGAGAATCATGGGACGAGTGTCTTTTGTAGGAAGCTTTATTTTAAATCGCTCAAGCTTTCGGGCTGACCGGCCCTTCTACAGGAGATAAGTGAACAATGGCACATCGGGTACTATATAATGATGGGACTATTTACATATTCAAAAATTAAAATTTTAAAAACTTTTTATAGGGATTTTGCATAACTAAGCAAAGTCGGGAGGAATAATTAGCATAATAGTAAATTATGGACAGAAGAAATTGACATGTATGATAATAGATATTGGATATAGTAGAGCCTGTAATATCTTATACTGTCTATGAGAGAGGAGGGGGGGAATCTACACAGATGGAGGAAACAGGGCTATGGGAACAGAGATTGGTAGGATTCAGGGAGGTCGATATGTCTATTGATGGCGTGGAAGCCCTGGGAAACGAGAGCTTCCAAGGTGAGGCGCTGCTGCTTGTTGTGTATGCGGCTATAGTGCACAGATGGATTGGCCAGGTCGAAAGAGTGGTTGGTGGTTCGGATATGCTGGTATATGGCTGATTTCTCATCTTGTCTGGAGATGTTTTTTCTGTGTTCCTCGAGTCTTGTCCCTACGCTCCTGCCCGTCTCACCAACGTAGACAACATCGCAGTCAGCGCAGGGAATGGAGTAGACACAGCCAGACAAGAGAGATGGGTTAAATGGGCTATTGCTTTTCGTATTCGGGTTCCTAATGAGGGAACTGATGTTAGGGGAGTTGGAGTACAGGGTCCTGACTCCAAACTTGCTTAGGGCTCGGGCTATGGAGGAGCTAGTGGGGGAATATGGGAGGACACATATGGATTTATATACGGGGTTGGGAGCAGTGTGGTTGGGGTTGTGGAAATGGCGTAATATAAAAGACTTCGGGTATTGGAATTTTATGAGATTAGCTATGACTCTATTGGTTTCCATGGTTTTGAAATCAGAGGTGGAACAGTGGGTGTGAACTCGTTTAGACAGGGTTTTGACTGTGTTGATTTTGTGACTTAGGGGACAGAAGGAGTTGAAGTGAATATAATTGGGTCTGAACGAGTTCTTGTAATGTACTGTGGAGTGGTATCTGGTTGGGGTCCGGATGATTAGGAAATCTAAGAAAGGGAGGGCGTTGTAGGTTTCGGTTTCATGGGTGAAGGAAAGGTCAGGATGGTAACTAATGAGTTTAGAGAGGATATTTTCAACCTGGCTTTTTGTGCATATGCAGAACACATCATCTATGTATCTACGCCAAAGGCGGATATCGGATGGAAAATCTGAGGTGATCTGCATATCTATAGACCGCATAACAATCTCAGCAGCAGCTGAGGAAAGAGGGTTCCCCATTGGGGACCCTTTTATCTGTAGAAAAAACTGGGAGTTGAAGGAGCAGACTGAGGATTGTAAACAGAGATGGGTGAGTTCTATAATTTTGGATGAGGTATGGCTATCGACATGGGAATCAACTAGGAAGGACCTGAGGGAGTCTATAATTAAATCATGGGGAAGGCTAGGGTATAAGGAAACTACATCAAATGAAACCATGACGAGGCTCGGACAAGGAGGGGTACCATGCACATCATTAATGAAAGTACTGGTGGAGGAGATGGAAGTAAGGGAAGGAGTACCTTTCCACCAGTACTTTCATTAATGATGTGCATGGTACCCCTCCTTGTCCGAGCCTCGTCATGGTTTCATTTGATGTAGTTTCCTTATACCCTAGCCTTCCCCATGATTTAATTATAGACTCCCTCAGGTCCTTCCTAGTTGATTCCCATGTCGATAGCCATACCTCATCCAAAATTATAGAACTCACCCATCTCTGTTTACAATCCTCAGTCTGCTCCTTCAACTCCCAGTTTTTTCTACAGATAAAAGGGTCCCCAATGGGGAACCCTCTTTCCTCAGCTGCTGCTGAGATTGTTATGCGGTCTATAGATATGCAGATCACCTCAGATTTTCCATCCGATATCCGCCTTTGGCGTAGATACATAGATGATGTGTTCTGCATATGCACAAAAAGCCAGGTTGAAAATATCCTCTCTAAACTCATTAGTTACCATCCTGACCTTTCCTTCACCCATGAAACCGAAACCTACAACGCTCTCCCTTTCTTAGATTTCCTAATCATCCGGACCCCAACCAGATACCACTCCACAGTACATTACAAGAACTCGTTCAGACCCAATTATATTCACTTCAACTCCTTCTGTCCCCTAAGTCACAAAATCAACACAGTCAAAACCCTGTCTAAACGAGTTCACACCCACTGTTCCACCTCTGATTTCAAAACCATGGAAACCAATAGAGTCATAGCTAATCTCATAAAATTCCAATACCCGAAGTCTTTTATATTACGCCATTTCCACAACCCCAACCACACTGCTCCCAACCCCGTATATAAATCCATATGTGTCCTCCCATATTCCCCCACTAGCTCCTCCATAGCCCGAGCCCTAAGCAAGTTTGGAGTCAGGACCCTGTACTCCAACTCCCCTAACATCAGTTCCCTCATTAGGAACCCGGATACGAAAAGCAATAGCCCATTTAACCCATCTCTCTTGTCTGGCTGTGTCTACTCCATTCCCTGCGCTGACTGCGATGTTGTCTACGTTGGTGAGACGGGCAGGAGCGTAGGGACAAGACTCGAGGAACACAGAAAAAACATCTCCAGACAAGATGAGAAATCAGCCATATACCAGCATATCCGAACCACCAACCACTCTTTCGACCTGGCCAATCCATCTGTGCACTATAGCCGCATACACAACAAGCAGCAGCGCCTCACCTTGGAAGCTCTCGTTTCCCAGGGCTTCCACGCCATCAATAGACATATCGACCTCCCTGAATCCTACCAATCTCTGTTCCCATAGCCCTGTTTCCTCCATCTGTGTAGATTCCCTCCCTCCTCTCTCATAGACAGTATAAGATATTACAGGCTCTACTATATCCAATATCTATTATCATACATGTCAATTTCTTCTGTCCATAATTTACTATTATGCTAATTATTCCTCCCGACTTTGCTTAGTTATGCAAAATCCCTATAAAAAGTTTTTAAAATTTTAATTTTTGAATATGTAAATAGTCCCATCATTATATAGTACCCGATGTGCCATTGTTCACTTATCTCCTGTAGAAGGGCCGGTCAGCCCGAAAGCTTGAGCGATTTAAAATAAAGCTTCCTACAAAAGACACTCGTCCCATGATTCTCGTATATGTTTTCTTAGAGATCATCTTGGTAAATCAAAACTGTAACGAACTAACCCAACCTCCAATCAGAGATCATCTTGGTAAATTAAAACTGTAACTAACTAACCCAACCTCCAATCAGAGATCATCTTGGAAAATCAAAACTGTAACGAACTAACCTAACCTCTAATCAGAGATCATCTTGGTAAATCAAAACTGTAACGAACTAACCCAACCTCCAATCAGAGACCAGGGGAAAGACCATGTTTATTAATTTATTCTAGTTGGTCTCTCTAATAGTGGCTCTACCGTATATATAAATATGACTTAAAAATTGACATTGTGTTTGTTGTTCAGGTGGAAGTGTGACTGCGGTCCTGAGAAGCTCTACTAGAGGTAAAAAGAAGTTATCAACTGCCCGTGCGTGTGTTATACATTTATAGAGCCTCTTTAAGAATCATTCTAATAATATACGTATGCTTTGATTGGTTTATATATGTAGAGGGTCCGGGATATCAGCCCGCTGATTGGTTCTATACTGTCACATGACCTTAATAATTTTTGAGGTTATAAACCAATTAGATATAGGGGCTGCCTGGCAGGCATTCAAATTTCTTGAAAATAAAGATACTTCGGCCAGTAAGTTTTTTATTACCTCGACGTTTCGACAAAAAGCTTTTGTCCTCGTCAGGAACAAACAAAAATTAAAACATTTGGCAAGGCGTTAAAAATTATTCTATTGGTTTCAAGAAACCAATTAGAGTATAATTTTTTCTTAGTACAGTGGTTACATAGGGCATTAAAGTACTATATTATGGGTGCGAAAATGAAGAATTTTTTTTTTCGAACACTTATGCTAGTGCGGTGTACTAGTAGTTCTTGTACTAATGCGGTCCGTACTTGAAATCAAGGTATACATGTTGTTGAATTTTGCTCAAATTTGACAAAGCTGGTGTTGTGGCTTAGTCAATAAACTCAACCAGCTGTTCTGTGTTGTGAAGTTCAAAGGATGAAACATTGTATAGCGTATCTAATAAATTCATTTTATGTGGATATACATATTGAAAGAAAGAGATGCCTTTTTACACATATTATACTTGTATTATACTTAAACATATTATACTTGTATTATACAAAAAAAAGTTGCGGGAGGTTGATATTCATTTACCCAAATGAGGAACCTCTCCCATTGAACCTCCCAAATGAGGAACCTCTCCCATGCATCAGAACGATGCACTTGTTCATCAGCCCAGTATAAAAACCTTAATACTGATGATAAATAATGAGCCACAACACCAATTTTGGTAAATTCATACGAAAAAACAACCTGTTTACTATAGTTTCGGGATTTAGCCCTCATCAGTACAGGGGTGGCTTCGATTTTATATAACATCCTACTATAGACATAAAATCGGCCCTTGTCACACTTCGCCATCTTAAACACCTGTTTGGTAAATTCAACCGATTTCATAACTCCTCTCGAAGATCTTATGAAATCGAAGCCGCCCCTGTACTGAAGAGGGCCAAAGCTCGAAACCATGATATACAGGTTGGCTTTATGTCTGAAAATTTTCCAAAACTGGTGTTTTGGCTCATTCTTTATCATCACTAATAAAGTTTATTTACTAGAGTGATGAACAAGTGCATCGTGCTGATGTATAATTAAAGGGAAACAAAATATTTTAAGAAAAATTAGTACAAATGTGAAATTGTACTTTGATAAGATGGATATATAAAGAAAAAGGCATCTCTTTATCATGCAACTGAAAGATACTGATGGCTTGTGCCATCTCGTTTGGCTTCGATTCGGCATCGCTTTCGTTACATTTTACGGAAGAAGTTGTGAAATAGACCATAATTGTTTGCCAAAGAGGTGTTATAGATTATGAATGCATGCTATAATAAAATGCATAAGTGCGGTAGGATGATATTCATGTGTATGTGCAGAAAAATAAATCTCATTATAATATATTATTTAATGTTCTAACACCTTTGCACACTAAGTTACCCAGCAATTTTATCGATAATTTTTGTTTCAGTGAAATTCCCATGCAACAAGATGTCCAAAGTAAAATCAAAAGGTAAGAATATAGTTGATACAGTAGATTAAAACAAGAGAAAGTTTTTTTTTTTGTTTTTTTTTTAATCGCCACGTTAGTTTCAAGTATAATTATATATTGTTGCGTTGTTCATTGACAAAGAATAACTTCCGTTGGTACAGAGGATCTTTAGGACTTTATTTAAGCCTAATCGATAAAATAATTACAGAAGAATGCAAAATAAAACAACAATAAAGAAAACAAACTCACCAACTGCAGCACGGTAAGGGAAAGCAGGAGCAGAACAGGAGACAGAAGTTCGTAAAACCCTCTAGAATCTTCCAGGAAGTACACCGGCGTCGGCGGTAAGCAGCAGTCCGACCTCTTGGGACAGCAGCGTTTGCTTGGAGTCCACCACGTAACTTCTTTCTTCTTCTACTTTTTATTCTCTTTCTTCTTTTGGCATGGGTTTCTCATCCCTATCTATTTCACGGAGTAGATCTTTCCAGAACCGTCATGGTTGGTCAGCCAATCAGAAAGACGCCAGCACCAAGCCTTACACAATCTCTTTAGAAAGAAAAATCAAAGATAAGGAGGATAAGTTTCTTTTATGAACAAATGATCAAGCTTTCGGGCACAAAGTCGCCCTTCTACAGGAATAAAATTATACAAAATCAAGATTCGTCTATATATATACAAATATTTAGCATAAATAATAAATAAATATTAGAAAATAGAGAGATAACATTTAAGTTTTATGTCTGATGTACGAATCAGGTAAATCAAGTGAGAGTCTCGTGTCTCGAGTGTAAGGCCTTAACAAATTATTTTTAAGAGATAAAATTTATATTTTATGTGTGATATACAAAATAAATAATAAGAGAAATGTGAATATGCTAATATTTGGTATAATCTGCTAGTTAAAAATCAATAAGTTGTTGTATTAACAGCTTATGAAAATATTTCGTTATAAAGATCCGGAATATCAATGTGCCTATTGATGCTATTATATTTCAGAGATAGTAGCGCCTCTACAACCAATCTCTTATATTTATGTTGAATGTTAGAAAAATGTGAACGGGGTTCTATTGTATTAAAAGTATGTCCTGTATTTGAAATATGTTGGGCTATGAGGGATCTAGGGTCGTTATTTCTGATATTTCGGATATGTTCATCAATTCTATCTTTTATATGTCTACCAGTTTCTCCTATGTATAAGCTAGAGCAATTATTACATTTTAATGAGTAGACTGCATTCTTTAAGTGTATGGGTTTTAAGTTTTATTTTGAGATACTTTCATAACCCTTTACAAACAGCTGCTAATCATAGTTATAAATCTATCTGTACCATTCCTTTTTCCCCTCAGAGCCTTAACATATCTAAATATCTAAAAAACTTTGGTATCCGCACCTTCTTTTCCAATACTCCTAATTTAGGCACTATACTTAGAAACCCTATCACCAATAACAGTTTCCCCTTAAAACCCATACACTTAAAGAATGCAGTCTACTCATTAAAATGTAATAATTGCTCTAGCTTATACATAGGAGAAACTGGTAGACATATAAAAGATAGAATTGATGAACATATCCGAAATATCAGAAATAACGACCCTAGATCCCTCATAGCCCAACATATTTCAAATACAGGACATACTTTTAATACAATAGAACCCCGTTCACATTTTTCTAACATTCAACATAAATATAAGAGATTGGTTGTAGAGGCGCTACTATCTCTGAAATATAATAGCATCAATAGGCACATTGATATTCCGGATCTTTATAACGAAATATTTTCATAAGCTGTTAATACAACAACTTATTGATTTTTAACTAGCAGATTATACCAAATATTAGCATATTCACATTTCTCTTATTATTTACTTTGTATATCACACATAAAATATAAATTTTATCTCTTAAAAATAATTTGTTAAGGCCTTACACTCGAGACACGAGACTCTCACTTGATTTACCTGATTCGTACATCAGACATAAAACTTAAATGTTATCTCTCTATTTTCTAATATTTATTTATTATTTATGCTAAATATTTGTATATATATAGACGAATCTTGATTTTGTATAATTTTATTCCTGTAGAAGGGCGACTTTGTGCCCGAAAGCTTGATCATTTGTTCATAAAAGAAACTTATCCTCCTTATCTTTGATTTTTCTTTCTTTATCAAGTTACTCCAGAGGATTTTAATTTATTTAACAATCTCTTTAGATTGGCCAATCAGTTGTGTCTTCCGCTTTTTATACATTATTCTCAAAGGTTCTAGAACATTCTCTCTCCAATCTGGAATGTGCTTTTCTTTCTATGTAACAATATATAAACTATTTTATATCAACTTTTTTTAAATCGATTATAACAATTTCCTCTGACGGGAAAAAGCTAAATTATAATCATTATCTTTCTAAAAATTTCGCAATCCTTTAGATCCAGCATTCAAAGTACATCTCTTTGATCGGAAAATAAACTGCGTTTTTATTAGATGATATTTCGACGATCAGAACATTCGTCTTTTTCAGAAGCTTTTTAAACACACAAACGTTTTGATAGAGTCGAAATATGATCCAATAAAAAACAATTAAATATATTCATTATTTTACGCTATTTCTGTTGTAATTTAGAAGACACATTTCTAAAACCATTAAAAAAAAGATGGTAAAAAAATATAAGGAAGGGTTAACTCATCAGTGGTGAATCCCTCAGCAGCTTTGCCAGTTTAATCGATGGGATTTTATTGAGTTTCCTTGGTAGGTTTTCTATATTGTAAAACTAGATGGTATTTGTAGTTACACTGTAAGTTGAAGATGGGCCTATGATTGACCGTCATGGGGGTGTGGGGAGGGGGATTTGGACTTGATTGCTTCCTCAACGAATGAAAGGCAATAGATGCCGTTGTTATTGAGTTTCCTTGGTAGGTTTGCTAATTTGCTAGATGGGATTTGTAGTTACATTGTAAGTTGATGATGGGCCTATGATTGACTGTCATGGGGGTGTGGAGAGGGTGGTTTGGCCTTGATTGCTTCCCCAGACAATGAAAAGCAATAGATGCCTCTGTAGATGACCTTGTTAGGGGCCAGGGTAAATCTCATTGAAGTCACCTTGAAAGGCTGTCCCAGCATACGTTTGACCGTTGTAGAGGGTGTCGTTAAAGGCAATACGTAGACATTCCTGCCTTTGTAGAGAATATATATGTATGGAATCCTGTCGACTCTTGTGGATTCCTGTCGACTTAATCTATGGTGCGAGATCCTGTCGACTTAAGCTATGGTGTGAGTTCCTGTCGACTTAAGCTATGGTGTGAGTTCCTGTCGACTCTCGCTATACTGTGTTGACCGAGAGGAAGTCAGGATGTGGAGAGTTTTCCAGTACCTCTCTGCACCTTGGAAGACCTTTAACAGTTCTCACAGAGTACAGGCAGTCGTGGTCGAGGCAGAGTGGAAGACTTGGGAATGTCCATACACAAAAAAACGAAGGGACACAGTTATACTAGGAAAGTTCCGTGAACAGATAAAAGTCGAGCTAGGAGCAAGATGGAGATTTGTGAAAAGTTCTTACTGGTCTACATGGTCGATGAGGTGGATCTTGGACACAACCGACGAGGGCTTCCGCTGATGGTGAGGTGACTATATTTTCGGCTAGGGTGGAGGTCTTATATATCTTTGCCGAAAGGAAGTATTGGGTTCCAGTGGATGCAACAAGGGTGGATCGGGGAAGAGATTATTGTACACTGGCAAGGCCCTGACATCTTCTAGGCCTCGTTCGGACTTCTATCTCAATCCCTTGCTGTAGCTCAACTCTTATTCTCTATTACAGGGTTTTATTTATTTATCCTCAGTTTGTACAAGGTACATTACATATGATGATGTAATGACACATGTCAATCATGCGTATAATTATTTACATATGTGTTTCTTATACATGAAAATCTTGTTATATTATATACAATATGAGGTTGTTGGTTTAAATTACTATATATGTATGCTTGGCTTCTATTTCAAAACCAATCCATTTGGGGCCTTCGAGGAATTTGTATTTAAAACGTTTTGAAGTTATATACATCTATGATTTAACTCTTTTTACATCAGCCACTTTGTCTATATACATTTTATGAACTCTGTTGATTAATGCATGTAAATTTGTAAATATTTATATCTAAATTCTAATTTGCTTGTTTTTTTGTTTGTTTCCTCTGTAATAGACGCAAACATTTCAATACCACACCTGGTTGTTTAATAAATAAATTTAAAAAGTTGTATACATTGTACAAGTTGTTTTTATTGTTTTCAATTTTGACTATAAATTGAAAATGAAAGAAATTAAGCATATGAATAAAATAAACTGAAGTTAGATTGAACCATCTGATTTAAGAAATTCGAGTTGAGATTATTTTTCTGATATAATTAAAACAATACTACTGGAATATATTACCGAATAAAAGTTAATACATTTTTATCAATTCTATGTTAATATGTGAAATTTTCAGGATAATTTGTTTTCTCTTTTTGTGCAGAAGGATCCTCCTGCAACAGACCTAGTTATAAAGAATATGTAAGGCGTAAAAAAGGTAGGAATTCACTCGAACAATACATTTCTAAATACATTTTTTTACTCAATTTCTAAAATAGACAAATTCGTATCGAAATTTGAAATATAACTTTAGTAGAAAGTTTTAATTTTACCTTTATATATCCATTATTATTTATATCACACTATCGCATTCATATTTCTTGAAAATAAAGACACTTCGGCCAGTAATTTTTTTTATTGTCTCAACGTTTCGACAAAAATCTTTTGTCCTCGTCAGGAGCGAACAAAAATTAAAACATTTGGCAAGGCGTTAAAAAATCATTCAAATCATTCTTGGAGTCTTCGAATAATTTTAACGCCAAATGTTTTAATTTTTGTTTGCTCCTGACGAGGACAAAAGCTTTTTGTCGAAACGTCGATGTTTAAGTTAGTTAGAATATTTATACGATAATAACAACCTTTGCCTTGTTATTATCGTATAAGTTCACTCCAGGAAGAATTACTCTACTATATTTCTAGAATATTTATATTTATATAAAGGTTTAATATAATTTTTCTATGATTGTGTAAATATTCATTGAATTTATCATCATCACCTTTGTTGTTTACAAAAATGTTATATGAAAAATAAAGTAATGTAATTGAACGAAATGGTTGCCCTCATGTTTACTGATCTAATGTTTTAATAATCTAAGGTTTATGTTGTAAGAAAATTATACATTGAGAAGAATTATACAGTCGAGGTAATAAAAAGATTTACTGGACGAAGTATCTTTATTTTCAAGAAATCTATCACACTGTCCAAAACAAACAAATATGTACATTCAGGGGCATCCTGTTTTATCGCTTTATCCTTTGTCCTATTAGATTTAAAATGGATACGCTCCAGGATTATCTATATTTAGGTTCTAGCCAAAAGCAAATTTTAGAAAAAAAAAGCATCTCATATATATAAAGTTGTCCCAAAAGTTCGTGTTTTTCTTAAAACGTTGTTTTTCCTATTACGAATAATATTATTAGGGTGAATACATAATAAAATATAATACAATTACTATATACATAATACAAATACATCTACTTATATAATTGCCTTATTCTGTCTGTGTGAAGTTCACTGTGTGAAGTTCACGGATAGATTTTGTTCAGAATGGATAAAATAAAAAAAGTGTCAAGGGATGGGAATCGAACCCACGACCTTCCGCTTACCGGGCAGATGCCATGACCACTAGGCTATATATTATATATATATTATACCGTTTTGCACAATTATTTAATCTTTTTTACATAATGAAATCTTTATGAAAATTCACATTTTTATTTTTATATTTTCAAGACACACACAGTTTGGGGCGGGACGTTTCACAAGAGAGACATCCTCGGCGCCAATTTATAATTGTAACGAATAGTATTTTAATTAAAACATTTTAAAAACACACAGTTTGGAACGGGACGTTTCACAAGAGTGACATACATGGCGCCAATTTATAATTGTAACGAATAGTATTTGAATTAAAACGTTTTAAAAATATATACGCACTCGGGTAAAACCCGGGCGTTGCCCGGGCCATTCGGCTAGTATTATACATAACGGCTAATAATATTATGGAGGATAATATTGGTATTTCAATTTTTTGCAATTATTTACGAACTTTTGGGACAACCTTGAATTAGCTTTTAAATGGATACGCTCATGGAGCATGGATTACCTATATATTACTTAGGCTCTAACCAAAATCAAATTTTAAAAAATGATCCCTTGTATAATATCTCTTCTCTCCTTTGAGAGAAAAAATGTATCCAGGGAAGAGTGCATCTCTTTCAGAAAATATAATTCAATTAAATAGAGATTTCGGGCGTTAGAGACTTATTACAGGAGTATAAGGTTAAATATGACAGCAGCGTTATAGTCAACCGTGCTCTTGTAGAAAGGCTCCAAACGCTTAAGAAAAAGGCATCTCCTATCATGCAACTGGATGTTACTGATGGCTTGTGTAATCTATCGGAATAAATATCAACTATTCGTTAATTTTATTTATTCCAGAATTGTCCAAATACCAATTCTTGATTAATCAAGAAAAGCTAACTACGTAAGCGTTTCGAGCTGTTGGCCCTCGTCAGCGTGGTGTAAGCTGTACCTTGATTGTACCTTGCACGATAAGGAGATGCGTTATTCTTGATTTATTCACCTTATCCCAGTACAATTTCACACATTTGTGCTATTTTTCCATACATACATATACAGTTAAACCTATCTTTATCGTCCCCTCTTGGGACTCACCAAAATAGGGTGCTATAGAGAAGGGGTTCTATAAACAGGTGACTTTTAATGTAAATCGCATCGTACTACGTATTTAAAATCGGGCGCTATTTAGAGGGGGCGCTATAGACAAGTTTAACTGTATAAAAATTGTATATATATATGCATCTAGATGAGATATGTGTAATACTTCGGCGGACCCCAAAATCTCTTGAATTTTCTAATACTAGCCGAATGACCCGGGCAACGCCCGTGTTTTACCCGATTGAATGTTTTGATTCGAATACTATTTGTTACAATTATAAATTGGCGCCTTAAATAAATGCATATATTAGTTAATAACTATAGCCTATGTGCTTTATCTGTCTATGTACTGTTGGCTTCCGTAGGCGTCTCTTACTGGGAAAAAAAGAGAGGATTCCATTTAGTTATTAACTAATATATGCATTTATTTAAGGAGCGACCCGCTCCAACACAATAGTTACAAAAACCAAAGAGCGAGTGGGGGGGCAAAGTCAAAAACAAAGTGTCTCGCGTAGTGGCGGCGCCATCGTAGCCACGTGATCGTAGCCAACCAATAGGAGAGCGCCATTCCAAAGAAAAAGCAAACGGTGACAGAGATGACGCATGACGCTCGTAACTGTATATAGAATTGTCTTTAAATAAATAAATAAGCCATAAGGTCAGGATGGTGGGATTGGACTTGTGTGAGAATTATGCGGCCATTGGAGTAGATCTCAATGTGGAAGTCTATCCCAGGTCGTGGCTGTCGACAGTAGCTACCACTCCTTCACCATCCCTAAGTTTACAGTAACTGTAGGAGCCATCTATCACGATACTTGGTGTTCTACAAGGCTCTCATACATATAATTGATTTGTATTTATAATGTCGTGTAAATTTAAGGAATGATATATTATTATCAATCCTCCAACAGAGAATTGTGTTGAACAAACAAATGCTACAGGTTTCTGGAAATGAGTTATCTTTATTAAACGTAATCTCAAGATTTCGGGCATCTCGGCCCTTCAACAGGAGTACATAGAGACTTATTAACGCTATTTATATGTTTCTATGTACTTCTGTGAAAGAGCAGAGATGACCTTTAATAAGATGACGTTTAATAAACATAACTCATCTCCAGAAATCTGTAGCATTTGTTCGATTAATATCCAAGAGATTTAAATCAACTGATATAATTGTGTTGTCCAGGAAAATGCCATCGACATGTGGAGAATCATGAACCGAGACAAAAAGGTAAAATCACATTTCACTTAGGGGGTCGGTGGAAGGATGATCTAAACCGTTGGTTTTCGACCGCTACGACCAAGGTTCGATTCTCGCATTGGGCACTTTTTTTCTGAAAAAAAAATTATCCAATAGCCCCCGATTCTGGTAAAAGTCCAACTCCACCAGCGAGTGCAAGTAAACAAACGGAGCTCTGGTATATTTGTAAGTGCAAAGTCGAACTGCTTTTTTTTTGGACAAGTACATCTACCACCACAGCATACACCGCGGCGAATAATGTCCTAGTTTATCAATACACACACATGCAGATTGATTATCTAATTCTCTCAAATCAGCCAATCAGCGTCGAGTTCATCAGCCAATGAACGAGCAGTTTTATCATTGGCCCAGTGACTACATAGAACCTCTATAGGTACTATCTGTAAAAATGAAGAATAATTGTTCCTTATGCATTTTACAACATACATATTCCACTTATCATGATACAATTCTGATACGATAAAGAGATAAGTCTGGGAAAAGTCACTGTCATAGTTTGGTGCTCGGATATACAAATAAGTTCGAAAATAGACTAATCTTTATTGAGTAAAATTAATCATTCCTCCAGGGAAAAGTATATTTTCAAAACATTTTTATTATTTTTTAGCTTTCGGGCACGGACGTCCTTCTACAGCAGAAAACCTGGTATAATAATTCGCCAAATAGAACACGAGGTAAACAGTATCCGATTATATTTAACTCGTGTTCTATTGGCGAATTATTATACCAGGTTTTCTCCTGTAGAAGGACGTCCGTGCCAAAAAGCTAGAGAATAATAAAAATGTTTTGAAAATATACTTTTCCCTGGAGGAATGATTAATTTTAATCAATATTGTAAGGGATTGTAAGGGATATAAGGGATTATTTTATTGAACTAATCTTCATATTTATTTTTTTAAATCTAAACAAAAGGCAAAGCTATCTCTGTCGTGTAATTTGAGACAGAAATACCTAGATGTACGCCGTAGTAAAAAGAAGTCGGCGATTTAAAGCTGTTTATATATATTATATTTACCTCAATATACATACACACTTATAGATTTCAAATGTTAAAATGATAGAAAACATACAATGTAATATGAAAGTGTTCCTTTATCTTTTGTTATTTAATGGATGTTATTTTATTATCTTTAAGTTTATTATCAATAATCCTTTTGGGCTTTTATGAAGATTTATTAGCGCAATATTTAGGTTTTTAATCTTATAGTACGCCATAAAAATATATTTTGCTTAGTACCATTTTGTCGATGTCATCTTTCTGAGGAAATCTTGGCGAATGGCGACATTCTAATTCGGTTGTAATTGAAGCGGTTTTGCTATAAAGTCAAATTTGAATATAAAAGTATATACAATTGAATATATATTCTAGGAATTAACTAATTCGATTGATCTTTATACGCAAATTACACGAGAGATATAATATATATTTTTTTCTAAATTGATATAATATTATAGAAAAGACATTAATTAAGGATTGTAACTGGCTAATTTATACTAAATTTTGATATAGGTAAGATTTGAATGACCAGAGAAGCAACAATGGAAAGAAAGAAATATCATTAGCGATTGGAATTTGTCTATATCTTTGGATTCTATCTCTTTTACACATCAGGGCCGTTAAACGCATGGCCATATCACTGCGTAGCTTCATTCCATATTGAAAACATCCTGCGTTCCCAGCGAATACATTCAGGGATCCTAGCGAAGGCCCTCCGATGTTCAATTCAAGTAAAACACCTACTGGCGTCTTCAGTGTGGAACATTCTACGTTACTAGCCAAGACTTTTAGCCGTCTTTAGCGAAGACACTTCAGAGATTTCTGTAAAAGACGTTCCAGCATCTTCATCCTCGAATATCCTACATGATTAGCGAATACCTTTTGGCGTTTCTTCAGCAGATAAAAGGCTTTTCTTTAGAAGACCATTCGAAGTTCCTAGAGAAGAATATCCGACGTTCCTAATGAATACCATTCGACGTTCCTGGCGAAGACCATTAGACGTTCCTGGCAAAGATCTTCCGACGTTCCTAATGAAGACCATTCGATGTTCCTAGCGGAGACCATTCGATGTTCCAAGCGAAGAAGATCCGACGTTCCTAATGAAGACCATTCGATGTTCCTAGCGAAGACCTTTCTGTAGAGGTCCTACCTACGTTCCTAGCGAATAATTTCTATATTCGTTGCAAATACCTTCAGAGTTTTGACGAAGACTTTCTGGCATTCCTAACAAAAATTCTTTGAGGTCTTTACAAAAGCCATTCGGCTTATTAATCAATGAAAAATACCTTTCCAGCAAAATAAATAAATTTATAACTACGAAGCTACTTAGAATTTCCAAAGAATTGTTTTAAATCATTAATATCATTCTAAAAGAAATTCAGAATCCTTCTTGCTAAGAATAAAGGAGGATTTTTCAAGGCAATTAGTTTGTTTTCACTAAACTATGAAACGGTATATATTTTATATAGAAACGCTACTACGGACATTCTTTACGTAAAGCGACAAGGCAGATAGTCTTCGTTTAAATCGCCACGATATATAATCTTCACTAAAAACACCACGATGATGGTCTTCGCTAACAACTCCCCAAGGATGATCTTCGCTGACAACTTCCCAAAGGATGATCTCCGCTAATAACGCCCCCCGAAGGAATATCTTCGCTAATAACGCCCCCCGAAGGATGATCTTCGCTAACAACGCCCCCCGAAGGATGATCTTCGCTAACAACGCCCCGAAGGATGATCTCCGCTAATAACGCCCCCCGAAGGAATATATTCGCTAATAACGCCCCCCGGAGGATGATCTTCGCTAACAACGCCCCCCGAAGGATGATCTTCGCTAACAACGTCCCGAAGGATGATCTCCGCTAATAACGCCCCCCGAAGGAATATATTCGCTAATAACGCCCCCCGAAGGAATATATTCGCTAATAACGCCCCCCGAAGGATGATCTTCGCTAACAACGCCCCGAAGGATGATCTTCGCTAACAACGCCCCGAAGGATGAACTTCGCTAACAACGTCCCGAAGGATGAACTTCGCTAACAACGCCCCGAAGGATGATCTTCGCTAACAACGCCCCGAAGGATGATCTTCGCTAACAACGCCCCGAAGGATGAACTTCGCTAACAACGCCCCGAAGGATGATCTTCGCTAACAACGCCCCGAAGGATGATCTTCGCTAACAACGCCCCGAAGGATGATCTTCGCTAACAACGCCCCGAAGGATGAACTTCGCTAACAACGCCCCGAAGGATGAACTTCGCTAACAACGCCCCGAAGGATGATCTTCGCTAACACCGCCCCGAAGGATGATCGTCGCTAATAACGCCCCGAAGGATGAACTTCGCTAACAACGCCCCGAAGGATGATCTTCGCTAACAACGCCCCGAAGGATGATCTTCGCTAACAACGCCCCGAAGGATGAACTTCGCTAACAACGTCCCGAAGGATGAACTTCGCTAACAACGCCCCGAAGGATGATCTTCGCTAACAACGCCCCGAAGGATGATCTTCGCTAACAACGCCCCGAAGGATGAACTTCGCTAACAACGCCCCGAAGGATGAACTTCGCTAACAACGCCCCGAAGGATGATCTTCGCTAACACCGCCCCGAAGGATGATCGTCGCTAATAACGCCCCGAAGGATGAACTTCGCTAACAACGCCCTGAAGGATGAACTTCGCTAACAACGCCCCGAAGGATGATCTTCACTAACAATGCCACAAAGGATGATCTTCGCTAATAACGCCGCAAAGGATGGTCTTAAGCAACACCGCATCAGATAGCTTTGGATTTTCTAATTTGCAGTAGTGAATTGGGTCCTCTCTCCTCCTCTATGTTGGAGCTTCAACGTTTCATAGTGAGTTGAAACCATTTCAAAATTCCTACCATCCAAATTCTATTTGAATAATTGGTTTTCTACTGCATATAAATAGAATAGCATTGTTTAGAGATATTTACATTTTACCCCTTTTTATCAAACCTATAGAAACTGAAACATTATATAGATTCTAACAGTATTGTGTTTTATTTTCCAGAGAAATGCCCAGTACCAAAGAAGAATCATCAGTGGGAACAACATGGTAAGAAGACATTTCGTTATATTATTATACATATAAACAGGCTTTAGAAGTTGTACTAAATTTAAAATCGCGTGAGAACGCCCTTGCAACCTCAGAATAATTTTTAACGCCTTTCTAAATGCTTTATTTCTATCTATTTATTCTGACGAAGACAAAATATTTTTGTTAAAACGTTGAGAAAATAAAACTTTAACTGGTCAAAGTGTCTATTTTTTTAAAAGAAATATAAACAGGAGTTAAGAAAAGGGGTGTGTGGTGATGCAATGGTGAGGCATCTACTATGGTTAGATGGCCATTATTATTAAAATTATTTATTAAATAAGTGTTGATAGGATTGGCAGTGTGTGACTCTCTCTCCTGCCAGACTTATTCTCTATGGTGTCAGTGTTTCACCAGGATAAGACAAATATTGTTGAAACGTTTGAGGAACAAACAAACGTTTATCTACCTTGTTTTTATATATTAGATTAGACTATATTAGCTAGCATATTATAATTTTCATTCTTTTGATATCTTGCACATTTTGAAAGAAATATGACACACACAAGGGAGATTACAACTATCCGTTTATCCGATGTTTTACAATGTAGAGATATTGATAAGATGGAAGTATGCCCATTCCAGACTGGAGTCTTATCTAGGTTAACTGAAATTTGGCATGTCAGCTCTGGAAGCCATTTAGTGAAATCAAAACAATTACCATAAAACCAAGGCAAACCAAAAAAATATTTGCTTTGACCAATGTAGACAACTATCTAGCCCTGATTGCTAAGCATTATATTGAGATGATAGTTACTCTGTTCTCCATTGATCTCCCATGTGCCTCTGGAACGACAGTTTCAAGATAAACTGTTTATCGAAGGTTTTAGAAGGTTGGTTTCATGCAAGAATACCATAGGTATACATCCTATCACCTCTTGAATTGGCACTTTGAACATCAGTCCTACACTCAGGATCAATGGTTCACTTCAGAGGCTTGTAAAGATTCACTCAAAACACTGATTCTCGAAAAGTCTTTAGAGATACCCGGGACCCAGTGCCATTAGCATCAGACAAAGAGGCTGTTCTAAGTGAGGGATCTCATGGCCTGGGCTGTATTCATCTCGAACAGGCGTATACCTTTCCACATGTTTGAAGGAAGCACATTGTCTTCGCATAGATATAGGAACTAACGATGTTTTCGAGCTCATGTGATAACTTTTCAGGAAGGTCATGGACCCCCAGTTCATTTCTATGGATGATAATGCTCGTCTACATAGGACAGTACTAGTTAGCGATTTCTCAAGAGTTGAGACAATAAGAGTTTATCCAGCCATATCTCTGGACCTGAATCGAATCGAACATATCTTGGATGTCTTAGCAAGGCGTATTGGAGCTCGTCTGTCTAGAAATAACTTCGAACTGAAATCTTCTCTTTGGTAGAAGTAGGATTTATTGCCTCAGGGAACTTTCAACAAAACCTTTTAATTAGCATGAAATAAAGTATTTGTTTTCACTTAAATTTGGACACCAGAATAAATACATCAAAAGCAACTACTGAATTTTTCAGATAGATAATCAAATATAGATGGAAACCTTGTCGGAAAGAAATTGATCCAAAGAGACAAGGGTCGCCTCTCCCGCCAAAATAGACGTCTAAAATGTTTCCATCTATATTTCAGCCATAGATATGGTCCAGCCACTTTGCCAGCTACACACCTCTTTGGCAGATTGTCAAGATTCCATGAGATCCACATAAAGTCCGCCCTAGACTGAAGTGGGCCATTAGCCCGAAACCATGGTCTCTAGTTGGACGCCTTTCAGTTTGCCAAAGCTGCTGTTGTGGCTATGTTACCGACCCGAGGCCGCTAGTTGCGGCGACGGTCAATAGATGGCGTCTGATTTTAGACGTCTATTTTGGCGGGAGAGGCGACCCTTGTCTTTTTGGATAATCAAAAAAATATATATATAAATAATAATAAAAATAAAGAAAACAGACATCTTCTATATGCTCTATTACATTTTCTAATGGCTGTTGTTTGATTTATCAAGAACATCTGGTATCCAGCTCTAGCGTAGACTACCGAGAGGATTCTAAAGGTAAAATCTTATATGTAAATTTATGTAGATATGTTTTTATTTTTATGTAGATATATTAAAAAAATAATTGAAGCATATCTTGACCAGGAGCACATGTGCTTTTTAGATGGTAGAGTGCCATCTAGTGGAACAGAAATCAACTAAACATTGATTTAACCTGTACCCTGATATTTGGCCAACCCAATTTCTTGATAAATTTGATGCAAGATTTGATGGCAGAGCGACATCTAAAAAGCACATGTGCTCCTGGCCAGGATATGCTTCCATTAATTTTAATATTAATACCTGACCCTTTTATTTGTTTTTGTTTTTCCTATTGTTTTTTCATGTAGATATATGTAGATTTTTTTATTTTTTTTTAGATATATTTCACTATAGAGAAAAAAAAGATATATAAGATATATATATGTAGTAATATAATGTATTTCAATATACACTATATTTTCATATGTAACATAATTATAAAAGTGTAACAACCCAAAATGTAGATATAATTCAACGCACCAGCTTGGCCATCATGTAATTATAAATAAGATAATAAAGTTTTATTGAGAGTCCTCCGCGCCCAAGACAGGACAAGAGTCTCCTATTAGAGAAATCGTTACTTTGTTTTACTCCCTCAGGAAATAAAACCATCAAGCATGAATGTTTATGTTGTGATATGTTAAATAACATATAATAATGTTACGTATTATATTTATTATTTATTATTGACTATGCAAAATCATGACATTTGTCAATTGTTTAAAAAAAAAAAAAAACTTATGTAAATTATTTCCCTTTTATCTCTATCTTGTATAAAAGGAGATTACTGGATTAAATAAACATTCAGTTCAACTTGTAAAGCTAGAACGTGTCTTATTCAGATAACACTTAGTCATTACAACATGGCGCAGTCGACAGGATTCTTCAACTTACTTTCCGCTAAGAGATTTCTGATACGTTTTGTTCGGCAAACTACTGCGAAATGATTGGTTTTCCCGCATGTATTACACTTCTTCCCATAATTGTGTCGTTGTCCACACCACTTACATGGTTCTATTATTCTTTCTCTTCTCGGGTTTCTAACCCTTGGTCCTGCTTCTGCATTTTCCATTCGATTTCTATCTTTCACCCAATTACGTTTTTCAATTTTTTCAATCATTGCTCATTCAACGATGCTACTTGTGAGCATGTTGACTCGGAGATCATAGCTATCGAAATTGCCCTCGGTAGTGTCAACTGTGGATCTTCTAACAACTTTCTTTTCATTTCCCGGTCAAGTATTCCAATTATAAGACGATCCCTTATGAGAGATTCCGTTAAATTCTCGAATTCACATTCTTGTGCCAGATGCTTTAATTCTGTGACAAATTTCATGATTCCCTGCCTTTCTTTTTGTGCACAGGTAAAAAATTCATTTCTCCTTTGAATCGTATTTTTGAAGGGCTTAAAATGGTTCGTTAACATATCAAGCATTTCCTTTAAACTTGGGTAAGTATCATTTTCACTTATGTGAAATGTCTTGTATATCATCACTGTTTTCTCACCAGCAATATGCTTCAAAATTGCTCGCTGACGCACCAGCGGCATGCTTTCTAAATTTACGGCTATTGCAAAAATTTCAAACGACTCTCTCCAGGTCTCCCATTTTTTCTCGTTGCTGTATGGGACAAATTCTGCCGGCGGCTTGATACCTTCCATTCTACTCACAGTTGAATTAATCTATTTTACTTCGATACTTTTCTTGTCATAATCCGGAATTATTTGTCGACTGCGCCATGTTGTAATGACTAAGTGTCATCTGAATAAGACACGTTCAAAAAATGGTGAGAAGAAAGGAAAGTTTGAATTTATCGTAGCCGATGTAGAGGCGCAGACACTTATCACGGGCGATACTTGCGAGAAGCTTGAAATATCGAGGCGAATTAATCATATAAACACGGATGAAATGAAATTGTGTTCTGAAACTCAAAAAATCCTCGAACAATACCACGAAGTGTTTCAAGGAGTAGGATTAATCAACTCGGAATGTAAGATTTACACAAAGCCTGAATATTCGCCTGTGCAAGCCCCTCCTAGGCGCATCTCAACAAGCCTCGGGGCCGAAGTTCAGTCTGAATTGGAAAAAATGGTGAAGCAAGGAATCGTTACAAAAATATACCATGAAACAGAGTGGTCTCATCCTATGGTCGTTATAAAAAAAATCTGGTCAAATCAGAATATGCCTGGATCCTCGTAAACTAAATGAGGCCCTTGTGGGAAGACACTTCCAGACTCCGGCTCCAGCTGAACTATTGCACCAATCGCACCAAGGTATATCGGCAATTCAGGGTTTGGCGCGAGAATTTTTTTTTTTTTTTTGGCCGGGAATGTCCATCGACATTGCTGAAAAAGTAAAAAATTGTGAAATTTGTCAAAAATATCAGAAATCGAAAATACGGCAGCCGTTAAAACCTTTCCCAGTTCCAGATTATCCATGGCAGACAGTATCATTGGACATATTTTATATTCAGAAAAAGCCCCATTTGTTAGTGCTCGACAGATATAGTGGCTACCCGGAGGTATTTGCATTAAACCCACCTACAGCGATTAATGTAAAAAATAAATTGAGAGAAACATTTGCACGATTCGGGATTCCGGAAACCATGATGTCCGACAATGGACCACCGTTTCGCTCAGAAATTATGACTGACTTCTTTATAAAATGGGGTATAAAACAGCTATTTTAAAGTCCACACCTTCATAGATCTAATGGTCTGGCCGAAAGAAACATTCAAACAATAAAAAATCAATTAATCAAATGTAGAGATGAAGGGTCCGAGAGACCCATATCTGGCTATTCTAACATATAGGAATACACCAAAGAATGACCTACCATCACCGGCACAGCTATATTTATCGAGGAGCCTTCGATGTCAAATCCCCAGAATTACACCGCTATATAGACCATATAAAACTAATTGGAGAAGTGTAGAGAATGCCAAAAGAAGAAGACAGAGCTCAATGAAAGAGTATTATGACAAAAACAGTAAATGCTATCCCAAGGTCAATGTAGGAGAGGATGCATGGTGTCAAATGCATCCAAAAGAGACATGGACACCGGTGAAGATTTCAGCGCAGACTAATTCACCTCAGAGCTCTGAAGTCGTAACACCATTAGGAAATAAGTTGATAAGAAATCAACAATTTATTAGGCCGAAAGATGGAGTCAACGAAAAAAGGCAGTTATCTTTAAAACCAATTCCCGGCTCCCCAGAAGCTCAACATCTGCATTACGACAGTCCAACGATGGGAGAGTCATCCACAACCCCGATACAGCGGTCAAGTGTAGAGACTAATATTAACCAGAAGGAAAACGCGACTGCATCCGCTGGGATTTCACCAGAACCATCCGGAAGGCCCCGGTTTTCAAGGTTCGGAAGAGAATTAAAAAAACCACAAAGATTTTGTTTTTAAGCAGAGGGGAAACATGTCAACGGCCTTTTGATTTGCCTGATTTAATTATTGATGGTTGTCCAAATTCGTGATATTCTTTAATTGTTGTATTGTTGTAGCAGAGGGGAAACATGTTGTGATATGTTAAATAACATATAATAATGTTACGTATTATATTTATTATTTATTATTGACTATGCAAAATCATGCCATTTGTCAATTGTTTAAAAAAAAAAAAAACTTATGTAAATTATTTCCCTTTTATCTCTATCTTGTATAAAAGGAGATTACTGGATTAAATAAACATTCAGTTCAACTTGTAAAGCTAGAACGTGTCTTATTCAGATAACACTTAGTCATTACAACAGTTTATTTTCAAATCAAACAAACTTTCTAATGTCCTAACTGCAATGAAAAATATTGGAAGGGCTTGGCTCATCAATCTTTCCAGTTGGTCTCTAGGACCACGCCATCACCATCTCCTCACCGCGAAGCACGCGATCTATTTCTTCGTAGATCGCGAAATGCGTGGTGTCGCTGGAGACCCGTTGGTGATTCTCCATCAAACTCTGCAGCGGTAGCAGAGGCGCCATATTCATTGTACATAGTATATATAATACATATTATCTTTTTTTTTTAAATAATGCAGACTGTGCACTTTGCATGTATTAACAAGATGTCAATAAAATTATTCTAATTGTCAAAAAAAAAGTCAATGGGGAACGCTCGATGCAAATATTTATAAGTAACTCTACTGTTCTAAAGGTTTATGTCCATAGTTTGCCTAATATACCATAACTATTACTCCATATTTCATTGTCTAATATATAAGCAGAATCGTCAAAAACAGTATTATAGCTCTAAAAAGCGGTCTAGATTAAATTGATGACACCGCAGGTATTGAGGACTTCTTCTCAATATAGATGCTGTTTCTCTTTACCTTGAGAGACAACCTAGTGTTTCAGTCCAGCTACTTGACCAGCTCCGCAACTCTAAAGGAAGAGGCTCTCAAGGACGACTACCAAACGTCCAAAATCTTATCCAGAAACTCTTTTTTTTTTTTAAATTGAAAAACACGGTCAATTTATACATTCAAAGAAATTTACTTACCAATTTATACATTAGAAGAAATTTACATACCAATTTATACATTAGAAGAAATTTACATACCAATTTATACATTATAAGAAAATTACATACTTTTTCCTCTCTTAGTTTTTAAATTACAAATTTACATAAAAATAAAGTTGACTACTCTAGTAGTCGTAACAGCTGGGAAGGTTCACCACTGATTAGCCAAGCCCTCCCAATATTTTTCATCGCACTAAGGACAGTAGAAAGTTTGCTTTAGTTTAAAATAAACACGTGTGCTTGATGGTCTTATTTCTTATATATAGGCTCGTTATTGTCTTATGTGTTTACTATATACTCCATTCAACAACAACAACAAAAAGGCTTTTATTAGGGCCCATTACCCTGTATGGATTCGCCATACAACAACAAAATAATACAGTAATTGTTTTTCTCCCTTTCCCCTTTTGCACATGAGCCTTTGTTTGAAAGGGGATTTATTTACACACCTGTTCTAAAATTTTCCTCACTACCTCTTTTGTGTATGAATCTATTTACAATTGATCTATAGAAATTATAGATTAGCAGCAAACATAAAATTCCGAGGATACGTTTCTTTTATTTCAAAAATAATAATACTTCGAGCTTTCGGGCGTAAACAGCCCTTCTTCAAGAATATAGGAAATAATTTCAAATATAATTTCAAATAGAAATGTTTGTATACAATTAGATGGTATTTTTCTTTGGTCCTGCATAGCGTGAGTGAATCTCGTATCCACGTGATTTAGTTTAAATCTAAAAACTTTTATAAAGAGAGGTGTTTTGCCCCCAGAAATATTGGCCGATTATATTGAATATATTGAAAGGATTACTTGTCTTAAAATGAATATTCTAAGTCTGAATTAAATTTTATAAATCAATCGGGAAATTGCCATTGTTTATCTAGAATGTAGTTCTATGTATCAGGATTGTGTATTAAGCTATTGTATATTTCTGGAATATCTATATGTCTATTGATGCTCTGGTGTTTCAATATATTCAATATAATCGGCCAATATTTCTAGGGGCAAAACACCTCTCTTTATAAAAGTTTTTAGATTTAAACTAAATCACGTGGATACGAGATTCACTCACGCTATGCAGGACCAAAGAAAAATACCATCTAATTGCATACAAACATTTCTATTTGAAATTCTATTTGAAATTATTTCCTATATTCTTGAAGAAGGGCTGTTTACGCCCGAAAGCTCGAAGTATTATTATTTTTGAAATAAAAGAAACGTATCCTCGGAATTTTATGTTTGCTGCTAATTATACACAAGAGGATTCCACCTTACGAGAAATTATAGAGTTCTATTGCTATATTTCCTTTTCTGAAATAGTTATCAGCGTCTTCAGTTAGTTGCTAAATCTCCAGAAGGTGTTTTAAGAGGTTTTTTCTCTTTCTTCACTTAAATATTTGCATTCTATAATATAGTGGGAGATTTCATCAGATATCATATTTCCACAAATCCTGCAGTGAATGTTTTCCTTTTTGATGATGAGAATATGACTTTCTCTATCTAGAGTTGAAGTAATTCAAGTCCGCGCAATGAAGGCTATTATCTTCGATGACAGATTTCATGACATATATAACCCATTCTATATATGTAAATATTATAATGTGTGAATTGAAGTGTTTACAGTTACTGTTGTACAGATCTATATCCCCTGTCACTCCCTTCAAGAACTTCCATCTATAAAATATCTAAAGGTAAATGTTCGAAATATAAATTATAGTGGATTGAAGCATTCTTAACTCGCATTCATAAATATCTCATCTGTCTCATTTCTTCTCTAGTATTTTTATTAATTTTATGGTGTGTTTGTCTTATTAATGAATTTCCGTGTCATTCTGAAGTTTATCTTTTATAATTTCTACGTGTGGCGATATATATAGAAAAGGCAAACATTAAAACGCGAATGTTTCCATTTGCTATATATAGATTGCGCGTTATTACTTTATATTGATATATAGTAGACTCTCCTATAACGCGAGTTTTTACAACGCGATTTCGTACAACGCGATAAAAAAAATTGCGACAAATTTATTTATACAACGCGAATTTTAGTATAACGCGTTATAAAATAAAATGCGGAAATTTCCAATTTTGACAACTGTACAATACATTTAATTTTTATGCACACGCGTTTTTCTTTTTGTTTTTTTTTTTGTTTTTGAACGAAGTAGTGTTGTATACTTTGTCAATTTAATCTGGTTCAAATCACATAAATAGGTACCGCTCAGCAAGAGCAACCTAGTTCATGATAATTGAACAATGAATAATATGTGAAGGTTATTCACATATTAAACAAAATTTAAACGCGGGATTCAATCCCGGTTCATGACTGTCGGGAATCGAGGGTGTTACCCACTCGTCCACCGACTTGTTTTTTATTTGTCAATTTAATTGCACATGTGTTTTTGTAAGTAAATTTTTTAAATAGTGTTAAATTGAGTTTTAAAGCTTAAAATAATTTTTTTAACGCATATAAGGTATTAAATTAGAATTTACATGTAAATATTTTGCAAATATAAATAATTACGAAACTTGCTCCCCAGGCATGATGAATAAAGTTGGAAAAAAAAAAGAAAAGTTGAAAAGGAGATATACTGTATCATGTAAAAATGTATTGTATAAAATGATGTATATAGGAAAATAATTATATACTAAAACAAAACTAAATTTTATATTATTTTATATACATTTGCATATAAAATAATATAACATTTAATTTTGTTTTAGTATATAATTACTTTTCCTATATACATCATTTTATACAATCCGTTTTTACATGATATTTGTCACTAACAATTTACCCTAACAACATTCGCGTTATACAAGTTTTATTTCGTACAACGCGATTTCATACAACACGGAACACATTAATCGCGTTATAGGGGAGAGTCTACTGTATATTTAATTAAAAAGGCATATATTCGATCAAAATATCATTTATTTTACCAATATTTCAGTTGGCTGAACGCCAACCTTTTATCAGGGTATTAGAGCATTTTATATTAAATTTTAAATTTAAAACATTTACCTTGATAAAGGTTGGCGTTCAGCCAACTGATATATTGGTAAAATAAATGATATTTTGATTCAATATATGCCTTTTTATATAAAGATGTATTTATGGATTGCTCTATTTTTTAAAATTGATTTATACATATAGATAATAGAAAGGCATATATTGGATTTAATAAAAGATCTATTTTGCCAATATTTCGGTTGGCTGAACGCCAAACCTTTATCAAGGCATTATATTTTTTGTATACACAAACTCAGCGCCGCATAGTGTAATGCCTTGATAAAGGTTTGGCGTTCAGCCAACCGAAATATTGGCAAAATAAATCTTTTATTAAATCCAATATATGCCTTTTTATTATCTAATGAATTAAATATGGATTGCTCTATTTTCAAAAAAAAAAATATATATATATATACAGTGGTACCTCGACATACGAGTTTAATTCGTTCCGCAACCTTGCTCGTATCTTGAATTACTCGTATCTCGAAGCAAATTTCCCCATACAAAATTCCCATTTAAAATCATAGATTAATATCTTCAACACTACCGAACCGAACTCGTATCTCGAATTTCGCTCGTAACTCAAAGCAAAAAATCACTTGCTCGTCGGCTCGTATCTCGAAAAACTCGTATGTTGGGGCGCTCGTATGTCGAGGTACCACTGTACTTAATCTAGATATTCAATACGCAGACATATATAGTCATATCCGAAAAATTTCAATCTAATATAATTATGATTGGAAAATATATGGCTACATCAAATAATTTTTCATTCCCCATGAGGAGAGTGACAGCAAGTCACCGAAGCGTCAATAAATAAATTTAAAAATTGGTTGATGTAGCCATTTATTTTTTACAAACAAACTTTCAACCAACATTACGATCTTCAAAAATGAATATTTGTAAGAGAATTAGAGGCTGGATCTCAGAAAGTATGTTTAATTAACAATAATATTATATTAAGATGACAAGGAACAAAGAGAGTTAACAAAGGCAAGCGTAGGGGCAGAGAACAAAGCAAAACTGAAACCTATATACAGGTACGGCCGGAGCGGCGCCAGGTCACGTGATGTCTGGCAGGAAGCTGGCGTTGCTATGGCAACAGCTGACGTGCGAGTTACTCCTCCAACAATATTGTAGCGTAGAAATCAAGTCTTTGTATATCTGGAACGCTTCACGATTTTGCGTGTCATCCTTGCGCAGGGGCCATGCTAATCTTCTCTGTATCGTTCCTATTTTAGTATATGTACCGCCGAACAAGCGTGTATATCTGGAGATGTGAAAGTATTTATTGATAACGTCACGGCGACTAGTCGACAAATATTAACAAATTAACCCCAATTATCTACAGCTAGAGAATATCGAGCAAGCAAGCTAGGCAACTAAATGATGATTTTACAAATATAAAGTAATAAATCTGTTTCAAATATTTTCATTGAATAATTAAATTAAATAATAAATATAAATTTCTTCGCCACAATATGATTGAATAAATAAAATTTTTATATATCATAAATTTAATTTTTGCGTAAATGGGTTTGTGCAGATTCAGATTTTCCAGCCTATTTAGCTTCTTCAAGATCTTATAGATATACTGAACGTAAAGGTAAGCTATTCGTTTCTATATACTCAACATATTGCTAATTAAAAATTCATATATTCCATAACATTTATATGCTCTCTTTAAACATGAAATTAATATATTGTCACGTTTGTGAATTTTATAATTAATTCTTTCTTTTTTTTTTCAATGAATTTTGTATATTAATATAAAATGTCATTTTTTATTATCATCATCACATACATTGTAATTTTTTTTAAAAACAAACGATAATAAATAATAACAACAATTTTGGTTAGCAGCCCCGTAAAGATATTTCCATAACAACAACAATGTAATTTGCATCTTCATTAGCATAAAACAACAGTAAATTAAATTAGCAATGTAAAAATATATTTTAAAATTACAACATTTTAACATTCAACACAAAAACGTTACAATTTCTAACATTAATATCAAATAATCGCGAAAATAATTATAATTGCAGAAGAGTGGACCATCCTTCCGCAGCTGGATTCCTTAACCTTGACATATTTCTCTCAGTTACTGCATTGAGGCGCTGGTTGCGAGTGAAATAGGGAAATTTGTTAATAACTCCAAGGATATTCGAGATAGAAGCCTGAAAATTTGTCTCTATAAGTTTTTTTTCAGATTTACTCTATATACTGTTAAAATTTCAGATAGACAGGAGCGGAATCATTCGAACGATTTCAATCTACACAGTTGTACGACTTTGTCGTATGCCTAGTTCTTCTGCTGACTCATAAATCTCGTTTATTTGTCACCACACCTCGTATTTATTTATGTAAATGTGTGTTCAATAATGAACTGACCGAGAAGTCCTCACTTCTTTTTTCTAGATTTGATTCATTTTGTCTCCTCTCTTATTGTAAAGACGATGCTGTATCACCTCATAAGCATAAATAAATAAAATAATGAACTCTATATCTTTTTCATACATACTATCTATACACACATATACAGCTTTATTAAGATCACCGGTCTTATACAGATTCGCCACAGGAAGGAAGCAGAGTTAGAGCTCCTATACTCCATGCAGCATAGAACCCAGCAACAGCCTCCAGGTCCGACGTATGTCCAGTGGCCACACCATGCATATATACTATCTATATATGCTGTCTGATGATTAGAAAAATATTGTTGAGATTTCGAATAAATAAAAAATATCATTATTATCTCAATTTGCATATCATAATTTCCAAAAGATGATTGATATTGTGTGTGATTTTAGAATCGATTCCTTCGCCACATACTCCTTCATGCAGCAAATATAGAGGTAAGGCAAATATGAAAAAACGATTTAAAATGATCATAAACATGTAAGAGAATGTACTAATTATTTCTGGGATTTAAATATTATATTTTATAAAGAAAGAATCATGAATTAAAATCTTAGAATTCAGAACGCGCCGCGCGTCACCGTAATTCACATTATAGTTTATATTAGTTTGAAAATGGCGTAAACAGGAACATAAAAGATAAAGAAACACGAGGCTAAATGCAGTACATCAGATTTAAAAGGTACAGTATATGGTAGTAGAGTATACAATAGTTGATATTGCCAAGTGGAAAATTAGAGAAGACAAACTTCAGGATGAGACAGCAATTTATTTAAGACAAGAACAAACTATGAAGGATAGACAAAAGATAAGCAATGAGGGAAGTTTACAGAGTAACAAAAATATAAACATAAAAATGATACTCTGTTAATAAAATAATAAATACTTTGATACAATAGCTGCTGACTCATCAATCTCGTTTGTCACCACATCTCGTATATATGCAAATGTGTGTTCAATAATGAACTATATATCTTTCTCCTACATACTATCTATACACACACGAATACAGATTTATTAAGATCACCGGTCTTATACAGATTCCCCGCAGGAAGAAAGCATAGATGGAGCTCCTATACTCTAGACAGCACAGAACCCAACAACAGCCTTTAGGTCCGACGCATGTTCAGTGACCATATTAACTATTTCATTTATTCCTTTCAGATTTATTAACCTTTTCTCTCTTTATACACATCTTCACAAGGCAATTTTATCTAATGCATCATTCTAATTTACAATGATTATTGATGTACAACATTGTATTATATCAATATTACACGAGGGTAACATCGCAATTCCATTTTCAAGAAAGGAAATTTCGATAATTTTAACTTATACTGAAAATATTATGAATTTTTGAATAGCAAATACACTCTCTGAATAAAGGTTATAATAATACGCTTTCGAACAACATAATTTAACCTGATATTAAAGTTAATAATGTACGAGTATATAAGAATAATGTATATAATGAATAAGAATAATGTAATAAGAAAACTTAATTGTAAGAATTTGAAATGTGTGAAATTCTCAATTCAAAAATCACAATGTGGAACTGATCGTAGCTGTCCGTACAGTGACTCCTTCCTCTCCTTCAGCACCAGCAAGCTCTCTCAAACTGCCAGGTAAATATATAAATAACATTGTAAAGTGATTTGTTAGATACTACTTGTGTGAGTTTATAATTCAATAAAAAACAATCTCTTGTTTCAACATTTAAGGTAATATTATCAAGCTTTCAGGAGTGTTTCTTTTTATTATTATTATTTTATAAATACTTTTTTATTTAAAAATAAAGAGAAACTTGTCTATGCAAGCCTGATGATTTCACCGTAAATATTCAATACTAGCTTTAAAACCACTTGACGGATAATAGGGTAAAATTGAAAAAGAAAATAGCGGGGTCAGTTACCCCGAAACTTCTAATGATTTCCTTGAATGTCCTTTATCAATAAAAGATAAAAATTTGTACCAAAATATAATCTACTATGAAAGTAGTGTCGTCACTTTAATCTATTTCTATATATAATTAGCGATTGTTATTTCATGCTATGTTTTTAAGAAGTTTATTATTCCCCATAAAAAAGCCTTTAGTATGTTTAGCGATAAGTTTTAGTATCAAGGTTTATCACCATATATCTTAATAGAAGATTTATTATCTTAAGTGTTTCTATATACCAGGTCTATTAGTATGAAACGCGAAAATTTTCAGTGAATTCAAAAGTTCACCAATTCCATACAACAAAAGATTTTTTATTCAAAGTAACTGCTCTGATTAGCTATACACTCGGACCACTTTTCAGGCAATTTTCGAATTCCTTGTCTGAAAATTTCTATTCCTTTTGAGTCGAACCAGTCAACAAGTCATTTTCGGAGTATGTCTGAGTTCGAAAATTCCTGGTTTTTTAGGGCGTGTCCTAAAGATGTGAAAAGGTGGCAGTTCGACGGCTCTAAGTCTGGTGAGTACGGCGGGTGGGGTTAGAGTTCCCAGCCCAAGTCTTTTATGGTGTTTTGGCCACCGTAGCGTTGTGGGCTGGAGCGTTGTCATGCTGCAGTATCAGGTTGTTGTGCTTTTCACGCCATTCCGGTCTTTTTTCATTCAACGCCTCTCTCAAACTGTGCATTTGTTGTTCGTAGCGACTAGTATTGACCATTTTGCCAGGTTTCAGGAGCTCGAAATATACTACGCCGGTCTGGTCCCACCATATGCAAAGCATTGCCTTTTTTCCGAAGCGATTGGGCCTAGGCGTCTGTTTTGGAAATTGGCCGGGCAGGCCCCACGACTTTTGGCGGGTAGGATTGCTGAAGTGGATCCATTTCTCATCAGAAGTTACGATTCGGTGCAAAAATGACTTCTTTTCATGCCTGGCGAGCAGCCCTTCGCAGGTTACCAGACGCCGTTATTGCTGCCTTTCGCTCAACTCGTGGGGGACCCATCTGGAAAGCTTTTGGGTCATTCCGAGGCTGTTTAAACGTAGAGAAACAGCACCTTGAGACACCTGGAGCTGTTTTGCGAGTTTCTCCTGCATTTGGGTACTGTCCTCATTCAACAAAGCTTGCAGTTCAGCGTCCTCGAACTTTTGGGGCGGTTTTCCATGTGGATCATTATCAAGTTCAAAATCGCCACTTTGGAATTTTTTTTAAACCACCTGTAACACTGCGATTTGCTCAGAGCGTGGTCGTTGTAAACTTCCTCGAGCATTCGGTGGGCTTCACTGGCACTTTTCTTCCAGTTGAAGGCGAACAACAAAACTTCCCGCAAATGGGCACTTTTTGGCTCGGAAATCGCCATTTTCCACGGGCTCCAGAAATTTTTCACGATTTGAATTTTTATAAAACTGCACGCATGCTGATGCCACGTGAGTCAAAGAACAAAACGCCTACAACAGCGCCACCGTCGGCTCAAATAAAGTTGCACAGCGGCCTCTGGCGCCATTTTCGCGTTTCATACTAATAGACCTGGTATATATTTCAATATGGATTTTTGTATCATTATATATTAATATATATATAAAGTATATAATATCAATTATATAACTGAAAAATATTTAACTCTTATTTAAATCTCTGCTTTGTGATCCCTTATTGGACATTCTGCGAGTAAAACCCAATAAAATTATTTTTAAGTATCGAATATAAACCCTAATTTACTTCATTATAAACAATTAAAAATAGGATATTTTCTATTCTGTCGTGTATGTCTGGCAGAAATTAATCTAATCGTGTTTCCAGAGTTTCCCCTACTGTACCAATATGAAGCAAACATCCCCAAATGTACAGGTAATCGGATGTTGTAAATATAAATATAGTATACTGTGTACTGATTTTTAAGAATGGTGATCCAGACGACCCCTCTAACTATCGAGGCATAGCGCTCTTAAGCAATATAGCAAAATTATTTACATCAATACTTAAATCTCGTCTAGGCAGTTGGATCGAAAGGAGAAATATAGTTCCTGAGAACCAGGCGGGATTCAGGGCCGGCCACTCTTGTCAAGACCATATATTCACTCTATTATCCCTGATTCAAATGACTCTAAGCCGAAAGAGAAGAAAATGCTACATGTTCTTCGTGGATTTGAAAAAAGCCTTCGACACAGTGCCCCACTCATTATTATGGAGAAAACTGGTAGATGCAGGTCTCAACCACCGTTTTGTTAACTTAATTAAAGATTATTACACAAATATGACAGCGGTAGTGCGATGGAACAATTTATTCACTGCGCCAATAAAGGTGCGTTCGGGAGTTTTACAAGGGGAGCCGATGTCACCTTATTCATTTATACTTTTTATAAATGATTTAATCGGTCTCTACAATAATTCAGATTTACCGGGAATATATCTCCCAAATTATGGATATGTTCATATTCTACTATACGCAGACGATATTGTCTTGATTGGAGAATCCAAAAATAACCTTCAAATAAAAATCAATATGCTAAGAAAATATTTTGAAACAAATTTATTAACCCTGAATGAAAATAAGTCAAAAATAGTAGTTTTCAGAAACGGCGGTCGATTAGCACAAAATGACAAATGGTTTTGGGGTGAGCGGCAACTGTCTGTTACTACGAAATATCTTTACTTGGGATATCCGCTTACAAGTGCAAATTCACTAAACAAGGTAGCGTCACACTACAAGGGCAAAGCCCTGGCAGCAATTGGCGCTGTGTGGCAAGTTCTGACAAAATCCAAGATGAACTCTCTAAATGCGGCAATGAGATTACTTGATTCGACGGTCTTGCCTCACATGCTATACGCCGCACCCTGCTGGGCACTCAACCAAGTAAAGGTAGTTGACCAGGTTCAGAATATTTTCCTAAGACGCTACCTAAATTTACCAAAGTATACTCCAGGCTTTATGCTAAGAATGGAGTGTGGACGAGTATCACAGGAAGTTATCATAACTAAACAGGTCCTGAGATTTTGGGTGAGGATTATGAAAATGGAAGAGAGTAGGTTGCCCCGGGCATGTTTGTCACACCTCTGGACATTACACAGTAATCAAAGGGCTGGTTTAACCTTTGTCTAAAACCTGTCAACCATTTTAGACTCAAACGGTTTTTCGTTCCTGAAGGGTTGTCCGGATTACACTGCAATACTGACTGAAATCCCTGCTATTATTCGAATAGCAACCGAGCAAAGCATCCAAAACGACATGGCGAAAATCCTAAATACTTCACATTACAGTCACTTCAAATACCTAAAATGTTCAATAACAGCAGAACGATATTTATTCACAACTATTCCTCTAGCAATTAAAAGATTTTTTGCACAACTGAGATTCCTATGGACGATCTTCCCAGAAAATCGTTCAAAGCGCTGGAAGACTGATTTGACTCTAACTTGCGATCTGTGTAAAAACAGAATCCAAGACGAAATTATGCATATAATATTTGGATGCTCTTGCTTAGAGAAACAGAGGAAAGAAAATTTGGGTGACTTACCCTGGTCTCAACCTGACTGCCAACAAATTTGCAGCTGGATGAACACACTGATGGTTGATCAGGGTCTCTCCCTCGGTTTATATAAATTCTACAAGGCTGCAGTCAATGTCCGTTGGAGAATAATGGATTCGCCGAATGTCGTGGTTTGCTTGGAGGAAGAAGGCGAAGATTGAATGCGGCTGATTTCACACTAGCCCTCTCAATGATATCCTAACCTTGACATATCCTAAACATTGGTACTTTAATTTAAATATTTAATCATGTATGGTTATTTTTGCTCTGTATGTTTATTTTTTTTGTATATATGGTTATATTTCTTTTTGTTTGTTTTTTCTTTCTTCTCTCTTTTCTTTTTCCTTATCACTTCTTGTATTCTAGTTTTTACTTTTGAAATATCTTCCTTTGCTAAATCCTGTAGAGGGGAATCATGTATAGGGCTGGATGCCCCAATAAAAAGGCTTGTGTGTGTGTGTGTGTGTGTGTGTATACTGTGTACTGGACATTACAATTGCTACACCATAAAGGAAGACCCCATGGAATAAGGTCCGCCCTAGGCTGACGAGGGCCATTAGCCCCAAAACATCGTCTCTAGGTGGAAGCTTCTCAGTTTGCCAAAGCTGGTGTTGTGGTTTTTGTCACCGTACCGAGGTCAATAGATGGCGTCTAGTTTTAAGGGAGTTGACGGGAGAGGCGCCTTATGGTTTTATAGACCATAAAGGAGGTGCACCAAAACTCAAAATACGCGTGAAATGTTCAACAGACTGGGGATATGCAACTGATTAGAATTTCAACTCAAAATGTGAAGCAGGTGGGAGTAACGTCATCGACAGTCTGTATACAAGGGCAGATTGTATAGTAGATTCCTGTGATTAAAACCGCATTACATTTTTTTTTCGTTGTTTGTGAAAAGGTCTTGCTATGCCTCGTGTCAAAAATAGGAATTCACACACACAAAGCTTTATTAAGACCATTGGTCTTATACAGATTCACCACAGTAAGAAAGGAATCATAGATGGAGCTCCTGTACTCCAGGCAGCGCAGCACCCAACAACAGCCTCCAGGTCCGTAGCAAGTCCAATGGCCACACGTTCCTTCGTGAATACGTCATGGTTAGCGAATAACTGAACAGGCTAGTGTGGAATCAGCCGCGTTCTAGTCTTCACTTTCCTCGTCCAAATGGACCACGGCATTTGGCGATTCTATTAATCTCCTCCGAACGGTGACTGCGGCCTTGTAGAATTTATATTTAAAAAATAGGAATTCAAACCAGCGAATGGGACGAAAATTCCTACTTGTATTCATTATTGTCTTACGGGTACTTCACCTGGAGTGATGGTCAGGAACGTAAATAGGTACACATCACGGTCACCTCTAGTTCTCTAAGCTGGTAATTCGGACAACCGCCGTTATATTTCGGAAGTGCTACTGCCCGTGGAGATTTAACCTATCCTTCGACGACTCACTACCTTCCAACATGAACGATCTCATTGTTACCTATGCTGTCCTGACCTCCCTCGATACATGAATGTTCGTCTGTCGCCCTGGCCAGCATGTTTTACAGATCTCTGATCGATTGTAAACATCTGAACCATGATTGGTGAGAGAATGGTACGCCACCGCTCTCCATCTATAAACATAAAGACTACCTCTCCCGTAGAAATAGATGTCAAAACTAGACGCCATCCATTGACCATCGCCGCTAGGCTTCGGATCGATGACAAAGCGACAATACTAGCATATCCATACATATATAGATGGATGAAATACTAGATTGATGTTTGCTACGTGGGAAAACACAGTCAAGACTATTAAGTCAATCATTAAGAAATTTAACAGGAAGTTAGCTGAAACTTCACATATAGGCTATTCAAAAAGCAAACAAAAAATGTATTTGGTAACTTAAAAATCGAAAGCCGAATTTCTCTTTAATTATGATTTTTACTACAAAGAGCAACACTAATGAAGCTTAACTTGAGTTCACAATTCGATAAGATAATCCCTTGAATCAATATTAAAGTTAAAACATTAGGTCTCCTGGAAAAATCCAAAAATAAAAAGAAACTTTTTTCCTGGAGGCCTAATGTTTTTACTTTAATTCTGATGAAGTTAATAAATAAATAGAATTGGTCGCTATTTCTAAGCACAATCTTTTTTTAGAAACTACAATTTATAACTGACTAGGTACGCGTTAACAAAAGGTGATTGAAATGTGCCTGGACAATAATCGAGTCTCTCTCGATTCAGTTAGTTTTTTAATAAAAATACAAATATGTATGGGAGATTAGAAATTGAGCAGGTTTAAATGAATTTCATATATTTCAGTTAAATAAAATAATCCCTTATTACTATATTAAGTTTGAAATCACCAGGCTTCCAGGTATAAGTTTCTTTCGAAAAATTTAATTCATATTTCTAGCTTTCTTGTTCAAAATATAGAGATATGAATTAAAATTTATTAAAAGAAATTCATGATGCATTAGCACGCCATCTGTTATAAAAATTCGAAACTATTATAGACGCGTATAATTCTTTTTAAAAATAAAACAATTTCTGCAAATTTATTTTTAAAAAGAGTCATACGCGTCTATAATAGTTTCGAATTTTCATAACACAGCAGAAATATTTTATTAAAAAGGCATATAATGGATCAAAAGTATAAATTATTTTACCAATATTTCAGTTGGCTGAACGCCAACCGTTATCAAGGTGTTATAACATATTTAAGGACTTGATAAAGGTTGGCGTTCAGCCAACTGATATATTGGTAAAATAAATTATATTTTTGATCCAATATATGCCTTTTTAATTAAAGATTTATTTATGGATTGCTCTATTTTCAAAACAGCAGAAATTGTTTTATTTTAAAAAAGAATCATACGCGTCTATAATAGTTTCGAAAAGAAACTTATATCTGGAGAAGCCTGAATTTTTCAACCTTAATATATTTCAGTTTTTTACGACATTTTATAAAGGTGTTCACTTGTTTTTATTCAGTAGTTAATCACAAACACTCATATTTTGATTTACGAACTAGCTGAATAGAGAGACCTTGGTTTCGCTGGGGAATGGAAGAATATTTCGTTATTCTGAATATCGATACCAGCAATTTTAAGACTAAAAATTAAGGTTGGGATTCTTCAAAGTGAAATCTTGAATATGCGCGAGAGAATAAATCGTGAGATTTAATACTAACTCTTTTTGACGTACTAGAGAATCATAAACGCACAAAAATGTTACACACAACAAAAAAAAAAAACATAACAAGACTTAATTTTATTGTACGATGTGTATTAACTAATATTTTTATTTATTATATCAAATTAATATTTTGTTTGTGTTTTCCAGAATATCTAACGCCTACATCAAAACCAGAAATAGGTAGGTTTTTATGATTCTTAAACAACTTAGGTTTTGTGCTTGACTTTTGGAGGAGAGTGTAAAAAAGAAAACAAATTTATAATACAATATAATGCGGCTTATAATTGTAGAACGACATTTGAAAATTATCCCGCATGTGTTTCTTTTGAACGAAAAATTGAAATTTTTTTAAAGGAGAAATAACGATTATTTCTAACCTTAGGGATGAATTGTGAAGGATAATGATAATCCCTGGACACTTTATTTTCCCGTTTATCATTATTCTTCACAATTCATCCTTTCATACTTTATCCCTATGGTTAGAAATAATTGTTATTTCTCCTTAAAATAAATTTCGATATATCGTTCAAAAGAAACACATGTGGGATAATTTTCAAATGCCGTTCTACAAAGCAAACAAAGGAATATAATTTTAAAGTTTCGTTAAAATTTTAAAATTTTCTTAGTCGAATTATAAACTATTCATGATAAACTTTTATTTTTTTTTGTTCAGCGTCTCCGATATGTTCTCCCACACATCATCGTGGTAAGTATAAAGTGATCTAGGGATGTAATATCTAAATTTTAGATAGAAATCTCTATTGAAAATACATTCTAACACAGTTTTCTCTTTAACGACCACGGAAATTCACCTGCAACTTCTCTCCTTGATTATAAAATAATATAATGAAGTGCGAATAACACCTCAACGATAGCTAAAAATTGATTCCAAACTATAATTTATTTTTATAAATGTTGTTTCGTTGTATGATTATTGAGGTATTTTACTTTAAATACTTTGAATCAAAATTACTAAAATTCAACGAATACTGCATCTATGTTTTTCGAGAGGATGAACGATGGTCAAATGGTCCACATTGAAGTCTTCAGAAAACATTGTCAAGCTTTGTCCTCTTTCCTAGCTGTCAAAAGTGCCTGATCGACCGCTTTCTTATTCATTTTAGAGGTTTATATCGCCCGATTTGAATTTTTGAAATATCTTTTTGATTTTCCTAATTGCTCCCCTTCGCCAAAAAGTTCGTTAAAATCCTGAAATGAATGTGCTGCATTCCAACCTTTCTCGGTAGAGAATAATATGGCAAATATGCATATACTTTTTTTGTACGCATTTTCATTATTTGAAAAAAAGCTCGATTTTTTCGTCCATTTTAAAAGAAAAAACCTAGCTGAAAAATATCCGCAATATTTATACACCAATCCAATAATTCTATGGGGACGAAGAGGCCGAATCAATGGTAAAGGAAGGTCCACCGGACATCATAATGCAATAGAATCTGAAACCTACCTTTCAGCAAAATACCACATCACACAACCACCCGAAATTGCAACTAACACAAAATAAAATGAAAATAAGTTCATTCACTCCCTACATCAAATAGAAACGACAAACAAAAGTGAACCAACCAATTAAATAGAAAATGATACAATTTTTAGCCATATTGAAATCATATCTCACCTACGTTTATTTATCTATTAAGAACGTGCAAAAACCTTTACTATATAAGCATACAAAATGCAAAATTGAAGAGGTATTTTTCCAACATATACTGAAATGCATTGAAATGGACAAGATCACACTATAAGGAACCGAACAAAATACTGAGCTGTCATAAAGAGCACAATCTCCAGGATTTAGTCAGGAAAGACAAAGGTTAAGAATAAAAACAAACTTATATAAACCGCACAACACACACACACAAGTTCTGAGTAATGATCAGGCTTAATGTATACAAAAGTTAGTAGTCAGGAAATATTAACTACATATTGTGTTAAAATAATTGAGGAGGAATTTGGCTTTCTGAAGACGATTTGGATATTTTGTCCGATACTCGGATTGTTTAACAGAACTGCTGGAGAGAGGTATGGGGGAAAGACCGGGAAGAGCATAGAGTTTATAGACAATTTAGGAATAAAGCTATCATGAAAAGACCAGCCATAGAAAGGATGATCTGAGAAGACAAGAATATTGTTCATCAGCCTATGGAAAATGTTATAGCTACATATACAGATGACACCTTTTTCAGACAAAAGAGACCTATGTTCTAAATCCGAACTACCTATGAATATTGGGACGAGCTAACTGTGTGTGATGCTGCAGAAATTTCCATAGTCTCGGAATTCCCGGATTACACGAGTTTGCTGCAACCAAAAGGTAGTGATGTCGAATTCCAATTATGGTTGTAGAATGACATTTGAAAATATCCCACGTTTGTTTCTTTTGAACGGATATTCGAAACTTATTTTAAGGAGAAATAAGACCATTTCCAACCTTAGGGATGAAGTATGAAAGGATGAATTGTGAAGAGTAATGATAAACGGAAAAATAAAATGTATTATTACTCTTCTCACAATTCATCCTTTCATACTTCATCCCTAAGGTTGGAAATGGTCGTTATTTCTCCTTAAAATAAGTTTCGAATTTTCGTTCAAAAGAAACACACGCGGGATATTTTCAAATGTCGTTCTACAATCATAGGCCGCATTATATTGTGTAAATTATGGTTGTGTCTGGCTATCTATAACTATTTGGAACTGCTTGTAAATCACATTGATATTACAGTCTATCACTACCTATATAACATACTGTGATTCTCAATCACTCAACGATCTATTATTATTTATACGATTCTGCTTATATAGACAAAACAGACAGTTGTAATCATAGTTTTTAAGCTAACTATGGACATAAGCTTTTAGGACAGTAGAACTACATATATAAATATCTTTATATTAAAGACATTTTAGTTTCACACAAGATTATCAGAGATATTATTCACATATACAAATATAATTAAATGCAATTTCTATTTAAATACTTGCTTTTTTCAAATATAAAACCACATAATAGAAGTGTTGAGACCAGAGGGTATACCTAATAAAAAAAAATCGAATACCTTCAACACAATACATTGATAAATTTTCTTCTAAAATTACAAAGTCATAAGAGCAATATAATTAGAGGGAGTTATAATAAAATAAAAATTATATAACCACTTGCGCAAAGTTTTAGGAAATCATTTTAAGCGGCATGAATCCTCGAGAAAAATGGTAAGTTCTTTAAGATATTTTTTATCATACTCGTCACAAAATTAGAGTGATTTTATTGATAATATAATATATTTTTTATCATACACGTAACAACAACAACAAACGACTTTATTAAGACCTTTCAGTCTTATACAGATTCTCCAAGCAGAAATGTGCGATACATGCAGAAAAAAGTAATAGTACTTTAATGATAATATGATATTTATATACAGGAAAAATATATAAAAACAATCAAGTTAATAAATAGATTAGTCTGGGTAAATTGGAGGAAAGGAAATTTATTATACATGGATTTACCGCGGATTCACCGCAAATGAAGATAAAAAGCTAATCACAGTCAATATTTATCATACACGTAACAAAATTGATAGATTTTATTGAGAATTGTGGATTTATACGATCGTTTTCCTAATATTATAAAGATTTATCAAAACTATGATTTATTACGTAGATCTCTTGAAGATGCAGGCGAATTAACAACATCATCATCAAATAGGTCATTCTACTCACCTAAAGATGAGGAAATGGTAAATTCGAGATTAAAGATGATACAAGGAAATGTTTTAAAAGCATCATGATGGATTTTCAATCCTAGATGTGAAGTTCTGGGTCGCAAAATTATCTCAGACATTTTGATCACGTTCCAAGTTTCGGATTCTAAAATCTTGATATCATATAGACGGCGTAAGCTTTAAATCGACTTTAGGAAAGCTTGCAGAATGGAGACAAGAAATTTCATTTAACATTTTTCAATACAGTTTAAGATTAGCATTACTTTATAAGCCAATTGTTTATTGCCAAAGATACCAAATTTGAAACGAAGAAGAAAGAAAGGTGAAAATAAAATACAGAATATAAAGATAAATTGATAGGTGAAGTAAACACAATAAAATGATTATTTAAAATTCACTGTATAATTGCCTTTGTTAATTGATATTTTGGGATCAGTATTCCGATTTGATATTTCAAAATGTTGTCACTAGTGTTAAAATGGTCATTTACAGATGGCACCAACTAAAGTTTACACACCCAAGATAGTGGACATTGCTGCTGCTGTGATAGAGATGCATGGAGACATCTGAGGCTCTTCTTTGGACACGACAACAACAACAACAACCAACCAAACGATGATGCCTCAGTTGCCATGATGGTAACAAATGTTATCGTAACCATAATTCAGGTCTCCAGCTCTTTTCTCAAACGAGATGCTGTGTTTTTAGTGGTTTCGTGAAGTACAAATGATTATTAATAATCGCGAATAATTATATTGGGATTGTTAGGTATTGATAAAGTTATTTGTTATGAATATTCTTAAATAATTATATAACGACATTTGAAAATTATCCTGCATGTGTTTCTTTTAAACGAAAAATCGAAAATTATTTTTAAGGAGAAATAACAATTATTTCTAACCTTAGGGAAGAAGTAGGAAAGGATGAATTGTTAAGAGTAATGACAACCGGAAAAATAAAAGTGTCCAGGGATGGGAATCGAACCCACAGTGTTCCGCTTACCGGGCAGATGCCATGTCCACTAAGCTACCCTGGGCATATTTTTTACGTTCGTAAATATTATATATAGTAATTTATAATATACAATATAATGCGGCTTATGATTGTAGAACGATAAAACGATTAATTATATATTAATAAGCACACACAGCAACAAGCACACACAACATAACAACAACAACCAACACAGAGTAATGTTATCACTGATATAGAGTATTCGATCTATCATCATAGATATGTAAATAGGGTAGCTTGAAGAGAAAAGACTACTCAGATTGGAAATAGATATAAATAAAGTTAAACTTTTGATTTAAGATCAACTGGTAAATAATTCCTTTCTCTTCACATAAAATAATTACAAGGTTGTCCGAAAGTTCGTAAACACTTGCTAAAAATTGAAATACCAATATTATTCGCCATAATATCATTCGCGGTTATGTATAATGTATTTGTATTATGTATCATTATGTATTCTCCGTAATAACATTATTCGACAAGTAATAATAAAAACAACGTTTTAAGAAAAACACTAACTTTTGGGACAGCCTTATAACATTGATACAGGACCTTCTGTTAGTAGACTCCATATGTATTGTCGACCAGAAAGAATTGAAATTTACAGGTGAGGCAAGCAACGGCTATTAAAATAAATGATGATGAAAGCCCCGAAAGATATATAACCTGTGTTAGATACAAAATTAAATAAATAAATTATTTTTACAATTTCCTTTCCTTTTTTTTTTTTTGAAAATTGACCTGAAGCAAATGATGCCACACAACGCAGTGTTTTCTTATTCACCACATTGGCTGGTTTTCAAGTAGATTGAGACTCTGAATCATTGAAACAAGGCAAAAGGGGATAAAATGTCTTCAATATTTTTTTTATTTTTATTATCATTTTTATTATCATTTACAAAGCACGCGATATCCGTCTTGGATATTTGCATGCATACACAAGTTTGGGAGCTTATTTACAGTAATTATTAATATGATTTTAGTTATTATATAATAGAAATTATTAACATATTTGTCAGTTAGTTAACGATTTAATTACCCTATAATGAATATTAGTGAACATCACAGATAAGAACAGAAATTTAGAGCTATTTACAGCATATAACTATATATCAGTTATTACAGCCCAGGCTATCTATTACTAAAAAACATTCTACAAAATCTATTAAAATTTATATACATATATCTATTATTAACTATTTGATTTAGACAATTTATATTTATTTGATTTTTGACTCTCAAGTCCTCTACAAGTCGACAGTCCGTTAGAATATGTACAGGATTTTCTTCTTCTGCACCACATGAGCATTTAGGCGAATCCGTCTTTCTGACTTTGTACAAATATGATCTAAAGTTACCGTGTCCAGTAAAAAATTGGACACTGTAAAAATTTGGCTTGACATATTTGGGTATTTGGGAGTCAGTGAAGAAGGACTTGAAAATGGTATTAGTCTTCTCATAGTATTTCTGCATTTTTTCCCTTATATAATTAGAAATTATATTCCTACTTGAAGAGTCAAATCGGTTGTAATTTATTTCGGTTTTCAACATGTTAGATTCAATATAATCAGTAAGTTTGGGGACTTGTGCAAGTATGTGTGTACAGTCCGATGATGTTGTACTGTAGGCCTGTATACAATGTTTTAATATTTTATATTGAAGAGAATTTAGTTTGTCCTTAGACTTTTTGTTTATGAATGGATACCATACTGAATAACCATAAGTAATTGTACTTCGATATAATGTCTTATACAATATCAGTCTTCGTCTAAAGTCTAGACCCCATGCTTTCTTTGTCAGGCCAAATAGGTATCCACTAGCTCTAGTTACTTTTATGATCATTTCATTAACGCGAGGCGTAAAGTCCAGTTTGCTTCTGACTCGGTGATTTTTAATAGTCACTCCTAGGATCTTAAGTTCTTCAACCGGTTTAATTAACTTGCTACCTGAGACTATTATATCGCTATTGCATTTATATAAATATAATATTTTTGTTTTTTCATCTGACAATTTTAATTTACGACTTTCACACCACTTATTGATTTTTCTTAATACATTATCTATTGTCTTTCTTAGTTGTTCAGGAGTTTTATTCCAACATATTAACGTAATATCATCTGCATATCCTATTGTTTCACAATTATCATCCAGACTATTATTCAGTATCTCATTAATAAGAATATTCCATAATGTGGGAGACAGTGGTCCTCCCTGTGGACATCCTTTACTTAGTTTCTTATTAATTTCAGTTGAGGAAAATCTAAATCTTATTCTTCTATTATCAAAGTATGATTGTAGAAGTTTTATCGTTGAAGCCTGCACACCATCTTCATCTAGTCTTTTCATCAAGGCCGGCCACCATGCATTATCAAACGCTGCACTAATATCCACTGCAATTATTGCTGCATATTCTCTTGTTTTATGTTCTAACGCAATTTTTATTATTTCAGTTAGTGCAGTAATAGTAGATTTCGATCTTCTAAAGCCATGTTGTCGATCACTTAGTAAATTAAAATCTTCATAATATTTTATTATTCTATTATTAATTATTTTTTCAAATATTTTAGAAATGTTGGAATTAAGACATAAAGGTCTATAATTTTTATAGTTATTAAAATCTGTTTTTCCAGGTTTCGGAATAATTATTGCCTCTGCTCTTTTCCATTCAGCAGGATAGTATTGTAGGTCCAAACATTTTTGAAATAGTTTCACCAATATAGGAGCTATAAATTGTTTAGTGTGCCTTATCATGTTGTTAGAGATGTTGTCTATTCCGGGAGATTTCTTTGGATTTAATTTGTCAATTAAGTCGTTAACTTCAGTAATCATAACCATCGGTTTTTCTTTATTGAGTAGTTTTAAATTATAATTTCTTATACTTTTATGGATGTTTGTATCTTCTTCACATTTATCATCTGGAAATAAGTTATTCAATAATTCCTCACCCTTCTGCAAACATTCCATATCAGTATTACCCTCCAAAATTTGCATATTTCTCTTCCGATTAGATCCACTTTTGATGTTTTTATACACCTTATATAAGTTTCCATAAGGGTTGTTCGATTTGTTTTCCTCCAGAAAAATTCTCCACGATGCTTTCCTAGCTTTTTCTATTTCCCGTAAATACTTATTTCGTATGCTTTTATAGTATTGTTTAATATGATTAGGGCAATTTTTGTTTCTATAGTAACAGTTCCTAAGATAATGACAGTGATCCTTTAGAAGCTGTAAATTCGTATTCCACCACTTATTACTAATATTATTTTTTGTTGTCATATTATTATTTACTTTGAGTGAATTATGTGCTGCCTCAATCAGTATGTTCGTAAGTTCTTTTACCGTTTGATCAATCATTTCTGGTGTATCCACTATGTCTAGTAAGTTTTCAATTTTTTCTCGTTCAGTACTGTTAATTCTCTGACTAAAACTTAACCAGTTCGCATTTTTCTCATTAAATTTCCAAGTGGAATAATATTTTTCTGAACTAAATTGTTCGTTTGTATATATTTCAAAAGATATAGCTACATGATCTGAAATTTGCGATATTTGCTGCGTCTTCCAATTTCTGATCGCCGCAATTGCCTGTTTATTTGTTAGTGTGAGATCAATCACACTTGCATCACGACACGTGAAAGTTTTATTATTATGGATAATTAAGTTTATTTCATCTATGATAGGGATCAGTCTATGTCCATTATAATTTTTCCTGATATCATACCATAACGGAGCTCTGGCATTGAAATCGCCGCAAATTATCACCGGTATATGTAAATTTGTATTAATTAACTTCTTCATAAATTCCTCGTGCTCACTTTTCATTGAATTCGGATGTATATAAATGTTGGAAAGATATATTTTCTTACTTTTTGTTTGTATGGTTATAGTTGTAGCGAATGAGTTAGTGAATTCTGTACTTAATTGAATTTTTAAGGTGCTATTTCTTACAATTATTGCCGTATTTATATTGGGACTGTTCATCAATTGATATTTTGTACAAGGTCCTGGAAATATTACCTCCTCTTTGATTATATAAGGTTCTTGTATCATTACTATATCTGCATTTCTAATTTCATCAGATGCACAAAGCTCATTTATGCAATTTTTGCTTTTTCTAGTATTTTGTTGAATAATTTTGATTTTGTCAATATATAGTTTTCGGCCCATCATTCTGGAATTTTATTATTGGCCCGCATCTTCTATATGTGTAGAATAGTCTGTTCTTTGTATTATAATTTGCATCTCTTTTTTATAGATTGGGCAGTCTTGACTATTCGGTTTATGCTCCAAATCTCTATTTCTAAAATGTGGATGTTTGACGCAGTTGCAGCATTTAATTGTAGTCGAGCATTCGTGTTCTCCCTCTTTTTCACATTTAATACATTTTTTTGGGATTGGGACAGTTATTCCTCTTATGATTAGGATTAAATAGAAAACAGTTCTGACATTGATTCACTAATATTTTATCTTTTATATCGCATCGTTGAATATCCGTGTAAATTTTCCCATTTCTCTTCATAATTTGGTAGACTCTAGGCGAAACCCTCAGTACTACATCTTGCTCTGCTCTGTTGGTTTTCATTGGAAATAGCACTTTGATCTCTTCACTGAGTTGAGAAAGTTCAGGGTTCATCTCACATAATGTTGTCGATAAATTAGCCAAGTTGGTCATCTTATTGACTGATTTTATGATTATGTTTGGATCTCTTAGTTTTGGCTTGTATATTTTACTGCATTTGTTTAGATCATCTTGCTTAGTAAAACTTTCTATCATTCGATCTATATCTTGATCTTTAGGCAATTTTATTACTGTACCTTTCCTAGTATTAAATACCTTGTTAAATCTGATTTTATTTCCCTCCTGTCGTAAAACTTTTATACTATCATTCACCTTTTGTTGTACCTGTGAGATGTTTTGACCTTCATTGGCAGTTATTATGATAGTTTGTTCCTCAGTAATTTGCTTATCTTTTTGAATAAATTTATCTTCCCCATATTTTAACACCTCTGCATACGAGTCCTTGTTTCTGTTTTGTTTTACTATTTGGGATAAATCGTTTCTAATGTCGGTATAATTTTTCTGCATACATTCCCCAATTCCATTTAAACTCTGTTCTAGTTTCACTAATTCTAATACACTATCCTTTAGCTGTTTTGTTGTACTTTTTACATATCCAATATCTTGTTTGTTCAACGTTTTTTGATTGTTATCAAATTTGTCTACAAAATATTTACATAATTCATCCAACCTGTCTAATATTAACGCATTCATTGTTTTGCATATCTATTGACAGCGTAAAATATTAATGAATTGTTAGCGATATTTAAAGTGTTTGATTTGATCCAAAAGATTTAGCAATATTAATATATAATTTCAAAATTTAATATGTTTAAAAATAAACTGAATTTAAATTATTTCAAAATATATAATATACAAGTTAAAACAAATTTAAAGTATATTTACCGGAAAATGCGGAGCGATGCAAAACACGTCCACTCAGTTGTCAACAATGAACCTCTAAAACAAGAGCTGATAGAAAGTAAAGATTTTCATATTTGGAATCAGCACACCGAAAATAACCTAGAAGAGCTGTTTCTTTGCCGATAACATACAATTATTTTTTGTTGGCCACTGTAATACATCGCTAAGTCTATTATAATCAAAGAACACAATTTCCAAAACTTTCTAAGAAGGAGCGACCTTTCTTTGGTACATCTACACCTGATGGTAGTCAAGGCTGGTTTCGCGATGTTGATAATGGCATCATATTTCATCATCAAGTGGTTACAAATGAATTGATCTATTTGAACTTTTAACTCTTTACTCGAGAAGTCAGTGAACGAGTTTAACCACTCGCAAAAATTTGAAATATCAATATTATTCGCCATAATATCATTCGCCGTTATGTATAATGTCTTTGTATTATGTATAAAGTAATTGTATTATGTATTATATTATATATTCTCCGTAATAACATTATTCGTCAAGTAATAAGAAAAACAGCCATGAACCGGAATCGAATCTCGCCTTGTACACTTTATTTTAATATGTGAATAACCTTCACATATTTTCATTGTAAATAACATAAGCTAGGTTGCTATTTTTGAGCGGTACCTAGTAAAGTTATTTTGGTACTGGAACTCTTCACTATCTATTTCATCTCGGAATTCTCTCTCCTTATATATAGCTTACTATAAACCTAAACTCATGGACAGAGGCATTTTGTCCACACTTGGTTATCTCGTGTGTCTTCAATAAAGATCACTGTAATATCTTTCAGAGTTATTTTCTGAATCCCGATATACATTCTAAAAGATACAACTTCCTTAAGTTTTGTCTATGAGTGTATATCCATTTCTAGTGTTCTTGCCTCTTTATAATAATCTATTTTAATGATTATAATATAAATTTGTAGATGAATAATTTTTTGGGAAATTTTTCTGACAGATTGATCTTTATCTCTCTCTCTCTTAGGCTATTTAAAATATTCTTATAAAATTTGATTTATAACAGAATTTTCTAACGTAATATGGACTTGTGCGTACAGTGTTTAAAAAATTCCCCGAAATAAATGAAAAAAGTTTCAAAACCGAACAATTCCGTTAAATTTTAAGGGAATGGTATATTTTATATTCCCTAAATTCAACACAAACAAGTAATATGAAAAATCTGAAAAATCTAATCTCTGATTCAAATGATTATCTACAATTTTGCAAAAAGAATTATAGTCTTGTATAATCATCTATCTTTACTCTCTTTACACTCTATTAACTTAACATATTCAATTCTAACGGGTAAATATATTGGTAATATATTTTATTTTTAAATTGTGTTTGTTTTCCAGAATCTTCGGCCACGAAACCTTCCTCATGTGAACCTATTTACACACCAACAAGCCTAGAACCTTCTTTACCATCCTCTGGGAGTATTCTTCCAGAAGCTTCAACCATGAAACCATCATCGCGATACTATGCAAAGTTCATTCGAAGGTCTATAACCACGGAACCTTCATTACCTGAATCTAGGAAAATCACTGTAGAATCTATGGCCAAGAAGTCTTTAGTAGATGAATGTGGGAGATCCGTTATGAAACGTTCAGCTAGAGAACCTTCATCACATGAATCAAAGACATCCATTACAAAACCTTCAATCCCTAAACCATTAATATGTAAACCAACGATGGCCAACCAAAAACCTTCAGCTAGAGAATCTTCATCACATGAATCAAAGACATCCATTACAAAACCTTCAATCCCTAAACCATTAATATGTAAACCAACGATGGCCAACCAAAAACCTTCAGCTAGAGAACCTTCATTACATAGGCATGGGAAATCCATTTCAAGACATTCAACCACTGAACCCTCAATATGTAAACCAACGACGTTCAACCAAAAACCTTCAGCTAGAAAACCTTCATCACATAGGCATGGGAAATCCATTTCAAGACATTCAACCACGGAACCCTCAACATGTAAAAAAATGATGGCCAACCAAAGACCATCATCAAGAGAATCATCGTTGCATAGGCATGGGACATCCATTTCAAGGCATTCAACCTATGTACGCTCAATATGTAAACCAAAGACGTCCACTCAAAAGCCTACAGCTAGAGAATCGTCATTACATAGGCATGAGAAATCCATTTCAAGACATTCAACCACTGAACCCTCAATATGTAAACCAACGACTTCAGCTAGAGAACCTTCATTACATAGGCATGGGAGGTATATTTCAAGGCTTTCAACAACTGAACCTTCAATATGTAAACCAACGACGTCGACTTTGAGAACTTCAGCTAGACAACCTTCATTTCATGAACAAGGAACGTCTATTTCAAGACCTTCAACCCCTGAACCCTCAATATGTAAACCAACTCCGTCCACTCCAAGACCTTCGCCTAAAGAACCTCCACATGAACAAAGGATGTCCACTTCAAAGCCTTCAACCCCTGAACCCTCAATATGTAAACCAACGACGTCCACTCCAATACCTTCAACTAAAGAACCTTCATTTCATGAACAAGGAACGTCCATTTCAAGGCCTTCAACCCCTGAACCCTCAATATGTAAACCAACGGCGTCCACTTCAATACCTTCAACTAAAGAACCTTCATTTCATGAACAAGGAACGTCTATTTCAAGAACTTTAACCCCTGAACCCTCGATATGTAAACCAACGACATCCATTCCAAAACCCTCGCCTAGAGAACCTTCACATGAACAAAGGATGTCCATTTCAAGGCCTTCAACCCCTGAATCCTCAATATGTAAACCAACGACATCCACTCCAAGACCTTCGCCTAGAGAACCTTCACATGAACAAAGGATGTCCATTTCAAGGCCTTCAACCCCTGAACCCTCAATATGTAAACCAACGACATCCACTCCAAAACCCTCACCTAGAGAACCTTCACATGAACAAAGGATGTCCATTTCAAGGCCTTCAACCCCTGAATCCTCAATATTTAAACCAACAACGACCGCTCCAACGCCCTCAACTAAAGAAACTTCATTACATGGACCTAGGACGTCCATTTCGAAACCATCAACTCCTGAATCATCATCCTACCGACATCCGGTGGATTCCACCCCAAAACAACCATCCGGGACACTTGCCACACCCGAACTTCTTGATACAACTACAAAGCCTTCAGCTTATAATACCTTTCAATACGAAGCTGTGGAACCAAACTCTTCAAGACGCTCAAGAACAGAACATTCTATTAGTGAACTTAGAAACCTTTCTCCACGCCACTCAATCATGAGATTATGCTTAGAATCATCACCAACTACGACACCAAAAGGTAAGATGCAATTTACACTTATCCAGGTACGCCCTTTTATATAAACTTTTCTTTGAATCATTTCATTTCAATTTCTTAGACTTATGTGAAGCGAGACCCCTATTTCTCTCTATAATTTTTCATAAACGAGTAATGGTGTTATAGAATAAGTTGAACCTCTGTTCTAAGTTCATGAAAAAGATTCAGAGAGATATATTAGCTTCAGATGTACTAGTATGTGTGGCTGACCATTTCCCATGTTAGATCCTAAGATATCCAAAAATTACTCATATGTTTTTTTTAACACCTATTTGAAATTTATGAAAATTCGAATGTACAAGAATTTTTTAATTTCAGTAATAATGTAAAACCTTCCTTTCCCCACATTTTCTTTTTAGTTTCCTAATTATTCAAATACACTTACAAAATTACATCGTGGCAATCTTCATATGAAACTGAGAAGCATTTTGAGGAAAGAAGAATGTGTTTTTCCAAAGCTTATAGAAAAGTTAATAAAAAGTGAATTATAGAAAAGTGTTCTCTAATAAAGTTGGTTTGAATACACTAAAATATTCATATCTTGAATATTTCTAATATTCATGTTCCTCTATGCTATAGGTTCTCTAATCGAAAGGCAAGATGCCGGCAGAACTGGAGAAGAAGAATTTAAAAGTAAGTGTTTTGTAGTATAAAGTGTAAATATGAATTATATATAACCCACAGTGATTGTTCTTTACACTTTTAGATTGGTGTACTATAATGTTGGTTCGTTTGGATTAAAATGGTCTCAAGCAAAGGTGACGATATATATTTAAAGAGGATCAACGTTGTATACAAAAGCAAACTAAAATCGAATAAAAAACAACTGTTTTCTTTTTCTCGCAGATTACATTAGGCCAAGCGAAGAAGTACGTTTATCTCATCAAGCAAGCTGTGCGCTCTACTCTACAAGCCTCACTACCCTACCACGACAACTGCCGGCACAAGCAACATCGCCTTTTATACCTTACTAGCGAACCCGGCCACGCGTTGCTGTGGCTAAATTGTAATATGTTAAATTAACATTATACTAAACTATTCAGTACAGTAAAGTTAATATTCACTTATAAAGATAAAAATGTTTTAGCCGTTCTAAAGCCCTACGGGATTGAGAATGGAACGTTACGTTAAAATTTGAAAGTGATTTATATATATATAGATAATATAGCCCTTCATTGTAATCATTGATTATAATCACTGCATTAATAAATGTCAGTGAACTCGTATATATGTATTGTTTTTTGTTTTCGAGATATTCTAATAGAACGTTCGCACATTTTCTGTAAAATATTTATATATGCACAAACACAGAATATAATCACTATGTCTTAATTTCGCTATAATTATTGTTATAAACATTATTCTAAAATAAATCCCCAGAAATCGTCCTGATAGTATACTAAACAACTTCCCAAAGTTTCATGGCAAGCATCTAAACTAAAATAATACTTTTAATACTTTGCTACAATATTAAAAAGAGGGGGGCTTAGGTGTTTAAAATGTAAAATGTGCTCTAAATAGTATTACATAGAGCCTTCATAACAAACATATTTAAAATAAACCAATCAAAATATAATATTGCTGTAAAAACAGACCTTGCTACAATAATATAAAAGAAACGAAAATAAAAAAAGACACCCACGCTGAGCCTCGAACCTAGGTTTGTTACAAATATTATTAAAAAATTGTTTATGTTAATTTTTATTTTAAAAAGCCTACATTTTAAATAAAATAATATTTTTAATAATTTGCTACAATAATATAAAAGAAATGAAAAAAAAAAAACACCCACGCTGAGCCTCGAACCTAGGTTGCGGGGGTACGAAGGTGTGCACCTAACCTATAGGCTAAGCTTGACGTTACAAATAAGCTCATACGAGGCTATTTCAGGCCATACGTCTGCCGCGAGGGGGCGCTGATTGCGAGTGAATCTACGTTTTATCGTAAATAAAAATGCAACGAAAGGTTATTTCTAAAGAGTAATTAGCCAGAAACCATCCCGGTAGTATACTAAACATCTTCCCAAAGTTTCATCACGATTGGTTGAGCGATGTAGAAGATTATCACTGACGAACGGACGGACGGACGGACCAACGGACGGACGGACGGACGGACCAACGGACCAACAAACATCCATTTTTATATATATAGATCATGGACGTGGTCTTGTTTCCTTCTGTTTATAATCTATAATTCAAATTGTGCCTTATCATGGATGTGGTCTTATTACCTTGTGTTTATAATCTACTAGACGAATGGCCCGGGCAACGCCCGGGTTTTACCCGAGTGCGTATATATTTTAAAAATGTTTTTAAATAAAATACTATTCGTTACAATTATAAATTGGCGCCGTGGATGTCTCTCTTGTGAAACGTCCCGCCCCAAACTGTGTGTGTCTTGAAAATATAAAAATAAAAATGTGAACGGAAAAATATGTCCAGGGTGGCCTAGTGGTCATGGCATCTGCCCGGTAAGCGGAAGGTCGTGGGTTCGATTCCCATCCCTTGACACTTTTTTATTTTATCCATTCAGACCAAAATCTATCAGTGAACTTCACACAGTGAACTTCACACAGACAGAATAAGGCAATTATATAAGTAGATAATCCAAATTGTGCCTTATCACACACTATTTTTTAATTTGGCCTTATTACCTTGTGTTTATAATCTATGACGTAATGCCGGCGGCGCGCGCCCGTTGGCTGCCGGCGAGCACGTGACCTCCCTGTGCGCGCGCATCCGTGACAGCGGCCGATGAGGAATTGAGGAAAGACGGTCGTGACTATATATGTTGATAATAATAATAATAATATAATAATAATTATTATTATTATCATTAGATAATGATAATGATCATAATGATGATGCGCGCGCATCCGTGACATGAAGAATTGAGGAATTGATTGAGGAGGAAAGACGGTCGTGACTATATATGTTGATAATCCAAACTGTACCTTATCATGGATGTTGTCTTATTACCTTGTGTTTATAATCTATAATCCAAATTGTACCTTATCAGGGATGTGGTCTTATTACCTTGTGTATAATCTATAATCCAAACTGTACCTTATCATGGATGTGGTCTTATTACCTTGTGTTTATAATCTACAACGCCCGGGGTTTACCCGATTAAATGCTTTTATTCAAATACTATTCGTTACAATTATAAATTGGCGCCGTGGATGTCATTCTTGTATAATATATAAATAAGTTTTAAAAATTGTAAAAAAAAAAAAAATGCATCGGCCGGGAATCGAACCCAGGGCGCCCGCGTGGCAGGCGAGCATTCTACCACTGAACCAAAAGCAAACGGTGACAGAATTAAGAACGCATGACGATGATAACTGTATATTATCCGTGACAGAGGCAACGACAGACGGTCGTGACTATATATATTAACTAGACGAATGACCCGGGCAACGCCCGTGTTTTACCCGATTGAATGTTTTTATTCCAATACTATTTGTTACAATTATAAATTGGAGCCGTGGATGTCACTCTTGTGAAACGTCCCGCTCCAAACTTTACATGTACATTAGGTCAGCTGGTATTACCCCTCATTTTCACCGCTAGAGGCGCGAGCGAATTGACTTTTTGTAAATATACATAATTATAAAGATAGAAGCTTCTATAGAAGATAATGATCATAATGATGATGCGCGCGCATCCGTGACAGCGATGAGGAATTGAGGAAAGACGGTCGTGACTATATATATACTAGACGAATAACCCGGGCAACGCCCGTGTTTTACCCGATTGAATGTTTTTATTCCAATACTATTTGTTACAATTATAAATTGGAGCCGTGGATGTCACTCTTGTGAAACGTCCCGCTCCAAACTTTACATGTACATTAGGTCAGCTGGTATTACCCCTCATTTTCACCGCTAGAGGCGCGAGCGAATTGACTTTTTGTAAATATACATAATTATAAAGATAGAAGCTTCTATAGAAGATAATGATCATAATGATAATAAAATAATAATAATAATAATATAAAAATAATAATTATTATTATTATCATTAGATAATGATAATGATCATAATGATGATGCGCGCGCATCCGTGACATGAGGAAAGACGGTCGTGACTATATATGTTGATTAATAATAATAATAATATTATTATAATAATTATTATTATTATTATCATTAGATAATGATGCGCGCGCATCCGTGACATGAGGAAAGACGGTCGTGACTATATATGTTGATAATAATAATAATAATATAATAATAATAATAATAATAATAATTATTATTATTATTATCATTAGATAATGATAATGATCATAATGATGATGCGCGCGCATCCGTGACAGAACCGGCCGCCCATGACGGTCGTGACTATATATGTTGACTAGACGAATGGCCCGGGCAACGCCCGGGTTTTACCCGAGTGCGTATATATTTTTAAAATGTTTTAATTAAAATACTATTTGTTACAATTATAAATTGGCGCCGTGGATGTCTCTCTTGTGAAACGTCCCGCCCCAAACTGTGTGACTTGAGAATATAAAAATAAAAATGTGAACGGAAAAATATGTCCAGGGTAGCCTAGTGGTCATGGCATCTGCCCGGTAAGCGGAAGGTCGTGGGTTCGATTCCCATCCCTTGACACTTTTTTTATTTTATCCATTCTGACCAAAATCTATCCGTGAACTTCACACAGAGAGAATAAGGCAATTATATAAGTAGATAATCCAAATTGTTCCTTATCACACACTATTTTTTATTTGGCCTTATTACCTTGTGTTTAAAATCTATGACGTAATGCCGGCGGCGCGCGCCCGTTGGCTGCCAGCGAGCACGTGACCTCCCTGTGCGCGCGCATCCGTGACAGAACCGGCCGGCCCATGACGGTCGTGACTATATATGTCACAATATCGTTGCGGAATTTCTTGTTGTTGGATGAGAATGGTGAAGATTGTTGGAAGCGCAGTCGTTTGAGTGGAAAGTTGAGCATACAGTGGGGAATAACCAGGACACGTGATGGGGTTTTGAAAATAAAAGGCAACGGGTTGGAGGAAAGAAAGGCTTTAGAGAAGATGGAGCGGATTTTTGACTATTAACTATCTGATCACATGGCGGTGATTGACTTAGATACTATCTCGGTGGGAGCGAAAGAGCTACTCTTCTAGGTGTTGTCTCGGTGGGAGCGAGTGACCACTAACAATCCTCGGTTCTCGATTTAACACCAGGACCTATCTTACTTCCCATTGGTCGAAAGGTGGGACGTGGCCGTTTTCTATTGGTTGAACTTTGGGAAGGTGCTTCCTAATTGGTCCTTGCTAATTTCTTTGTCTTTGGACTTGTCCTGACACGACCAGGAAATACTGTGTCGTTGAACTCAACTTTTATTAGTTTCGCGATAATAAAATTGGCTGTAATTTTGCTAATGATTGTGCTGACTTCTAAGCCTCTTTTCTAGGCCTTGCTGTCCTCCAGTTACCTTATTCTTTATTAAATATTTGAAACATACATTGCATACATATTGGGTCGGGGTTGCATACAGCTATTTACAAATTATGACAGATGCGCCCCCTACATGTGAAGAATTTATGAAGGGGTTTTAGTCTGAATAAGTTCTTTACATCAAAGAAAATAATTTTGGGCGAAAATTAATTGATTATAGGGAGGTTATATACAATCTTGATAAGGATATAAGAGATTTTAAAAAAATGTAGTGTTAATGAAATATATTTGGTTGTTAGTTAATAGAAATCAAAATTTTATAAAGGTGCATCTTATGTTGAGTACTATGGTACACAAAAAAAGAGGAAAAATTGCCTAACTAATTTTTGCTCGAGATTGGGAAAGAAAACGAGGAAATTTCATAAGGTATTTTGAAATCAAAATAAAAATAAAAAAAATAGTTGAATGAGATCAAAGTTGAATGTTTGGTTGAAAAAGAGAAAAAAAATGTTTTGTTGCATTGGTAAAAGAAAAATGCCTAACTACTTTTTGCTCGAGTTCGGGAAAGAAAACGAGGAAATTTCATGAGGTATAAAAAATAAAAATAAAAGAAATGTTGAGCGAAATCAAAGTTGAATGCTTGGTTGAGAAATAAAAAAAAAATGAAAAAGGTTTTTCAAAAATAAAGGATGACTTAATGTCTTAAGTTTAACCGAAAACCAATGAGTTTTCGTTGATAAATGAAGCTACGATAATATAACTAAGTGGTACATAAAATAGTAATTAATGGTTAAAAGTGATAATAAATTGAATAAGTTGCTAAATTGGTTAAATATTTTAATTTTAATTTGAGAAAAAATAGTGAAAATGGTTAATATATAAACAATAAGGTGTATTGGTTTGAACCCGTTGTGTATCTACATGCCCTGATCTAGATGTCTTAATTGCTTAATTATGCCCTATACATTTTTTGTCTCTTCTGTAGCGACACTTAGGCGGAAACGTGATCCTGATCCTCAAATGCGCATTTATGCTATGTGTACAGGAGACATGGAAATCTATATAACCATTGTGTGTATTTTTGTCTTGTGTTATTGTTTTTTGAGATCTCAAAAGCCGAGTGTCGTTTTTTTAATTTGTCTCAAGCCTTAATGCGTTCTAGGGGTTTTTATGCGATCCCCTAGGGCACTTAAGATGTGCTCGCCCAATATCCACTTTATATATTGGGTATCGGTACCTATATTAATACCTTGATACAGGATTGGAGGAGAATCTCGATCCTTCTAAAAGGTCGTTTAATCCCTTTTGGGAGAATACGTAAGTTTGAAACCTAACTAGCAAAGCGGTAGTATGCGTGAATTTTGTTCATATTTGACTTTGAGATCTACGTGTAGGTGGAATATGTAACGTTTTTTTTTTTTTTTTTTGTTGGAGTCTGTAAAGTAATTATGATTAATTATAATAGGGATGTGAACTCATTTAGATGTGGGTGCGTGTACCTTGTTTAATTTTCGAGTGACAGTCGATTGGACTACATTTTGTAAAAGTCGGTACGCAGGCTCGAACTGGAATCCAAGATTGGCGACATGGAGAAATCTGTGGATGGGGAAACTCGATGACCTATTTTTATGTGTCGGTCAAAAGAGAGGCGCGGTAATTGGATCCGGAAATGGGGGGAACTAAGCTCCCTCTATTTGCATTAGCGGGCTGCTCGAATTTATGGCCTCGCGGAACTACGTTTTCCTGTCTGCTAATTGATTTTGTGTGCGACTTGCATCTTTTATTGTCTCTCTACTTATTTTATTGGCGTGGGGATTTTTTTTCTTTCTTTCGGCACTGGTTTGTTACCTTTCAGTTACTTCTATCTCCTCGGAATTTATTTAGATTTTCTGCAAAAATGCTTCCTAATATTACAATAAGCTTTACAAATGCTTGTCCAAAATGAAAAACTGCCTCTTGCAGCTCGAAAATTCTATTAGCAGGCATGGTATAGGTTAACAAATAGCTAAGAAATAAAACTGGGATACATTTGTAGGGTAGGACTAGCAAACAAAGGATGAAAATCAGATGAAAGATAGGTTATCGATACATGTTCTTCCATATTGTTGTAAATGGGGACTCTGAAATATTTGTTCGAACCTTATTCATTGTTGGCCGTTCAATTTCGCACTGTTTGTTGTCGTTGGGGAGTGGCGTGTAGCTTTTTTGGGACAGAACGATAGGATTGGAATGATGGTCAGGTTCGCAGTTCTTAATGTCGAGGAAGAATGGTGCAAATCGCCTTGTTGCAAAAATGGCAGGGTCGAAATGCCTGAAAGGCTCGCTGTTGGTGGGTTTGAACCTTAATGGATCTGCCGGGAATAATTCGGGTGTTAAATGCTTAAAAGGGAATGTGTAATCGGGTTTGTGCTTTATATGACATATGCTAACGGCGGGCGGTGATATATAACGGACTGTTTCTGTATACAGCTTAAGCTTGTTGACGTGGATCGTGTCAGTGTCTCTTTGAAGAGGTTGATTTGGTCGATCTATACGGACCACATTTGGTGAAATAATTTCTAATACTGTGTGGGGTCCTGTGAAATATGGCGCGATTTTCCCTGTATTGGGGTGGTGATATAATTTAACTAACACTAGATCACCTACTTCGAAATGTGGTTGTTTGTGTCGTTGATCATAAATGTTTTTGTCTTGTAGATACTTGTTTTGTGTGCGTGTGTGTGCAATTTTTCTAGCTCTGTCGATATCTGGGTAAGGTGTGCTGTGATTAGAGATTTCTGGGGGTAGGGTGCCAAACATTAGGTAAGTGGGTGGAAAACCTGTGGTAGAGTGTGGGGTTTTGTTATATATGACTGTAACTCTTTTGACCAACTTGGTCCATGCGATCTTAGGATTTTCTAAATGTAACAGCCTAAGTTTTCCCGTGAGGGTGGCGTTCAGGCGTTCACATAGACCGTTGGCTTGTGGGTTGTTGCTGGTTGTGAGTAGTGGATGGATGTTCCTATTAAGTAGGAAACTACGAAATTTTGGCGAAGTGAAGGCAGGGGCTCTATCCGTAAGGAGGCGTTTCGGAGAACCATCCTGTAATACTCGCTTAAGTACCTGTTGGTAGGTGGTGATGCTGGTGGATTTAGATGGAAAAGTCCACGCGTAGCGCGAAAAATGATCGACTACCACATGGAGGTATATTCTGGTGTTGCCATATTTGGCAAATCCTGCTATGGTGTCTAGGGATAATAGGTCAAAGGGTTCTTTGGCTTCCGGAGGTTGACTTAACTCCCCGTAAGTGGGTCCCAATGGACGTTTTGTTAATTGGCAGGTGGGGCAGGTCTTAACCTTTTGTTTAATATCTTTTGACATACCTTGCCAGTAATATTGCGTGGAGATGAGTCGTGACATTTGTGAAATACCGGGGTGGTTGTATTGTGTGTGTACTGTTTGTAAGAGTTGTTGTATGAATGGTTTTGGAATTATAATCTTGGTTACACCTTTTCGGGAAACTGTATGTAATCCATTACGATCAATGGTCAAACTAGACTCTCTCGATGGAGGAGGTTGGTGTGTCTTGATAAGGGTGGCGTCCAAGAATCCACAAAACGGGTTACGGGACAAGAGATCTGCCTCATACTGTTGTTTTCCCTTTATGTAGCGGACCTCATATTCGTAACTCGATAGTCGTAAACTCCATCGAAACAATCTGCCGGACGGGTTTTTGATGGTCTTCAGCCACTGCAATGCGTGATGGTCAGAAAATATAGTAAATTTTCTGTCCATAAGATAGATGCGAAACTTCTCCACACTCTCAACGATTGCTAAGCACTCAAGTTCAGAGATGGAGTAGTTTTTCTCGTGTGGGCGCAATGTTCGGCTGAAATATTGAACTGGATATATGTTCCCGTCAGGGTGAACTTGTTTGAGAATGCCTGCTATACCGAGGGTGGATGCATCGCAATACACTTGGCATGGCAGACCTTCTTTGTAAAGGTGTAAAATGGGGTGTTGTGTGAGGTTTCCTTTCAGGTCAATGAACGCCTTTTGACAAACTTCATTCCAGTTCCACACGACATCCTTTTTGAGAAGGTTGTTGAGCGGTGCTCGCAAGCGAGCGTATTCCGGAATGAATTTGTTATAGACGTTCACAGCGCCTAAAAAGGATTGTAGCGTTTTTCGGTTGTGTGGCTGTTTAATGGCGTGAATAATGTCGGTATTGCGTGTGAGCGGTGTAGTGGTACCAGCTGTTATGGTGTAGCCTAGAAAATCTATGGACTGCTTAAAAAATTCGCATTTCGCGAAGTTAAGTTGTAGCTTCTCTGCTTCGCAAAAGGCGAAAAATTGTCGCAGGTGGTTTTGATGTTCCTCCAATGTGTTGGAGTAAATGATGAAATCATCAAAGTAATGTGCCACACAGTCAAGTCCGTGTCTCTGTAGGACCTGACTTATGGCTCGTTCGTAAATCTGAGGGCTGGTTTTTAATCCGAAAGGTAGTCGAGTGGGTTGGTATAATCCTTCGAGGGTGGCAAATGCTAACAGTGGTCGAGAATCGGGGTGTATTGGAACTTGCCAATACGCAGAGGATATGTCGGCCGTGGAGAAATATTTGGCCTGTGCGAGGCGGTCGAGAATATCCTCGATTCTCGGGAGGGGATGGACATCAGAGCTGATAAGCTCGTTCACCTTTCTATAATCGATACAAAACCGTTTGGTCTTGTCGCGCTTAGTGACGAGGGTGACAGGGCTCGAGAAAGGAGAAAAAGATTGCTCTATAATGCCATTCTCTAGCATTTGTTGGACTTGATTACGGATTTCTTGTTGGTCACATATCGGAACACGATATGGACGTATGGTAATTATTTTTTCGGAATTCGTGGGTATTTTTACTGGTGGAACCCGTAAGCATGGTACGTTGAATTTGTTCTGTGTGAAGATGTGAGTGTATCTTTGTAGAAGTGTTGTGAACTGGGGTGCATAGAGAGGGTTGTGTGTCGTGTTGTAGCATGTATGTGGTAAAGGATTTTGTTGGGTCTTAGTGTGAGTGTCGAGTTCGTTGTGTGGGTTGGTCATGTGATAGTTGTGTGACGACGTGTGATCACCTATGTGCTTGGTATGCGAGTTGTCCCGCTCTGTGGGTACGTTTTGGGCATGGTGTTTACAAGTTGAAGCCGTTGTGGCTTTGTTATTTGAGGGCATGTAAAAAAGACAATTGGCCTTAGTGAAAAAATGGCATGTAGATAAGGGTTTTTTTTTCAATGAATGCACGCAATGGTTGTCATAGGCGGAAGGTTGGGATGCAGGGTAAATTCTTTGTGACATCGCCTGACACACTGCCAGTACGTGCATACATTCGGTACATGGTTAAAATGGTAGGATGGGGTAGACAATGGGGCGCCCAGCTGGAATATAGTGCATTTATTAAAGTCTATTGCTAATCTGAATTTGTGGAGGCTATTAATGCTAAGAATTCCAAATGGTAACGGTGCATTCACTACATGGAAATTCTCTCTTCGGGATATTTGTCCTATTGTCAGCGGGATAGACAGTTTACCCATGGTTTTTGCAAAACCGTTTAGGGTTTGGAGATCTAGTGAATGTCCCTTAAGGGTTAAATTAGGCAGGTAAGTTTTTAACATATGGTAGAGATTATATGGCACTATATTCAGGCTGGCGCCTGTATCAATTAAAAAGGGGCATGGTATATTAGGGGCTAGGAAAAGTTTGACAGTCAGTTGGGTTAGGGATCCTACCTCAGTCTCGAAAAGTCTGCTCTGCTGGGGTGTCTCTGGCTTGACTTGGTTGCTGGGGACTCGGGACTGGTTGTTTTGGGACTGTTTGCACTGTCCGAACGCCTTGGTATCTGTTTGGTGGGACTGATTGCACTGTCCGTTCTTTTTCGTGGGTCGCCGGGACTGGTCGATGCCGGCATTCGCTGTGCCAGTGCCTCGCGCCGCAGAACTTACAGTTGGACGGCGGAAGAGGTGCATTCCATGCACCTGGGCGTCGGGGTGTGCTGTGATACGGACCCGACATTGTGGGCGGTTGGTCCTCTCGAGGTCGCGTTGTTGGTACACTGGGCCCGTGGATCCGCTGTACCAGTCGGAACCACTCTCCTAGGTTCTCGGGAGGCACTACGCGGACTAGGCGTTGGTCGGAGAATGGCAACCCTTCTGTCAGCGTCTCGAGGATCACCTCCTGCGGGAGCCCTAGTTGTAGTCCCATGGCGGTTTTCTCCCGGTAGTAGGTCTCTAGGTTGGCTTGTCCAGTAAGTTTCATGGCGAAATATTTCGCAAAGGACGCTTCGCTTGACTCAGGATAGAGATCTAGGAGGATTTGTCTCACCTGGAAATAGCTCCGGTCGGCCAGCCGAAGTTTCCTGAAAAGCTCCAGGGGTTGTCGCACCAGGTAGTTTGGTAGACGGAGCAATTTTTCTTGTTCTCCCATGGAGGCGTCTTCCATTTTTCGGTCGAACGCTTGGAAAAACTGGATCGCGCTGTATGTTCCATCGAAAGGCGAGATTGTCGGTCCTGTAGGATCGCATGACCTACTCTGAGCTAGTGCGGCCGCGAACTGTTGGATGACGTCCACTAGGGGGCTTGTTTCCTGTTCGTTTCCCTCCCTTACTTCCTGCCTTTCTCCCGTTGGTTCGTTCTCCCTCGATTGGCTGCCATTTTCTCCCCTTTCTTTCGTTAGGTTGTCCGTCTTTACGCCTATTGTATCCTGGCCAATCTCCATAATATCCTGTCGACTTAACCCGTCTGTCACAATATCGTTGCGGAATTTCTTGTTGATGGATGAGAATGGTGAAGATTGTTGGAAGCGCAGTCGTTTGAGTGGAAAGTTGAGCATACAGTGGGGAATAACCAGGACACGTGATGGGGTTTTGAAAATAAAAGGCAACGGGTTGGAGGAAAGAAAGGCTTTAGAGAAGATGGAGCGGATTTTTGACTATTAACTATCTGATCACATGGCGGTGATTGACTTAGATACTATCTCGGTGGGAGCGAAAGAGCTACTCTTCTAGGTGTTGTCTCGGTGGGAGCGAGTGAACCACTAACAATCCTCGGTTCTCGATTTAACACCAGGACCTATCTTACTTCCCATTGGTCGAAAGGTGGGACGTGGCCGTTTTCTATTGGTTGACCTTTGGGAAGGTGCTTCCTAATTGGTCCTTGCTAATTTCTTTGTCTTTGGACTTGTCCTGACACGACCAGGAAATACTGTGTCGTTGAACTCAACTTTTATTAGTTTCGCGATAATAAAATTGGCTGTAATTTTGCTAATGATTGTGCTGACTTCTAAGCCTCTTTTCTAGGCCTTGCTGTCCTCCAGTTACCTTATTCTTTATTAAATCTTTGAAACATACATTGCATACATATTGGGTCGGAGTTGCATACAGCTATTTACAAATTATGACATATATATACTGGATGGATAATAATAATAATATAATAATAATAATAATAATAATAATTATTATTATTATTATTATTATTAGATAATGATAATGATCATAATGAAGATGCGCGCGCATCCGTGACAGAACCGGCCGGCCGGCCGGCCCATGACGGTCGTGACTATATAAGTTGATGGATGGATAATAATAATAATATAATAATAATTGTGCCTTATCACACACTATTTTTTTATTTGGCCTTATTACCTTGTGTTCATAATCTATGACGTAATGCCGGCGGCGCGCGCCCGTTGGCTGCCAGCGAGCACGTGACCTCCCTGTGCGCGCGCATCCGTGACAGAACCGGCCGGCCCATGACGGTCGTGACTATATATATACTGGATGGATAATAATAATAATAATAATAATAATAATTATTATTATTATCATTAGATAATGATAATGATCATATTGGTGATGCGCGCGCATCCGTGACAGAACCGGCCGGCCGGCCCATGACGGTCGTGACTATATAAGTTGACTAGACGAATGGCCCGGGCAACGCCCGGGTTTTACCCGAGTGCGTATATATTTTAAAAATGTTTTAATTAAAATATTATTCTTTACAATTATAAATTGGCGCCGTGGATCTCTCTTTTGTGAAACGTTCCGCCCCAAACTGTGTGTGTCTTGAAAATATAAAAATAAAAATGTGAACGGAAAAATATGTCCAGGGTAGCCTAGTGGTCATGGCATCTGCCCGGTAAGCGGAAGGTCGTGGGTTTGATTCCCATCCCTTGAAATTTTTTTATTTTATCCATTCTGATCAAAATCTATCCGTGAACTTCACACAGTGAACTTCACACAGACAGAATAAGGCAATTATATAAGTAGATAATCCAAGGTGTGCCTTATCACACACTATTTTTTTATTTTGCCTTATTACCTTGTGTTTATAATCTATGACGTAATGCCGGCGGCGCGCGCCCGTTGGCTGCCGGTGAGCACGTGACCTCCCTGTGCGCGCGCATCCGTGACATAACCGGCCCATGACGGTCGGGACTATATATGTTAATAATAATAATAATATAATAATAATAATAATAATAATAATAATAATTATTATTATTATTATTATCATTAGATAATGATAATGATCATAATGATGATGCGCGCGCATCCGTGACAGAACCGGCCGCCCATGACGGTCGTGACTATATATGTTGATTAATAATAAAATAAAATAATAATTATTATTATTATCATTAGATAATGATAATGATCATAATGATGATGCGCACGCATCCGTGACAGCGATGAGGAATTGAGGAAAGACGGTCGTGACTATATATGTTGACTAGCCGAATGACCCGGGCAACGCCCGTGTTTTACCCGATTGAATGTTTTTATTCAAATACTATTTGTTACAATTATAAATTGGAGCCGTGGATGTCACTCTTGTGAAACGTCCCGCTCCAAACTTTACATGTACATTAGGTCAGCTGGTATTACCTCTCATTTTCACCGCTAGAGGCGCGAGCGAATTGACTTTTTGTAAATATATTTAATTATAAAGATAGAAGCTTCTATATAGAAGATAATGATCATAATGATGATGCGCGCGCATCCGTGACAGCGATGAGGAATTGAGGAAAGACGGTCGTGACTATATATTAATAATAAAATAATAAAATAATAATAATAATATAATAATAATTATTATTATTATTATTATCATTAGATAATGATAATTATCATAATGATGATGCGCGCGCATCCGTGACTGAGGCCGATGAGGAAAGACGGTCGTGACTATATATAGGGATTCTATAAATTCTATATTGCTGTGATAAAAAAATTTATGTGTAATTTTACTTCAAGTAATTCAAAATAAAATCTACTTGAAAGATAAATAATTATCTTTACTTTTCCACGACTGCACCTCTTTTCAACAACAAAACACAAAAATAATTCTAACACAATATATATATACTGGGGATAATTTAAAAAAAAACTCAATAGGAATAGGTGCAATTCGAGTATTCTATTTTCAGAAATTCAAATTGCTGCTTTCAAGAGGTTGTTTAAATTCTCTTGAACAAATGCTGAACCGACCTAATCAATTTGGACCCAGAAAGAGAATCTGGAAACCTACTCGCATTTGAAAAATAAAAGAAAACTATATTGCATTTTTTATTTATAATATCTTTCATAACATACATAATTATATATATAGGTATATATCTTCTTTGATACTGGAGAGTCTAAAAATTTCTGTTGTGTTTCCGCTGAAGAGCTAGCAGGCTTGGGACTTTATTCGCCAATATCCTATGGGAATGAACAAGGTATGTGGCATTTCTGTTAATTTATTATATAGTTATAACAATTCTCTCTATATTCAATACGAGTATAGTCACTTTTCTCCTCTTCGTGGGGGAGAATCTCCATGAAGTAGTGGGGAAGTAGGGTGAAATAGGGTGGAGACTTGGTAATCTCCTGAACACTGCGGTTACCGTGATGACCTACATAGATCTTGATAAATGACTGATTAAATAAATTCTGGTTAAATTTGTTATTGTAAAAGAGATATCTTTTGATGGAGGATCAAATTGAATGACACAAAGACAAAAAGATTAGAATAAATCAACAGAATATCCATTTGAAGACTACAGTACCTGTAAGTTTTATGGTTACTGCTGGTATATAAGGGACCTCACTCTACCATTTGACCGAACAAATAGGTTTTGAAGTTAAAAACTTCCCCAAAATACGGATGACGTTCTATTAAAAAATCCCTTGTTAAAAGAAACCTAAGGAAAACGCGACGAGTTTTTTTTATTTAAAAGGCTGCGAGCTTTCAGACAATGACGTCCTTTTCAATAGGCTATAACGCGAATACAAGAAACTAGGGGAAAATGATAATATAAATATCATTTCTTCCCTAGTTTCTTGTATGTGATATTATGCGATTTCTTCTATTGTAATAGTCATTTGTATCAATATTGAGGTAAAAACATCGAGGGCTTCTGAAAATAAGTTTCTTTTTATTATTATTAAAAAAAAAATAATTCGTAAGAAACTGATCCCAGGAAAAATCCTGACGTTTTCACCTTGAAACATTCTATATTCATTAGATAATTTGCTTTTAGCGTCAATTTTGAATAATTTATTAATTGCCTGAAAAAAAACTTTGATTTAACATCACAGTAAAACATTTTGGATATCTGGGGCTGTCTTAAAATGTTATTAGGATATCAATAATTTGACCTACCTCGTAAAAAATGATAAAATTAATAAAAATACGGCCATAAAATCTTTTAAAACATGTAAATGTGAGATTTTAACTAAACATTTTCACAAGATATCATTTTAAAGAATTCCTAAATAAATCCGTGAGTTTGCACACATTAGAATCTACCATGACAGAATGCCTGAAAACATGGATACTCCTGGTCTTTCTTAGGTGGCTCCTCATCGAAGATTGGGTTAATACAAGCCAAATCAATTTTTATTTTTACAAGGGGGGGGTCTCTCAAGAAGGTTGTCGCTTATCAGATGGGTCGTTAATTGGAAGTTCCTTTGTAATGATCTAGTCAAAAAATAAAACTGTGCTCTAATATTCTAATGGAAATGGTTGGTTGTTTCTGTTCAGAAGGAGGATTCTACGAAATGGATGGTACACAAGGTAGGTGGCCGTGTGAATTTCTTTTTTAAATCGTACTCTCCATTTATACTAATGCACTTATCCTAATATTCATTGCAGTGTTGGAAGCAACTTCCGTCCTCTTTAATAACTTCTAGCGCCGTGACATGCCGTTTTATGTCGTCGACATCGGAAAAACGTTTTTCTTTTTCAAATTACTTCTCATCCTAAGAAAAAGAAAGAATCCCGAGGCAGCTAAATCTGACGACTAGGACGCTTGGATCAAGGCAATCAGCTTGAACGTGACAATCCCTTTGATTATCGTTGAGATGTCTGGACACAAATTATGCTGCTATTCTTTACACTTCCAAATCAACAATAATAACATGATTAAATTAACTCCAGGACAACCTAGATAAGTATTCCAGTTCGTAGATTGTCCTGCGTCGATCTTTATTGATGAGATTGCGGACGGTGTTGTCGTTGGTTCGAGTAATTGAAGGAAAACTGGAATGGAGCTGAATTTCAATTGACATTTTCCAATTTTTAACCGTGAACATATTTTATACACTCGAGTTCTACTAAGTGCGTGTTCTTTCTTAGCTTTATTCATCGTCAAAAAAAATTCCGCTGCGTTTCTGTTGAGAAAAAAAAAATTCGCAGAGCCGAAGATGAGAATCGTAAAAATCGGCCATTTTTTTAATCATCGCGAGTGCACAAAGGCTATCCAAAAAGAACTGCTACAGAAATCACACTAATCGTTGACAGATGGCGCTACTTGACAGACAGGAGAGTTAGTTCTACAACAGCTTCCTCGAGGTGTAACCTGATACTACAGTACACGAAGCGGGCATTGTGATCTCAGTTATTTGTGGATCCTCTCTTCTCGTATAAGAAATTTGTAGATATTTATTAATGCTCAATAAGAAACTTGAATTTTTATAATATAAAAGGATTAATATATCGCCTTGAATGAACCTGGAGTTATGTTTGTACCATTGTGTTTAGTGTTAAGCCTTTATTTGATATAGGACTGTAGAACCGTAACCAACTGAAATCTTTAAGACGAAATGAACATTGCTAACGTTTGTAGAACGACATTTGAAAATTATCCCGCATGTGTTTCTTTTGAACGAAAAATCGAAATTTATTTTAAGGAGAAATAACGATTTTTCGTTCAAAAGAAACACTTGCGGGATAATTTTCAAATGTCGTTCTACAATAATGAGCCGCATTATATTGTATTATAAATTGCTAACGTTTGTATTTTATATTCTCTAAATATTTTATATAAATTATAATTATTTATCTTGGGGCATGGATTCTCTCCCAGGAAACAGAAAAAAGGGGAATATCGCGTAGTTTCCTGAATTGTAAGCATGGCTAATGAATTGGAGTATTTCGTCCACACGTTAATCTCTCTCAAACATGATACGGCAATACAAGATAATTATTCACTATATTATATGTATTATATTTAAAAGACAAAATACAGAACTCCGCCTTTGCCGGTCCCAAGCCCGGATGAAAAAGGAGGAGGGGGAGCAGTAACAAGCTTAATAAAAAACCTGGCTCAGCTGGCCCGGCTGATAGTACCCTGTAAAGGCTCCTAATCCAGGGATACAGGATGAGCAGCGTTTGTACTCCATGTTAGGAGCAGCTGCACATGGCGTCTGTTCCTCGTGTCAGAGGCGGCCTTTTCTTTTTGAGCTAAGTCGGCCTGCCACCGAGTAGTGCTCCCAGTCTTAATGACAAAGGCAGACGCATTCTACTTCACCCACTGGTTGTCAAACAGACACCATCAAGGGTCACAACTTGATACCTTAATATAATTGAGTGGAGATAAGGAAGAAGAAGAAGACAAAATACAGTCGAATTTGGATAATTCTAAGCCCAAGGGACCAAAAAAAAATCGAATTATCCAAAAATTCGAATTAAAAACGGAAATTCTAGGGACCAAGATAAATATTTGAATTGAAGAGGTTCAAATTATCCAAACTCTACTGTATATAATTTATCTAATTTTCTTTGCTGTGTTTTCAGCCAAAGAACCTACAGCACCAGCCATACTACCAACAGGAATATCAGATACGACAGGTCTGTAACTTCACAATATCACTCATAGAAAAACTGTATTTTGAAAAACTTAGGGTTATATAGGATAAATAACACTGATATGAAATCTAACAAAAGTAAAATCACCTGCTGATCGTGAAACTTGATGTCCCAATAGCATTTATTGGAAAAAAGGTTCCAAATGAGCCAATACCCTCTTTGATGATTTAACGAGAAGGGCCAATCGTAAATGTGTTTAAAGTTGTTGATACTCATCAGACTGGTGCAGGATGTACCTTGTTCTGTTACTCCCAACATCTTGACATGTGAAATCATTGATTGGACAGCTTCCAGAACCAGTCATTAAGCGAAGACGATTCTTTTACAAGATAAAGATTTGAGTTTATTGAAAATTTGAAGGTTCTAGTGCATTTTGAGTTGGTCCCAGATGAAATTCGAAATTTCCGGTGAACTAGACTCTATAAATTAAAGAATAAATAAAGTTTAATTCCTCAAAAACTTAGCAATATTCACAGACAGTGTACTCCGTACCAATAATGGATTGTTTATCTTAATACCTATTGTTTTATTTCTTTTTATACTTTGTACCAATAATGGAATGTTAATCTTGATACACACTGACCTTTTTTGAAGACATCCGAGATCACCAAATGTGAACAAAATTTTCTCTGCCTCCTTAAAAAAAAAAAGCAGACGACTGAATACATTAAAAACTTTCCACTTTCTTAAGTTTTGTTCATGAGTGTATGTGATGTATATTCATATTCATAAGTATAATATTATACTCATTTGTTATTATAGACGGTCAATAGTTGGCGCTTAGTTTCATCGTCTATTTGGACGACGTTTATATAGATTAATATCCTTTCTGCAAAATTATATATATTTTGAAATATCTCATAGACTATGAATGGTTATTTTAAAATAATGAGCTTACTATTGAGGTGTATATTTGAAAAATTTGTTTATATTTTGCATATATTTTATATATCAACTCTTTAATTCGAAGTTTTGTAATTTTAAAAAATTCATAACTGAAAATTCAATAATCAAAAATAGTTATATAAAAATCTTTATTAAAATGTAATAAAAAAAGAGCAAATATTTTTGCTCTACCTCCATTGAACAATCTTCTTCTTCCTTATCTTCACTCAATCATATTAGGATATCAAGTTGTGATCCTTGATGGTGTCTGTTTGACAACCATCATGACTGGGTGAAGTAGACTGTGTCTGCCTTTGTTATTAAGACTGGGAGCACTACTCAGTGGCAGGCCGACTTAGCTCCAAAAGAAATGGCCGCCTCTAACATGAGGAACAGACGCCATGTGCAGCTGCTCCTAACATGGAATACAAACGCTGCTCATCCTGTATCCCTGGATTTGGAGCCCTTACAGGGTACTATCAGCCGGGCCAGCTGAACCCAGGTTTTTTAGCGAGCTTGTTACTGCTCCCCCTCATCCTTTTTCATCCGGGCTAGGGACCGGCAAAGGCGGAGTTATGAGTAAAATTTATGAGGAAAAATATTGTATATTGAGTGAAGAGATAAAATATTTAGTTAACATATGTTCTAATCAGTTGCTTCATATTAAATCGCTTGATGTTCGAAATTCATTATGATCGACTCTCGCCTCTCTTAACTCATAAATCTAATTATGAAACGGTTTGAAATACAACCATGCAAAAAAACTTGAGGAAGTTATACTTTTTAGCCCGTATATCGGGATTCAGGCAATAACTCTCCTGCCCAGAAGTCCTCCTCTAAGTGGCGGGAGAAGCAGCACAAGTAAGAGACTGCCCTGTAGGGCGAAGTACGGTGTCGTGAGCCCCGAGCCGCTACAGTAACCGTAAACAGGGAACTCTGAAATGTGGCTGACTAACGGGGCAATGGCAACCTCCCTTTCCATGGTGGACAAGACACCACCAGGCAATAACTCTGAAAGATATTTGATACACAGTGACTTTTATTGAAGACACACGAGATAACCAAGTGTGAACAAAATTGCCTCTGTCTCCTTCCAAAAAAATGACACAACCAGCGACACACACACATCAAAGAATTTCCAATTACTTATTTTTTTCCTTGAGTGTAGTTATTTTCTTCTCTTTTCGTACATTATAATAAAAACTTTTTATAAAAGTAGTTTCTATTAATTAATCTAAAATATCTCGAAAATTTGTATTTTTTTCGATAGTGATTTTCGATTTCTCAGAAAATTGTGTTTTAAGAAGCTAAAAATTGAATAATTTTTAAAAGTTATAAAATATTGATTATGTGTTTCAGACTGGACAAAATACCAGGTTCCATCTAAGTGCCTTGCAAGCGAAGACCAATTCTCACCCAAATTTCATTCCGGTAAGAATTTTTATAAATAGTTGAAACAATTGGGGGAAAAAACGTAGAAAGTGGGATCCCTGTACAATTTTCTTATTTTCCTCCATAGAATCGGTAAATACATTTTGAATGTTTCTATATATCAAAAATAAGAAAGTCATTTCCTGATCGCTCAAATGAGCATTTTAGATAGCAGAGAGCTAGCTAGTGGAACAAAATTCAACTAAACATTGATTAAATTATATTACGATGCACTAGCGCGCCATCTGTTATCAAATTACAAAACTATTTTAGAGGCGTAATATTCTTTTTAAAATAAAACAATTTCTACTGTCCTTACTGCAATGGAAAAATTGAAGGGAAGGCCTGGCTCATCAGTGGTGAACCCTCCCAGCGGATTAAACTGGCGAAACTGCTGGGAGGGTTCACCACTGATGAGCCAGGCCCTCCCTTCAATTTTTCCATTGCAGTGAGGACAGTAAAATTGTTTTATTTTAAAAAGAATATTACGCCTCTAAAATAGTTTTGTAAATTGATTAAATTGTTCCGTGATATTTGGCCAACCCATTTTCTTAATAAATCAAGAAAAGCCAACCACGTACACGTTTCGGGCTGTTGGCCCTCGCTTATATATATATATATATATTTAATATAATATATATATGTGACAATATAGTGGTAATAATGTGGTGAGGTGATAAATAATCACACGACGAGTTGTTAGAGCAATAATCCAGACAGCCAGCCGAGAGAGAGCGAGCGAGAGGTTATCCGCTAGACGACCGTTTTCCCTGTGTACACAACCGGGGGCTAACCAGGAAAGTCGCCAGGTGGTGACGGCCCCCCCCCCCCCAGGAATGTGGCCAAAAATGGTCGTAAGTTAGTTGTCTAAAGTGTCTAGCTTTAGCTGCCCAGCTCTCTCTCGTTGGCTGTTGGTTTGTTTTATTAATCCTGGAAGAGCATATATTATGACATATGGCCCCCATTGAAGAAGGCTGAACATGGTTTAAGTATATTTAAAGCTGGAGAAGCCAGGAATAGAGAAAATAATTTTACAGTTAAAATTAGTTAAGGTAATGGTGACATAGTTTTATGTAAATAAAATATTGTATAGTACACAAGTAAATATTATTTACAAGCAGTTTTACAACACCGGGGAGTTTGACATTTAAGGAAATCTTTGAAAATATCAAGGTTATAAAAGGCTATATACAACAAAATCTAATGTAATATAAGGGAAGTGATATGGAGGAGTGTGAACAACGAGAAGAAGAGTCACATACATATGGTGAAATTCTGAAGATCATTAAGACTGGGGAACTCTACACTTTAAGATATTTTTCAGGCGGACATGGCAAGGGGAAACTTGTCATGGGCTTTCTATGCTATAAGTGTAGAGTACGAGAAATGAGATTGAGGTTGACAATTGTGTGAGCTCAGGACTGAGGTAAATATAAAACTATATACAATGTTAGAACCTCGGCGAACAGAGCGAGGGGAGACTTGCCCTGGGCCAATCTAACTTATCTATGTAGTTACTTGTGTAGCGAGTCCGAGGGGAAAAGTCCCGTGTGTAGGTGAGGAAGTCGAATGGACTTATATTTAATTTTCGAAGATAAAATAGTTCTAGATGCAAAGGTAGAATATAGGCGGACAGAGCGAGGGGAAACTTGCTTTGGGCCACTCTACCTTAATTATTTAGATACTACTGGGTTCGTAAAGTCTTGTTGTCAAGTTAGTAATTGGTAAAGATTTCAGGGGATAAGTGGTTCAAATATCTTTGATCATCTTGATTGTAAGTGTAGTCATGTTGCTTTCGTGAGTTAATAGCCGTTTTAGTATGGATTAGAGTGTGATTGAAGTGTTTATATGGGAAATTGAAGGTATTTTTGGGTTGGTCTCGATCATTTACGGGCGGTGAAATAAATTGTTCGTTTTCCGTATAGTGTTTTAATTTGTTGACATGAATTGTATCTGTCTCACGACTTAGAGGTCGGTTGGAGCGGTTGATCCGTACGATTTGAGGGGAAATTATCTCCAGTATTTCATAAGGTCCTGAGAAGAAAGGTGCCAGTTTACCAGTGTCTGGATGGTGGTATGTTTTTGCCAAAACGAGATCGCCTACTTCAAAATCGGAAGCTCTATGTGTTTGGTCGAATCTCGCTTTGTCGCGTAAGTGTCGTTCGTGTGTCCTTTGATAGGCCAATTCTCTGGCGTCGTCGATTTTTGGGTAGTTTTGTACATGCTCGGATAGTTGTAGCGGGAAACTACCTAACAAAAGGTATGACGGTGGAAACCCGGTCACAGAATGTGGGGTATGGTTATAAGCCTGAAGGACCTGAGGTAGTAGTTTGGTCCAGGCCGTCTTAGGTTGTTGGAGGCGCAACAGTTTAAGTTTGCCAGTAATCGTGGCGTTTAGTCGTTCACTTAATCCGTTGGCCTGAGGGTTGTTGCTTGTCGTGAGAAGTTGGCCAATGTTATGTCTAATCAAAAATCTACGAAATTTCGGAGAGGTGAAGGCAGGAGCTCTATCCGTCAAAAGTCGTTTAGGAGAACCAAACTGCATCACCTTTTTAATCACTTGGGTATAGGTGAGAATGCTGGTGGACCGCGATGAAAATGCCCACGCGTACCGTGTGGCATGGTCCACTACGACAAGTAAGAAGGTCTGAGAATTCCCATATTTCGCGAATCCAGAAATAGTATCTAGTGACACTAGTTCGTACGGCAGGATCGCTGGGGGGAGTTGTCCCAATTCTCCGTAGATAGGTCCTTTTGGTGGTTTGACCAATTGGCATACTGAACAGGTTCTTACATGTGTCCTGATGTCATTTGTCATGCCGTCCCAATAGTATTGGGCTGCGATCAGTCTGGTCATCTGCGAAATGCCGGGGTGATTGAAATCGCGATGAGCTCGTTGTAGTAGGGTGCCACGGAGTGATGGTGGAACAATTATTTTAGTGACACCCCGTCGTATGATAGTCATAAGGTCCTTGTCATTGAGGATATACCTTGTGTCCCTCCGTAATTCGCCCTGATGATCTTTTATTTGACCTGTGGATAGGAATCCGCAGAAAGGGTTACGGGAGAGTAGGTCCGCCTCGTACTGACGCGAGTCCTTGAGGTATTTGACCTCATAGTCGTAAGCTGAGAGTCGAAGGCTCCAACGAAAGAGGCGTCCAGTGGGGTCTTTTATGGTCTTTAGCCTTTGTAAGGCGTGATGATCCGAGTAGATGACAAACTTGTACCTAGGAGGTACACTCGGAATTTGTCAACGCACTCTACAATGGCTAAGCACTCCAGTTCAGATATAGTGTAATTACGCTCATAGGAACGCAACGCGCGACTGTAATATTGTACAGGGTAGATGTTACCGTCAAGATGTACTTGTTTGACTACACCTGCGATGCCCTGCGTGGAAGCGTCGCAATAGACCTGGCATGGGAGCCCTTCTTGAAATAGATGTAACACAGGTTGTGTTGCGAGGTGTTGCTTCAATTTATCAAAGGCTTGTTGACAATTCGGGCTCCAAAGCCATTTGGCGTTCTTTTTTAGTAATTGATTCAAGGGGTGGCGAAGTCTAGCATATTCTGGGATGAATTTATGATATACGTTGACGGCTCCTAAAAATGATTGTAGGGTTTTAACGTTGATAGTTCTAATAGCGTTGATGATTTCGGTATTTTTAATATTAGGTGTGTAAGTCCCTGCGGTGATGTGGTAGCCGAGAAAATCTATTTCATTTTGATAAAAATTACATTTTTTAAGGTTAAGTTGGAGATTTTCCTCTAAACAGAATTTAAAGAAAAGTCGAAGGTGCGTAAGGTGTTGTTCTGAGGAGTCAGAAAAAATAACGAAGTCGTCATAATAATGGGCTATGAAAGAGAGGTGGTGTTTGTGGATCAACTGGGTAATCACACGTTCGAAAATTTGGGGTGCTGATTTGAACCCAAAGGGTAAGCGTTTGAAATTATATTGCCCTTGTTGAGTCACGAAAGAGAGTAGTGGTTGACTCTCCTCCGCGATGGGGATTTGATAGTATGCATTGCTTATGTCAACGGTGCCATATACTCTGGCTTTCGACAGGTTATCCAGTACCGTTTCTATCAATGGCAAAGGATGCAAATCCGAGGGTACTAGTTCGTTCACGCGACGGAAGTCAATGCAGAGACGCATGGTGTTATCGCGTTTGCGAACGAGTGCCACAGGAGAGGAATATGGGCTAGAGGAGGGGGTGATTATGTCATGTTTTAGAAGTTGAGATATCTGGTCCTGAATTTCCTTCTGGTAGGCATAGGGAGTTCGGTATGGTCGGAGGGAAATAACCTTATCAGAAATAATTTTGAGTTTTACAGGGGTTATGTTGAGTGGTAATACATTGAATTTATTGATAGGGAAAATATCTTTAAAAGAATACAATAATTGCTGATAAGGGATAGTCAGTTCTGGGCGTTGTTAGATAAATTCTTTAATCATTAATTCTCTAGAGGCGCATGGGCTGGTAGGAATGCTATTAAGGTTGTAAGGGTGAGTGGGGCATTCAGATGAAGGTTGATAAATATTACTAAGAGTTGTTTGTAATCAAGGCTCACGTGGAGGTTGAAAATCGTCAACGCCTAAGTTAACCGAGTGAATTATGGGTCGTTTAGGGTTAGAAGTTATTATTCGCGAGCCGTGCTTACAAGTGGGAAGGTCACATACAAAATGGTACAAATGTTTAGGTACTGGAACACTATTTTGAAGTATCAATTGATTATGAAAATCTATTGTTAATCTTAAGAATTGCATAACATGAATAGATAGGATACCATGTTCAAGGGGTGAATTTAAAATATAAAATGTTTCATTTAAATTAAAATTATTAAATTGTATTGGTAAGGTAACTAATCCGATTGGTTTGGCATGACTAGATATAGTACGGATAATAACATCATTGTTAATAGGGGTGGAACAAATGAAACTATTAACATTTTTAATATATTCAAATTGGTTTAAACTAATTATGGAAACATTGGCTCCAGAGTCAATTAGGAATGGCATCTTTAAAGAATGAATGATAGGGGTTAAAATAATTGCACTTACAGGCGTATGCTGGTTTAGGGTGCAGGTAGGTTCATTGAGCTTCGGAGGAGTTCTGCTGCCGAAGTTGGCATTACTTGGTTTCTCCCGAGCTCGTCGTTGCTGCGGTCTCGTAGACACCTGCAGGCCCAGTCGATCTTTGGGGTTGCTCGACGCTGTGGACCGCAGGTGTAAAGGTCCGAAAAGTCCGCTGGTAGGGCCCTCGCTGCTGACACTGTGCGTGCCAGTGTTGTCCGCCACAGTAACGGCAAGGATATGGTGGGGTCTTGTCCACGGTGGTGGAAGGTGTTCTGCTCTGGCGCGGTGATCATTGTTGGGCAGTTTTAGTGCTGGTGTTATCCCCTTCGTAGGTCAGCTGTTGGGCTAAGCACAACCATTCTTCTGGTCCCGAGGGTTGTGCCATCTTTAAAAGGTTGCCATAGTTACGTGGCACACCGTTGGATAGTGCTTGCACGATGGCACTCTTAGGGAGGTTGATCGCCAATCCTATTCGGACCTTGTTCTTGTAGTAGGTCTCGATCTCGGCCATCGACGTGCATTTAAGTTCATAGAAATCTTGAAGGGTGAAGCTAGGGCGTCGGGGATAGACGGCGCAGAGTGACTCTTTGACCTCTTCATAAGTCTTATTGAGTAGCGCTAAGTCTTGTGCAATTTTGCGAGGTTCGCCTCTGAGTGATGATAGAGCCTTTCGAGCTTGGCGTGCTGGCTCTAAGTTGTGGAAGTTCGGCTGAGACTCAAGTTGTGAGAAGAAGTGTGCGGCAGGTTCATCTCCGTCGTAGGTGATTGTTTCTTCAGACTCACGGTTTAAAAGTTGGTCGAGACAGAGGGTGAGAGTTCGAAGGGAAGCGGCTACAGTAGAGTCGGTCGTTGGTTCTTGTGGAACTTGGTTGTGGGTTTGTTCGATCATCGTGGTATTGCTTCTTGCTTTCTTCATACTCTGGTATATGAGGGATTTGTTTCCCGGTCAGGTCTTATCCTGTCGGCTTTTTCTGTGACAATTTAGTGTTAAAAGTGTTGAGGAGAGAAATAATCACACGACGAGTTGTTAGAGCAATCATCCAGGCAGCCAGCCGAGAGCGAGCGAGCGAGACGTTATCAGCTGAACGACTGTTTTTCCTGTGTACACCAACGGGGGGGCTAACCAGGATAGTCGCCAGGTGGTGACGCCCCCCTCAGGAATGTGGCCAAAAAATGGTCGTAAGTTAGTTGTCTAAAGTGTCTCGCTTTAGCGGCCCATTTCTCTCTCGTTGGCTGTTGGTTTGTTTTATTAATCCTGGAAGAGCATATATTATGATATATATATATATATATGTTATATTAAAATATTTTATTTAAAATTATGTTATATTAAAGTATTATTCTATTTAAAATTATATTTCATAGATCCAAATACTCTGTTAAATCGATCGCCAGAGGTCATGCTTCCCCTATAAAATATCGTTGTTGTTCTTTCCCGATCAAATATGGAAATGGACAGTGAATCGTCTCTCTCACAAAGAGAAGGAAGCGTGAAACGCCCGCGTATTGGTGAGCCTTCTTGCAACTTCGAGTTTAACCAGATCAAGGCTATCCATCAGAAGGCTACAAGAAAAATGACTGACGTAGCAAAGTCGAACGGCATGACCACAGAACAACTTCAGTCAATGCTATCCCTGATGGGATGGGCTCTAAAAGGAACTGAAGATATAATACTTGATGTAAATAAGGGGATAAATCACGCCAAAGAACATCAAATCCTCAAGGAGAAACCCTACATAAACGCCACAGCCAAGCCGAATGTCACAAAACCGATCCCACTCACAAAAAAGCAGCAGACCAAACCCGCCCCAAAAAATTTCACAACCGCTTATGAATCACATGTACTCATAAAGTCAGACAATCCATCCAAGGAAGCACGTGAAATTCTACGTGAAGTAAAAAAAGCAGACCCTCAATCCTGAATTCCTCTGACGTGGCAGCCTCCCTTAATGGAAAAGGACGGCTGGTCATCCACACCAGAACCACTCAAGGTGCTTCGACTCTCGCGGCGAGATTCAAAGCTAAAAAAAATATCCCCAATTCCTTGAAATGCACGGAAAGACCGATCATCCATCCCAGATTTTGCCTGTTCGGTGTAGAAAGCTGCACAACCAACAACATGATCCTGGAAAGCCTCCAAAATAACGAGGATCTCAAGAACCTCTCCGGGACAAGAATGTTCAAGATTGCCCACCGTCCAAAAGACAACCCTCATGGCTACACCACAGTCTTCCTCGAGGTTGACAACGAAGTGTCAAATTTCTTGGGCCATCGTGGAAAGATCCCCATTGCAGGACTCATCCTACGGTACGAAAAAAGTATCTCCCTAAAACAATGTTACCGCTGCTGCAGCTTTGGCCACCGCGCTACAGCTTGCCCTGCTGTCCAACCCATCTGCTTCAAGTGTGGCACGGTCGGCCATGAGGGTCACTCTTGCCCAAACTCTTCTGCAAAATGCCATAATTGCTGCAAGAAGACCGGAGCAGTATTTGAGAAGCTAAGCCACTACTCCACAGCCCGGACTTGCCCTCTGGTGAAGGCCAAATTAGCTCAACTCACCCGAAATGACTAGATCCTTCAAAGTTATCCAAGCCAATCTCAGAAAATCACCTTCTGCGGTACTCGAACTCTCCAGCATAGCAGCAGAACAAAGAATAGACGCCATTCTGCTACAAGAATTACCAAAGAATTCAAATGGCCTGACTCAAATTTCGTCACCTTCATCCCCAATGATAACTACACCCCTGCGGGACTTGTTATTCGAGCAGACCTCAACCCCATCCCACTCAGCTCTAATGACCCCAACATTGTCACTGCCCTGATTCGATTAGGCAGCCAAGCGGTCGTCATTGCCTCAGCATACTGGCATAACAATGCATCAGAAAACACTTTCCTACCAACTCTGGAACATACTCTAAATAGAACTCCCTTCCCGTGCATCCTTGGCATGGATGCCAATTCCCACTCTCCAACCTGGGGCAGCGGAGCCGTCCGCGACACTCTTGGAGCTAGTTTGGAGGCCTCCGCTTCACTAATGGGCCTACACTTCCTGGGTGGTCCAACACCTTATACCTGGTCCAACGGGGCCCTGCGCTCCTCCATAGACGTCACCCTAGCATCAAGCTCCCTCGCCATCCATGCCACTAGAGTTTGTCTCCAGGAGATGGCCTTCTCAGACCATCTCCCAATCCTTACCAATTTCTCAAATATCCTACCTTCGGAGCCCACCAGTTCGTGGGTCGAGTCTTCATGTCTGGAAGCAGCGTTTGCAGCTTTCCTAGGGAACACCCTCCACCACGTGGCCTCACGCCTCCAGACCGCACTTACCCCAGGAGATATTGACGAAGCAGTTATTCTCCTCACCACCTGTCTCCAAGAGGCCTGCGATGCATCTAGGAAGAAGAAGTCCAAGTCACCAAGACCATCAAAACCTTGGTGGAACAAAGAACTTTCTAAGCTCCGCAATATTGTGGTGGCTCTCCGCCGCTGCTCCCAAAACACCTTCTTTCCCACCAGGAGCTTCTTCAAAGGCCTTTACAGAGCCTGCCACAATAAACTCAAAGCGGCTATAAGGCGAGCAAAGCCTCTATCCTGGATATCACTGTGCCAAGAGGTCTCCTCAGCCGCATGGAGCTCAATTCACCGCTATATCTCCAAAGGTCGGAGTGGCTCTTTAGGGCCACCTTTGCTCAAACACAAAGATGGTACCCCAATAACCTCAGAGGAAACCTGTCGAGAAGTACTTCAGAACTACTTTCCAACAGATTGGACTGTGCCAAGACCAACAGTGGACTGGCTCCCAACCTTTAACCAAGAACCGGCTTTCACAGCGGCTGAAATCTTTCGCGCGATCCGACGATGTGGATGGAGAAAGTCCCCAGGTCCCGACAGACTTGGAGTCAGGTGCATACTCCTCGGTGGACCAGCACTGCATGAACTCTTATCGCAAATCTTCACCAAATGCCTGCGCCTCGGACACTTCCCAACCCCTTGGAAAGCTGGACTACTGGTTCTCATCCCCAAACAAAACTCCACCTCATCCAACCCACTGGACAAATACCGTCCAATTACTATGATCAACACATTAGCCAAAGTTTTTGAACGATGCATCCTAGCGAGGCTGCAATGGCTAGCAGACCAGCATGGCTGGTTCTCGCCCATGCAATTTGGCTTCGTCCCTGGGCGTTCGGCAGAAGGAGCCCTTGACTCAATCAACAACTTTATCAACGACGGCCTGAAGCACTGGAGAAAGACAGTGGCAATAAGCCTGGACATCAGCCATGCCTTCGACACGGTTCAAAGACATACCATCATTCAAGGCCTCCGGGATCTCAACTGTCCAGAAGAGCTTATACAACTCTCTGCAAGCTCTCTCAGAGGCAGGAAAGTGATCTACCAAGCCTGGGACTCCACTCTCACCGCGCACACAGTACTGGGTGTTGCACAAGGGGCACCGCTAAGCCCCTTCTTTTTCAACATTGTAGCCAGGAAAGCTCTTTCCCTTCCAAAACTGCCAAATAATTTGCTTTGCAGACGACTTCACCTTGCTTTTCAGAGCTTTCTGTAGATTACCAACAAAGGAGATTAACAAATTTCTTAAAACTTTCAGCTTGTGGGGTAAAGGACATGGATTGACCTTTAATCTTAAGAAGACCCAGGCCTGCCTCTTTCATTGGAAATCCAAGCGCCCTAGTTACCAAAATATAAAATTCCTCGACCAGCCTATTTTAATCAACAATCATATAAAAATACTGGGCATAACTTTTGACACCACACGCACATTCGTTCGCCACTCGGACAACATTTTCAACAAATGCAAATGGATGCTTCCTCGATTAATTAGCACAAATAGGGAACAATATAGACTCACTTACAGCTCAGGCCTGAAAATAATCAAGATGGTAATTCTCCCTGCTCTGCTCTACGGCTCGGGTGTTTGGGGCAAGAGAGTGTTCGACACCAATGGCACTCGCAAACTACATAGTCTCCACTATAAATTTGCTAAAATTCTTATTAAGGGGGGCCCCTGTACCCCCACAATTCCGGCTATCTCACTCACTGGCGGCCCTCCATTGGACATTTCAATCAAGGCACATCTGGCGTACAAGGAAGCAATAAAAAATGGTCCTTTTGAGACACGTCCAAGGCCTAGCGCAGTCCACTATCCACCCCTTAGAAAACTACTTCAGTTTTCAAAGTCGCTTCCAGAAAATGCAACCATCATATACACCGATGGATCGCGGTCCCTCAAAGGCGTAGGCGGCGCAGTTTTTCTGCCACCCCCCTCCACTCCAATACAACTAAAACTCCATGATCTTTGCACCTCCTTCCAGGCAGAATTACTTGCTATCCTATATGCAACTAGAGCGATCCAGCTCATGCAAAGACAACCAACAGCAATCGCTTCTGATTGCCTGGCAGCTCTCCATGCCATTTGTAACCCAGAACTCCCAAAAACCTCACTCATAGCTGAGATAGTTCGCAATCTTAACCATTTAAACGTACAGCTCTGCTGGGTTAGAGGCCACAGCGGCATAGAAGGCAATGAGCATGCAGATAAATTAGCCAAGGCAGCAGCTGAATCAAACTTGCCCATATCCTACTCCACTCTATCCAAAAAGTTTGTTCGAGCCCGCAGTGAACAGTATTCACACCAACTCTGGAAGGAATTATATGTCACAGATCACTCCACAAGAAACCTCAGGAGAATAGCTGCATTCCCAAACACTCTCATGGCGATCCTGCCCAAAATAAAATTTTGTGGCACCACCTCAACAATCCTCACAGGTCATGGCTTTGTCAAAGCCGATGCTGCAAAATTATCTAGAGACGATCCTACCTGCCCACCCTGCCACGAGGAAGACCAAACTGTCAACCACCTTCTCTTCAGATGTCCCGCCTACCACCTTCATAGGTTCCAAACAGCCACCCTCCTAGGAATAAATATATTTGCCCCTGAAGACCTGCAGAACATCCCCAAGCACAAGTCAGCCTGGCGACACCTGATAAACTGGATGTCTGCTGCCACCATTAGACGTGAAGTCTAAAGACCAACCCGGATAGTTGGCGACTTTAGTATGCTCCAGGAATCCGGGTTACCTAAATAAATAAATAATAAATAATCTTTCCCGATGGCCGGCTCAAATCTTGTGTACATTATGTAAATAATCTTTTGTTTTTCTTATTCTACTCGCCTTAAGCCAGGCATTACTTTTACCAAATTATGTTTTATATATATTTCTTAGCTCAAATAAATAAATCTTTGATCAAAACTATTTTATTATTATAGTTTCAAGATTTTAACCACGACAGCATCACCATTACCATAATCTTCAACATGATCTAAATTCAAGCAGAAAATCTCATTCATCTTTATTTATAACATAATATAGTTAAATAAAAGCCTGTAGAAAATTAATACACTCAAAAGCTTGTTGATTTTAAATTTATTATTAGAGAAAGATGTTGTAGAGAATGCTATTTATTATCGTCTAATTCCATTTATCCTAATTGTAGAAGAGTGACATGAAGAGAAATGAAGCAAGTTATCCCAGAATATTTATTTTATGGAGAAATACGGATGATAAAGAGATATCATTATTATTTACCTTCCATTTTACATTTTATTTTTAGTGTATCATTATATAGGGGCTATATAGTTTTCTGAACCATTTTATAGAACTTGACGCATGTTTCAGCTGAAGAGTTATCAACAACACCGTCAAGAGTATTGGATTTAATAGATCTCAAATTGTTGATGTCTATACCTATTGCAAATATATTTTCATATAGATGGGAATTTTGCCGATAGGATATTAATCTATAAAGATAAAGCCTTTAGGATCTAAAATTATTGTAAATATGTATAAACAATTGTAGAGGTATACATGTATGACAGCGCAAGTGTTCCTAGGGGAATATAGCGCTTTAAAATGAAATATATAAACTTTTAATATGTTATGCCAGATTTTATTAGGGGTTCTTTCATAGTTGTTAGAACACCAGAAATTCAATCAAGAGCTTAGAAGGAGCTTTGAAGGATCGCCTAAAATAGGAATACTTATGGCATCTACTGGAAGTGATAGTTCAGATGAATTCATTTTTGTAAATGGTCGCTCAGAGAGGTGGTCTCTCATTTGATACCTAATTGATCATTTTATTGGATTTCTAATAGAAAATTGAAATTTTAGATGCACACATTTAAATATCTTCTGGGAATACCATGTTAATCGCATTTCCCGAACCTTTGTCTTAATATCTTGATTGTGTGGAGAATTCGAGTTCTGTGTTGATGGATTGGATCAAAGAGATGTGTTTTCCCAATGTATTTACCGTTGTTGTTGTATGTTGCAGATAAAGTGCCATTTACGTCTGGTATGACGACGCCATATGAAATTTGCGGTAGTCTAGGTAGGTGGAATAATTTACATCTTTGTTATATTCATATGTTATGATGAATAGTGTTTCATTTTATTTTCAAACTTCACCTATTAACATAAGTCAATAACAATGAAAAAAATATTGGGAGAGCTTGGTCAATCAGTGGTGAATCCTCCTAGTGGTTTCGCCAATTTAATCTACCAGACCGCTTCATAGAGCTCTAATACTGTATTGGACGATTCTGATTATATATGCTTCAATGAATGGTGGGATCTCAGAAATGGTGTGTTCAATCAAACTTTACCTATAACAATAGAGTCAAATCTGTTTTTAAAACGAAAATTGGTCAAGATAAAATAGATTTAATCTTTTTTTTTGCCATTTGGTATATATATATATATATTAGAGACGCTAACACGTGATATCAAAGCAATTAGAATCTACTGAAGTTATAATGATTTTATGCATAGAGCTAATTCTGCTACAAGTTCGTATAGGGTGAGCCAGATGGATGATACAGTTTAAGATGCGTGAAACTCTCTTATGATAAATTCTACAATGTTTGTGTTTATATTCTCGATGACATGTAGAATCTAGGAGAAGCAAGTAGGTGACACAAGATGATAGTTCTTTATTTGGTCTGAATTATATACACGTGATGATGATGATAAATAAATAACAAGTCGATGATAACAATACTCTGTTGTCAATACACAATACTTTTACAAGAGAAGGAATCGCCAGACATCATCTTGAAGAAGAAATCAAAGTTTTCGGCGACGATTTTCTTTTATTTGTGCTGTATAATCGGCAAGCACTCGGACTATGACGTCCTTCGACAGGCAACACCGCTTGCCGAATATACAGCACAAATAAAAAAAAACCTAGTCGCCGAAAACTTTGATTCCTTATCCAACACAATACTTTGTATCAAAATCGGTTGAAATAATATTGGTAGAGTCATCATGATAAAACTTAAAACCGATAAGAAGATAAAAATCAGAGAATATTGTAACAAAGTATTTATTATTTTATTAGCAGAGTATTATTTTTTATGTTTATATTCTGCTACGCTGTATACTTCTTCCCTCTTTTGTTTATCACTCATAGTTTGTTCTTGCCTGAAATAAATTGTTGTCTCATCCCAAGTTGGTCTTCCCTAATTTTCCACTTGGCAATATTATCTTGATAATAATTCCTCCATCGTAAGAACACGGAGAGGGAATGGCATAGATAACAGAGAGAAAAACCAGATAACTATGGTTGATCGTTGACCTTTTTTGAAATATAAGGTCTGTAACAATACCCAAAAAAAAACATCCCTATCTAAAGAAGAAGATTGTTGCTGAAATTCCTGCAATAAGCCCAGGTATACATAATTACAGAAGTCCTCCATAGAGTTAGCTAATCTCTACGACACTTCAATTAGACGTCATTTTCTCTAGATATTACTTTTTTCAATGTATACGGGTAATTTTATTTTTCCATTTGTGAATTTTGTATTGTTAATACTATTTTCATCAGATTTTTTTTATAATAAAAGCAATATTCACACACACAGAATGGCTCCCAACTGTTTATAACGTGTGCCTGTGAACACCTGGATAGTTAGCGACTTTAGTACGTGGCTTCAGGAATCCGGGTTATCAAGTAAGAGACAATTAATCAAAGATGTAAAGAAATCTATAGAAATTTACATAAGAAACTGCCTGAGAGAAATATGGATGATTCTTATCTTTATTAAAGTGTTCTTTTATTTTTAATGGTTGTGTAGTTCAGATCAAGTAAAATTTCGAATTTACAAAAAACTTATAATCCAGGGATGTGGTCGATATTCAAATGGTCGTTAATGGGAGATTTTAGTGTAGGTTATAGAGATGTTGGAAAGAATGTGGTATCGAAGGAGACTTGTGTAAATTTTGGGGAGAATGTATATAAACATTTATCGGTTGGTAAATAAACAAAGAGAGAGAGAAAATAGAGCTAACCTGGGTTCTTGGAGCGTAAATCGCCAACTACCCGGGTTGTACAGTTACAGTCTAGAAGTCTAGTCATGGGGAGGGGGGGTAGATTGCTGTGGTGGACCAGTTGACCGAGTAGTTCCAAGCCGGCAGAGATTCAGGGCTGAAGTCTTGTACTGAGAGAAGTGTCTGTAGCCTGTGTAACAGGAAAGATGGACAGAGGAAGAGGAGGTGATCTACAGTTTGTGGTTCTCTTCTTCTTTCTTATCACCACTCAATCATTCATGACTGGGTGAAGTAGAATGCGTCTGTCTTTGTCATTAAGACTGGGAGCACTACTCAGTGGCAGGTCGACTTAGCTCCAAAAGAAATGACCGCCTCTGACATGAGGAACAAATACAGTTTGTGGTTCTTATCTGCAAGAACTTAACCGTTACCAGTAAGGATGGTAGTGATGGCCATTCCAAGAGGTATCTTAGACAGGAATGACCTAAGGTAGATACACGTCCACACAATTGTTTCTATATTTAATTCATTCATGGGGAATACTTAATCACTGTATTTTTCAAATATGATTCCATTTGAAAATAAACAGATTGTAGGTGTTTTTCAGGCTTATATACGCGACAATATGAATATAGATATATATCGATGAGAAAACGAAAACTGCTTAATAATAAATCTATTTTCAAAAAGTCATTTTCTTGGGTTTTGGAAATAAAATTAAAAAGAAATCTAACAAAAAAACAACTATATAAATTATCCAAGTTTTTAAAAGGTCCCATGTGTGTGTGTGTGGAGGGGGGCTATATAAATAAAGATAAATTCAAAAGTTCAAATTTCATAGGTATAAAAATTTTCTACTTGAAAATTTTAAAATAAAGTTAAAATAAGAATTATTTTCAAAAATAATTTGCCTAGAATCATTCCAATGGTCAAAAGGGGTTAGGTGGAAAATTTTCTGCCACTTGGTACGGTAGTTTAAGTGATAAACAGACGGACAAAAGGACAAATTTTGATTTTAATATGAATATTTATTCATATAAAGATATTAATATCTTTAGAGTTTGACATGAGAGACCGCCTAAAAATGTGGTTCAATTGGTCTCTCTTGGAGAGAAGTCTCTAATCAGAGATTCTTCTTGACATGAATGAATCTTTGATGAGACGAACTCTGGAAGATACTGGTTTAGTCATGTTTATAGGCAACCTTTAAAGTAAGCCTCTACTGTATCTACTCTTCCTTTCATGACATCTAGACATGTCACACCTGCAATACTATAAATTGCCTTATTTCCTTTTTTCCAACCATCTTCTCCACAGTCGGTGCACCCAGGTGTGTGTCAGCTGCGATTTGACCAATAGACCAACCTGTCCTTTTAAGTCCGACCACCATGCTCCTCGTAAAAGCATCTGTCTGCTTGAACTGCTTCCATTAACGACGGACTGGCATTAACTGCTATTACACGTGTCTTTTGAACCAAGAATAAAACTTCTAAGATGATTTTACTTGAAGAAATAACGGCACGAATACTGTCCTTTCTGCAAGATCCTTCCCTTATATCTTTCTTCACGTGGGCACGAAAGCATAACTCGGTGAGACGCGTCTACCCTGAAATTTGCACACTTTTCTGCCCACTCTCAGTGTTCCATTATTAATGTCTCACGGTGTATATCTCAAATAAAAGTTTCGAATAATTAGAGAGATCAAGATCTACCATCTCTACATTAAATGAAATTGTTAAAATAGCTCTCTCTAGAACATAAAAACAAAGAATATACAGCTATAATCGCAGTTGATATAAGTGGAGCGTTCGACAATGCATGGTGGCCAATGGGGCTAAAAAGACTAGACGAGGACAACGTTCAATCTTCAATAATAAAGGTATTACAGTCTTTCTTTAATAATAGAAGAGTGAGATTTTTTTAGATATCAATCAAATGAAACCTATGAAAAATTAAGCAAGGGATGTCCACAGGGTGGGCCTATATCCCCTACAATATGGAATATTATTCTAAACGATTTATTGGATAACTATTCAGAATCAAACAGTGAAATCATTGCTTATGCGGATGATATAACTGTGATATGTTGGGGAAACAACTTGACAGAAATTTGGAATACAACAGGAAGGGTCATGGGGAGAATATTAGACTGGTGTGGGAACAATAAGTTGACCGTATCTGAAGAGAAAACGAAAATCTTATACTTGTTTAATAGCAAAATAGCTGCAAAAATTCCGAACACTATCACTGCAAATCGGGTGGAAAAACTGAAGATTATGGGAATAACTTTTAAAAATCACAGAAATAAAATATAAATTGGATTTTGTGTCCGATATTGATGAAATTATTACTAAAACAGATAGAGCTAGTGGATACCTAATCGGATTAACGGGAAAAGCATGGGGACTGGGCAGTAAAAGAAGAATAGTACTTTATAAGACATTGTTTCGAAATACACTAACTTATGGTTCCACGATCTGGTACAACTTTATACCCAAAAGAGTCAAAGATAAATTAAACTCTCTGCAGTACAAAATTTTGAAGCACAGTACACAGGTTTATAATTCAACATCGTTAAATTGTACTCATATTGTTGCTAGAACACCAAAGCTCACGGATTTTATTGAAATAAAATATAATAAAAATAAATATTGGATATAAAAAAGTCGGATCCAACTAAAAGAAAAATTATATCTAATTTTATAAACCAGAAATTTGAGAAATACTATGGAGGCGCTAATGATAATTTCAAGGGATTCTTTGGGACTTCAAGAATTCCTAACTATGTTCAACCTAACTTTTATAACGTTCATTTTTACTGAACATGGTAACTTCAACACATATTTGTTTAGAATTGGTAAAATTGGTTCACCTGCGTGCACTTGTGGAAACGAAAACCAAAACCCTGAACACCTTCTAATAAGCTGTCCGTTAACTTATGATCTAAGGGAAGAAAACCAACTTTACCTGACAAATACAAAACAAGTTGTTCACACACACAATAATGACCAATACATCAAGTTTAATAGATTGTGCAGGCTGTTATTTTAAAGCGAAAGTATTGAGTGTTGGCCACTGACTCGTTCTGATGTAATCATTGGATGTATTAATTTACTTAGTCTACACGTTGTTCTAATTGTTGTAAATGGCAATTTTGTGTACATATTTCATACGGTCTACATATTTCAAGCTACTATTTCTAATCACTATATGCAAAAATTTGACATCGAATGTGTAATTTGCGTGCTTTCCAATGTTTAAATATGTAAATTTCACGATGATTTGTATATAATTTCAGATTTACACGCAATTATCCTAATTGTGGATATGGCGTGTCTTTGCAACTATTATATAAATAATGTATCAATTTATTGAAACATGAATTTACATTCAAATATAGAGTTAAAATATTATATAAAGAATTTTAAAATCTTCTTACACCTTTAATTATCGAGATTTTGATTAAGGTAAAACGTTAAGGTTCACAAATGGCTATCGTTCTAGACTCAGAGGTTAAGCGGGTCATTGATCTAGTTGATTTGGGAAAACGGACTTATTAAACAGGGTAGCTATAGTTCCCATTTTCAACTTTAACATTCTTCATATCGATTGATTGGGCCAGAACATCTTGGAAGGTCTTCTCATCCAAGTTGAAATATTTCTGTACTCGGCCTTGGACTTCTCCTAGAAGGAGCTGGTGGGTGACAGGATGAGGATGGTGGGATTTGACCGACCTGACGATGGCAGCTTGGGTTGAAAGGTTTTGAGAACCTTGAAATTTAGGTTCTTTAATCTTAAAGTCAGGAAGGCGAACATGCAGGGTCTTGCCCTTAGATTTCACTTGTAGATTAAGGAGGATATTGGAAGTTTCGCACAGAACTTGAGTGTCCAACATTAGAAGTCCTACTTCAACCAGCCCTTGAACTGATTTCGCCAAAGTATATTTGTCAATCAAGGTTAGTTCTTGCAGTTCCAAGAATGCTAGCGAATCTGTTTCTTGGAATTGAAGCAATGTTACAGCCTGGATAGGTTTCATAATAACTTGTTGGTCACCTCTGTAACAAAGACCTATTTCTACAGAACCGTGGAATGAAAGAAATTGCAATTTATTCGAATTACCATTAAGTTTGACATAATTTATATAGAGCTTCGAGTAGAGAGCCTTGCAATTCTTCATTTCTTCTGGGAGTTTCAGACTATCCAGAAAAGATTCATTGTCAAAAGATGGAAAATCGTATTTATATACTTCAGTTTTCATTGAGACACTGGATGGTTCTTTTTTGAATATTCTCGCATATTTAAAATTAATCTTCTTGCTTGTTTCAAAATCTTTGATTACCTGGAATGGCTTTCTAAATCTATACCTGGTTATATCCGCCATTTTGGTTAATGTCTTTTCCTCGATTGTTAGAGAAGTTTTTGAAGCAGTTTTCTTCAATCGCTCAACTAATGACTCAACATACTCTTCCTCCAATTCTTCTAAATGATTAGATAAATATCCCAGAGTTTCAAAAATGTTGTTTTTCAAATGATGATTCATTGTTATGATATTATACCGAACAGTCTTCATATTTTTAATAACTGAATCAATTGATGAAACCACAAGTTTGATAAGCGATGTATTGTTATTTTTACAGATTATATAAAGACTTTCTAAGACGGTTCCCAATAACATTTTTGCAAATTTATATTTCGGCCTATTAACTTCAATTCCTTCCAAAAACTTTACAGTAGCATCAACCTTGGGGATAAAATTGATTTCAGATCCCATACATATATCTCTAATTGGTTTTACTAATCTATTAAAAAAATGATTTTTCAAATATTTAATGACAATTTTGTTATAGAAATCAAAATATTTGTTGATCAATATTGGAGTTAGCTCGGGTGTTTTTGTCACTGAAATCACTTTATCAAAGACTAATTGATCAAACATATAGATTCCAAGACTGAATTTCCAATTTGAAAAAGGACGTGCAGAAAATATTTTCAGTTCTTTTTGGATATACTTGTATATTTCAGCTGGATTGTTTAAACTAAGAAGATTATTTTTGTAAACTCTTCGGTGATATTCGATAAAATTTTCTGTGTAAACCTTTAAAACATAATTAGAAAGCGATTCATACCGCCCATTAGTACTACTATCAAAATACTTAATCAAATCAATAAATTTGATTGAAGCTTCTTTTACTCTTTTACTGTAATCAGCAACATTCTGATTTTGCCAATCATGATTGATTAGAAAGAATATCTTGATAATGATATTTCTGTAAACATCTAAAAAATGTTGTTTCCAAATTTCTCCGTAGCTCTGACTATTCCAAAATAGCTCTGCCTCCTCATCACCATATAGTTTGGAAATAATATAATTAATACTCATCCTTCCAGCTTGATACAATTCCCATGAATGGCAAAATTTCATTAACAACTCCAGACCAAATGTGCGACATAAAATATGAGAAAATATTTTTAAGTTTTCCACCGCTGTTTCTTTCAACTTAGAAATGATTATTGATTTATCGATTTTAAGGTTTGGATCGAAATTTCTAATAGCTTTTAATATCATCTTCAATTTAGTGAAATAATCTATGCCATATATTTTTCGCATAATAGGAGATATATCTCTCTTCCACATACTATTCAGGTCCATTCTTGAATAAATATATATATTTTTAAATAATATCAATAAAAAATCAATAATAAGCTTTACTAATCATCTTTGTATTTACAAAAATCTATAGCAAAAACAAAAGGTGTTCTAAAATTTATTCATTATTTTTTCTAATTATATTAAAATTAATACGTTATGAGTCGGGATATAACATATTTTGTGTAATATCACTGGTCCACAACATTTTGGCCCAAGAGAAACTGATGGTGTTTCTATTGTAACTTTTCATGCAGAACTCAAAAATCTAATCAGAAAATTTCCATCACCCATGGTTTTTGCGTGACAGCCTTTTTTGGTATTGGGATAATTACAGCAAAAAATGCAAATAATATTACGTAAGCATTTTTGCATAAACCTTGTTACATTACACTAATTTATCAAAAATTATTTTTCATTTTCCCAAAAGAAACAGCATCTTATCTAAATTTAACTCTTGTGCTGATTCCAAATATACCTTTTTTTTCTATCATGCAAGATTTTTGAGATACACCTACTTGATATTTGGAAATGTTTTTAATATATAGGTCTATATGAACGAAATATATTTATTTTATTGAAAAGTAGTGACAGTGGATTTTATTCTATACTTTGCTTGTGGTATATCGCTCTTGAGTGTCCAGCAGTAGTAAGCAAGCATACCGGGACTCCATTTACCTTGGTACCGCTTCTCCATGCTTGATATATCTTGATGAAACCTCTCACCATGCTCATCGCTAACTGCACCAAGATTGTCTGGAAATAAATCCAGATGTGAATGCAGGAAATGGATCTTGAGAGACATATTACATCCCAGTGCCTTGTAGGAAAGCAACAGATCATTAACTATGTCTCGGTAATTTTCAACCTTGAGACTTCCTAAGAAGTTCTTGCAAACGTTTCTAAAGGAATTCCATGCTGCTGCTTCGACTTCATTCAAACTATTTTGAAGATTTCCATCCTGCATCTATTCTCGAATCTGAGGTCCAACGAAAATGCCTTCTTTAATTTTCGCATCACTTATGCTAGAACATTTTTGTTTTAGGTAGGCAAATCCACTGGCATTTCGATCCATTGCCTTGACAAAGTTCTTCATTAATCCCAGTTTAATATGTGATGGTGGTAAGTAAATATTTTCTGAATCGATCAGGGGAGGATTTACAATATTTTTATGTCCTGGAGTAAAGATTTCACGGTTTGGCCAGCTTTTTTAATGTAATGCCTTTCCCTATCTCTGCTATTCCACTCACACAGAAAACAACAAAATTTTGTATATCCAAGCTGTAATCCACGCAAGAGAGCAATGACTTTCCAATCGCTGCATATTTTCCAACCGTATCTTTCATATTCTATCTTTTTCAAAAGTAGTTTCATGTTTTCATAAGTCTCTTTCATGTTGGATGCATGTGCTATTGGCACTGATGGGAACTTATTTCCGTTGTGAAGGAGAACAGCTTTCAAACTAATTTCTGAAGAATCAACGAATAAACGCCACTCTTCTGTATCATGGTCATGACCAAGCGCTTCCATTAGACTAACAAAATCATTGCAATATACTAAATCATGGTCTTGAAATTCATCTTGACGCTTGCGAAAAAATCATACTTTTGTGCCTTTATGCAGCAGATTCCAGCCTTTTAACCTAGAGCATAAAAGTTCACTCTGTTTTTTTTTGGATAAATCTAAATCACGTACGAGGTCGTTCAAATCTCCTTAGGTTAACAAATGAGGTTGAGATGAAGCACCTGATAGACATCTGAATCATCGTCACTAAATATTACATTTTCAGGAGGCTGTGGCACAGGTAAATCTGGATTTTAAACTGTATGTCTTGATTTGGATGTAATACCTGTAGTCTTTGTCAAACAAAAATAAGTCTGAAGAATGGTCTTTAGGTTCCCTCCATATCATTGTAACCGCAAAAGGCATATGACGTTCACCTTTAATCCACCCTGTAAGACGTCGAGCATAAATTTCACGACAATGATGAGGAGCCCAAGTCTTATCGTGGTCACCGACTTTACAGCCAAAATAAAATTGATAGCACTTTTTGATGAGTCGTGTAAAGTTTCGCCTTTGAACTTTGAAAGTTAATTTCCCACAAATGTTACAGAAAATATCAGGAATATTAATGCAACGCCTCGGCATATTGACACAGTCTAGTGCACACGATTTATAAAAGCAAATCGATAGAGAAGAATAAACTGATCACTTCAAATTTACTTGTCACTTCTGATGCAAATCTATTAAACAAATCGTTAGGTTCAATTTAAACATATATATTAAAACTGTTATTCAGCAAATAGCATTCCAGAGCTTGTCGTTATTTTTGAGTTGAAAGCAAAACATATTGCATTATAAAATATCTAATTAAAAATTCAATAATTTGTTATTTGAATTAATATTTATGATTCTTAAAGAGCAAAATTTTATTAATAACAAATAAAATAAAGCTTATGGCTCCACATATTAACTCTTCTCGTCAAAAATAAAGCGCTAGATAATGTAATGATGTTTACTTTAAAAAATACGTATGATGTAACATTTTCTGCATTATTACTGTTTAAACCAATTTAAAGAAAAAAATGGTTATTCTGCAAGAACTATGGGTGATGGAAAACTTCTGATTTCATTTTTGAATTCAACATGAAAAGTTACATTAGAATCAACATTAGGTTTTCTCCGAAATAAAAAAGGTTTTTTTGTAGACCTGTGTATTTAACATATGATGTATTAGCGTGACATCTGTTATAAAGAAAGTAAAATTATTTTAAACAAATATGATTTTTTAAATTTTTAAACAAATTATTTACCGCCCTTACTGCAATAATAAATATTTACATTTAAATCCAATACTATTTAAAAATAAATATTTTAAGCGCTTTTATTTAAAAATAATTTCTACGCTTTGTGATGATCAATATACCCTCATGGACAAAATTTAAAGGAAGTTGTACCATTTAGCATATACACTGCGTGACATTGAAAATGGAACATCAAGAAATAGTGGCCAGAAAATTATGCAAATTTCAGGGTAGACGCGCCTAACCGAGTTATGCAAATGATGTAAAATGCGCAGCTCTCGTGCGCACATGGAGTAAGATATAAGGGAAGGAACTTGCAGAAAGGACAGTATTCGTGTCATTATTTATTCAAGGAAAATCATTGTAGAAATTTTGTTCTTGTGTCAAAAGACACGTGTAATAACAGAGAATGCCAGGTCATCGTAAACGGAGGCAGTTCAAGCAGACAGACGCTTTTACGAGGGGCATGGTGATCGGACTGAAAAGGGCAGGCTGGTCCATACGTCAAATCGCAGCTGATACACACCTTGGTGCGTCCACGGTGCACCGACTGTGGAGAAGATGGTTGGAACAAGGAAATGTGGCAATTTATAGGAATGTCGGTGCAACCAGAGTGACGTCAGCACGTGTGGATCGGCGTATCCTTCGACAAGCAGTGGCGGCCCCACAAGCCACTTGTACCGTCATCCTGCAACATGTGCAAGACACCCTAGATCATTCCATCTCGACCAGAACCATTTCCCGTCGATTGGTTGCTAATGGCTTGCACTCATGCCGTCCGCTAAGAAGACTGCCATTGACCCCACCAAATAGGCGCCAACGTTTGGAATGGTGCCGGGCTAGATCGACGTGGATGACGGAATGGCACAGGGTCGTGTTCTCAGATGAGTCGCGTTTCTGCTTGTCCAGTGATAGTCGCCGTGTACGCGTGTGGCGTCGACGTGGAGAAAGGTCCAATCCGGCAGCAATTGTGGAACGCCCCACCGTGCGACAACGTGGAATCATGGTTTGGGGCGCAATCGCGTATGATTCCAGGTCACCTTTACTTCGTATTCAGGGCACTATGACGGCCCAACGATACGTTGATGATGTGCTGCGACCGGTGACACTCCCCTACCTTCAGGGGGTACCCAATGCCCTTTATCAGCAGGATAACGCCCGACCGCACACTGCTCGCATTAGCCAACAAGCTCTGCAAGATGTACAGATGCTTCCCTGGCCACCGTACTCTCCTGATCTCTCACCAATCGAGCACGTCTGGGACATCGTTGGACGCCGTTTGCATGCCTTGCCACAGCCGCGTTCAGAAGACGAACTGTGGCAAATGGTTGAGAGGGAATGGAGAGCCATCCCTGAGAACGCCATCCGTACTCTGATTGACTCTCTACCTAGACGTGTTGCTGCGTGCATCGCCGTCCGCGGTGGTCCTACTTGCTACTGAGCCGACTCCGTTCTCGCTCTGTATTATGACTATCATTTTGAAATAAAGATCACTTATTGTTCGTCCCTGTCTCTCTCTGTCTGCCGAGTTTCATCACTTTCTGGCCACTATTTCTTGGTGTTCCATTTTCAATGTCACGCAGTGTATATCGGGATTCAGACAATAATTATGAAAGTTATTTGATACACATTGACCTTTGTTGAAAATACACAACATTGTCACCCCCCAACAGTCTTGTTTTTATTTTGTTAACAACTTATCTAACCCAACTGTAATGCCACACCGTGGGCGCCAGTAGCAAAAGGAAAAAAATAAAATATTGTATCTTCTGTCATTGAGCAATTAGATGTATCTGAGTAAACATAAAAGCAGCAGGGGACGATTATATTTAGAGAAGAGGTAAAAATATAGCAAACACATAAAAATCGCTAAACAGTTGCTACATATTAAATCACATTAGGTTCGAAATTCATGATGATCGTCCCCCGCCGCTTTTATTTTCAGTCAGACATAACTAATTGCTCATTGACAGAAAATACAATATTTTATTTTTTACTTTTTAGTGCATTTGAATAAAAGCTTTTTTTAAAAATACCTTTTCATTTATAAATTATTTATCCCTATGACTCTTGGGGTATAAAAGATCCAGATAATCATTGAATCTCTTTCCCAGTTCTACTTTGTTCATTCTCTCTCCATTTTCTGCTTCAGGAGCTTTACGTTATATTATTTCTGAGGTCTTCTTGTTTTCTCTTTATATCATTTTCAACAATGATCATTTATGTGATGCATTAGTACGTCATCTGTTATGAAAATTCGAAACTATTATAGACGCGTATGATTCTTTTGAAAAATTAAACAATTACTACTGCCCTTACTATTACTATGCAGTTTTCTATTTAGTCAATATACCTAAGTTCATGTTGCAAATGTAATTATTTCTATCGATTTAGTAGGTGAGAGAAATGCAAAAAAAAATCGACATGATGAAATCTTTATGAAAATTCACATTTTTATTTTTATATTTTCAAGACACACACAGTTTGGGGCGGGACGTTTCACAAGAGAGACATCCACGGCGCCAATTTATAATTGTAACGAATAGTATTTTAATTAAAACATTTTAAAAACACACAGTTTGGAACGGGACGTTTCACAAGAGTGACATCCATGGCGCCAATTTATAATTGTAACGAATAGTATTTGAATTAAAACGTTTTTAAAATATATACGCATTCGGGTAAAACCCGGGCGTTGCCCGGGCCATTCGTCTAGTATATAAGATACTAGCCGAATGACCCGGGCAACGCCCGTGTTTTACCCGATTGAATGTTTTCATTCAAATACTATTTGTTACAATTATAAATTGGAGCCGTGGATGTCACTCTTGTGAAACGTCCCGCTCCAAACTTTGTGTCTGAGAAGCGATATTTTTATAGAAAGATGATCTGGCTTTTGTTTTCTGCTCGAATGAATGTTTTTCTGTTAGAATTTTGTTCCTGCGTACAAAATAATGAACTGGTTTCACCCGTGGTCTCTGCTTTTTGGAATATATTTCCCGATATAATTTTGTATCTGATAATCAAACATGATACAGTAATATCGTCATCATCATTTTCTGACTAAAAATATATAGTTTTAATAATTGATTTATATATTTTTAAAATAGCCTATCGCCTTCCCCGTATTTTTTTTTTACCTATGTATGGAAATATTGGTTTGAATTAGTGAACTACTGCGAATTTGTATACCGGACGTATACAAACAAACATACAAACATTTATTTTTATATATATAAGATAATCCAAATTCTACCTTATCATTATATTAGGTCTTATTACCTTCTAATCTATAATCCAAATTGTGCCTCATCATTAGATTTGGTCTTATTACCTTCTGTTTCTAATCTATATTCCAAATTGTGCCTTATCATTAGATTTGGTCTTATTACCTTCTGTTTATTATTATTATTATTATATATATAGTCACGACCGTCTTTCCTCATCGGCCTCTGTCACGGATGCGCGCGCACAGGGAGGTCACGTGCTCGCCGGCTCCCTCGAGCCGGATTTGAACCAGCGACCTAAGGATCACCGTTGTAACATCTACAGTCGGGTAAAACACGGGCGTTGCCCGGGTCTTTCGGCTAGTAATCTATAATCCAAATTGTACCTTATCATTAGATTTGGTCTTATTACCTTCTGTTTCTAATCCATATTCCAAATTTTGCCTTATCATTAGATTTGGTCTTATTACCTTGTGTTTATAATCTATATTCCAAATTGTACCTTATCAGTAGATTTGGTCTTATTACCTTCTGTTTCTAATCTATATTCCAAATTGTGCCTTATCATTAGATTTGGTCTTATTACCTTGTGTTTATAATCTACTAGACGAATGGCCCGGGCAACGCCCGGGTTTTACCCGAGTGCGAATATATTTTAAAAACGTTTTAATCTTCATCTAGATCTTCATCTTGTCTACACCTTGTATACATCTTGCTTCCTAGGGTTGCCCGGCAACGCCCGGGTTTACATGATTAAATGTATTATTCAAACACATTAAACATGTGCCCGTTGGCTGCCAGCGAGTAAATGTCGGCGCCCGTTGACTCCCGGCGAGCAAGCGACCGCTCCCGTCGGCTGCCGGCGGGCGAGTGGCTTCCCGGCGCATGCGCGCGCCCGTTGACTCCCGGCGCGTTCTAGATGAGCTATTTAGAATAATTTGAATATATAGTTTTAATAATTGATTTATATATTTTTTAAAATAGCCTATCGTCATCCTCGTTATTTTTTACCTATGTATTGAAATTTTGGTGTGAATTAGTGAACTACTGCGAATTTGTATACCGGACATACAAACCAACCAACCAACAAACATACAAACATTCATTTTTATATATATAGATATTCCAAATTGTACCTTATCAGTAGATTTGGTCTTATTACCTTCTAATCTATAATCCAAATTGTGCCTTATCACACACTATTTATTTATTTGGATTAGGTCTTATTACCTTGTGTTTATAATCTATAATCCAAATTGTGCCTTATCACACACTATTTTTTTATTTGGCCTTATTACCTTGTGTTTATAATCTATGACGTAATGCCCCCCCCTGCCAGCGGCGCGCGCCCGTTGGCTGCCGGCGAGCACGTGACCTCCCTGTGCGCGCGCATCCGTGACAGAGGCGGCCGATGAGGAAAGACGGTCGTGACTATATATATTAATATATAAATCTCTCACACCTTTTATTTAAAGCATATAAACCAATTTTATATAAATTTTATCATTTCAGCATTTATTCCTTCTTTCTCACTCGCAATGATGATTCAATTGCTTTCAACTTTTTTAAATTAGGGCTGATATTTCAAAATAATAGAACCATGGCCACACACTTTATAGGCTATCTGCCTTTTTAATTTAAGATAGAAACCTGAGATAAATAGAGAATATTTTATTTTTATTTCTCTTTTAAGTCATGAGCAATCGCTGAAAAACTCGAGCGTGTGTGCTACGAATTACTGTTCTATAATATTTAGCTTAAGGCGAATTTTGACTTAGAACTGGCCACAGTACATGCGTCGGACCTGGAGGCTGTTGTTAGATTCTGTGCTACCTGTAGTATAGGAGCTCCATTTCTTCTTCCTTTCTGAGGTGAATCTGTATAAGACCGGTGGTCTTAATAAAGCTGCGTGGGAGTATATTAGGTAAACCTTTGTTTAGTTGATAGTTTTATAGTTTAACGGGCTTGCTGAATTCATTTTGGCAAATATTGCTTTCAATACAGTATTTTTCACATGCAGGTTAAATTTCAACTTTGAATACAAGATAGTGCCCATGGCTTGTTCAGTTCAGTTGATAGAACTTTGACATTTATTCTTGGTTATAATTCTGATTATATCGTGGAGAGGGACAACAATTATTTGGGTCTTTTTTGGGCAGCTGTCAAGTTTCCATTCATTGCACCATTTAATTTAAATATAATTTTGGAGATGTGACAACCTTACCCAAGTTCTATTTTGACATATCAGGTTTATCTGATGCTTTCAATATATTTTCCATATGCAAAGAATAAACTTTAGAAATTGTTTTAAAATATAAAGGCGCGCGCTTAGAAAATTTATATTTTTAAACAGAGTAGCAATATTATAATATTTAAATACTTTTATATTTAAAATATATTCATCCAATAATGATTAAAATATATTTTCCTACACTTCTTTTTTCAAGTCTTTAAATTCTAAAATGAAAAGAAATATATTATTAAATTATTTCCAAAATATACATTCGAAAATGGATTTGGATAATATGTGGAGTACATTGGTGTTACCTTTTATACGCGAAAACAATCACAAGGGGTATCTTAATAAAATGGAAATGATTCTGAAATCGATTAGATATTTAAAATCAAAAATTAGCATAGATAAATCAATAATATTTTCAAAGTTGGGAGAAACTGCGATGCTGTACATAGACAATTTTTCTCGTAATATAAGTTGCAGAAACGGACGAGATTTGTTAATGATATTTAACGAATCATGGATGATGTACCAATTTGAACTGGTGTTCATTTCTTCCATTATCTACAGACTCTATGGTGAAGAGGAAGCTGATATTTTCATAGATAGTCAGAACCACAGAGAATATTGGAAACAAAAGATTTTAGATATTCACGGTTATAGAATGGCCAAAACTTTATTTGATATCAATCACGATTTACAAAATCGGTCTGTTGAATACCGAGAGGATATAAAAAATATTTCATCGAAATTTTTATCCATCATTGATGCCTTTGATGAGATAACGAATATGCGCTATAAATCATGGTTAATTCACATTGCAAAACCATATACAGAATTCTTCCTCGAATATCACCAACTTCAGAATCTGAACAATATAGGTAGAATATGCGAGTATATCGATTACGAATTAAACCTATATTCCGAAGTTTGTGTTTGTAAATGTAAAAGGAGCCTTGGAATTCATATATTTGATCAATTGATTTTTGAGAGAACGATTTCATCGGAAAAAACACCCAAGTTAACTCGGAAATTGATCAACAAATATTTTAGTGTCTATAACCAAATTGGGATTGTAAATTTGGAAAACCATTTTTTCTATAGATTAGTAGAAACAATTATAGATACATTTACGGAATCTGAAATCAATTTTATACCCAAGGTTGATGCTACTGTAGAGGTTTTGGGAGGAATTGAATTTCATGGTCCAAAATATAGATTTTCAAAAATGTTATTGGGAACCGTCTTAGAAAGTCTTTATACAGTCTATAAAAATAACAATACATCGCTTATCGAACTTGTGGTTTCATCAATTGATTCAGTCATTAGAAATATGAAGACACATTCGTATAATATCAGAACATTGAATCATCATTTGAAAAACAACATTTTTGAAACTCTGGGATATTTATCTAATCATTTGGAAGAATTGGAGGAAGAGTATGTTGAGTCATTAGTTGAGCGATTGAAGAAAACTGCTTCAAAAACTTCTCTAACAATCGAGGAAAAGACATTATCCAAAATGGCGGATATAACCAGGTATAGATTTAGAAAGACATTCCAGGTTATCAAAGATTTTGAAACAAGCAAGAAGATTAATTTGAAATATGCAAGAATATTCAAAAAAGAACCATCCAGTGTCTCAATGAAAACTGAAGTATATAAATACGATTTTCAATCTTTTGACAATGAATCTTTTCTGGATAGTCTGAAACTCCCAGAAGAAATGAAGAATAGCAAGACTCTCTACTCGAAGCTCTATATAAATTACGCCAAACTTAATGGTAATTCTAAGAAATTGCAATTTCTCTCATTCCACGGTTCTGTAGAAATAAGTCTTTGTTACAGAGGTGGCCAACAAGTTATTATGAAACCTATCCAGGCTGTAACATTGCTTCAATTTCAAGAGACAGATTCGCTAGCATTCTTGGAACTTCAAGAACTAACCTTGATTGACAAATATACTTTGGCGAAATCAGTTCAAGGGCTGGTTGAAGTAGGACTTCTAAATTTGGACACTGAAGTTCTGTGTGAAACTTCCAATATCCTAATCAATCTACAAGTGAAATCTAAGGGCAAGACCCTGCATGTTCCCCTACCTGACTTTAAGATGAAAGAACCTAAATTTCAAGGTTCTCAAAACCTTTCAACCCAAGCTGCCATCGTCAGGTCGGTCAAATCCCACCATCCTCATCCTGTCACCCACCAGATCCTTCTAGGAGAAGTCCAAGACCGAGTACAGAAATATTTCAACTTGGATGAGAACACCTTCCAAGAGGCTCTGGCCCATTTAATCGATATGGAAAATGTCAACGTTGAAAATGGGAAATATAGCTACCCTGTTTAATAAACTAGTTTTCTCAAATAAATATCTATATTTGTATGTATATAATTTGTTATGTGATTTTCTTAACATGTGTAAAACCTTTTATACCTCGTGTGGGCGTTAATTTAGCCAATATCCCTTTGCCCCCACAATATATGGATAAATTTATTGACACGTTTGTGAATTCTATAATTATTTCTCTTTTTTCACTGATTTTTGTATATTAAATTAAAAAGGCATTTGTTATCATCATTACACAAATACACACACAAAAGCCTTTATTAAGACACACTGGTCTTATTAGGATTCTCCCCGAGATTACAAGAGAGATAGGCTTGTGAAAGTGGGGAATATACAGAAGAAGAAAAAAAAGAAAGATTATGTAAGTATGATATATACACATATACAACATAACAACAAAAGCCCCCATTAAGACCCAAAGTCTCACAAAAGACTCGACTGCAGGATCCAAGAAGCAAAGTAAGAAAGAGATAAAGAAGTAAACAACAAAATAAAATATATATATATATATATATACCTTCACTCAATTCAAAGTAACAGTAACGATGCCTTTTTATTCACTGCCTTGTAAAACCCACATAGATCCAGTGAAAACTTTCTATCTGTTATGTAGTTTGTTAAGATATCCTTAACTGTGTCCGGGAATCTATTATCCTGTTTCGAAATAAATGTTTTTCTTTCATCTGAAATACTTGTACAGTGTAAAAAATAGTGAGATATTTCGGAGTTCATTTTCTGCTTACAGAACTTACATAACAGTTCCGCTTCTCCGAAAATGTTCTTGTGATTTTCCCGGAAGAATGTGTAAAGTACTCGCAGTTGGGCAATGTGTTGTTTAACAATGAATGGAAGATTGTCCGACAGATATCCTTCAGGAAGGAATGTTTTCTTCAGGTTTCTATATTGAGGTTATAGTTTTGTATTATTGATTCTCGCCCAGTCACCTTGTATGGATTGATCTATTGCTGTTCTAGTAATCAGTGGCAGTTCATGTTGAAGAAGGTCCTTATCGGTGCAATTAATCAGATAAGAAAAACCAGTGGAATTCAGAATGTCATTAATGGTTTTAACAAGACCTATGTGGATATTTGAATGTCGGGACAAATTCATTAGTTCAGTTAAGCATATAGATGGTAATCGGTTAGCTTCCATATTGAGGATTCTGATCCAGTATTTCACTGTAAGTTTTATGGAGATGACTCTGCAAGAGAAGTTCGTCCACGCTCCATTCGAAGGATATATCCTGGGGTATACCTGGGCAGGTTTAAAAGCCGACGCAGGAAAACATCCTGAGTCTTGTCCAGTAACTCCTTTTGATCACAAGCCCAGATCGGAGCTGCGTATAGGAGTACCGCTACAACCATTGAGTCCAATAGCCTTAACGGTGCCTGAAGGGTGTTAACTTTAGTCTTAGTCATGATTGTCCACACCGCACTTATTGCAGACAATGCCTTGCCCTGAAAATGCTTGGCAACTTGTGTATATGAAGTCGTTGTTGACAAAGGATAGCCAAGATAATTGTACTTTGATGAAATAGCCAGTGGTCTTTCGCCCCAGAACCATTTGTCAGATATTGCGAGTCGACCTCCATTGCGAAAAAACATTATTTTAGGCTTATTTTCATTAAGTATTAAATAGTTCGTTTCGAGGTATTTTTTTAGTATATTAATCTTGGTTTGCATATTTATTTTGGACTTCCCCAAGAGAACGATATCATCAGCATACAAAAGCAAGTGGACCTCTCCAAAACCCGGAAGGCAAATACCCGGTAAATCAGAGCCGTTATACTGCTGATTAGATCGTTAATAAATAAGATTAAAATATATGGAGACAACGGCTCTCCCTGCAGCACTCCAGATCGAATTCTAATTGGTTCTGTAAAAGAGCCTTCCCATCTCACAGCCGCTTCCATTTTTTCATAGAAACTCCGTATCACAGTGATAAAACGGCTACTAATGCCCAATTCGGTCAGTTTTCCCCATAAGAGTGAATGTTCGACTGTATCAAACGCTTTCCTCAGGTCAACGAAGAAAGCAAAAAGTTTCCTTCTTTTCTTTCTTAATGTAAGTTGTATCAAAGAAGTCAAAGTAAACATGTGGTCCAGACAAGAGTGTCCCCTTCTGAACCCAGCCTGGTTTTCAAATAATATTCCCTTGTCTTCAATCCATTTAGTTATTCTGTTTTTAAGAATTGATGAAAAAAAGCTTGGAGAGGTTGCTAACAAGTGCAATACCGCAGTAATTTGAGGGGTTTTCAATATCTCCGTTTTTAAAGATAGGGTGAATAATTGATTCGGACCATAACGATGGAAAATAACCGTTTTCTAAAATTTGGTTGAATATGCATACTAGCCTTTTTAGTTGATCTTTATGTAGGGCCTTGAGAGAGAGAGAGAGAGAGAGATCGCCTCATTGGGAATATCGTCTATTCCAGGAGCTTAACCGTTTTTCAATTTCTAGATTTCTGTCTCTATTTCCGCATCAGTGATTTCACCGTCTAGTAGAGGATCAGAATATCTAATATAAAGTGATATATTTCTCTCTGGATTTGAGTTTGTAGAGAGACGTTTAGCATAAAAAGTTTGCCATTCTGCAATCGATATTTTACCCGTTATGCTGCTCCGTTTTCTAAGCAGAGATACTGCCTTCCAAAATCCGGCAGAATCTTTGGTCTTCTGAAGGGCTAGGCATATATTTTCATAGAATTTTTTATTTTTTTATTTGATTAATGCCTGATATTTCTTCCTTTTATTCACATAACAATCCCTGTCTTCAGCTTCATTTTTTTGTCATAAACCTTTTTAAACTCTCTGTATGAAAATGTGAAGTTGAATAGGCTTATGGTTTTCCCTTGTTCTTAAAATGAATCAATTATGTTTCTTTATGCTTGAATTGAATTGAATATTACGCCTTATTCCAATTTATTTTATTGCTTAAAAAGGAACAAAACAAAGAAAGAAACTACAGTTACAAAAATTATTTGATAACTACGCCATAATAATAATGTAAACAAAAAATTAAATGATGATGATAAAAAGATCGAATATGTCTCCCAGAAAATATATCTATATATATAAAAATGAATGTATGTCTGTTTGTCCTTTATGCCTGACCAAACCACTCATTGGATCGCCATGAAACTTTGGGAAGTTATTTAGTATAGTACTGGGAAGGTTTCTAGCAAATAAAATTTTTGAAATAACTTTTCGCCTAGATATAATCAAGATAAATATTCTAATTTATCTGTTATAATTCAACAATCTGCTCTAAATATTATCATGATGATACAATGATTTTGTAATGTAGAAAATTAGGAAAGACAAAATTCAGGATGACATGGCAATTTATTTGAGACAAGAATAATGATACAATTCAAAGGCAAGATACTATTCCTTTAACTTCCAATTACCGAGGGAACCAATTAATATTGATTTTATTCAACTTATCGAGAATTTTTCAAGGGACCGGGAAAAAATGTTCACTTTATGGAGAGATTCGTTAAACAAACCTTTACTCGGGTGAAACCCGGGCGAAGCCGGGAATATCCATTTCGTAGCTTAACCCGTCTCTCCAAGAGGCAGTCTCTTATTAAAGGTCTATTAGAGATTCTTTAATAGCAATTAGAATCTTCAATGAGAGACCACCAACAGGAGAAACAAGTTGATTCATGTTTTTAGGTGGTCTTTCTTAAGAGACTCTATTTACATATATTAAAATATGAAAAAATTAAAATATTTTATCAAGATAAATATTCTAATTTATCTATATATATAAAAATGAATGTATGTGTGTCTGTTTGTTTGTTTGTTTGTCCTTTATGCCTGACCAAACCACTCATTGGATCGCCATGAAACTTTGGGAAGTTATTTAGTATAGTACTGGGAAGGTTTCTAGCAAATAAAATTTTTGAAATAACTTTTCGCCTAGAAATAATCAAGATAAATATTCTAATTTATCTGTTATAATTCAACAATCTGCTCTAAATATTATCATGATGATACGATGATTTTGTAATGTAGAAAATTAGGAAAGACAAAATTCAGGATGACACGGCAATTTATTTGAGACAAGAATAATGATACAATTCAAAGGCAAGATACTATTCCTTTAACTTCCAATTACCGAGGGAACCAATTAATATTGATTTTATTCAACTTATCGAGTATTTTTCAAGGGACCGGGAAAAAATGTTAACTTTATCGAGAGATTCGTTAGACAAACCTTTACTCAGGTAAAACCCGGGCGAAGCCGGGCGGGTCCGCTAGTATATATATAAAATTGAATGTCTGTCTGTCTGTTTGTTTGTTTGTACTCTATAGATTCAAAAACCATACATCCAATCGCCGTGAAATTTTGGGATATTATTAGGCATATCCCCGGGAAGGTTTGTGAAAAATGATATCTTGAATATCTTGAATATCCTTAGAGTTATTTGTAGATTTAACTCGCAAGCAGCGCCCCCATTGTGACGATGTTAACAAGTTTTCTTATCACTAAGTTTGTTATCTTAAATATTATTTATCAAAAGTAAGATTATCTCAGGATGACACGGCAATGTGACACGTGAAAAAATGTTCACTAGATAAAACTATGATTTTCTATATGATATAAAAAGCCAACAATGAAGAGTGAATGTAATATAAAAAGCCAACAATGAAGAATGAATGTAAGATAAAAAGCCAACAATGAAGAGTGAATGTAATATAAAAAGCCAACAATGAAGAATGAATGTAAGATAAAAAGCCAACAATGAAGAGTAAATGTAATATAAAAAGCCAATAATGAAGAATGAATGTAAGTTAAAAAGCCAAAAAAAAAAAAAAAAAATGAAGAGTAAATCTCTCTATATATATATATATATATATATATATATATATATATATATATAAGTCAATTTCTGTCTGTCTGTCTGTTTCGCGATAAACTCAAAAACTACTGAACCAATTGGTACCAAATTTTGCATGTCGCTTTTTATAAACCTGAGGAAAATTTTCGGCTGCATTTTGATTAGTATTTTTGGCTATTTCTTTTTTTCATTTGAAGAACTTTTTTTTACGCGGACTAATCCGGAATGGAATGAATACCTAAATATGGCCATTTTTTAAAGCATCGGTGGTTCAGTGGTAGAATGCTCGCCTGCCACGCGGGCGGCCCGGGTTCGATTCCCGGCCGATGCATTTTTTTTTTTACAATTTTTAAAACTCATTTATATTATAATTTTACACAAATAAATTTACTGGCAATGCGTTTCTTTTAAATATCATCAAATATTATCTCTACAGACCTTACTGCAATGATATGAGTTATTGAATGAGAGGGCTTGGCTCATCAGTAGTGAACCCTCTCAGCGGTTTCGCCAAATTAATCTCTAGACCGCTCTACTATTGTATTGGACTGGTTTTGTTATATAACCTGCATTTTCTATGGAAGGCAGCTAAGGGGTGTTTAAGGAACTGTCTGTCTGTCTGTACTCTATAGATTCAAAACCATACATCCAATCGCCGTGAAATTTTGGGATATTATTAGGTATATCACCGGGAAGGTTTTTGAAAAATAATTTCATGAATATCTTGAATATCCTTAGAGTTATTTGCAGATTTGTAGATTTAACTCGCAAACAGCGCCCCCATTGTGACGATGATAAAAAGTTTTCTTATCACTAAGTTTGTTATCTTAAATATTATTTATCAAAAGTAAGATTATCTCAGGATGACACGGCAATTTATTTGCGACAAGAATAATGATACAATTCCAAAGCGAAGATACTATTCCTTTAACTTCCAATTACCGAGGGAACCAATTAATATTGATTTTATTCAACTTATCGAGTATTTCTCAAGGGACCGGGAAAAATGTTCACTAGATAAAGCTATGATTTTCTAATGTATAAAATTAGGAAAGACAAAATTCAGGATGACAAGGCACACAGGGACCGGGAAAAAATGTTCACTTTATCGAGAGATTCAAATTTACGAGTTTCAAATTATCAAAATATATCTTTTTTTTTTTAAATAAGTTTTTAGAGAATTGTTTTAACAAATGTTCACTAGACAAACCTTTACTCGGGTAAAACCCCGGGCGAAGCCGAGTACGTTTTATAAGTTTAAAGAGAATTGTTTTAACAAATGTTCGTTAGACAAACATTCACTCGTGTAAAACCCGGGCGAAGCCGGGCACATCCGCTAGTATATATATAAAAGTCAATTTCTGTCTGTCTGTCTGTTTCGCGATAAACTCAAAAACTACTGAACCAATTGGTACCAAATTTTGCATGTCGCTTTTTATAAACCTGAGGAAAATTTTCGGCTGCATTTTGATTAGTATTTTTGGCTATTTCTTTTTTTCACTTGAAGAACTTTTTTTTACGCGGACTAATCCGGAATGGAATGAATACCTAAATATGGCCATTTTTTTAAACATCGGTGGTTCAGTGGTAGAATGCTCGCCTGCCACGCAGGCGGCCCGGGTTCTATTCCCGGCCGATGCATTTTTTTTTTACAATTTTTAAAACTCATTTATATTATCTTATATATATAAAATTGAATGTCTGTCTGTCTGTCTGTACTCTATATATTCAAAAACCATACATCCAATCGCCGTGAAATTTTGGGATATTATTAGGTATATCACCGGGAAGGTTTTTGAAAAATAATTTCATGAATATCTTGAATATCCTTAGAGTTATTTGCAGATTTGTAGATTTAACTCGCAAGCAGCGCCCCCATTGTGACGATGATAAAAAGTTTTCTTATCACTAAGTTTGTTATCTTAAATATTATTTATCAAAAGTAAGATTATCTCAGGATGACACGGCAATTTATTTGCGACAAGAATAACGATACAATTCCAAGGCGAAGATACTATTCCTTTAACAACTAATTACCGAGGGAACCAATTAATATTTATTTTATTCAACTTATCGAGTATTTCTCAAGGGACCGGGAAAAATGTTCACTAGATAAAACTATGATTTTCTAATGAAGAAAATTAGGAAAGACAAAATTCAGGATGACAAGGCACACAGGGACCGGGAAAAATGTCCACTTTATCGAGAGATTCAAATTTACGAGTTTCAAATTATCAAAATATATCTTTTTTATTTTTTAATAAGTTTTTAGAGAATTGTTTTAACAAATGTTCGCTAGACAAACCTTTACTCGGGTAAAACCCCGGGCGAAGCCGAGTACGTTTTATAAGTTAAAAGAGAATTGTTTTAACAAATGTTCGTTAGACAAACATTCACTCGGGTAAAACCCGGGCGAAGCCGGGCACATCCGCTAGTTAAAATATCAATTTAAACATCCTCCCCCCCCCCCCTTTGATATTACAATATCAACATTTTGATAATGACAGGAGTAGACAGAAAAGAAAAATCAGCAAACCAAGATTCAAGTCTAGTTAGTAGGACAGTCAAGTGGAAGAGGACAAACTTTGGCCACAGCTCTTCTGAGGTCTCCATCCGCCGGCTTGACTGAAACCACACGTACCAACCCATCTTCTCCCGGATACACCTGATTGATCCGTCCCATTCTCCATTTGAGAGGAGGAAGGTTGTCCTCTTTTAACAAAACCAATGTTCCAATCTTGATGTTGTCCACTGGTTTCAACCATTTTGGTCTGTTCTGTAGTCTGGAAAAATACTCACATGACCATCTTTTCCAAAAGTCTGTCTTGATCTGTTCAACCAATTGCCATCTTCCCTTAAGACTGGAACCGCTTTCTCTAACTAGGGATGGGACTGCAGTCAATGGCATTCCAATGAGGAAATGTCCTGCCGTCAACGCATTCAAGTATTCAGGGTCATCAGTTAGAGGGCACAATGGTCTTGAATTTAGACATGCCTCTATTTGGATTAGCACAGTTGTTAATTCTTCAAATGTTAATTTAGTTTTACCCACGATTCTACGTAGATGATACTTTACAGATTTTATTCCTGCCTCCCATAGTCCTCCGAAATGAGGTGAGGATGGAGGTATAAAGTTCCATTTGATCTCTTCTGAAGAAGCAAAGTTATGAATGTTTGAATTGAATAACTTTCTTAAGTCTTTGTAAGCTCCGACAAAATTAGTTGCATTATCAGTGTTTATTTCTGCCGGTCGACCTCTACGGCCAATAAATCTCCGAAGAGCAGCCAGGAAGGCTTCTGTTGTTAAGTTGGTAATGAGTTCTATGTGTATGGCTTTAGAGAACATGCAGATAAATAATGCAATATAAGCCTTATCACATCTTGCATTTCTCAAATTCGATGTTTTCACAATCACTGGTCCAGCAAAATCAATTCCTGTTTTAGTGAATGGTCTTGTCCAATTGGTCTGTGATGTCGGCAAATTGCCCATCAGTTGTTGTACAGCCTTTGTTCTAAATCTAGCACATTTAATGCATTTAAACAGAATTTGTTTTACTAGACATCGTCCAGATGGTATCCAATATTTTTCTCTGATGGCGGATAGAGTTAATTGTACACCCGCATGTAATAGTCTCTCATGATAATGTCTTATTACTAATTGAGTAATATAATGTGCCTTAGGTAAAATAATTGGATGTTTTTGATCAAAACCCAAAAGGGCATTATTTAATCGTCCACCCACTCTGAGTAATCCACCTTTATCAAGAAAAGGATTCAATTTTATTAAATGACTTTTCCCACTCAAAGGTTGAAAGGCCTCTAATTGTTTCAATTCAATGTAGTAATCCTCTTGTTGAGCACATCGAATAATTCTGTTGAAAGAGGTCTCAATTTCTTCAATTGATAATGCTCCGGATTTTTCTCTTTTGAGAAGTTTTCGACAATTATAGAAGAAACGAAAAATCCATCCTGTTATCCTTTTTAATTTGTTCAATGATGAATATCTTGTTATGAATGGATAAGATATGTTCTTTTTGACAAATAAGTTGGTCTTAATTCTTTGTTCACTTAAGCATTTCTCATTTATCACTGGTATAGCGTCGTTATAGGGTTGTGATGTTGTTTTCAACCATGGTGGACCGTGCCACCATAACTCAAGATCGAGCAGTTGATCCAATGATATTCCCCTGGATGCAAGATCAAGCAGGATTGTCTTCTCCTTTGACGTGCATCCAACGACATGGTAATAGCTCTTGTATATCCTTTACCCGATTAGAAACATAGGGTTTCCATCTGTTATGCTCTGAAGCCAACCAACTCAGCACTATGGTGGAATCTGACCACAATGTAACTGTTGGACACCAGCGCCGCCACTCAAGTATAACACGTGACCGGAAGGATGACGTCGCCTCCCCCTCCTCCTACTGACTAAAAGTTTAGCCTAACGACGCTGTTGCTTGTTTACCTTCTACGGAGGATGTAACCTCTTTGTTTCCTCTCTTTCCCTTTTTAATCTTTATATAACCTATGCTTTAATAAATTAGTTAGTGCAAGGCTCTTGTCCTAAGTGTAACCAAGTACCTTGTCTACACCCCTACAAGAAAAGATTATGAGACTGATTGGAGCTGCCTGAAGCATTGAACGGTAAGCCTATTTTTGTTCTCTCTCCCCCCCTTCAGTGGACCCCATCTTATAATGGAAGCTAACGAAAGTTTAACGAAAATTACCAAGCTAAATGGATTAAACTATTCCTCGTGGAGCTTCCAAATTAAGCTCATTCTGATGGACAATGACTTATGGTCAATTGTTGACCCAGGCGAAGTCAAACCCGAGGGAGGGGATGTTGGTCTAATCAACAAATTTAATACGAGGCAGAATAAGGCTTTAGCAAAGATATGTCTCTCTATTGGTGAGGAGCAGCAGAACCATATCAGACATCTAAATTCCCCCAAAGAAGTTTGGGATGAATTACAAAGACTTTATGCACCCAGGGATAGCAAACACAGAATTCTCCAACTGCGTCGAAAGTTGTACTCCCAGAAATTCTGTCAACATGCGAACATGAATGCCTATTTGGGAAGCATAAATCTAATAGTGAGTGAACTCACAGGTGTAGGGGATAAAATTGAAGACGGTGATCTAAGCATGCTAATTCTTTGTGGAATGCCCGAGGACTGGGATAGTGTTATATCAACAATGTGTAACTTACCAGAGTCAGAGTTCACCAGTGCCAACATCAGACGTAAATTGTTAGCTGAGGCAGAGCGCCGGTGTGCTACAACAAATGAAGGGATGGGTGCACTGTCAGTCAGGAACTCTAACAAGAAACAATTCCCTCATGAACATCAAGGTTCTAAAACTGTTAGAAAATGTTTCGGATGTGGGAAAACAGGGCATATTGCACGGGACTGTTTCAAACTGAAAAAGAATAACGGTAAACAACAGGAAAAGGGAGCGATACATCAACATCACGAAGCAAAGAACTTGAATGTGATGTATAATGCAGCAGTTGTATCAGAAGAGGATACGTGGGTAATTGACTCAGGTGCCACGCATCATATGACTCCGAACAGAAGGTATTTTTCCACGTTGAATGACGAGAATGTAGGACAATTGACCACCATTTATGGTACATCACATTCAAACATAGGAAGAGGTAATGCTCAAGTAGATCTGATAAACAATTCTGGACAACTTAGAAGCATAGTTGCTCAGAATGCAATGTTCGTACCTGGGATCAGACATGGTGTACTCTCTGTTCTACAAATTGTGGAAAATGGTCATGAGGTTACCTTCGACAAGAAGGGATGTCATATCTACGACAATGATCATAACTTGATGATCAGAGCAGAGAAGAGAGGAAGGCTCTATCTCGTCAGGACTGCTCCGTCCAGATTTCCAGAATCAGGAGAATGTTCAAATTCCATTGCTCAAACCAACAATTTTCGTAAATTCCCACTAAATTTATGGCATCAGAGACTCATGCATATCAACTATGACACCATAGTAGACATGATGAAAAGAGAAGTTGTCATTGGTTTGAACTTTCAGGCTGGAAAACCTGATAAGTGCTCTGATTGTATGATTGGAAAATCGACAAAAAGACCTTTCCTGAATTTGAGATCTACCAAGGAAACTCAGACACTAGCCCTTGTTCACTGTGATCTAATGGGACCGTTCAACCTTGAGAGCTGGGGTGGATCAAGATTTGTCTTGACCATCATTGATGACGCATCAAGATATACAAGGGTATATTTCCTCAAAAGGAAGGGCGATACTCTAGAAAAATTCAAGGAATGGATGAAAGAAGCTGAAAATCAGACGGGATTTTCTTCAAGAGGATCCGTACAGATAACGGACTAGAGTTCTGTTCATCTCCTTGGGATATTTTCACGAAGGCCCATGGTATAGTACATGAACGCACCATGGTCTACACACCTGAACAGAATGGTGTCGCCGAACGCATGAATAGGACTTTGCTGAACTTAGTGAGGAGTACTGTGAACAGTTGCAATCTGCCAACCGCCTCTTGGGCAGAGCTCACCAACACAGCAGCATACTTGAGAAATCGTGTTACAAACAGACACAATGAAGAGAAAACGCCTTTTGAATTGTGGTTTGGAAAAAGACCTGCTCTGCAACATCTGAGAGCAATCGGCTGCGAAACCTTTGTTCATGTTCCAAAACAAAGAAGGAATTCGAAGCTTCAGCCAAGAGCCACTAAAGGAATTCTCGTGGGTTATTCTCTACAGGAACGAGGTTGGAGAATCTGGATTCCTGAAAAACGCCAAGTGGTGGAATCTAGAAATTGTATATTCAAAGAAGAAATCCTCTATAAACAGCCCAAAAGAGAAAGGGATACTCTACCATCTGTCCATTTCTCCTCGAAAGAGGCCTCCTTTCAAGAAGAAAGTAATGCAGATCAACCAGTAGACCGAGAAACTGAAGAACTGATTGGAACTACAGGTGGAATAGATCAGCTATCTGAGACTCTCCCAGAGAACCTGAGAAGCCATCCAATGACACTCCGAAGTCATGGAAAGACGGCAGAATCTCCGGAAGAGGATAATAGTGGTGGACAGATAAATGCCACAAGTGCAGAGGACAATAACCCCACTTATGAAGAAGCCATGAACAGCCCTGAGGTAGCTAATTGGATAGAATCCATTGAAGAAGAAAGGGAATCGCTCGAAAGACATGATGTATGGCAACTGCAGGAATTGCCGAAAGGTATCAAACCTTTAAAATGTAGATGGGTACTAAATAAGAAAATCAATGCAGTGGATGGTACCACTAGATACAAAGCACGTCTAGTCGCCAAAGGCTTCACTCAACGTAGTGGAATTGACTACAACGAAGTCTATACTCCTGTTTCCAGTTTTGAAACTATAAGGCTATTAACGGCGATAGCAACAGAAAAGGACTGGTTCATTGACCAATTTGACGTGAAGAGTGCTTATCTTCATGGGACACTCAATGAGACTATTTACATGGAACAACCTGAATGCTTCAAGAAACCAGGAGAAGAAAACTTGTTCTGCAAGCTTAAGAAATCAATCTATGGATTAAAACAGAGCGCAAGATGCTGGAATAAATTCTTAAACAAACAACTTCACGAAATAGGATTCCAACGTAACCCAATTGATCCGAGCATCTACGAAGTTGAACTTGAAGAAGGAAGGATCATTCTCTCAATCTATGTGGATGACATCTTTGCCATTTCAGAGAATCAAGCAGCGAGAAACAAATGCAGAGAACTCTTAAATTCCAGTTTTGAAGTGAAGTATCTAGGACCAATTTCTCATATGCTTAGAGTATCCTTCAAGAAGTCAGAAGATGGAAGTATGACTCTTTCTCAAAGTAACTACATAGAAGAACTGCTTCAACGTTTCAGACTACAGGATGCAAAAGGTGTCTCGACTCCAATGGAAACCAATCTTGACCCGAGTGTAAGGAAAAATGGAAATTTCAATGAGCGGTTTCCATACCGTGAACTGATCGGAGGACTGTCATACCTTTCTCATAGAACCAGGCCCGACATCAACTACGCAGTCGGGATCCTATCCAGATACTGTGATAACTACACAAGAAAACACTGGGAAGCTGGGAAACGCGTGCTGCGTTTTCTGAAGAGCACCAAGGACTTTGGCATAACTTACAGATCCCCTGGCAAACCTTTGATTGCCTTTTCGGATGCAAGTTGGGCCTCAGACATTGTAGACCGAAAAGGAGTATCTGGACATCTCATCATTTTAGCTGGAGCACCAATAATTTGGAGAAGCACCAAACAAACAGTTACCGCTTTGAGTACTATGGAATCGGAATACATTGCACTGTCATCAGCTGTGAAGGACATCACATGGGTACGGAATCTGATGGAACAGCTGAAAATGTCAAGTTTGATTTGTGGAGAAACAAAAGTATTCTGCGACAACCAAGCTGCAATTTCCCATGCGGAAAATTACATCGACAAATCGAAAACTAGACATTTTGCCGTAAAGTACCATTTTGTTCGAGAAAAGATCTCAGAAGAAGCAATCGAACTTTTCTACACTCCGAGTGCTGAAAACCCTGCTGACTTCCTTACCAAGCCTCTTGCTAGAAGCCAGCATGAAAAGTACTGTAGAGCGCTGATGGACTATCGGAATAAACGTCCAGCTGAAGTTATTCCGGGAGGAAATATGTTGGACACCAGCGCCGCCACTCAAGTATAACACGTGACCGGAAGGATGACGTCGCCCCCCCCCCCTCCTACTGACTAAAAGTTTAGCCTAACGACGCTGTTGCTTGTTTACCTTCTACGGAGGATGTAACCTCTTTGTTTCCTCTCTTTCCCTTTTAATCTTTATATAACCTATGCTTTAAAAAATTAGTTAGTGCAAGGCTCTTGTCCTAAGTGTAACCAAGTACCTTGTCTACACCCCTACAAGAGTAACCTTGTTTATATTCAACGACATAGCCGTACACACGAGTCTAGTCAGCTGAGCTAGCAATAGCGATGCACACAATTCCATGCGTGGAGTCGTTGTGGTTTTTAAAGTAGCTACTCGGGTTTTCGCTGCGAATAGATATACCTCATGTATTGAAGAATTATGTATTATCTTGATATAAACCATTGCAGCATATGCCCTTTGTGAGGCATCAGCAAATCCATGTATCTCATAAGTTGCAGGCTCAAACAGTCCTATCCATCGAGGAATCTGTACCTGGTGTAATGATGCTAGATCATTTTGTAATGCCTTCCACGATTCTTGTAATCTAACTGGAATGGGCTCATCCCATGTTAGTTTTGCAGCCCATAATGTCTGAATCATCAACTTGATTTTAAGCATCACTGGCGCAAACCAACCAAGGGGGTCATATATTTTTGCCATTTGGGATAAGATATTTCGCTTAGTTGGGGCATTCTTGATTATTTCTAATTTCCTCAATCCTATTTCATCATTCCTCGGGTTCCAATTTATGCCCAATAAATTTATTCCCAGTGTATTCTCCCTGTCAATATTAGCATAGAAGGTTGATTTGTCTGTTTCTTGAAGTGTGTCCAATATGGTAGGTTTATTGGAAGCCCATTGTCGTAATTTAAAACCGCCTGCTTGCAGCAATTGGTCTAATTCTCTTATAAGTTTGCGCCCATTTTCTACAGTTTCACAACCAGTCAACAAGTCATCCACATAAAAATCTGATTTAAGAATGGCTTCTGCCGTTGGAAACCTAATTTGTTCATCATGAGCCAGTTGTTTCAATACCCCGATGGCCAAGAATGGTGCACAAGATGTTCCGTATGTCAAGGTTTTAAGTTCATACTCTTTCTGGGTGAACTAAAATCTGCCTGTACATCTTGGTGATATCTGCAGATATAGCGATAGGGTGAGATCGGAATCTTAACAACAAAGGGAAAATGTCCTTTTGAAGCTTGGGTCCTGTATGTAAAATATCATTTAAAGAATAACCTGTTGTTGTTTTTGAAGAAGCGTTGAATACAACTCGTAATTTTGTGGTAGAGCTTTTTTCTTTGATTATAGGATGATGAGGAAGGTAAAATGCTTTATGATCATTTCCATTTCCCTTCACCTCATTCGTGTGGCCTAAAACCAGGTATTCTTGCATGAAATCCTTGTAGGTCTGATATACCTGGGGCTGTTGTTTCAAGATTTGCTCCATTCTCAAAAAACAGTTAATGGCTTGAGGTTTTGATTCTCCAAGTAAACTGGGGTCCTTAAAGGGCAATCTTACTATGTATCTACCAGATGTTTCTCTTTCATGAGTTGTCTTAAAATGAATTTCATTGAAATCATCTTCAAATGGATCAGGTTTGGTTTTGAGTTCTTCTTCCCATAAGGAAAATATTGGTTCCCAATTATTGAGCGTACAATTGAATGTGTGCAGTTTTTGATAGTTTCTGGATTTCTTTTGAAAGGTTTTAATTTCTCCAAAGAGCAACCATCCCAATAGTGTTTTGATTGCCTTTGGTTGACCTTCATTCCCATATTTGATGGCTCCCTTGAATAGAGAAAAAGCAATATCTGCACCTAGCAATATGTCAATTGGTGCGGTATATTGATATTGTGGATCGGCTAGTTGCAGGCCTTGTAAATGATCAAATTGATGTTCTTCAAATTTTAAATATGGCATATAACTTGTCACCTTATCCACAACAAGAGCATTAGTTTTAAAAATTCTGGACATGTTGAAATGGGATGTAAAATTGAGATTTATTACTCCATTGGGTCTGTCCAAAATCTGTCCTCCTATTCCGGCTAATTCTACTCTTGTCCTAGAAGGTTCCAAATTCAGTTTCTTCAAACAGTCCCGAGTTATTAGTGTGGCTTGACTGGCTGTATCTATTAAAGCTCTACAAGGCTGATATTTACCTTGATGGTTCATCACCATAATTGTTGCTGTAGACAATAATACGAACGAGTCCTCTTGGTTAGACATCAAACAGGTGGTGTTATGAATGGAGGTCACGCCCAAAGCATCATTGTTTTCCTTTACACTTGACTCAGCTTGGTTTTTATCTGGTTCTTCAATTGCAGGAATTCCTACTGTATGTTCTTTAAACTGATGAATGTTGGCATTAATGTGTTATGTTTTCCTTGACACTTTCTACACTTGAATTCTGACCTAGATTGATTTACCGAATGATTGTTTCTTAAACAATTGAAACATAACTTGAGAGAGAGAGAGTTGTTTAACTTTTCTCTTTCTCTCTAATGGCTCCATGTCTAAAAAGGTTGGGCATAGATAGATTCCATGCTCCTGTTGACATAGAAAACAATTGGCCTTTGTTAGATTGTGTACTTGCAATTTCATGGAGCGTTTGATTAGGGGCAATCCCCTTTCTGTTTCACTTGTATTAAGTGCCTTTGCATGGGTTTCTATAAATTTCAATAATTCTGAACTAGAGGGTATGTGATTATTGTCAACAGTCATGTTCCAGCTGCGCTTTGTTGTTTTGTCTAGTTTATCACTCAGGATTTTCCCAATTATGATATCACTAAGTTCATCTAGTTTATAACCAAGTGTTTCTAGAGATCTAATGATTTCATATGAATTATCTACCAAAAATAGAAGTTGTGTGGATGATTCTATTGTTAGCTTAGGTAGATCTATTATTCTTTGTATTAGGTTAAATATCAAATCCCTTTTATTGTCATATCTTTTTTCCAATAAATCCCAAGCCAAAACAAAATTATTTTCTGTTATTGGTATATGATTAACAAGTACTAGAGCCTTTCCTTTCAGACAAGTCTTTAAATACTGTAATTTAACTATGTTTGTTAATTGACTATTATCAATAATAGTAGTTTTAAAAACATTAGAAAACGAAATCCAATTTTCTAATTTTCCATCAAAAAAAGGTAGTTCTAATTTAGGCAAATTAGCATAATTCTTATTAACTGCATTGTTACTTAAAGGTAAATTTGCATTATTGTGAAAATGTTGAGTAAAACGAAGAATTTTCACCTCTAGTTTACAATATTTATCGGTTACTTCCTCTATTTGTAATAAAAGTTCGTCTGTGTCTTTTATCCCTATAAAATATTCATATGCTTGTTCTAACTGCTGTTTAATCTTCACGATCTTTTTTAATATTGCATCGAGTTCAAAACAATCGGCCGCATTTTCTTCTATTTCCCTTTCCAACTTTTCTAAATTAAGACCTAGTCTTTTGATTCTTCTTATTGATGATAAAAAGATTGAATATGTCTCCCAGAAAATGCTTCTATGAATTAAAGATAAGAATAATTACAAAATTAAAATATAAATTTAAACACTCTCCTTCATTGTCTTTTTTTGCAAGGTAACATTCCCCATCAAACCATGGTTTTGACCTCTCGTCACCCAGTTTTGAAGTGCGCAGCATTCCTGCTTGTGACATTGCTGTCGTAATTTTGTTGGAGAGCCAGTTTATCTGAGAATCTATAGTATCACTCGGGGTAATCTGAGTAGTATCCAGCTCATCCATACTGCGTCTAAAAGTTGTAGCTTTGTCTGGGATCCAGTAATATTTTTTAATACTATTCAATCTCCTTCTCTTATCTTGGTCAGTTTTAGTCATTAGGCCTATATTCGTTATAATTGGGAGATGATCAGAATAAGGCATGTCGTCGACGTAAAAATAGACAATGAAATAAAGCATGGCCGGCGAAACTATCACTAGATCAATAACCGAGGATCCTCGATCAGAAATAAATGTATAGTTTCCGCAATTATCACTTTTCGATCTGCCGTTAACTATGGTTAATAGATTATTGTCTAAAAAGTTAATTAGAGTCTCAGCAAGAGGGTGTATTAGCGTGTCTTTAGACAGACGCCCGGTTGAAAGTACTGTCAGATTTTCCATTAGGTTGTGGAACCCTCCCAGGCTACCGGTACGGACGTTCAGATCACCACCCAGGAGTATCCCGTAATCATCGTGTATTTGTGTTTCTATATATCTGAATAGTTTGTTAAGATTTTCCATTTGCGAATTGTCTGGTGGAATATACACAAAAATCAAACAAGCAGATGGAAATTCTGGCATTGAATTCTGTTTCAGGAATATTGCGATCCAAAATCTTTCAACTTCCACCTTATGGGTCAAAGCTTGAACCTCGATTCCAAAACCAACAATAATTCCACCCGAACATCTTCCACGGTTTGCAGTCCTCAAAGCCAATGATTCATAAATACAAAATGTTCCCAGTGGAAAGTCAATCGGATGGTCACACCAAGTTTCCAACAAAACAATAATTTTGAAGTTTTTTTAGATTATTAACAACCGGAATTTATTTGAGACAAGAATAATGATACAATTCCAAGGCAAAGATACTATTCCTTTAACTTCCAATTACCAAGGGAACCAATTAATATTGATTTTATTCAACTTATCGAGTATTTTTCAAGGGACCAGGAAAAATGTTCACTAGATAAAATGATGATTTTGAAATGTAGAAAATTAGGAAAGACAAAATTCAGGATGACACGGCAATTTATTTGAGACAAGAATAATGATACAATTCCAAGGCAAGATACTATTCCCTTAACTTCCAATTACCGAGGGAACCACTTAATATTGATTTTATTCAACTTATCGAGTATTTTTCAAGGGACCGGGAAAAATGTTCACTAGATAAAACGATGATTTTGTAATGTAGAAAATTAGGAAAGACAAAATTCAGGATGACACGGCAATTTATTTGAGACAAGAATAATGATACAATTCCAAGGCAAGGTACTATTCCCTTAACTTCCAATTACCGAGGGAACCAATTAATATTGATTTTATTCAACTTATCGAGTATTTTTCAAGGGACCGGGAAAAAACGTTCACTAGATAAAACGATGATTTTGTAATGTAGAAAATTAGGAAAGACAAAATTCAGGATGACACGGCACACAGGGACCGGGTAAAAATGTTTACTTTATCGAGAGATTCAAATTTACGAGTTTCAAATTATCAAAATATATCTTTTTTTTTATAAGTTTATATAGAATTGTTTTAACAAATGTTCGTTAGACAAACCTTTACTCGGCTAAAACCTGGGCGAAGCCGGGTACATCCGCTAGTTTAAAAATAAATATTTAAATCGCGCTTTAATTTAAAAATAATTTCTACGCTTTTCGGCGATCAATATACGTTCATGGACAAAACTTGAGGAATTTGTACCATTTAGCATGTATATCGGGATTCAGAAATAACTTGAAAATACACGACATAACCTGGTATGAACAAAATTGCCTCTGTCTCCATAAAAAATAATAGGACGAAGGGCGAAAATATGAAACTTCCTTAAGTTTTGTCAATAAATATAGATTTTTTCACCCCATAACACATGCCATGTGAATTTCTAGAATAAAAAAATTGAAGATCTGAATATTTGTAATGAATTTTCATCAGGATAAATTTTATCATGATCATTTTCTGACCATAAATTTTCAATTCAACTTTTTATCGATCTAATCGTTTTGCAAATTGAAATTTTGAAAAGCCTATTCGTTCTTCCACACTTTTTTAGCTTATGAGAATTCGAAACTACTTTAGACACGTATGATTATTTCAAAAATTAAACAATTATATCTCATGCCTTTACTGCAATGAAAATTTGATGAGAGGGCCTGGTTCATCAGTTGTGAACCCTCCCAACAATTTCACTAGTTTAATCTACCATACTGCTGTAATATTGTATTTTCTGTGTTCCTTTTATACCGATACTGAAGCTGACCTCTTGGAAATGGTAATTTAAATAAAATATGGACATGAGCTTTCTTTGAAAACAGTATATAAACATAAATATATGTTGTAATATATTTCAATTTATACCTGTAATACCTTAGTAATACCTGATAGGCAAATCTACTATTTATATCCTATGAGAATCATGAAGCTCATCTTATTAATAGCCATATTCAACTTGTTTATTTTATTTTATTTTAATCCAGTTTATGCTGGAAAAAGCAACCGTAGATGTGTAATATACTAATGCTATTACTTACGGCAGGTATTGAGTCAAATCCAGGCCCAAGATATACAAGACAAACAACTTTAGAATTGGATAAAGATAAAGATATAGGTGGTTTAAACACAGCGCTTTCAGCGCATTTAAACTCGGGGATAAAAATATATTCTTGAAAAATGATTACCCTGTCACTGTTAGAGAGCAAAAGAAAATACTGATTAATAAACGAAAAGAGCTTTTTTCTAAGGGAATTGTCTCCAAGTTGAGAGATAATAAGTTAATTGTCCGTGGCGTAATTATTATGCTTCTAATGGCCGCGTTATTAGCGCCAGCGGGGACGTAATATAGCAACCCACCGATAGCGAATTTACTGAATCACGGCCCAACCAATTGCTGCAGCATAAACACTTATTCCGTTCAAATAAAAGTTCTTTAACAACAAATGGCAAGCCTTCTGGAATTATTTACTGGAACATAAATGGATTCTTTAGAATGATTTCCGTATTTCCTCTCATTGATTGTCTCAAACAGTTCGACATCTTCGTTTTGACTGAAACCTGGTGTCAAAATCCACTGAACTTTGCAGTTGAGAACTACAAAATTTACCACTCACCGGCTTTAAAGACATTAAAACGAGGGAGAAGTTCAGGTGATATTATTATGGGAGTCAGTAAAAGAATCCAACCATTAATTGAAAAAGTCGAAGTGGAATCTCAATGGATTTCAGCAATCTTTAAATTAGTTCCAACTGCAGATTCACTACTAGTTTGTATATGATTTTTGTCTATTTACCACCAATTCAAACACAGCTAGATAATCTTAAAAAACTATTTAGTTACATTGAGAATAAAATCCAGGAGGGTTTTGAGATAGTTCTATACGGTGATCTAAATGTTCGCACCAGTGACCTTGGAGATTTTCATAACTTGCTAGATACCCCGACTCTGCTTTCTGCCAGCCGTGCTTCTAGCGATCCGGTCTCATCATCTCTTTCAGAAACTCTTGTTGATTTCTTTGATGATAATTCCCTCACTATATTGAATGGTAGATCTACCAGTGACAGAAATGGAAACTTTACTTTTATCTCAAGTCAAGGATCCTCAGTTATAGACCTTGCTGTTGTCTCACCGGCATTACTGGAACTCATTGTTGATTTAAGTGTTGAATGCATGCCATATTCGGATCACCTACCACTTGTTTTAAAACTCAAGTGCTTAAATAACATGAAGTCAAAAGATTCTACGAAGTTTTGTCCTGGAACAAAGTATTCCTGGGTTGCAGACAAGGCTATATCTTTTAAAGTCAACTTGTGAGATTTAGCCATTTTACCATTGACGGGCTCCACAATAAACTCACAAGTCGAAAGGCTTACAATTGAAATTCAAACGGCAATGTCAAGAGCAGGGATGAGACGTGAGATTAGATCTGGTGGTTTGAGGTCTAAACCGTGGTATGGTGAGGAATGTTATACGGCTAAGAAAAAAATGAAAGAAAGTCTCAAACTGTATTTATTACTAAATAATGTAGTTAACAAAGATTTGCTTATCACAAGTAAGAAAGAATATTTATCATTAATTAAACTTAAAAAGAACCAATACTTTGATGATATACAGAATGCCCTCTGTAATGCTAGAAACGCTTCTCAATTTTGGAAGATAATAAAATATTTTAAGTAAAGAACCACAATTAAAGGCAATATCTCGATGTGGGATTGGGAGGATTTTTATCGAAGACTGCTGGCTTCCCCATCTATAATGGACGCGTATATATCACCGGCGCTAATATATATGGACCCGGATCTGGATGCTGAAATTTCGCTTATGGAGGTCACCACGGAAATATCCAATCTGGGGAAAGATAAAGCAACGGGACTGGATAACATACCAAATGAAGCAATCAAAGTCTTACCTGACGAATATTTGATTCTATTAACAAATATATATAACAAAATATTGACGACATCCTCGGTTCCATCAGTGTGGACTAGAACAATTAATCATCCTATTTTCTCAAAAATGGTGACCCAAATATACCATCAAACTATAGAGGAATATCATTGTTATCCAATTTATCAAAGCTCTTTACATCCATATTAAAGACAAGATTGAATAATTGGATTGAAAAAAGGGGAATCTTAGCGGAAAACCAAGCGGGCTTCAGAAGTGGATATTCCTGTCAAGACCATATTTTTACCCTTACCTCACTGATACAGATGACGCTGAGCCGCAAATGGAGGAGGTTATATGCCTTCTTCGTAGATGTCAAAAAGGCCTTTGATACAGTACCACACTCCCTGCTTTGGAAGAAGTTGACAGTTTACGGTTTAAGTACCCGATTTATCAGCCTTATACAAAGCTATTATAATCAAATGTCAGCAACAATAAGATGGAACGGATCACTTACAGAATTTATAAAAATACAAGCTGATGTTCTACAAGGTGAACCCCTGTCACCTTATCTATTTATCCTTTTTCTAAACGACTTGGTTCCTCTGTACGATGAGGCTGATTTGCCAAGTATTTATTTACCGAATTATGGTAATATACATCTCCTTCTGTTCGCAGACGACATCGTACTTCTCGGAGAATCCAAGATAAATTTACAAAAAAAGATCAATGTACTCAGAAAATACTTCGAAGATAATTTTTTAACGCTGAACCAGAGCAAATCAAAGGTTATGGTGTTTAGAAATGGAGGTCGAAAGGCCCGATCGGATGTTTGGTTCTGGGGACAATTGCCTCTCACTATAACATCTAAATACACGTATCTGGGTTACCAGCTGACAGCGTCAAACTCAACTCAACAGGCGGCAAAGCATTTTAAAAACAAGGCGCTAAATGCTATTAAAGCGGTCTGGGCAATATCGACAAAAACAAGAATCAATTCTATCAGATCCTCACTCAAGCTCCTAGACTCAATGGCTCTGTCAACCTTGCTCTACGCAGCTCCAATTTGGGCAAACAACCAAAAACACTTGGTTGACAGGGTACAAGACAATTTTTTACGGAGCTTTTAAATTTACCCAGATATACTCCTGGTTTTATTCTACGTATGGAGTGCGGAAGAACGTCACTGGGAGTTACGGTGCTGAAACTTACATTCGGGTTCTGGCTTAGAATTCTAAAAATAAACAGCAGCCGACTCCCCCATATATGCTTAGCTCAACTATATGAGATATCAAGAAATAGAAATATATATATTGGACTTGTGGAAAGTTTGGCCAACATACTCAACTCAACAGGATTTTCTTGGTTAATTAACTGCAACGATACAAGGATTATCCGGCAAGAAATACCATTAATAACTAAAATTGTAATAGAACAATCTATTCAAAGTGACCAGGCAAAAATAGAGAATTCTAAATTCTACCCTCACTATAAGTATTTACACAGTTCATTCCGAATTGAAAACTATTTACTACTTAGCAACATTCCATTTCCAGTAAAACGCTATATCGCACAACAGAGAATACTATATTCGTTTTTCAAGGAAAACCATACAAATATTTTCAGGGAGGGTGATAAGATTTGTGATCTCTGCAAAGAAAATATGGAAACTGAACTATCAACATATATAATCACAACCGTCATGGGCCGGCCGGCCGGTTCTGTCACGGATGCGCGCGCATCATCATTATGATCATTATCATTATCTAATGATAATAATAATAATAATAATAATAATAATAATAATAATAAAAATTATTATTATTAATATATTATTATTATTATCCATCAACATATATAGTCACGACCGTCATGGGCCGGTTCTGTCACGGATGCGCGCGCATCATCATTATGATCATTATCATTATCTAATGATAATAATAATAATAATAATTATTATTATTATTATTATCCATCAACATATATAGTCACGACCGTCATGGGCCGGCCGGCCGGCCGGTTCTGTCACGGATGCGCGCGCATCATCATTATGATCATTATCATTATCTAATGATAATAATAATAATAATTATTATTATTATTATTATTATCAACATATATAGTCACGACCGTCTTTCCAACGTCAATCATGTCACGGATGCGCGCGCATCATCATTATGATCATTATCATTATCTAATGATAATAATAATAATTATTATTATTATATTATTATTATTATCAACATATATAGTCACGACCATCTTTCCACCGTCAATCATGTCACGGATGCGCTTATCATCATTATGATCATTATCATTATCTAATGATAATAATAATAATAATTATTATTATATTATTATTATTATTATTATCCCTATATATAGTCACGACCGTCATGGCCTCTGTCACGGATGCGCGCGCATCATCATTATGATCATTATCATTATCTAATGATAATTATTATTATTATCAACATATATAGTCACGACCGTCTTTCCTGGCCTCTGTCACGTATGCGCGCGCATCATCATTATGATCATTATCTAATGATAATAATAATAATTATTATTATTATATTATTATTATTATCCATATATATATAGTCACGACCGTCATGGGCCGGCTCTGTCACGGATTCGCGCGCGCAGGGAGGTCACGTGCTCGCCGGCAGCCAACGGGCGCGCGCCGCCGGCCTTACGTCATAGATTATAAACACAAGGTAATAAGGCCAAATAAAAAAATAGTGTGTGATAAGGCACAATTTGGATTATCTACTTATATAATTGCCTTATTCTCGCTGTGTGAAGTTCACTGTGTGAAGTTCACGGATAGATTTTGGTCAGAATGGATAAAATAAAAAAATGTCAAGGGATGGGAATCGAACCCACGACCTTCCGCTTACCGGGCAGATGCCATGACCACTAGGCTACCCTGGACATATTTTTCCGTTCACATTTTTATTTTTATATTTTCAAGACACACACAGTTTGGGGCGGGACGTTTCACAAAAGAGACATCCACGGCGCCAATTTATAATTGTAACAAATAGTATTTTAATTAAAACATTTTAAAAATATATACGCACTCGGGTAAAACCCGGGCGTTGCCCGGGCCATTCGTCTAGTATATATATAGTCACGACCGTCATGGGCCGGTTCTGTCACGGATGCGCGCGCACAGGGAGGTCACGTGCTCGCCGGCAGCCAACGGGCGCGCGCCGCCGGCATTACGTCATAGATTATAAACACAAGGTAATAAGGCCAAATAAAAAAATAGTGTGTGATAAGGCACATTTTGGATTATCTACTTATATAATTGCCTTATTCTCTCTGTGTGAAGTTCACGGATAGATTTTGGTCAGAATGGATAAAATAAAAAAAGTGTCAAGGGATAGGAATCGAACCCACGACCTTCCGCTTACCGGGCAGATGCCATGACCACTAGGCTACCCTGGACATATTTTTCCGTTCACATTTTTATTTTATATTTTCAAGACACACACAGTTTGGGGCGGGACGTTTCACAAGAGAGACATCCACGGCGCCAATTTATAATTGTAACGAATAGTATTTTAATTAAAACATTTTAAAAATATATACGCACTCGGGTAAAACCCGGGCATTGCCCGGGCCATTCGTCTAGTCAACATATATAGTCACGACCGTCATGGGCCGGCCGGTTCTGTCACGAATGCGCGCGCATCATCATTATGATCATTATCATTATCTAATGATAATAATAATAATAATAATTATTATTATATTATTATTATTATCCATCCATATATATATATAGTCACGACCGTCATGGGCCGGCCGGTTCTGTCACGGATGCGCGCGCACAGGGAGGTCACGTGCTCGCCGGCAGCCAACGGGCGCGCGCCGCCGGCATTACGTAATAGATTATAAACACAAGGTAATAAGGCCAAATAAAAAAATAGTGTGTGATAAGGCACAATTTGGATTATCTACTTATATAATTGCCTTATTCTCTCTGTGTGAAGTTCACTGTGTGAAGTTCACGGATAGATTTTGGTCAGAATGGATAAAATAAAAAAAAAGTGTCAAGGGATGGGAATCGAACCCACGACTTTCCGCTTACCGGGCAGATGCCATGACCACTAGGCTACCCTGGACATATTTTTCCGTTCACATTTTTATTTTTATATTTTCAAGACACACACAGTTTGGGGCGGGACGTTTCACAAGAGAGACATCCACGGCGCCAATTTATAATTGTAACGAATAGTATTTTAATTAAAACATTTTAAAAATATATACGCACTCGGGTAAAACCCGGGCATTGCCCGGGCCATTCGTCTAGTCAACATATATAGTCACGACCGTCATGGGCCGGCCGGTTCTGTCACGAATGCGCGCGCATCATCATTATGATCATTATCATTATCTAATGATAATAATAATAATAATAATTATTATTATATTATTATTATTATCCATCCATATATATATATAGTCACGACCGTCATGGGCCGGCCGGTTCTGTCACGGATGCGCGCGCACAGGGAGGTCACGTGCTCGCCGGCAGCCAACGGGCGCGCGCCGCCGGCATTACGTAATAGATTATAAACACAAGGTAATAAGGCCAAATAAAAAAATAGTGTGTGATAAGGCACAATTTGGATTATCTACTTATATAATTGCCTTATTCTCTCTGTGTGAAGTTCACTGTGTGAAGTTCACGGATAGATTTTGGTCAGAATGAATAAAATAAAAAAAAAGTGTCAAGGGATGGGAATCGAACCCACGACTTTCCGCTTACCGGGCAGATGCCATGACCACTAGGCTACCCTGGACATATTTTTCCGTTCACATTTTTATTTTTATATTTTCAAGACACACACAGTTTGGGGCGGGACGTTTCACAAGAGAGACATCCACGGCGCCAATTTATAATTGTAACAAATAGTATTTTAATTAAAACATTTTTAAAATATATACGCACTCGGGTAAAACCCGGGCGTTGCCCGGGCCATTCGTCTAGTCAACATATATAGTCACGACCGTCATGGGCGGCCGGTTCTGTCACGGATGCGCGCGCACAGGGAGGTCACGTGCCCGCCCGCAGCCAACGGGCGCGCGCCGCCGGCATTACGTCATAGATTATAAACACAAGGTAATAAGGCCAAATAAAAAAATAGTGATAAGGCACAATTTGGATTATCTACTTATATAATTGCCTTATTCTCTCTGTGTGAAGTTCACTGTGTGAAGTTCACGGATAGATTTTGGTCAGAATGGATAAAATAAAAAAAGTGTCAAGGGATGGGAATCGAACCCACGACCTTTGCTTACCGGGCAGATGCCATGACCACTAGGCTACCCTGGACATATTTTTCCGTTCACATTTTTATTTTTATATTTTCAAGACACACACAGTTTGGGGCGGGACGTTTCACAAGAGAGACATCCACTGCGCCAATTTATAATTGTAACGAATAGTATTTTAATTAAAACATTTTAAAAATATATACGCACATGGGTAAAACCCGGGCGTTGCCCGGGCCATTCGTCTAGTATCATTATATCTATGAATGCCAAGATATTAGCGAGGAGAGAAGGACATTCTTTTCAACGGTAGACACCAGCCAACTTAGGTCAATCCAAACGATGTTAACCAGTGCCCAAACAAGTAGACTAGTTGCTCAGGCCCTATATAATTTTTACAAGGCAGTAGGTGTAAAGAGGGAGAAAAGAGAACTTGGAAGCTATTGTTCTTACACCTCAGAATGATGACGAAACATCGAGGGGCCATCGTGTTGGTCGACGATGAGATTGCGGAGCTGGTGATATGGATGGCTGTGCTGGAGTAAACCTCCTTTTTGTGTCTGGATGCTATATGGCGAACTGAATAACTTAGTCCCTATTTCTGCTCCGCGCTTATGGAATTGAAGCCTTGAGGCGATGGCGTCGACCTTTCATATTAAATCTTACTTTTCCTTATTACTAATAATTGTATATAGTTGCGGAACTACTGGTTTCCTGTGCTGCTCTTTTCCTGTTATTGCACCTTGTATGGAGAATCTGTATAAGACTAACGTCTTAATAAAGGTTTTGTGTGTGTGTGTTATACTTATATCCTCATATGTAATATAACTATAGTGTAATACCAAAACGAAATAATAAAATTAGCTTGAGTTAAAGCCAGCGCCAGACAGTCGAAAGGTCTCCTATTACACCGTTGGTCCATTAAAAGCATAGTCGGATTCCCAGGGGTGTCCCCCTTTGCTCAAATAGAGATAAGACCTCCCTAAACCGGCGTCTGGCTACCTTCACTTGTTATCTCACCCTTTCTAAGTTGAGATCCAACATGCCTTGTTCTTTTGTGTAAATCATTCACGTCTGAAACCACTCTGAACATTGTGGCCACAACGACTGCATCTAACCATCCACACCACAGTCATCCTACAGGATAAACTACATCACAACATATATATATATATATTGAGTCAAAGGGCGATCCATTAATTAGGATTATATAAAAGGGCGTACCTGGATCTGTAAAGAAAAAAAAACATTTTTTTCTCAAAATATTTCGAGAGATTGCTCCCTCTTTATCAATTTACTAGCCGAATGACCCGGGCAACGCCGGGGTTTTAACCGATTAAATGTTTTTATTCAAATATTATTCGTTACAATTATAAATTGGCGCCGTGGATGTCACTCTTGTGAAACGTCTCGCTCCAAACTTTGGGTCTGAGATGCGATATTTTTATAGAGAGATGATCTGATTAGGGGTCTTCTGCACGAATGAATGTTTTTCTGTTAGAATTTTGTCCCTGCATACTAAAAATAAACTGACTTCACCAGTGGTCTCTGCTCTTTGGAATTTTTCTCGATATAATTTTGTATCTGATAATCAAACATGATACAGCAATATTTTCATCATCATTTTCTGACTAAAAATCATGGCCAATATCATTTTCTCCACTTCATTAATTTTTTCGTCTTTTGTTGAAGTGCTCGGGCGTCCGGCACGCTCTTCGTCGTTCACATCTTCTCGGCCTTCTGAGAACATTTTGTAACACCGATAAACGTTGCTTCGATCCAAGGTAGCTTCTCCGTATGCCACAGTCAACATTCGGAATGCATCCGCGCACTTAATTTCGTTTTTCACACAAAATTTGATACAGGTTCTTTGATCCATTTTTTTTAATAGGTAAAAATCGAAGACGATCCAAAACACCTGCAAGCAGAGCAGCTGTCAACAATTAAGTGAACATTCAAAATGGCCGAGCTTGTCGGCATAAGTGAGAGACATGAGTACCAACATAAAGCCACAAAAAGATCGAAAATCGAATATACGTAACCCGCGAAAGTTCAAAAGTCGCGATACCTTTTGAACACACCTCGTATATAATATTCTTCGAGAAATTTCTCTTTCGCAAACATCACGTAGTCTTTTATTAGAACAATTATACACACACATACAAAAGCCTTTATTAGGGACTTGCCCCATACAGATTTTCCCAATTGGGTAAGGTAATAATCATCTTATGTTATTTACATAGAAATTGAACTGGCTTTAATCTTCGTCTCAAAGTCATTCACTTGTTGACTGGTCCTTACATAATGATGATCTAAAATATTTATAGTAAGCTATTGCCGCAGATTTGTTTACTGATATTTTTATTAGAACAATTATAATAGGATGGATTAGCCCGCCATCTGTTATGAGAAATTGGAAATATTTTAGACGCGTTTTTGATTCTTTTAAAAACTAAATAGAGAAAATATCTTTATTTACGGGCTACTAACCAAAAGTTATGATTTTTGAGCCCAAAATCGATGTCAGGTGGCAAGGGACCCTAGGATGTGGAAGCAGGAGATGTCTCGCAGGGGTGGTGGAAACGTTGGGCAAGCAGGGGAATAGCGCCAGGGTGCAGTGAGGCGGGTGCGTTGAATAGGCCAGGAATCCAGGAGAAGTGGCAGTTGGAAATGGAGGCAGAAGGTCCTTGAAGCCTAGAACTTGAGGGCCCTAGACTTCAGGATGGGGCAGCTTGAGGCTCTCGCCTCGTGCTTGTCAGGAAGGCCCTGGGAGCAGCAGTTGGCACATTTGGAGGTGCGCTGGTCAGCAATGGATGGGCAGGTTCGGCCTTCATGGCCGTCTTCACCGCAGAAAAAAAAAAAAAAAACTAAATAATTATAACTACTGACCTTATTGCAATGAAAGTTTAACATGAGAATACAGAATTTAATCATAGTTTGTTTCGATATTTAATCTATATTAATAAAATGGAAATTTCATAAGTGGACATCACTAAAAACTTTCGTTACAATGCATCAATTTCAACCAAATTTTCAACATTTATGTAAAACGAGATGGAGCAGGTTTTGCTTAACATCAAAATATTTTTCCTAACTTTAACATGCGTAACTTCGCTGTTATCGATTAAATACAAAAAAAAAATCAACAGAGTTAATTTTATTTATATATAAATACAAAAAAAATTCAGCAATTCATTCAACTCAATCTAAAAAAATATTCAAAACAAGCAATTTTAAGATAACACCATATGTAAAACAGTCGGCCAAGAAAACAACAACGATATTACATCTTTCTTACATATTCACACACAATCTTGATTAATAATTAAAACTAATCCTTAACATTGTTTATTATACTTAATAATATATAATATTCGTTATTATATATATATATGGAGATAGTATTAGTTTGTTCAACAAATAGGCCGAGAATGATAGCAAGCCCCAAAATAATAAATTTTGCTTTATAAATTATATATTTTTAAAAAATGAATATATTTTGAATCGATGTATATTTATATTTTAATAGTATGTTTAGATGTTGAAACACCAAAGTATCTTTTGTTAGCTTGCTCTCTGACTAACCGAATTGTACTTGTTTACTTTGACATAATGCCAATTCATCTTTCAGTATATACTCAATCTTATGAAAACATTGGTAAGTTTAGAGCTATTTGTACACACATTTATAAATCACTACTAATTCATCGTGTAAATAATTAAAGATATATATACAGTAAAACTTTGCTAATACGAACCCCGCATATAGCGAACCTTCCCTTATAACGAACGTAAGCCGATTCCCGATTCCATTCCATTGAAAATACAATCGTTATAACGAACTTTGCGATTTTTAATATAACGAGCTACCCCTATAACGAACCTATTTCCGGTCCCAAAATAATAAAATCTTTAAAAAATACAATGCTTATAACGAACTTGAAATTGTAATTTAAAAAAAAATTAAAACAACAAAATTTTGAGCATGTTTCAACTCGCGGATCGCGATTTCAAAACTATAAATTTTGCGGCATTTTTTGTTTTCATTTACATTCTATTTTTGCTGTATCTATATATATATATGAAAAAATAATCTACTTATATATTTGCCTTATTCTGTCTGTTTGTCTGTTTGTCTGTTTGAAGCTCACGGATGGGATTTTTCATAACCATCGGTCGTTCAGTGGTAGAATGCTCGCCTGCCACGCGGGCGGCCCGGGTTCCCGGCCGATGCATTTTTTTTTTTTTTACAATTTTTAAAACTCATTTATATATTATACAAGAATGACATCCACGGCGCCAATTTATTATTGTAACGAATAGTATTTGAATAAAAGCATTTAATCGGGTAAAACCCGGGCGTTGCCCGGGTCATTCGTATATAATAATTGTATAAACGAATGCAAGACAAAATCACCGCGAATGTTTCTTTTTTTAAGGCAATTTCTTTTTAAGGCAATTGTCGTTATTTATCGTTAATTTTTGTTTCGATTTTATTGAAAAAAAAACGATATGGTGCCTTTAAAAAATGATCTTTATTACTATGCAGTTTTCTATTTAGTCAATATACCTAAGTTCATGTTGCAAATGTAATTATCTCTATCGATTTAGTAGGTGAAATGCAAAAAGAAAATCGACATGATGAAATATTTATGAAAATTCACATTTTTATTTTTATATTTTCAAGACACACACAGTTTGGGGCGGGACGTTTCACAAGAGAGACATCCACGGCGCCAATTTATAATTGTAACGAATAGTATTTTAATTAAAACATTTTAAAAACACACAGTTTGGAACGGGACATTTCACAAGAGTGACATCCATGGCGCCAATTTATAATTGTAACGAATAATATTTGAATTAAAACGTTTTTAAAATATATGCGCACTCGGGTAAAACCCGGGCGTTGCCCGGGCCATTCGTCTAGTCTACTTATATATTTGCCTTATTCTGTCTGTTTGTTTGTTTGTCTGTTTGAAGCTCACGGATGGGATTTTTCATAACCATCGGTGGTTCAGTGGTAGAATGCTCGCCTGCCACGCGGGCGGCCCGGGTTCGATTCCCGGCCGATGCATTTTTTTTTTTTACAATTTTTAAAACTCATTTATATATTATACAAGAATGACATCCACGGCGCTAATTTATAATTGTAACGAATAGTATTTGAATAAAAGCATTTAATCGGGTAAAACCCGGGCGTTGCCCGGGTCATTCGTATATATTAATTGTATAAACGAATGCAAGACAAAATCACCGAGAATGTTTCTTTTTTTTAAGGCAATTTCTTTTTAAGGCAATTATCGTTATTTATCGTTAATTTTTGTTTCGATTTTATTGAAAAAAAAAACGATATGGTGCCTTTAAAAAATGATCTTTATTACTATGCAGTTTTCTATTTAGTCAATATACCTAAGTTCATGTTGCAAATGTAATTATCTCTATCGATTTAGTAGGTGAAATGCAAAAAAAAAATCGACATGATGAAATCTTTATGAAAATTCACATTTTTATTTTTATATTTTCAAGACACACACAGTTTGGGGCGGGACGTTTCACAAGAGAGAAATCCACGGCGCCAATTTATAATTGTAACGAATAGTATTTTAATTAAAACATTTTAAAAACACACAGTTTGGAACGGGACGTTTCACAAGAGTGACATCCATGGCGCCAATTTATAATTGTAACGAATAGTATTTGAATAAAAGATAAGTGGGTCAGGTGTTGATATTAAAAATAAAGATGGCATCTCCTGACCACGAGCACATGTGCTTTTTAGATGGCAGAGCGCCATCTAGTGGAGCAAAAATAAACTAAACGTTTATTTAACTTGCTCCGTGATATTTGGCCAACCCAATTTCTTGATAAATCAAGAAAAGCCATCCACGAACGCGTTTCATATACATGTATATATAATATATATATATATAAATGAATGTATGTGTGTGTGTCTGTCCTTTATGCCTGACCAAACCACTCATTGGAACGCCATGAAACTTTGGGAAGTTATTTAGTATAGTACTGGGAAGGTTTCTAGCAAATAAAATTTTTTAAATAACTTTTCGCCTAAAATAATTAAGATAAATATTCTAATTTATCTGTTATAATTCAACAATCTGCTCTGAATATTATTATGATGATACGATGATTTTGTAATGTAGAAAATTAGGAAAGAGAGAGAGAGACAAAATTCAGGATGACACGGCAATTTATTTGAGACAAGAATAATGATACAATTCCAAGGCAAGATACTATTCCTTTAACTTCCAATTACCGAGGGAACCAATTAATATTGATTTTATTCAACTTATCGAGTATTTTTCAAGGGACCGGGAAAAATGTTCACTTTATCGAGAGATTCAAATTTACGAGTTTCAAATTATCAAAATATCTTTTTATATATATTGTTGCACCAGGTTGCGGCTTGGCAGACTCTTCAGGCATGATTCTCTCCTGTGCTGGGTCTTGCATCTTACCAGAGCGTGTTTCAACCATCCTACAAATTTATATAAGGGAATAATGAGATAAGTCTACTTTTAGTAACCTCCAGAATAATTTATTTATTTTCTCACATCAAAGAGAGCAGTGAAGTCACACGTGTACCTAAATACAAATGATGATAATCTAAATAATCTGTTTTAAATAAATATCATAGAATATTTTATATAAAAATAAATAAATATATAATTTAAATTTCAAATATATTAAAAATAATATAAGAAATACGCCATTAATCATGATGTAACACTTCCCCCTCTCCAGAGGTCGTCACGTCCTCGTGATTGACCTCATCAATTCTTTCAAAATAGGGTTTGATTCTTGAGACATGGACAATCAATGGGTCTTGGCCAGGATTATCTTTTGGTTCAATTAAGTAATTTACGTTGTACAGCTTCTTTAATATTCTATATGGGCCAAAATATTTTCTCAGTAGTTTCTCACACTTTCCTATTTTCCTAATTGGTGTCCAAACTGCTACTAATTCTCCTGGTACGTAGCTTCTTTCCATGTGTTTCTTGTCATAGTTCTTTTTCATTCTTTCTTGAGTCTTTATTGTGTTGTTAATAACTAATTTTCTTGTTCTGTTTATTTTGTCTAAGTGATGTTTTCTGTATTCATCATAATCATCCTTGTCAATGTCCACCGAGATATTCCTGTCGTCCAAAAGAGACGTGGGTTCTCTTCCAAACATCAGGAAAAAGGGAGAATATCCTGTGGTTTCCTGAATTGTAGTATTGTAAGCGTGAGTGATGAATGGGAGTATTTCGTCCCAATTCTTCTGATCAGTGTTCACATACATACTGAGCATATTGATCAATGTTCTATTTAACCGCTCTGTCAATCCATTAGTCTTGGGATGATAGCTCGTTGTGAAGCAATGTTTAATCTTGCACGTTTTCATCACCTCTTTCATTAAATTACTGGTAAATTGAGAGCCTCTGTCACTAATAAGATATTGTGGGGCTCCGTGCCGGAGAAAAATATCCTCTACTAGAAATTTTGAAACTTCTTTCACTGTTGCTTCCGAGACTGCTTTTGTTTCTGCATATCTAGTGTAGTAGTCCGTCAGCACGATTATCCATTTTTTCCTGTTTTTCGTAGATGGCAATGGACCAACAAAGTCAATTCCAATTCTTTCGAAAGGAAAGTTGGCTGGGGGAATGGGCTGTAGTAGTCCAGAAGGTAATTGGTTTGAGACTTTTCTACTTTGGCAAAGGTGACACGTCTTAACGAACTCTGAGACATCCTTTAGCATGGATGGCCAAAAGTATTTACTCTTTATTCGGTACATGGTTCTGGCGACACCCAGATGGCCATTCGACATATGATTGTGATATTCTTTCATAATTTCTCTCTTTTTCTTCTATGGAACCACAAGCAACCACGCCCTGCCTTCAGGGTTCGAGTTTTTCTTAAAGAGGCATCCATCTTCTACTTTAAAGTTTTGCGCAATTGATCGCCTGCTTCCATTAAGGTTTTTCTTAACACTTTCGATAAACTTATCTTCTTCGTCTGTTATTTGATTTAAAAATAGCCTTTCAAAATCCTCATCCCAATCAGTTTCTGGTAAGGGTCCCCTAGATAAGCCATCGGCGTCCAGATGCTTCTTACCTGATTTATGTATTATATCGAAGTCATATTCTTGAATTTTCAATGCCCATCTTGCCAATCGACCTGTTGGATCCTTCAAGTTTTTGAGCCAGCATAAGGCGTGATGGTCTGTTACTATTTTAAAGTGTCTTCCATAAAGGTAGGGTCGTAATTTTGACATTGACCAGACAACGGTCAGACATTCTTTTTCAATGGTTGAATAATTTTGCTCCGCTTTACTTAGGGTACGACTCAAATATGAGATCACCTTCTCTTCACCACCGATGTCTTGGACAAGTGTTGCACCTATGCCGATGTTGGACGCATCAGTATGAACATAAGTAGGTGCATTTGGATTGAAGTGACCTAAAATTGGTGGACTTAATAGTGCTGTTTTTAGGGTTTGAAACGCTTCCTCTTGTCTTTCTGTCCAGGTAAATGATACACTTTTTTTATAAGGTTGGTCAAAGGGTCAGCAATTTTTGAGAAGTCTTTGATAAATTTTCTATAATATGAACACATTCCCAAAAAGGATTGTACTTCTTTGACCTTTTTGGGCCGAGGAAAATTTCTGACAGCTTTGATGTTATGTTCCGCGGGTTTTATACCATGTTTGCTCGTTATATAGCCGAGAATCTCCAATTCTTCAAAAGCAAATCGGCATTTTTTGTCGTTTAACCTTAAATTAGATTCACGAAAACATCTAAAAACAGCTTCAAGTCTTTTGAGGTGCGTTGGAAAATCCGGGCTATATATGATAACATCATCCAGATAACACAAACAAATTTGCCATCTCAAATTTCCAAGCATATTCTCCATATTTCTCTCAAAGGTAGCAGGCGCGTTACAAAGTCCAAAAGGCATCACGTTGAATTCATATAATCCATGCGCTGTAGTGAAAGCTGTTTTCTCTTTGTCTCTTTCTTCGACTTCAACTTGCCAATATCCAGATCTGAATTCTATTGCTGAGAAGTGTGTAGATCTTTGGAGAGTATCCATAACTTCGTCTATTCTAGGGATCGGATAGACATCTTTTACTGTCACATTATTCAGTTTTCTGTAGTCCACACAAAATCTGTATTTACCATCTCGCTTCTTGACCAATATTACTGGGAAAGACCAGGGGCTAGAAGATGGCCTAATTATGCCTTCTGTAAGCATCTCGTCAATTTGCTCTTTTATAATATCTCGTTCATTAGCACTTACCCAGTAAGGCTTGTGTTTAATTGGCTTCGCGTCTTCTGTGTCTATCCGATGTTTTGCCAAATTGGTTCTCCCTAATCTCGACGAAAAAAGATCTCCATACCTTTCTAAAACTTGTTTCAACTCCTTCTGTTCCTTTGGTGAAAGATTTTCGTTTATTTGGAATCTAGGTTCTTCGTTCTCTTCTACCTCTCTTTCTCGACTCACATTTATTTTCGCTGGACTACTTCCAAAAGCCAATGTTTGGTTTTTCATTTTTTTAACGGTCGAAGATACGGATTAGTTATCCAGATGTGTGTTTCCCTATTTATAACATTGATCAAGCTTCTTGCTAGACGAAGTCCATTTGTTTGAAACATTTTGCTGCTCTCCTCGATAATATATTCTCCATCCTCTGTTTCTACCAATGCCTTGATCAATTTAATGGAACATTCCGGTACAATGGAATCCTTGGCACTCTTTATTTTCAACATTTCAAAATTGATTTCGTCATGATTATTCGTCAAATCGTATTTTATAGTTTCTTGCTTACAATCTATTTTTTGCGTTCATTTTCTTAAGGAAATCTCTCCCAAGAATTAATGTCCGTAAATGCGTTTTCAATATCACAAAGTTGTGTGATAATGTTTCATCATCAATTTTTATATTTAAAAATATACTTCCTACCATGTCCAATTTTTTCCATCGGGTCCTGCACAATTTTTTGCGAGTTTACTTATACAATGGCCTGTATCGAGGGCCGTTCTGAGGTCGACCACTGAGAGGTCAGCACTTGTATCAACCAAAGCTTCAAAAGTCCCTATCTTGTCCACATTAATTTTTAATTTGTATTTAGGGTACAACTTCTTGATTCCGTTTATGGTCGACTTGCTTTGATTGACAGATTCAGGCGCGACGCTTAGTTTAAATCTTCCAACACGGAATATCTATTCCGGGTAGGAATATTTGTCTGTATGCTATGACATACATCAGCATAAAGCCGAGGTCCTGATTTCTCTGATATTTCATTCATTTGGCATTTCTCTTCGACCTTCTCTTGGGTATCTGCTGGATCCTCTTCTAGGATTCTTATAAACTTGACCCTACAATAACGGGCCACGTGCCCTGGCTTGTTACATTTAAAGCAGATTGGTCTTCCATCCTATTTTTGCTCACTTCTTGGCTTTTATTGTAAGTGTTTCTCTGAAGGTTTGGTTTCGGCACAAAGTTAGGATTATAAGGACGTCTAGGGGTAGAGGGCTGGGGAAAGTTGTTTCGATACTGTCTGGGGGTAGGAGGGGAGTCGTTCTTGTAATTATTGGAAACAGGGGCTTGGGGCCTGGAAATGGTCTGGTAGTTTCCTGCGGCAGTCGGCGGCACGTACCTCGATTGTTGTTGGGGTCTAGAATAGCGTGTACCGTTATATAGGTTTCTGGATTTCTCCACACGTTCCCGATACTTCTTTTCAAAAGAATCCATTTTCTTGCACACGACAAGAAGGTCATCGGTCGTTTTAGGAGGGTTCAGGTAGAGCGCGAACGAGTACTCTTTTTTCAGTCCTCCAATAACATGTTCAATTTTTGTTTCTTCTTCCATTGCGGGGTCAACCTTGTTGCACAACACTAGAATGTCTTCCGCGAACCTGATTGCTGGTTCATTCCAGTGTTGCATTCTGTTGAGCTTCATTCTAAGTTCTTCTTTATTCGCGTCCAAAGAAAAATCCTGAATGAGGCGGATTTTAATATTTTCCCAGCTCGTGAAACTAGCTTTGTGTAAATTCAACCAGGTTTTAGCGCTTCCCGTCATGTTCATGGCGGCATAACGAGAGATAATGTAGTCTGCCCAATGGAACAGGAAGCCAATTTCTTCAAGAGATTCAATCCATGGGCGAGGGTCTTCCGTTCCATCATACTTGGGGATGTCGATGTTGGGATTCAGGACAACTGGGTCGGAACTAGCATCTCTACCAATTGTTGCACCAGGTTGCGGCTTGGCAGACTCTTCAGGCATGATTCTCTCCTGTGCTGGGTCTTGCATCTTACCAGAGCGTGTTTCAACCATCCTACAAATTTATATAAGGGAATAATGAGATAAGTCTACCTTTAGTAACCTCCAGAATAATTTATTTATTTTCTCACATCAAAGAGAGCAGTGAAGTCACACGTGTACCTAAATACAAATGATGATAATCTAAATAATCTGTTTTAAATAAATATCATAGAATATTTTATATAAAAATAAATAAATATATAATTTAAATTTCAAATATATTAAAAATAATATAAGAAATACGCCATTAATCATGATGTAACAATATATATATATAAGTTTATAGAGAATTGTTTTAACAAATGTTCGTTAGATAAACCTTTACTCGAGTAAAACCCAGGAGAAGCCGGGTACATCCGCTAGTATTGTATAAATTTTACACATTATACCTTTTTATTAAATAGAATATCTTTGTAACCATTAAATTTGAAATAGAAAAAATGTAAATGGCTTCCAAAATAGAGAAAACAAAAACGTTATCACTTTAAAAAAAGGCAATTTTCAAAACTTTTCAACGTGAAACACTGGCAAAATTTCAAAACATATTATAATAAGAAATATAACTTTTCTATTTTAAATACAATATAACGCGGCTGATGATTGTAAAACGAAAATTGCAATTATACCGCAAATGTATCTTTTATAAAAATCGAAATTTATTTTCAAAGAGAAATAGCGACCATTTCTAACTTTAAGGATGAAGTATGGAAAGGTGAAACATGAAGAGTAATGGCGAACGGAAAAATAAAAAGTGTCCAGGGGCGGGAATCGAACCCACACCCTTCTGCTTACCGGGCAGCCCGGTACATCATTACGAAACAATGCATATAGAGAATCTATTCTTCAAAAGAGATGCTAATTTTATAATTGGAAACGGGAATATAGTTGAAATATAGTACACTAGACGAATGGCCCGGGCAACGCCCGGGGTTTACCCGAGTGTGAATATATTTTAAAAACGTTGTCTTGGGTGGTCGCTATTGACAGGGTGGTCTGTATAGACAGGTGGATGTATCACACAGCTGATAAAAGGGTTGTCTAGAGTGGTCGCTATAGACAGGGTGGTGGTCGCTATTGACAGGGTGGTCTGTATAGACAGGTGGATGTATCACACAGCTGATAACAGGGTTGTCTAGAGTGGTCGCTATAGACAGGGTGGTGGTCGCTATTGACAGGGTGGTCTGTATAGACAGGTGGATGTATCACACAGCTGATAACAGGGTTGTCTAGAGTGGTCGCTATAGACAGGGTGGTGGTCGCTATTGACAGGGTGGTCTGTATAGACAGGTGGATGTATCACACAGCTGATAACAGGGTTGTCTAGAGTGGTCGCTATAGACAGGGTGGTGGTCGCTATTGACAGGGTGGTCTGTATAGACAGGTGGATGTATCACACAGCTGATAACAGGGTTGTCTAGAGTGGTCGCTATTGACAGGGTGGTCTGTATAGACTGGTGGATGTATCACACAGCTGATAACAGGGTTGTCTAGAGTGGTCGCTATAAACAGGGTGGTCTGTATAGGCAGGTGGATGTATCACACAGCTGATAACAGGGTTGTCTAGAGTGGTCGCTATAGACAGGGTGGTTTGTATAGACAGGTGGATGCATCACACAGCTGATAACAGGGTTGTTAAGAGTGGTCGCTATAGACAGGGTGGTGGTCGCTATTGACAGGGTGGTCTGTATAGACAGGTGGATGTATCACACAGCTGATAACAGGGTTGTCTAGAGTGGTCGCTATAGACAGGGTGGTGGTCGCTATTGACAGGGTGGTCTGTATAGACAGGTGGATGTATCACACAGCTGATAACAGGGTTGTCTAGAGTGGTCGCTATAGACAGGGTGGTCTGTATAGACAGGTGGATGTATCACACAGCTGATAACAGGGTTGTCTAGAGTGGTCGCTATAGACAGGGTGGTCTGTATAGACAGGTGGATGCATCACACAGCTGATAACAGGGTTGTCTAGAGTGGTCGCTATAGACAGGGTGGTCTGTGTAGACAGGTGGATGTATCACACAGCTGATAACAGGGTTGCCTAGAGTGTCCGCTATAGACAGGGTGGTCTGTGTAGACAGGTGGATGCATCACATAGCTGACAACAGGGTTGCCTAGAGTGGCCGCCATAGACAGGGTGGTCTGTATAGACAGGTGGATGTATCACACTGCTGATAACAGGGTTGCCTAAGGTGACCGCTATAGACAGGGTGGCCTGTATAGACAGGTGAATGTAACACACTGATGATAACAGGGTTGCCTAAAGTGACCGCTATAGACAGGGTGGTCTGTATAGACAGGACAGCTGATAACAGGGTTGTCTAGAGTGGTCGCTATAGACAGGGTGGTCTGTATAGACAGGTGGATGTATCACACTGCTGATAACAGGGTTGCCTAAGCTGACCGCTATAGACAGGGTGGTCTGTATAGACAGGTGAATGTAACACACTGATGATAACAGGGTTGCCTAAAGTGACCGCTATAGACAGGGTGGTCTGTGTAGACAGGTGGATGTATCACACAGCTGTCAACAGGGTTGCCTAAAGTGACCGCTATAGACAGGGTGGTCTGTATAGACAGGACAGCTGATAACAGGGTTGTCTAGAGTGGTCGCTATAGACAGGGTGGTCTGTATAGACAGGTGGATGTATCACACTGCTGATAACAGGGTTGCCTAAGGTGACCGCTATAGACAGGGTGGTCTGTATAGACAGGTGAATGTAACACACTGATGATAACAGAGTTGCCTAAAGTGACCGCTATAGACAGGGTGGTCTGTGTAGACAGGTGGATGTATCACACAGCTGATAACAGGGTTGCCTAGAGTGGCCGCTGTAGACAGGGTGGTCTGTATAGACAGGTGGATGTATCACACAGCTGATAACAGGGTTGTCTAGAGTGGTCGCTATAGACAGGGTGGTCTGTATTGACAGGTGTATGTATCTCACAGCTGATAACAGGGTTGTCTAGAGGGGGCGGGCAGGGAGGTCACGTGTTTGCTGGCAGCCAATGGGCGCGCATTCTATCCGTGAGCTTCAGACAAACAGACAGAATAAGGCAAATATATAAGTAGATGATTGACACGGTCAACTATAGGGAGAACTACATGAAGGCCAGGAGAGCGTGATAGGCTTCAGGGAGGTCGATTTTTCTGTTGATGCTGCCTTGCTTATGGGATTCTATGGATTCTAGTATGAGTCTTTGATGTTGGTTACGGATGCGACTGTAATGTATTGTAGGGTGTTTGATGTTAAAAGTATAGCCTGTGTCCTGTATGTGTTGATATATGAGAGATTTGGAGTCATGGTTAGATATGTTACGGGAGTGCTCAGACATCCTGATGGCAACAGTTCTACCCATCTCACCTACGTAAGTAGCGGAGCATTGCTCACATGAGACGGAATAGACCGCGCCATCAGAACGTAGGGGATCCATGGGAACAAGGGGCTTAGTGTGAGGATGCCGGAGGGATGTGAGGAGGTTGGGGGAGTTTTTATAATAGGTACGGATGCTGTATGATTTGAGGTGTCTAGCTATATCTACTGCTTGGGGGGAATAGGGAAGGAAACATATAGATCTATAAGTTGTGGATGAAACAGGGGCGCCCGGTGTGTATGTATGTCTATTAATAAAAGCAAGGGGGAAAGAAGCTTTGGAGAGGTGAGATATGATATTGTTTTTTCTATAGTTTTAAAAATATCTAGGGAACAGTGGGTATGGATTCTTTTAGTAAGGGTCTTAACTATATTACCTTTATGGGAGGTGGGGCAGTGTGAATTAAAGTGAGTGTAACTAGGGGGGCATTGCTTTTTATAATAAACTGTGGTATGGTATGATGAAGGGGTACGGATAATAAGGATATCTAAGAAAGGAATAACATTATTTGATTCTATCTCTAGAGTAAAGGAAATATTATTATTGTTTAGAAATGTAGGGTAATAGTTCACAAAACACTGAAGCGAGATTCGGTAGAAGAATTCGCTGTGATGATTCTTTGTGGGCTGTTGCAAGGATTTAAATAAGATCACTGAATAGCTGAAAGGAGGGGGCAAAAATCTCCTTCTAACTAACTTTATTTAATACATCTGAAGAGGACAGAGGAAAACACGCGACTGGTGGGTATCAGACCAAGCCGTGTTCTATTAGTCCTTTTGTCGGCGGCTCCTTTGTTGCCGGCTGGCACCGCCGGCATGTTTACAGTCGACACCTGAGCTGTCTGGGCTGCGTCCGGAATAATGGATCTCCACCATTCCACACACACTCCCACCTGTTTTTATCTAGGCACACAGAAAAACACAAATAATCGTCCAATCGGTTGGGTTTACAGATGGTTCTTCCCGATCTAGTCTGTATTTTTGCAGTTTTCTCTTTATCGTCCAGCAAACGCGAAGAAGCTGCTGTTGATGATATTTCCAAGGGATATATTTTCTGAATAGGTCTTAGGAAGGTTCCTACTGCGGTTTTCACCTTCACTAATCTATTCACTCCATCTCTTCCAAATAATATCTCCTCGATCACTGCTAAAGGCCAGAAGTTACGCTTTTTATTGTCCATACCAACAAGGACAACATCCCCAGCCTGGAGTTTTGGATTGTAAATGCGTCTGTTTCTCTGGACCAGGAGGGACAAATATTCCTTCCTGAATCGTTATTTCAACTCCTCACTCAGCTTGCTCAAATAGCGCAGTTTCTGTGTCGTTGGATTAGATCCCATATTCTGGTACTGGGGAAACTCGACGTCTGTCGTTCTTGTAGAAACATGGAAGGTGATATTGACACAAGATCATTCGGATCGTCGCTGACATAAGTCATGGACCTTCCATTCATCATTGCCTCTGTATGACACAGCAGGGCATCAATTGTTGATATGTTAATGTTGATGTTCCGAGCATTCTTTTCACACAGATTTCTTCTTAAGTAGAACTGCTCTTCACTGAAGGTTAATAACGAGTTTACAAAGTGGGAAGAGGAGCTTCTTTTTATTGGCATGCACACAAGCTTTCGGACATATCGTCCTTCATCAGGTAAGAGTAATAAACGCGCTGAGGATCCATATATACACAAAGCTGAAAAGAATATTTACATAATTGCAAAAGATAAAAGTATTTAAAGATAAAAATAAGAACAAATATGCTAAAAAGATTATAGGGATTAAATGCTAATAAATCTGGACTAAGTACATATGCACTATGAATGGTGTTAATCAAGGGCAGGTAAATGCAACTTATGGCTATTCACATAACATATGGTATTGTTCCGGTATATCTATATGCCTGTTGATGCTGTTTGTTTTTATTGACACAAATGCCTCTAGTAAAAGTCTCTGGTACTTATTATTGATATTGTTGTATAGAATGGATGGCTTTGTTAAATTAAATGTATGACCGGTTTGCATAGAATGACTGTAAATAGGGGAATTTAGGTTTTTATTAGAGATGTTTCTGGAATGCTCAACCATTCTGATGGCGACGGACCAATGCAATGCCACTTATGTCGGGGAGACGGGTAGATCCGTCGCCATCAGAATGGTTGAGCATTCCAGAAACATCTCTAATAAAAACCTAAATTCCCCTATTTACAGTCATTCTATGCAAACCGGTCATACATTTAATTTAACAAAGCCATCCATTCTATACAACAATATCAATAATAAGTACCAGAGACTTTTACTAGAGGCATTTGTGTCAATAAAAACACACAGCATCAACAGGCATATAGATATACCGGAACAATACCATATGTTATGTGAATAGCCATAAGTTGCATTTACCTGCCCTTGATTAACACCATTCATAGTGCATATGTACTTAGTCCAGATTTATTAGCATTTAATCCCTATAATCTTTTTAGCATATTTGTTCTTATTTTTATCTTTAAATACTTTTATCTTTTGCAATTATGTAAATATTCTTTTCAGCTTTGTGTATATATGGATCCTCAGCGCGTTTATTACTCTTACCTGATGAAGGACGATATGTCCGAAAGCTTGTGTGCATGCCAATAAAAAGAAGCTCCTCTTCCCACTTTGTAAACTCGTTATTAGATTTCTTCTTCATTCAGGTCTTTATACCTGGAAGGCCAAAATTCTTCGGAGAGTTTTAACCAGGAAGGGCCCTCCCACCATGTAGACTGTATCAGTCGGGAGAGGCTGCATCCTCTGGAGAGTAAATCAGCTGGATTGCACTCGCTAGGAACATATCTCCAATTTCCAGGATCACTAAGTCTGCATATCTCCTTCACGCGATTCCCGACAAAGTTACCCAACTGGTTATCGCGCTTTATCCAAACCTTTTGCAATATTATTTTAGGCTTTATTAATATTGGGTTCAGAAATCCAATAGGGTCATATATCTGAGCTAAGCAGGACAGGATACTCCTTTTGGTTATCTTGGGGGGTATGGCTACGGGAATTTCACATGACAAACAATCTTCCCTTTTATCCCAACATATACCAAGCACTTTAGATATCTCTGCTCTTTCAAAGGGGTAAGTATCGGAGGCCACGTCCAGACTATGCTCCCAACGGCTTAGCTCCAACCTAGCATTATCCATGATGGACGTTGCGGTCAATTTGAGATCCTGTAACTCTTCAACAGAGTTCACGCTTGTGACTAAATTGTCCACATAAAAGGATTTCTGCAACCTCTGAGCTAACGGTTTATGTTCAGGTCGAACATTAGACAGGTGGTATTCTATTACTGCCCCCAAAATGAAAGGACTAGAGTTAACACCGAAAACGACACGTCTATGTCGGAATACTTCTGTCTTTTCTCCATTTTGGGAATACCACAGAAAACGCAGGTAATCTCTGTCCCTTTCATTTACCTCAATCTGAAGAAACGCTTTCTTAATGTCTGCCACGACACCAAACTTGCCATTTCTAAACCTTAGCATAAGGTTGGGAATCATTTCTATGAGGTTAGGTCCTTTTTCAAGACAGTCATTTAAAGATGGGGATCTATAGACCTTGCTAGAAGCATCAAAGACAGGCCTGATCGGCGTAGTCCCACTGGAGAGTTTCACCACAGGACGATGAGGCAGGTAGAAGGCCTCAGCGTCGTGTTGTTCAGCTGGGACTTTCTCAATTATCCCATCATCCAACCAGCCTCGGAAAATATCATCATAGTCCTCATAAATATTCAAAGAGATTAATTTCTTAGTCGTCTGTTCTATAATCTCTTCATAGCAACCTCCCTGTTGTCCGCGATTTTAGATTTCTCTACAGTCCACGGGAGGGAAACAACATATCTTCCAGAAACAGAATGTTGGACTGTTTTTAGAAAATGCCGACGCGCCAGTGCGCCTCTCTGATATCTCTGTTTAACCTCAATAGGATCCATAATGCCAAGAATATCGAGATTCCACAGATTGGTTATACTGCTCTCCGAAATTGTCATCGTTGTGACATGATGAGCGAGTGAAATGTCACTACCTGGCTGACATTCTCCCATTAAAGTCCATCCAAAACGCGTCTGCGACGCAGTCAAGCCATTTGACAACACACAAGATTTCATCATGAAAATAGATCCCAATACATCGCATCCTAGATGTATTTCAATTTCCATGTCATCCTTTCCAATATCAGGAACCCAGATTCTGCGGGCTTTGAGTTCTTTCAACCATGGCCCGCGGCTCAATCTTGGTAGGTTACCACAGATTTTTTGTTGGTCAAGAAGCTTCGCAACCATCTTAAAATTCCCCGATGCATGACCCAAATTGACTCTGTATTCTTGGTGGACACTTTCACTAGTATGACCTCCAAACACCACATGTTTAAGTGATTCCTGGCCAATGGGAGATATTCCGAGATCCTGGGCAGTTTTAGACAAAATATAGGATCGTTGGGAACCTGCGTCAAGGAGGGCACGCACTACTTTCGCCGAAGTCGCACCTTCGACCTTAATCTTCAGAGTCTGTAGCAAAATCAGAGACGAAGCGCTAAGACCGGAGAATGAAACTCCGTTTTCAACTGTAGGAGAAACGTCACAGTCTTTCACCTGTTCCTTGTCTTCATCCGCTGACTCTCGTCCAGGAGCATTAAGAGGGCATTAAATATCAAGGTGCTTCTTCTTACATCGAATACATTCAGTTATGCGCCTTCTACAATTAGAAGAGATATGACCTGGTTGGAGGCAGGAGAAACATCATTTTTAATACGCTCTCTTCTTTCTTTAATGCTCATTCTGCGCGCAGCAAGACATTCTGTGTTTTTATGATCTTTATTTACAAAAGATGCAATTCTGGACACGTCCAGCAAATAGTCCAGAGGCCGTAGGTATCTTAGCAGGATGTGATTGTCTGCCCACGTTTCTATCCTGTTTCAGAGATCTAAGCCCAAACTTGGATCCAGCTAAGGATCTGTCTTGTTCTGCTGCAGCTTCCTTTTGGAGAAACTCCATAACTAAGTCAACTCTAGTTTGAGTCAAATCATTAGCATCAATCTTGACATCATGGAGGGGGCTTCTTTGCCAAGCCTTCACGAGTTCCTCTGAGAGACATGCCTCAATCATTGGAAATATAAATACAGACATCTGTCTGGCCTCAATCTTTAAGGATTCCAATGCTCTCAAATGAGTCACCAACTCATCATAAAATGAAGTCACCTTCAACTGTTGCTTGGAGGAGCAATCGATCATAAGGCGGATAAGGTCCCTGACATAGACTTGTTGCAACAGTTCAGGCCTTCCAAATCTTTCTGTCATAGTTTCTATAACTTTGGGGTAATTCTCGGCAGTCAGGGGGTAACTATCAACCAGTTTACTAGCTCTGGTTCCCGGCGATATAGATTGCACAAGATATTGAAACTTGTCGCTGTCTTCTAAAGTAGGATCGACATGTATCTTGTTAAACTGTGCCCACCATCCCAACCAATCTTTTATTTCTCCTGTAAACTTCTTTAATTCTATTTTGGGTAGCTTTACAGTTCTATGGTGTGAGCTAGAAGCGAAGCTCACTTCACTGGTCGTGGGACTGGATGCAGTGATCCTGGGTTCAACAAGAGCGAGACATTTTTTATATATCCTCTTATATCTCTGGGTATATTGCAAGGCTTCCTCATCGTCTTGCTCTAGTTCCTCTTCGCTAACATCTGAAGTTAGCATGAAGTCTCTTATCTTGCCTTGGATCACAAGAAGCTCACTGTGAGTTTCTTCAATGATCTCTCTATTATATTCAATGTCCTCTACAGGTATCGGTGGAGTACCTGACAGAAACTCTTCTGTCGTCTTCAAGCTGCGAGTTAGTCGCTTTCTAAGTGAATTTCTATGTCTTTTTAAAATTTCCATTTTTTAAAAAACACTATAAACAGAAGGTAAAACAAAAGGTACTTATCTTAAGTCTTGAACTTGTACTCCGCCGTTAATCCACTTGATCTTGCCTTGTCAGAAGCCCACCCGGGAACGCCACTTTGTTTAGAAATGTAGGGTAATAGTTCACAAAACACTGAAGCGAGATTCGGTAGAAGAATTCGCTGTGATGATTCTTTGTGGGCTGTTGCAAGGATTTAAATAAGATCACTGAATAGCAGAAAAGAGAGGGTAAAAATCTCCTTCTAACTAACTTTATTTAATACATCTGAAGAGGACAGAGGAAAACACGCGACTGGTGGGTATCAGACCAAGCCGTGTTCTATTAGTCCTTTTGCCGGCGGCTCCTTTGTTGCCGGCTGGCACCGCCGGCATGTTTACAGTCGACACCTGAGCTGTCTGGGCTGCGTCCGGAATAATGGATCTCCACCATTCCACACAATTATTGTAGCTATTAAGATTTGACAATATGGAGCACTCCTGGCCTTTCTTGCAAATGCAAAACACATCATCTATATATCTACGCCACAATTGAATATCAGAAGGGAGAGTGCGGGTGATCCATTGGTCTATTTGTAATAAAACAATTTCGGCTACTATGGAGGATAGAGGGCTGCCCATCGGGGAGCCCTTAATCTGTTTGTAGTGATTCTGTGAGAATGTGAAAGTATTCATGTTTAAACATATATCAGTGAGCTGTACTATAGATGAGGAGGTTTGGGAATCAATGATAAAACGGGGGGTACTATTGATGGAGTAAGTGTTGTTATAGCTGCTTAATATTGGGGATAGGTAACTGGATAGATACTTGGATAGAGGAAATGCAGGAGATAAATGGTAAGCTATGATAGGGCGAAGAGGTATCTCTAGTTTGTGAATCTTAGGGAGGCCGTATATGTAAGCTGAGCTGTGTAGGTTAGAGGTAAAGAGGTTATAATCATCTGGAGTAATATGCTTGTTCTTTTTTAAGCGGAGCAGCGAAGTTTTATATGCCTTAGTGATGGAGAGACTGACCTGGTTTGATATGAGGGAGAAGGTAGAGCTATCACTGAGGAGGTCATGCATTTTTGAAAGGTAACTATTTTGATTCAAGATAACAGTATTAAGTCCCTGATTAATATGGATTTGTTGTGTTTTAGTCTCTGAAGTGTGGTGAGATCTGCACGGTTATTGGGGGGAGGGCAATAGGGTTTAGATAAAGATTTAGTCACCATATTCCTGATGGAGAATTTATCTTGGAGGCTGAAAGATTTGACAGATGATTCAATAGCACTGATGGTTTCTGGGAGGTTGGGCTTGGTAGGAATACGGAACTTAAGGCCCCTCTCCAATAGGGTGACATCCGATGGTGACAGTATATGGCTTGATAGGTTGACGACGGATGAAGACCTTTGTTCAAGGTCCTGGGTGACTAGGAAATGCAAGGAATATTTCTATTTCCAGAAAATCAGTTTCTTGTGGTGCCAGGCCAAAATTGTTTTTTCTTGAGAGATAACATCCTGAGTGATCTTAGTAATATGATTGGCAAGTTCAGATGGAGGGATATCTTGGGATAATAGGAACAGCAGACCTTTGATCGATTTTGTGAGCAGTCTGATATTGGAGAAACATCCCTGAATTCTAGCACTGAGTAACTGATGCTGGGTTTTTCTGATGATATCTTTTGAAAATGGGTTGCCAACTGGGTCTTTCAGTCTGAGAGAAGGTGGAATGAAGTCAACATTTTTACAGAAACGGTTGAGCCTAAGGTGGCATCTCCATCATGATAACTGCAAGGATTTTTTGTAGGTTAGCCATAAGTACTTATCGGTATCGTTCACAGAATGATTCATAGCGCGAAAAGCAACTTTTAATTATAAGAAATGAGGGATTCTTCTCAGCAAGGTATATTATAATCAATAAAATAAAAGAAGACAAGTTTCTTAAACAATTTTAAATGAACGCTAGCTTTCGGGTGAAAACCCTTCGACAGGCAGTATAAAGCAAACGCGACGATACAAACATGGTACACATGGCACACAAGAATATATACATCTATGATATTTACATAACTATGGTAAAGAGAAATGCAAATAAGAAATTTACATCATTACGAAACAATGCATATAGAGAATCTATTCTTCAAAAGAGATGCTAATTTTATAATTGGAAACGGGAATATAGTTGAAATATAGTATATGACTGACACGGTCAACTATAGGGAGAACTACATGAATTACTACCAAGCCCAACCTCCCAGAAACCATCAGTGCTATTGAATCATCTGTCAAATCTTTCAGCCTCCAAGATAAATTCTCCATCAGGAATATGATGACTAAATCTTTATCTAAACCCTATTGCCCTCCCCCCAATAACCGTGCAGATCTCAACACACTTCAGAGACTAAAACACAACAAATCCAGATTAATCACACGTTCTGATAAGGTACTTAATACTGTTATCTTGAATCAAAATAGTTACCTTTCAAAAATGCATGACCTCCTCAGTGATAGCTCTACCTTCTCCCTCATATCAAACCAGGTCAGTCTCTCCATCACTAAGGAATTATAAAACTTCGCTGCGCCGCTTAAAAAAGAACAAGCATATTACTCCAGATGATTATAACCTCTTTACTTCTAACCTACACAGCTCAGCTTACATATACGGCCTCCCTAAGATTCACAAACCAGAGATACCTTTTCGCCCTATCATAGCTTACCATTTATCTCCTGCATTTCCTCTAGCCAAGTATCTATCCAGTTACCTATCCCCAATATTAAGCAGCTATAACAACACTTACTCCATCAATAGTACCCCCCGTTTTATCAGTGAAATAACCGCTATGACCCCCGACCCTTCTACCATTATGTGCTCATTTGATGTCACCTCCCTTTACCTTAGCCTGCCACATGAACTTATCACTAGCAGTTTATCACAATTTCTCAACACACAGAACATTGATTCCCAAACCTCCTCATCTATAGTACAGCTCACTGATATATGTTTAAACATGAATACTTTCACATTCTCACAGAATCACTACAAACAGATTAAGGGCTCCCCGATGGGCAGCCCTCTATCCTCCATAGTAGCCGAAATTGTTTTATTACAAATAGACCAATGGATCACCCGCACTCTCCCTTCTGATATACAATTGTGGTGTAGATATATAGATGATGTGTTTTGCATTTGCAAGAAAGGCCAGGAGAGCTCCATATTGTCAAATCTTAATAGGTACAATCATAATATTTCCTTTACTCTAGAGATAGAATCCAATAATGTTATTCCTTTCTTAGATATCCTTATTATCTGAAACCCCTTCATCATACCATACCACAGTTTATTATAAAAAGCAATGCCCCCCTAGTTACACTCACTTTAATTCACACTGCCCCCACCTCCCATAAAGGTAATATAGTTAAGACCCTTACTAAAAGAATCCATACCCACTGTTCCCTAGATATTTTTAAAACTATAGAAAAAAACAATATCATATCTCACCTCTCCAAAGCTTCTTTCCCCCTTGCTTTTATTAATAGACATACATACACACCGGGCGCCCCTGTTTCATCCACAACTTATAGATCTATATGTTTCCTTCCCTATTCCCCCCCCGCAGTAGATATAGCTAGAGACACCTCAAATCATACGGCATCCGTACCTATTATAAAAACTCCCCCAACCTCCTCACATCCCTCCGGCATCCTCACACTAAGCCCCTTGTTTCCATGGATCCCCTACGTTCTGATGGCGCGGTCTATTCCGTCTCATGTGAGCAAAGCTCCGCTACTTACGTAGGTGAGATGGGTAGAACTGTTGCCATCAGGATGTCTGAGCACTCCCGTAACATATCTATCCATGGCTCCAAATCTCTCATATATCAACACATACAGAACACAGGCCATACTTTTAACATCAAACACCCTACAATACATTACAGTCGCATCCGTAACCAACATCAAAGACTCATACTAGAATCCATAGAATCCCATAAGCAAGGCAGCATCAACAGAAAAGTCGACCTCCCTGAAGCCTATCACGCTCTCCTGGCCTTCATGTAGTTCTCCCTATCGTTGACCGTGTCAGCCATGTACTATATTTCAACTATATTCCCGTTTCCAATTATAAAATTAGCATCTCTTTTGAAGAATAGATTCTCTATATGCATTGTTTCGTAATGATGTAAATTTCTTATTTGCATTTCTCTTTACCATAGTTATGTAAATATCATAGATGTATATATTCTTGTTTGCCATGTGTACCATGTTTGTATCGTCGCGTTTGCTTTATACTGCCTGTCGAAGGGTTTTCACCCGAAAGCTAGCATTCATTTAAAATTGTTTAAGAAACTTGTCTTCTTTTATTTTATTGATTATAATATACCTTGCTGAGAAGAATCCCTTATCTATATATATAAAATTGAATGTCTGTCTGTCTGTTTGTTTGTTTGTACTCTATAGATTCAAAAACCATACATCCAATCGCCGTGTAATTTTGGGGATATTATTAGGTATATCACCAGGAAGGTTTTTGAAAAATAATTTCATGAATATCTTGATTATCCTTAGAGTTACTTGCAGATTTGTAGATTTAACTCGCAAGCAGCGCCCCCATTGTGACGAGGATAACAAGTTTTCTTATCACTAAGTTTATTATCTTAAATATTATTTATCAAAAGTAAGATTATCTCAGGATGACACGGCAATGTGACACGGGAAAAAATGTTCACTAGATAAAACTATGATTTTCTATATGATATAAAAAGCCGAAAATGAAGAGTGAATGTAATATAAAAAGCCAACAATGAAGAATGAATGTAAGATAAAAAGCCAACAATGAAGAGTGAATGTAATATAAAAAGCCAACAATGAAGAATGAATGTAAGATAAAAAGCCAACAATGAATAGTATATGTAATATAAAAAGCCAACAATGAAGAATGAATGTAAGATAAAAAGCCAACAATGAAGAGTAAATATAATATAAAAAGCCAACAATGAAGAATAAATGTAAGATAAAAAGCCAACAATGAAGAGTAAATATAATATAAAAACCAACAATGAAGATTGAATGTAAGATAAAAAGCCAACAATGAAGAGTAAATGTAATATAAAAAGCCAACAGAGTGAATGTAAGATAAAAAGCCAACAATGAAGAGTGAATGTAATATAAAAAGCCAACAATGAAGAATGATTGTAAGATAAAAAGCCAACAATGAAGAGTGAATCTACTTATATATTTGCCTTATTCTGTTTGTCTGTTTGTTTGTCTGAAGCTCACGGATGGGATTTTTCATAACCATCGGTGGTTCAGTGGTAGAATGCTCGCCTGCCACGCGGGCGGCCCGGGTTCGATTCCCGGCCGATGCATTTTTTTTTTTTTACAATTTTTAAAACTCATTTATATATTATACAAGAATGACATCCACGGCGCCAATTTTTAATTGTAACGAATAGTATTTGAATAAAAGCATTTAATCGGGTTAAACCCGGGCGTTGCCCGGGTCATTCGTATATAATAATTGTATAAACGAATGCAAGACAAAATCATCGCGAATGTTTCTTTTTTTTAAGGCAATTTCTTTTTAAGGCAATAATCGTTATTTATCGTTTATTTTTGTTTAGATTTTATTGAAAAAAAAAACGATATGGTGCCTTTAAAAAATGATCTTTATTACTATGCAGTTTTCTATTTAGTCAATATACCTAAGTTCATGTTGCAAATGTAATTATCTCTATCGATTTAGTAGGTGAAATGCAAAAAAAAAAAATATCGACATGATGAAATCTTTATGAAAATTCACATTTTTATTTTAATATTTTCAAGACACACACAGTTTGGGGCGGGACGTTTCACAAGAGAGACATCCACGGCGCCAATTTATAATTGTAACGAATAATATTTTAATTAAAACATTTTAAAAACACACAGTTTGGAACTTGGACGTTTCACAAGAGTGACATCCATGGCGCCAATTTATAATTGTAACGAATAGTATTTGAATTAAAACGTTTTTAAAATATATACGCACTCGGGTAAAACCCGGGCGTTGCCCGGGCCATTCGTCTAGTGTAATATAAAAAGCCAACAATGAAGAATGAATGTAAGATAAAAAGCCAACAATGAAGAGTGAATGTAAGATAAAAAGCCAACAATGAAGAGTAAATGTAATATAAAAAGCCAACAATGAAGAGTGAATGTAATATAAAAAGCCAACAATGAAGAATGAATGTAAGATAAAAAGCCAACAATGAAGAGTGAATGTAAGATAAAAAGCCAACAAGGAAGAGTAAATGTAATATAAAAAGCCAACAATGAAAAATGAATGTAAAATAAAAAGCCAACAATGAAGAGTAAATATAATATAAAAAGCCAACAATGAAGAGTGAATGTAAGATAAAAAGCCAACAATGAAGAGTAAATCTACTTATATATTTGCCTTATTCTGTCTGTTTGTTTGTCTGTTTGTCTGAAGCTCACGGATGGGATTTTTCATAACCATCGGTGGTTCAGTGGTAGAATACTCGCCTGCCACGCGGGCGGCCCGGGTTCGATTCCCGGTCGATGCATTTTTTTTTTTTTTACAATTTTTAAAACTCATTTATATATTACTAGCGGACGTACCCGGCTTCGCCCGGGTTTTACCCGAGTAAAAGTTTGTCTAACGAATCTCTCGATAAAGTGAACATTTTTTTCCCCGGTCCCTTGAAAAATACTCGATAAGTTGAATAAAATCAATATTAATTGGTTCCCTCGGTAATTGGAAGTTAAAGGAATAGTATCTTGCCTTGGAATTGTATCATTATTCTTGTCTCAAATAAATTGCCGTGTCATCCTGAATTTTGTCTTTCCTAATTTTCTACATTACAAAATCATCGTATCATCATGATAATATTTAGAGCAGATTGTTGAATTATAACAGATAAATTAGAATATTTATCTTGATTATTTCTAGGCGAAAAGTTATTTCAAAAATTTTATTTGCTAGAAACCCACCCAGTACTATACTAAATAACTTCCCAAAGTTTCATGGCGATCCAATGAGTGGTTTGGTCAGGCATAAAGGACTAACAAACAAACAAACAGACACACATACATTCATTTTTATATATTTACTAGCGGACGTACCCGGCTTCGCCCGGGTTTTACCCGAGTAAAAGTTTGTCTAACGAATCTCTCGATAAAGTGAACATTTTTTTCCCGGTCCCTTGAAAAATACTCGATAAGTTGAATAAAATCAATATTAATTGGTTCCCTCGGTAATTGGAAGTTAAAGGAATAGTATCTTGCCTTTGAATTGTATCATTATTCTTGTCTCAAATAAATTGCCGTGTCATCCTGAATTTTGTCTTTCCTAATTTTCTACATTACAAAATCATCGTATCATCATGATAATATTTAGAGCAGATTGTTGAATTATAACAGATAAATTAGAATATTTATCTTGATTATTTCTAGGCGAAAAGTTATTTCAAAAATTTTATTTGCTAGAAACCTTCCCAGTATTATACTAAATAACTTCCCAAAGTTTCATGGCGATCCAATGAGTGGTTTGGTCAGGCATAAAGGACAAACAAACAAACAAACAGACACACATACATTCATTTTCATATATATAGATATATTATACAAGAATGACATCCACGGCGCCAATTTATAATTGTAACGAATAGTATTTGAATAAAAGCATTTAATCAGGTAAAACCCGGGCGTTGCCCGGGTCATTCGTATTATATATATTACATAAATATTTGCCTTATTCTGTCTGTTTGTCTGTTTGTTTGTCTGAAGCTCACGGAAGGGATTTTACATAACCATCGGTGGTTCAGTGGTAGAATGCTCGCCTGCCACGCGGGCGGCCCGGGTTCGATTCCCGGCCGATGCATTTTTTTTTTTTTGACAATTTTTAAAACTCATTTATATATTATACAAGAATGACATCCACGGCGCCAATTTATAATTGTAACGAATAGTATTTGAATAAAAGCATTTAATCGGGTAAAACCTGGGCGTTGCCCGGGTCATTCGTATATAATAATTGTATAAACGAATGCAAGACAAAATCACCGCGAATGTTTCTTTTTTTTAAGGCAATTTCTTTTTAAGGCAATTATCGTTTTTCATCGTTAATTTTTGTTTCGATATTATTGAAAAAAAAAACGATATGGTGCCTTTAAAAAATGATCTTTATTACTATGCAGTTTTCTATTTAGTCAATATACCTAAGTTCATGTTGCAAATGTAATTATCTCTATCGATTTAGTAGGTGAAATGCAAAAAAAAAATCGACATGATGAAATCTTTATGAAAATTCACATTTTTATTTTATATTTTCAAGACACACACAATTTGGGGCGGGACGTTTCACAAGAGAGACATCCACGGCGCCAATTTATAATTGTAACGAATAGTATTTTAATTAAAACATTTTAAAAACACACAGTTTGGAACGGGACGTTTCACAAGAGTGACATAATGGCGCCAATTTATAATTGTAACGAATAGTATTTGAATTAAAACGTTTTTAAAATATATGCGCACTCGGGTAAAACCCGGGCGTTGCCCGGGCCATTCGTCTAGTCTACTTATATATTTGCCTTATTCTGTCTGTTTGTTTGTCTGTCTGAAGCTCACGGATGGGATTTTTCATAACCATCGGTGGTTCAGTGGTAGAATGCTCGCCTGCCACGCGGGCGGCCCGTGTTCGATTCCCGGCCGATGCATTTTTTTTTTTTTTTTACAATTTTTAAAACTCATTTATCTATTTGAGTCAAAAGGCGATCCATTAATTAAGATTATATAAAAGGGCGTACCTGGATCTGTAAAAAAAAAAACAATTTTTTTCTTAAAATATTTCCAGAGATTGCTCCCTCTTTAGCAATCTCTCGAAATATTTTAAGAAAAAATTTTTTTTTTTTTTTTACAGATCCAGGTACGCCCTTTTATATAATCATTTATCTATATTAATAAAATGGAAATTTCATAAGTGGACATCACTAAAAACTTTCGTAACAATGCATCAATTTCAACCAAATTTTCAACATTTATGTAAAACGAGATGGAGCAGGTTTTGCTTAACATCAAAATATATTTCCAAACATTAACATGCGTAACTTCGCTGTCATCGATTAATTGCAAAAAAAAATCAAAAGAGTTAATTTTATTTATATATAAATACAAAATTAAATTTCAACAGAGTTAATTTTTTTACATACTAGCTAATAATCTCAATCTAAAAAAATATTCAAAACAAGCAATTTTAAGATAACACCATATGTAAAACAGTCAGCCAAGAAAACAACAACGATATTACATCTTTCTCACATATTCACACACAATCTTGATTAATAATTAAAACTAATCTTTAACATTGTTTATTATACTTCAACTTTTATTTTCTACATTTGTTTTTAAATACCCAATTGTTTTATCATGTTTCTAATTTCGCCTAACAAATATACAAATTTATAGTGACCAACATATGCAAATTTTATCTTTGTTTTTATTTAACTTGATATCGTAAACATACACGTACAAATACATACATACGTACAAACATTGTACATTGTAAGCATTTTTCTGTTCACCTTCCGTGGTTTCTCTTTTCTCTGATAGTTTTTAGGTGTAGTATATTTTCTTATTACTAGACTACAAACATTCCCTCGAGAAAAACCTGGGCGAAGCCGGGTACATCCGCTAGTATATTATACAAGAATGACATCCACGGCGCCAATTTATAATTGTAACGAATAGTATTTGAATAAAAGCATTTAATCGGGTAAAACCCGGGCGTTGCCCGGGTCATTCGTATATAATAATTGTATAAACGAATGCAAGACAAAATCACCGCGAATGTTTCTTTTTTTTAAGGCAATTTCTTTTTAAGGCAATTACCGTTATTTATCATTAATTTTTGTTTCGATTTTATTGAAAAAAAAAAACGATATGGTGCCTTTAAAAAATGATCTTTATTACTATGTAGTTTTCTATTTAGTCAATATACCTAAGTTCATGTTGCAAATGTAATTATCTCTATCGATTTAGTAGGTGAATGCAAAAAAAAAAAAAATCGACATGATGAAATATTTATGAAAATTCACATTTTTATTTTTATATTTTCAAGACACACACAGTTTGGGGCGGGACGTTTCACAAGAGAAACATCCACGGCGCCAATTTATAATTGTAACAAATAGTATTTGAATTAAAACGTTTTTAAAATATATACGCACTCGGGTAAAACCCGGGCGTTGCCCGGGCCATTCGTCTAGTTATTATATATTTGCCTTATTCTGTCTGTTTGTCTGAAGCTCACGGATGGGATTTTTCATAACCATCGGTGGTTCAGTGGTAGAATGCTCGCCTGCCACGCGGGCGGCCCGGGTTCGATTCCCGGCCGATGCATTTTTTTTTTTTTTTACAATTTTTAAAACTCATTTATATATTACCTGGTTCAAATTCACATAAATAGGTACCGCTCAGCAAGAGCAACCCAGTTCATGATAATTGAACAATGAATAATATGTGAAGTTTATTCACATATTAAACAAAATTTAAACGCGGGATTCAATCCCGGTTCATGACTGTCGGGATTTGAGTGGGTTACCCACTCGTCCACCGACTTATGATATTATCTATATATTATACCAGAATGACATCCACGGCGCCAATTTATAATTGTAACGAATAGTATTTGAATAAAAGCATTTAATCGGATAAAACCCGGGCGTTGCCCGGGTCATTCGTATATAATAATTGTATAAACGAATGCAAGACAAAATGACCGCGAATGTTTCTTTTTTTAAGGCAATTTCTTTTTAAGGCAATTATCGTTATTTATCGTTAATTTTTGTTTCGATTTTATTGAAAAAAAAACGATATGGTGCCTTTAAAAAATGATCTTTATTACTATGCAGTTTTCTATTTAGTCAATATACCTAAGTTCATGTTGCAAATGTAATTATCTCTATCGATGAAGTAGGTGAAATGCAAAAAAAAAAAATCGACATGATGAAATCTTTATGAAAATTCACATTTTTATTTTTATATTTTAAAGACACACACAGTTTGGGGCGGGACGTTTCACAAGAGAGACATCCACGGCGCCAATTTATAATTGTAACGAATAGTATTTGAATTAAAACGTTTCTAAAATATATACGCACTCGGGTAAAACCCGGGCGTTGCCCGGGCCATTCGTCTAGTGTAATATAAAAAGCCAACAGAGTGAATGTAAGATAAAAAGCCAACAATGAAGAGTGAATGTAATATAAAAAGCCAACATGAAGAATGAATGTAAGTTAAAAAGCCAACAATGAAGAGTAAATGTCTGTCTGTCTGTTTCGCGATAAACTCAAAAACTACTGAACCAATTGGTACCAAATTTTGCATGTCGCTTTTTATAAACCTGAGGAAAATTTTCGGCTGCATTTTGATTAGTATTTTTGGCTATTTCTTTTTTTCATTTGAAGAACTTTTTTTTACGCGGACTAATCCGGAATGGAATGAATACCTAAATATGGCCATTTTTTTAAGCATCGGTGGTTCAGTGGTAGAATGCTCGCCTGCCACGCGGGCGGCCCGGGTTCGATTCCCGGCCGATGCATTTTTTTTTACAATTTTTAAAACTCATTTATATTATATATATATATAAAAATGGATGTTTGTTGGTCCGTCCGTCCGTCAGTGATAATCTTCTACATCGCTCAACCAATCGTGATGAAACTTTGGGAAGATGTTTAGTATACTACCGGGATGGTTTCTGGCTAATTACTCTAGAAATAACCTTTCGTTGCATTCTTATTTACAATAAAACGTAAATTCACTCGCAATCAGCGCCCCTCTCGCGGCAGACGGGCGATGGCGGCGCGCGACGATTGGCTGCCGGCGCAGCACGTGACTTCCCTGCCCCCCCCCCCCCCCCGCCGAGTAAATGAGATCTCCCGGCTGACGGCCGAGCAGCGCCCTCTAGAACGCGTGACGATTTTGACGGCGCGGGGCGCTCCCGGTTGGACAGTTGCGCGGGGGCTGAGTGACCTCGCGGGTGCCCTCCGGGAACTACGTCCATCTTCCATATGTAATATACATTTAATCGTGTAAACCCGGGCGTTGCCCGGGTCATTCGTCTACAAATTCGCAGTAGTTCACTAATTCAAACAAAAATTTCCATACATAGGTAAAAGAATACTGGGAAGACTGACATTTATTAATGCAGTGATTATAATCAATGATTACAATGAAGGGCTATATTGTCTATATATATAAAATTTTTCACAAATAAAAGAAACTTATGCGGTTAAACTTTAAGTATTGCTTTATAATCTATATATATATAAAATTGAATGTCTGTCTGTGTGTACTCTATAGATTCAAAAACCATACATCCAATCGCCGTGAAATTTTGGGATGTTATTAGGTATACCCCCGGGAAGGTTTTTGAAAAATAATTTCTTGAATATCTTGAATATCCTTAGAGTTATTTGCAGATTTGTAGATTTAACTTGCAAGCAGTGCCCCCATTGCGACGATGATAACATGTTTTTTATCTATAAGTTTTTTTATCACTAAGTTTATTATCTTAAAGATTATTTAGCAAAAGTAAGATTTTCTACTTATTAATTGCGCACAAGTCAAAGTTAGTTATCGAGTATTTTTCAAGGGACCGGGAAAAAATGTTCACTAGATAAAACGATGATTTTGTAATGTAGAAAATTAGGAAAGACAAAATTCAGGATTACACGCCAATTTATTTGAAACAAGGGACTGGGAAAAAATGTTCACTTTATCGAGAGATTCAAATTTAGGAGTTTCAAATTATCAAAATATATCTTTTTTTTTATAAGTTTATAGAGAATTGTTTTAACAAATGTTCGTTAGACAAACCTTTACTCGGGTAAAACCCGGGCGAAGCAGGGTACGTCCGTACGTACGTCTTTCCTCAATTCCTCATCGCTGTCACGGATGCGCGCGCATCATCATTATGATTATTATCTTCTATAGAAGCTTCTATCTTTATAATTATGTATATTTACAAAAAGTCAATTCGCTCGCGCCTCTAGCGGTGAAAATGAGGGGTAATACCAGCTGACCTAATGTACATGTAAAGTTTGGAGCGGGACGTTTCACAAGAGTGACATCCACGGCTCCAATTTATAATTGTAACAAATAGTATTTGAATAAAAACATTCAATCGGGTAAAACACGGGCGTTGCCCGGGTCATTCGTCTAGTCTTATATATATATAATTGAATGTCTGTCTGTCTGTACTCTATAGATTCAAAAACTATACATCCAATCGCCGTGAAATTTTGGGATATTATTTGGTATATCACCGGGAAGGTTTTTGAAAAATAATTTCATGAATATCTTGAATATCCTTAGAGTTATTTGCAGATTTGTAGATTTAACTCGCAAGCAGCGCCCCCATTGTGACGATGATAACAAGTTTTCTTATCAATAAGTTTGTTATCTTAAATATTATTTATCAAAAGTAAGATTATCTCAGGATGACACGGCAATTTATTTGCGACAAGAATAATGATACAATTCCAAGGCGAAGATACTATTCCTTTAACTCCCAATTACCGAGGGAACCAATTAATATTGATTTTATTCAACTTATCGAGTATTTCTCGAAGGACCGGGAAAAAATGTTCACTAGATAAAACTATGATTTTCTAATGTAGAAAATTAGGAAAGACAAAATTCAGGATGACAAGGCACACAGGGACCGGGAAAAATGTTCACTTTATCGAGAGATTCAAATTTACGAGTTTCAAATTATCAAAATATATTGTTACGACGCTTCTCAGCCGTCAATGTTTGCGTTCAAGGTTTCTAAGAGAACAATGTGGATTCTTTAGGATACAGCTTAGTGCGGTGTATTTATTATAAAAGCTTAAAAGAGTAGATAAGTAACTATACAGTAGATGATTAACTTGCCTTCAATGTCCGCCACTAGAGGGATCCTTCTCCGCTACCGTCTTCCCAGTCAGTCCATACGGCCACACGTTCGGAGCCCACCTCCTCCAGCCAAACTTGCCATCTCTGCCAGACAGTCTTCTCGGCACACACCAATCCCCGGCAGGCAGGCCGCTAACTCGGCTGCTTCCTTCACGACGACACCAGCTGGACTCGGCTGATCCCTTCCCCACGGCGACGCCAGCTGGACTTCCCGCTGTCTGCCACCCCCCTCCTCTGGCATTTGTCAATCGACACTTCCTCGACGGGGCCTCTGCATACTTTCTTCCCTTCTACTTCTCTGCTGCATCGCTTCACTGCCCCCTTCTCAATCCTTTTCGTCCCGAAAAGGCTAATTTCACCAGAGGCGCTGATCGGCGGCCCTTTGATCTCCCTGACGTTTCTGGCCACATAAGGGTCGTCAGCCTCCCGGAAGCGTAACGGCAGGGTTAACACCAACCCTTGTTTGCAGAACCACATCTCAACTCGGGCTTTCTTTCCACTCTCAACCAGTGCCGACGCCATTGATTGGTCTCGCTGTCTAGCACAGGGCGGTGGTTCTCCACAAGATGGCGGCCATATTTCACTGCCTACGATGCTTCCATCTGATATTTTGAATTCTCCTTGTGAACACTCTGTAGCCGCAATGTACAAAGGGTTGTGATCGTTTGTATTGCGCTTTCGCCGCTTCCTTCCACGACGGGGCTGTAGATCGCCGATCTTTACAGTGGATTCGTCCACCCGATCCACGCTGTCCATATCGTAGCCTCCCTTTTCTTCTTTAGGTTTCACATTCTCTTTCTCTAGAGGCTCTCTCTTTCCAAACCCTTCAAACCTGGGCTTCTTAGTGCCGACCACGCACAGGGCTGTGAATTTCTTAAACCTTCTGGAGGTGTCGGATCCCGTGGCAGTCTCAAGATCGGGAGAACTTTTCCTAGGCGGTGGCTGCTTGATCTGCACCTTGTCGGGCGAAGGAACGAAGATGAATGGTACACATTCTTGGCACATCTCTTCAGCTTGCATTGCAGACGACGGCGCTGACACATTGCGCGCGACTTCCGCGTCACAGACATTGTCGTCGGACTTCCACAGAGCGTCCAATGCTCTATCCCGTTCAGTCGGGTTGCCGGCTCCAACTTCAGGGTGCTTCGACCATTTAGCCTTGTCGCACTTCCACGGAGCATCCAGCTCCGTCCCGTCCAGTTGGATCGCCGCTGTAGTCCCTGACAGTCTGACACTGTCGCTGAAGTCAGCCACGCTGTCGCACTGCAGCTCGCCAAGATCGTTGCTGTTCTCATGGAGTATTTCAGAAAGAATCCCAGGGGTTGAATTTTCGCTCTGTATATCACCTTGAGGGCATTCTCCTTCCGTCCGCTTGATTTTATACAAAACACTCGTGCCACAGCCGTTGTCGGAGGCGATCAGCTCATCCTCCTCCGCTACACAACCAGTCTGGATCATTTTCTGCTGTCGACACTCTTCGGACTTCTGGATCACGGGAGAATCTTCTAGCGTAGATTCTGACAGTTCACTTACAACGTCTCCTGACGTGATGATCTTTGTTGTGATGGTCTTGTCGGGATCTTCATCACCTGGGATCGTCTTTTGTCCCCTCAGACATTGAATACGTGGGCTATTGGTTGCTGTGATTGTGTTTGAAAAGCCATCCGGATTTTCTGGCGGTAGTACATTGAACTTAACTTCGCAAGACATGGGTGTGGCAGAACGTTTGACATTCCGAATATGCTCGAGTCGGCTCAACCGAGAATCCAAGTTTTCTCCGAGCTCATCTACTTTCTGGCTTATTAGTCTGAGCAATTTTGTGAATTTTTCAATTTCGAGGTCGGTTAGTTTTTCCATTTTCCTTTTTAAATTAGCGCAAAATAAAATCTTCAATTAAAATTAACTAAGCTGTATCCCACTTCTGACACCAAATGTTACGACGCTTCTCAGCCGTCAATGTTTGCGTTCAAGGTTTCTAAGAGAACAATGTGGATTCTTTAGGATACAGCTTAGTGCGGTGTATTTATTATAAAAGCTTTAAAAGAGTAGATAAGTAACTATACAGTAGATGATTAACTTGCCTTCAATGTCCGCCACTAGAGGGATCCTTCTCCGCTACCGTCTTCCCAGTCAGTCCATACGGCCACACGTTCGGAGCCCACCTCCTCCAGCCAAACTTGCCATCTCTGCCAGACAGTCTTCTCGGCACACACCAATCCCCGGCAGGCAGGCCGCTAACTCGGCTGCTTCCTTCACGACGACACCAGCTGGACTCGGCTGATCCCTTCCCCACGGCGACGCCAGCTGGACTTCCCGCTGTCTGCCACCCCCCTCCTCTGGCATTTGTCAATCGACACTTCCTCGACGGGGCCTCTGCATACTTTCTTCCCTTCTACTTCTCTGCTGCATCGCTTCACTATCTTTTTTATTTTTTAATAAGTTTTTAGAGAATTGTTTTAACAAATGTTCGCTAGACAAACCTTTACTCGGGTAAATCCCCGGGCGAAGCCGAGTACGTTTTATAAGTTTAAAGAGAATTGTTTTAACAAATGTTCGTTAGACAAACATTCACTCGGGTAAAACCCGGGCGAAACCCGGCACACATCCGCTAGTTTCTTATAATTAAAAGCTATTCAAATTGTTTACAAAGAGGAATCAACCTCAACTTTTGCCGCGATCTACGTGTTAGGGCTAAAAAAATAAAGTCCAAATAAACAAGCCCGCGATGCAACCAAATTTATTTTTTTATGCCATTAACTATGGCGATTTTAAGGCCAGCAATGGTTTGCATGACAGGTTCAAAACAAATGGAATTCTAGACTTAATAAGTATAAATGGAAACATTAAATAGAAGAAAAACAGATTAATTTTATTTGAAAGGTGAAATGCTTGAAGAGTGCTTTGAAGCAACAAGGTATTAGAGCCATTTTTCCAAGTAAACATTATATTATATAATGTGATAAAGATGTTTTAAAATCATTTTATATCTTTGAATATGTTTTTAATAAAACTTTGCCTAGGATTTGTCTTGATTTTAAAATTAGACATAGAGGTGCATGTATGCTAATTATAAAAAGAACCTATCATCAAATAATTTATTTTATTATTCAGTATCAATGTAAGGAAATTGGTCAATTAAGGGAATTAAAACAGTGACCACTATTAAGAGGCAGTCTCTTCCAGTGTGTATGGCTGTCCTTTAATTATACGGTCTAAAATACGAGGGTTGTCCGTAAAATAAGTTCCACAGAGGTTTTTCATACAGAAAAACAGGTTTATTTGCCCTGAACTATACATTTTCGAAAATATCAGACTTTTTTCATTTTTCTACATATTCCCCGTTTCGTTCGACGCATATTTGCATTCGGTATACCCACTTATGGAACCCAGAGTCAAAGAACTCTGCCGCCTGGCCTCGTAGAAAGCCTAAAACCGCTTCTTTCAACTCGTCATCGTCCTGGAATTGGGTTCCTACCAGGTTTTTCTTCAAATCGGGGAAGAAATGGAAGTCAGTAGGAGCTACGTCCGGGCTGTAAGGTGGGTGTGACACCAATTCCCATTCAAATTCTTCGATGAGGGCAGTGGTTTGATGGGCGGTGTGCGGCTGAGCGTTGTCGTGGTGGACACGCACCCCTTTGGTTAACATCCCTCTCCTCTTGTTCTGAATCGCGCGTCGAAGTTGTTTTAAGGTCTCACAGTACCGGTCGAAATTGATTGTTATACCCTGACGCATAAAGTCGCAAAACAATAGGCTCTTTCGGTTCCAAAAGACGGCAGCCATAATTTTCCCGGCAGAAAGTGTTTGTTTAAACTTTAGAGGTTTCGGCGAAGAAATGTGCTTCCACTGCTTGGATTGCTCCTTTGTCTCCGGTGTGGTGTACCCAGGTCACATCACCAGTAACGATCGAATCCAAGAATTCCTCTCCGTCAGTTTTGTGGCAATCGAGAAATTTCTGGGCCGCATCAACCCGCTGCCGTTTATGGTCTTCAGTCAGCATTTTCGGAACCCATATTGCGCAGACCTTTGAATACCCTAAATGTTCACGCAAAATCTTGTCGATGGTGGTTTTACTGACATCAGGAACCAAATCGCAGAGCTTCCGTACAGTAATCCGTCGATCTTCAAGCATTGCCGCTTCGACTTTGGCAATGGTTTCGTCCGAAACCGATGGCCGTCCAGCACGCGGTTCATCGTGGACGTCTGTTCGGCTGTTTTTAAATTCGCTGACCCATCTGCGCACCATCCCGGAACTCATACACCCTTCTTCATACACTTAACAGAGTTCAGTATGAATGTCCTTGGCCGAATTCTTCTTTGCGGCCAAAAATCGAATTACTGACCGTAATTCGCAGCTGGCGGGAGACACGAGGGGAAGCTCCATCACTAACGGCTGCTCAGCCAAAACTAAGCTTACCAGCGACGTGTCCTTGGTGGGAAATTGGAGTGGGGAGAACAAGTTACGAGACCGTGCAGTCGTCTCGAGCCTAAAAGCGATCCTCATTACAGTGGTGCCCCGTGGAACTTATTTAACGGACAACCCTCGTATTTGAAAAGTAAAAAAAAATTAGCCAAACCGTGGCTATAGTGAACCGTGGCAATAGTGAACCAAAAGCTCTGTCCCATTGGGGTTCACTATAGAGGGGTTTTACAGTATATGTAAATAATTCTAAAATAGCACAATAGTCTGATAGACTTTGTACTTCTATAATAATAAAATAAATGTCCCTTATTACTACATTATTTTATGGGAAAAATTAATGATGATTATCTCTATATTCTCATTTTTTATATAGTTTAGAGTATTTTTTGGTTGGAAGTATGTTTGGAAAAATATATGACTAATAAACTACTTTTTTATTTAGTTCCAGACGTTTATTTCAGTGACTAGCAATCACTCTCCTCAGGATAATGACCCCTTCTTCCTTCAACCCCACAAAGTCATTTACCCTACATTGTCACCCTACAATATATTTTCCATATACAAAGAATTAACTTTATAAATTGTTTTCAAATATCAATGTGTGCTTAGAAAATTTATATTTTTAAACAGAGGCGCATAATTGTAATATTTAAATAATTTTATATTTAAAATATATATATATATATATAATCTGCGAATATAACGAATAAAATATATTTGACTACATTGTTTTTTTTTTCAAGTCTTTGAATTCTCAGATGAAAAAAAAATTATATGAAATTATTTCTAAAATGGATTTTAATAATATGTGGGAAACAATGGTGTTACCATTTATAAGCCTAAACAATAAATATCTACTTCGGTATAATTCTGAGAAAATTCTGAAAGCGATTAGGTATTTAAAACCAGAACTGAACCTCGATAAAACAATAATAATTTCCAAGTTTGAAGAAGCTGTGATGGAGGGCATAGACCAGTTTTCTCGTAAGTTAAGTGGCCTAAACGGTCGAGATTTGTTAATTGGATTGTTACAATCCTATGTTATATACTGTTGCAATGTTTTGTTCCTTTCTAATATTATCTCCAAACTCTATGGTGTAGAGGAAGAAGACCTTTTCGAAAAAAATGAGAACCACATAGAATATTGGAAACAAAAGAATTTAGATCTTCATGGTTATAGATCGGTCAAATCATTCTTTAATTTCGCACATGATTGTCGAAATCAGTCTGGTGAATTAAGAGAGGATTTTAAAAATGTTACAAATTGTTTTTTAGAAGTCGTTTATAATTCTGATAATAAATCAGATAATAAGTATGAAGCGTGGTTACATCATGTTGCAATTCCATATACAGAAATCTTCATCGAAAATCTCCGAGCTGAAAATTATGATATTCGTAGATCGAACAATCCAGCTGAAATATACAAGTATATCAAAAACGAACTAAAATTATTTTCTGATAGTTATTCTGATGGTTGGAATATCACCATTGGAAAATATATGTTTGATCAATTAATCTTTGATAAAGTGATTTCATTGACAGAAACACCCGAGCTAACTCCGAAATTAATCAACAAATATTTTTTTATTTATAAACAAATTGAAATTGAACACTTGAAAAATCATTTTTTAAATAGATTAGGAAAGACAATTACGTGTACGGATTCCGAAATCAATTTTATACCCAATGTTGATGCTATTGTAAAGTTTTTGAAAGGAAAAGCAGTTAATGGCCAAAAATATAAATTTGCAAAAATGTTATTGGGAACCGTTTTAGAAAGTCTTTATACATTATGTAGAAATAACAATACATCGCTTATCAAACATGTGGTTTCATCAATTGATTCAGTCATTAGAAATATGAAGAAACATTGGTATAATAGCATAACAATGAATCATCATTTGAAAAACAACATTTTTGAAACTCTGGGATATTTATCTAATCATTTGGATGAATTGGAGGGAGAGTATGTCGAGTCATTAGTTGAGCGATTAAAGAAAGCTGCTTCAAAACCTTCTCTAACAATCGAGGAAAGGACATTAGCTAAAATGGCGGATATAACCAGGTATGGATTTAGAAAGACATTCCAGGTTATCAAGGATTTTGAAACAAGCAATAATATCAATTTGAAATATGCGAGAATATTAAAAAAAAAAAAAACATCGATGGTCTCAATGAAAACTGAAGTTTATAAATACGATTTTCCATCTTTTGACAATGAATATTTTCTGGATAGTCTGAAACTCCCAGAAGAAATGAACAATAGCAAGGCTCTCTACTCGAAGCTCTATATAAATAATGCCAAACTTAATGGTAATTCTAAGAAATTGCAATTTCTTTCATTCCACGGTTCTGTAGAAATAGGTCTTTGTTACAGAGGTGGCCAACAAGTTATTATGAAACCTATCCAGGCTGTAACATTGCTTCAATTCCAAAAGACAGATTCGCTAGCATTCTTGGAACTTCAAGAACTAACCTCGATTGACAAATATATTTTGGCGAAATCAGTTCAAGGGTTGGTTGAAGTAGGACTTCTAAATTTGGACACTGAAGTTCTGTGTGAAACTTCCAATATCCTCCTTAATCTACAAGTGAAATCTAAGGGCAAGACCCTGCATGTTCCCCTTCCTGACTTTAAGATGAAAGAACCTAAATTTCAAGGTTCTCAAAACCTTTTAACCCAAGCTGCCATCGTCAGGTCGGTCAAATCCCACCATCCTCATCCTGTCACCCACCAGATCCTTCTAGGAGAAGTCCAAGGCCGAGTACAGAGATATTTCAGTTTAGATGAGAAGACCTTCCAAGATGTTCTGGCCCTATTAATCGATATGGAAAGTGTCTACGTTGAAAATGGGAAATATAGCTACCCTGTTTAATAATCCAGTTTCCCCAAATCAATTAGATTTAACCTATGAGTCTAGAACGATAGCTATTTGTGAACCTTAGCGTTTTACTTTAATCAAAATCTCGGTAAATAAGGTGTAAATAAGATTATAAAATTATTTCTATAATATTTTAACTCTATATTTGAATGTAAATTCATGTTTGAATAAATTTATACATAAAATTTTGTATGTTCCACTAAATATTTAAATTCATTTTTATAATATACAATGTAACATAAATTTTTACTTGCAATGTGTTTTTTTTTCTATAATATTCTCAAATATGATTTCTACATACCTTTTTACTGCAATGACATAATTTATTAAATGAGAGAGCTTATATCAAATAATATACAATGTATATGATAAATCCCGCTATTAAATCATCCTATATTTTATTTAGTAAGAAAAATTAGGTTTCTTCAAAACTTTTGTATAAATTTCACTCCCACAATTTTTATTTCCACTCCGTCACACACTGGCGAAAAAAATCTAAATATTTTTAACTTTTATTCATATTAGGAAACATAAAAAAAATAATTGTAGCTAATTCGATTGAAATAATTTTACTTTATGTAGATCAATACTTATTTTATCTATATGCATATACAGTAGAAACTCTCTGTAAAGGACAACACCTAATTGCAGAGCCAAAATGTCCTTTAGGGAGAGGTGTCCTCTTACGGGAGAGTTGCTAAATGGTAAAAATGGTAGTTTTGAAAATGAAAACTGTCCTTCATATTGAGGTCTCCGCTAAAGGGAGGCTCTACTGTAATTATTCTATATAAAATACATGTGTAATAATACTTGAAAAATACATCTGATATAGGCTATAACTCCTCGTCAATATATAAAAACATCATTTTTTATAAATTTTCTATGCGTTTGACTATTTATATCAGGTACTATTCCCAATCAGGCCAATTTAATTTTCTGAAACTTTTATAATGGCGGAATATTTTAAACAATGACTCATCAGATTAAAAAGATGTATAGTCACAATAGGAACGCCAAACACCACTCTACAATAATTAACATTGCTGAAAATTACCTTTTTTTTAAAACTAATTATCAATTCTCTCAGCGGTAAGAGAACATCCTTCTGCAACTAGGTTTCCTTTAGAGAGAGGTACTACTGTACTTGATATATGTATATTTGATTTTCAAACAAAAAGCTGACTTTCCAAAGAAATCTCGGGTATTGGGCGATTCTGCTTATACATGCGACACTGAAGGGGATTAAGCTTTATTTTGGCATTAAAGAAAACTACAATATTTTAGGGGGGGTCGGTGGAAGGCTGGTTAAACCGTTTGGTTTTCGACCATTACGACCCGGATTCGATTCCCGCATTGGACACTTTTTTCTGTTTAAAGAAAATGCTCCAATGGCCCCCGATTCTTGCCAAAGTCCAACCCCACCAGCGAGTACAAGTAACCAAACGAGGCTCTGGCACATTTGTAAGTGCAAAGTCGAACTGCTTTCACATGTGTAGACATGTGGTGCGCTTACAGTAAAAGCAGTCGCTAACTACCCACCATGATTTTCATGGCTTTGAGATAAGAAATAATAAGATAAGATTTTAGTGGCAATTAGAAATATATTTAACTCTATATATATATTAAAACATATAGCGCCTCCCTCTCTATAGCGCCCGATTTTAAATACGTAGTACGATGCGATTTACATTAAAAGTGACCTGTCTATAGCACCCCCTCTCTATAGCACCCTATTTTGTTGAGTCCCAAGAGGGGGGCACTATAGACAGGTGTAAATATATATTCAAAACCTAATTCTATCTGCTTTTCACATGTGTAGACATGTGGTGCATTTACACTAAAAGCAGTCTCCTGCTTCTACCCACCATAATTATGATGGCCTGTACCACGTGTATTAGGGATAAGAAAAAAAAATAATTCTATAACCCTTAAATTGCAATAATTAGAAATTTATTTTAAAAATGGCGAAGCCGCTAGGGGGTTTACCACTGACGAGCCATTCCCTCCTTATTTCAATTTTAGTCATTGCTGTATAAAGGCTAAAGAAATAGATTTTAGACATGTTTTTTTTTTTAAATAGCGCTGAAAATATATTTCCAATTTTCAGCGATAGAGGGTACTAAATTGATGGTATTTTTATAAGCTTTCAGGACAGTAGAGATTTGCATATAATACAATATAAAGTTTCGGGAATATGATATTCATGTACCTAAAGAGGAATCACTTTCTTTATAAAAGGAGAGGGCTTCAAGTATATATAAGGATTTCCCAAAAGTTTGTGTTTTTCTTATTACTTGGCGAAAAATATTATTACGGCGAATACATAATAATACATGATACAATTACTGTTTACATTATAAAATTTTTTTATACAAAACGGCAAATAATATGGGTATTTCAATTTTTTCAAGTGTTTACGAGCTTTTGGGACAACCTTGTATTTGGGTTGATGCAAAAATATTGACCCATTTGTAGTGACAACTATAAAAAGCAATAACTCGTTACAAGCAAACCTTTATTAATCAAAATAAAAACCATTGGCATCGATACATTTTTGCCAACGAGAGCTGGTATATTCCAGTTTTATAAAAATCTGGAGTTCTGGAGGCAATGAATTCATCGAAGGCCGTTTCGGCATCACCTTGGTTTTTAAAGCATTTCTCATCCAGGATGTTGGCGAGGTGCTTAAAAAAGTGGTAGTCGGTAGGCGAGAGGTCGGGCGAGTATGGTGAGTGATCAAGAGTTTCATAGCCCAACTCATTCAACTTTCGCCAGTGATCATTGAGACGTATGGTCGGGCGTTGTCGTGGAGAAGAATAGGCCCTTTTCTGTTGACCAATCTCGGCATATACGGCGAAGTTTTTGGTGCATCGAATTTCTGACAATACATCACCCCAGTGATGGTTTCGCCTGGATTCAGGAAGCTGTGGTAGATCAAACCGGCTGTAGACCACCAAACAGTCAGCATGACCTTCTTTCGATGCGGTTTGGGCTTCGGGAAGTGCATCTATGCTGCGTCGCGGTCCAACCATTGCGTAGAACGTCGCCGGTTGTCGTAGAGGATCCATTTCTCGTCACAGGTGACAATACGGCTCGTTCTTGTTGCACAGAAGTAGGGCCGACGGCACTTCAATACGCTTATTTTTATGAACATCATTCAAATCGTGCGGCAATCAATTGTCGAGCTTTTTCACCTTTCCAATTTGTGTCAGATGATGGACAATTGTCGATTGATCGACGTTGAGTTCTTCGGTAACTTCTCGTGTAGTTTTGCGTGTATCCGCCTCGATTATTGCCTTTAATTGGTCGTTATCAACCGCGGACGGATGTCCACGGCCCTCTTCATCTCCAAGGCTGGTATCGCCGTTGAGAAATTTTTCGAACCACCTGTAGGTGGTGCGTTCAGAAGTAGTACCCTTGCCCCATGCGCTAATGACATTTCGAGTTGTTTCCGCAACGTAATGGCCGAGTTTGAACTCACGAAGTAAATTATGCCGATTTCCTGTTTTTAAAGCATTTTTAATACAGCCTGAAATCACACATAATTATTGTTGTAAATATATTCGTATATATAGTGACAGAGCAAGAAATAGGATTTATATTGATATATTACTTGCAAATATTTAAAAATAATTAATTTCAATTATCAACGAATGAATTTGGATTTATGATATTGGCCATTATTTTTGCATCGAAACATCTGAGGTTCTTGATTGGACACGACATCTAACATGCCTTGTTCTTTTGTGTAAATCATTCAGGTCTGAAACCACTCTGAACATTGTGGACACAACGACTGCATCTAACCATCCACACCACAGTAATCCTACAGGATAAACTACATCACAACATAAGAGGTTTGTTCAAAAGGTATCGCGACTTTTGTGTTTTTTCAAAAATTATTTATTTATTCATGAATACCTATTTTGTCCCCTTCAAAGTAATCCCCATGAGATATTATACACTTGTACCAAAGGTTTTCCAATCTTCGAAGCACTTCAAAAAATCTTTTTTTTTTGTATCTTTTTCAGCTCTTCCTTCGATGCCGTCTTTATCTCGTCAAGTGTAGCGTAACGTCGTCCTTTCATGGGCCTCTTCAGTTTATGGAACAAGAAAAAGTCACAGGGGGCCAGATCTGGGGAATACGGCATCATTAGTGTGTTGTTTTTGGCCAAAAAGTCGCACACAAGCAACGATGTGTGAGCAGGGGCGTTATCGTGGTGCAAAAGCCAATTTTTGGTCTTCCACAAATCCGGGCGTTTCTGGCGGATTGCTTCGCGCAAATTGCGCTTAACTTGCAGGTAATATTCCTTATTGACCGTTCTATCCTGTGGCAAGAACTCATGAGGCACCCCGCCCCTGCAATCGAAGAAAACTGTCAGCAAAATTTTCACATTCGACAGAACTTGGCGCGCTTTTTTCGGTCTTGGTTCATGCACAAGCAACGTGCACAGCTTCCATTGAGATGATTGAGCTTTGGTTTCCACGTCATAACCATAAAACCACGCTTCGTCACCAGTTATGACCCTCTGGAGCAAATTTGGGTCGTCGCGGACAGAGTCCAACATCTCATTAGCAATGTTCATGCGATGCTGTTTTTGGTGGAATTGAGCAATTTTGGTACGAATTTCGCGGCGACCCGTCTCATGCCCAAATCATTGATAAAAATCGAATGGCACGAACCAATCGATATGTTTCGGTCCTCAGAAACTTCTCTAACGGTGATTCGACGATTGGCCAATATCATTTTCTCCACTTCATTAATTTTTTCGTCTGTTGTTGAAGTGCTCGGGCGTCCGGCACGCCCTTCGTCGTTCACATCTTCTCGGCCTTCTGAGAACATTTTGTACCACCGATAAACGTTGCTTTGGTCCAAGGTAGCTTCTCCATATGCCACAGTCAACATTCGGAATGCATCCGCGTACTTAATTTCGTTTTTCACACAAAATTTGATACAGGTTCATTGATCCTTTTTTTTTAATAGGTAAAAATCGAAGATGATCCAAAACACCTGCAAGCAGAGTAGCTGTCAACAATTGAGTGAACATTCAAAATGGCCGAGGTTGTCGGCATAAGTAAGAGACATGAGTACCAACATAAAGCCACAAAAAGATCGAAAATCCAATATACGTAACCCGCGAAAATTCAAAAGTCGCGATACCTTTTGAACAAACCTAGTATATAATATGCTTCGAGAAATTTCTCTTTCGCAAACATTACGTAGTCTTTTATTAGAACAATTATACACACACATACAAAAGCCTTTATTAGGGACTTGCCCCATACAGATTCTCCCAATTGGGTAAGGTAATAATCATCTTATGTTATTTACATAGAAATTGAACTGGCTTTACTCTTCGTCTCAAAGTCATTCACTTGTTGACTGTTCCTTACATAATGATGATCTAAAATATTTATAGTAAGCTATTGCCTCAGATTTGTTTACTGATATTTTTATTAGAACAATTATAATAGGATGCACGCTATCTGTTATGTGGAATTGAAACTATTTTAGACGCGTTTAATTCTTTTAAAAACTAAATAATTATAACTACTGACCTTATTGCAATGAAAGTTTAACATTAGAATACAGAATGTAATCATAGTTTGTTTAGAAATTTAATTATATATATGGAGAGAGTATTAGTTTGTTCAACAAATAGGTCGAAAATGATAGCAAGCCCCAAAATAATTAATTTTGCTTTATAAATTACTAGCGGATGTACCCGGCTTCGCCCGAGGTTTTACCCGAGTAAAGGTTTGTCTAACGAACATTTGTTAAAACAATTCTCTATAAACTTATAAAAAAAAGGTTTGTCTAGCGAACATTTGTTAAAACAATTCTCTAAAAACTTATTTAAAAAAAAAGATATATTTTGATAATTTGAAACTCTCGATAAAGTGAACATTTTTTCCCGGTCCCTGTGTGCCGTGTCATCCTGAATTTTGTCTTTCCTAATTTTCTACATTAGAAAATCATAGTTTTATCTAGTGAACATTTTTTCCCGGTCCCTTGAAAAATACTCGATAAGTTGAATAAGTTGTATCATTATTCTTGTCTCAAATAAATTGCCGTGTCATCCTGAGATAATCTTACTTTTGATTATATATATATATATATAGTGATAAGAAAACTTGTTACCATCGTCACTATGAGGGCGCTGCTTGCGAGTTAAATCTACGAATCTGCAAATAACTCTAAGGATATTCAAGATATTCATGAAATTATTTTTCAAAAACCTTCCCGGTGATATACCTAACTAGACGAATGGCCCGGGCAACGCCCGGGTTTTACCCGAAGCGTATATATTTTTAAAATGTTTTAATTAAAATACTATTTGTTACAATTATAAATTGGCGCCGTGGATGTCTCTTTTGTGAAACGTCCCGCCCCAAACTGTGTGTGTCTTGAAAATATAAAAATAAAAATGTAAACGGAAAAATATGTCCAGGGTAGCCTAGTGGTCATGGCATCTGCCCGGTAAGCGGAAGGTCGTGGGTTCGATTCCCATCCCTTGACACTTTTTTTATTTTATCCATTCTGACCAAAATCTATCCGTGAAACTCACACAGTGAACTTCACACAGAGAGAATAAGGCAAATATATAAGTAGATAATCCAAATTGTGCCTTATCACACACTATTTTTTTATTTGGCCTTATCACCTTGTGTTTATAATTTATGACGTAATGCCGGCGGCGCGCGCCCGTTGGCTGCCGGCGAGCACGTGACCTCCCTGTGCGCGCGCATCCGTGACAGAACCGGCCCATGACGGTCGTGACTATATATATGGATAATTAAAACAATAATAAACAATAAGAGGAGCTTCTTGTGTAGATTTCTTTATTACCGCAAGCTTTCGAACAGAACGTTCTTCATCGGGCGTGGATAGCAAAACGTGCTAACATGCTATTAGAGGAGAAAAACTATTATATACACCAATAAATTTACATATTGAAGAGAAAATAGCGTAAAAAGAGAATAAAACAAATATTTAAAATGAAATTTACATAATACAATCGTGACGACTAAAAAATAAGCAATAAACTTGAAAGAGACTAAAAACTAAGGTAAAATTATTATTAAAACGGCAACATCCCTACATCAAAAGAACAAAGAATAAAACAGTATATGGAAGTTAAAATCTACCAGACAAAGGAGGGTCCCACCCAGTGCTGCCACAATCTTTGAGATAATAAAGGGGGGGGGGGTGAAAGACAAGCTATTTATAAAGTATCTGGTAAATGTCTGGGAGGTCTATTTTGCGGTTACAACTATTGTTTTGTGTGGACATGATAGATTCTAGGCAGAGTCGGTGATATTTGTTATGTATATGCCGGTATTTAACTTGAGGATGGTCGAGATCAAAACTATGGCCTGTTTGTGCTATATGCGTGAATATTAAGGATTTGGGATCTTTATTGCGGATGTTACGTCTGTGCTCTGAAATACGGATGCCAGTGGTTCTTCCTGTTTCTCCAACATAAGAAGTTGGGCAATCCAGGCACTGTATGGAATAAACTGCGCCGGTAGAGTTTATGGGTAGGGTGGGTTTGTCAGATTTGGTGATGTGATGTCTAAGGATGGTGGCTAAGTTAAGGGGACTATTGTAGAGAACTTTTATGCCGTATGGGCGTAGGACTCTGGAAATGGATACTGCGGCAGGGGAGAACGGGAGCCAACAAGTGGCCCTGTGAATTGTAGTGGTTCTTTGGACACGTGGATCAAAAGTATGTTTTACTATGAAATCTATGGGATAACCAGCGGTTGTTAATAAGGAATGGATTCTAGATCTTTCTATTGTTTTAAAAATGGGTAAGGAACAATGGGTAACAATTCTTTTAGTTAAGGTCCTGACTGTATTAATTTTAAAGGAGATGGGACTATTGGAGGAGAAATGCGTATATTGGGGAGGGATATGCTTCTTATGAAAAACAGAGGTGTGAAAAGACTGAGGGGTGCGAATAATAAGGATGTCTAGGAAAGGTAAAACAGAACCTATTTCTGTTTCGTATGTAAACTTAATATGGGGGTTGAAATCGTGCAAGGTACTGTATGTGAGTTGAAGGCTGTCTGTTTTAATAATGCAAAAGATATCATCTACATATCTCCTCCAATAGTAAATATCGGAAGGGAGGGCTTGATTGATCCACGCGTCCAAAGAACCCATGACTATTTCAGAGATGATTGATGACAGGGGACTACCCATAGGGGTTCCTCTGGTCTGTTTATAAAACTGCTTGTTGAAGGTGAAAGTGCAAACAGAGAGGCAGAGAGAAGCCAGTTGCAGGATATGGGAAGCCGTTTGTGTGTCAATGTTATTGGCAAAAAGGAACGATTGCAATTTGTCAGCAATGAGAGAGTGTGGCAGTGAGAGGTATAAGGACGTGACATCAAAAGACACCATACTGTGTAGGGGTGGTGGTTGTAAATTAAGGAGGTCTTCTATGAAACTGGGGGGGGTGTGTAATGCTATATGTGTTAGGATGGTCTTTCATGAGAGGGGACAAAAAACTTACCAAAAACTTGGCTACAGAGTAGGCTGGAGAAAGATGATAAGCTGTTATGGGCCTGAGTGGGACCCCCGGCTTGTGTATCTTAGGCAAGCCATAAATATAAGCCTCCCTATCCAGGCAAGATGTAAATAGGACAAATTGATCAGGTGTGATGATGCTGGACCTCTTCATTTCGCATAGCGCCTTTCTGAATGATTTGGTCAACGCAAGATTTTCCTGGGGTGAAATGGAAGAAAAGGTAGTGTTGTCCTGGAGAATGTCCGTCATCTTAGAAAGATAGTCTGAGCGGTCAAGTACGACAGTGTGGCTTCCTTTGTCCGCTTTAATAAAAATGAGAGACTTGTAACTTTGCAACTTCTTAATGATCTGGCGATGTCTATTGTTGGAAGGTGGTATCTGTGAAGGTCTGCTGAGAATTTGAACTGCGGCGTTTCGTACTTTAAGAGTTTCAAGATGATTAAGTGACCTTGTGACGCCTTCGATTCCGGCAATTATTCTAGGGATGTCCGGTTTAGCTGGGGGGATGAATTGAAGACCTAACGCTAAGATCCTCTCCTCTCTATCAGAAAGCTTGGTTGAAGACAGATTTAGGACGTTGGGAAGAGCAGATCCGGTGGACTCGGCGACATCAGGAAAATTAAATTTTCTTTTCCAAAATGCCAATTTTGATAGATGCCTATTCTTAAGCGAAATTTCTTGTTGATGAACCTTAAAGGTGATGGATCTTACTAGGTTAGCAATGTCGTCCGCAGACATTAACTGGTGGAGAAGAAAGATGAGGCCTTTAATAGATCTGGAGAGGAATCTAATGTTGGAATGAGAACCTTGTATTCTGGCCTCGAGTAAGTCCAAATGAAACTTCCTGGTGAGCTTTGAGGAGAATGGATTCTTGACAGGACTATCCTGCAACTGGCTTCTCTCTGCCTCTCTGTTTGCACTTTCACCTTCAACAAGCAGTTTTATAAACAGACCAGAGGAACCCCTATGGGTAGTCCCCTGTCATCAATCATCTCTGAAATAGTCATGGGTTCTTTGGACGCGTGGATCAATCAAGCCCTCCCTTCCGATATTTACTATTGGAGGAGATATGTAGATGATATCTTTTGCATTATTAAAACAGACAGCCTTCAACTCACATACAGTACCTTGCACGATTTCAACCCCCATATTAAGTTTACATACGAAACAGAAATAGGTTCTGTTTTACCTTTCCTAGACATCCTTATTATTCGCACCCCTCAGTCTTTTCACACCTCTGTTTTTCATAAGAAGCATATCCCTCCCCAATATACGCATTTCTCCTCCAATAGTCCCATCTCCTTTAAAATTAATACAGTCAGGACCTTAACTAAAAGAATTGTTACCCATTGTTCCTTACCCATTTTTAAAACAATAGAAAGATCTAGAATCCATTCCTTATTAACAACCGCTGGTTATCCCATAGATTTCATAGTAAAACATACTTTTGATCCACGTGTCCAAAGAACCACTACAATTCACAGGGCCACTTGTTGGCTCCCGTTCTCCCCTGCCGCAGTATCCATTTCCAGAGTCCTACGCCCATACGGCATAAAAGTTCTCTACAATAGTCCCCCTAACTTAGCCACCATCCTTAGACATCACATCACCAAATCTGACAAACCCACCCTACCCATAAACTCTACCGGCGCAGTTTATTCCATACAGTGCCTGGATTGCCCAACTTCTTATGTTGGAGAAACAGGAAGAACCACTGGCATCCGTATTTCAGAGCACAGACGTAACATCCGCAATAAAGATCCCAAATCCTTAATATTCACGCATATAGCACAAACAGGCCATAGTTTTGATCTCGACCATCCTCAAGTTAAATACCGGCATATACATAACAAATATCACCGACTCTGCCTAGAATCTATCATGTCCACACAAAACAATAGTTGTAACCGCAAAATAGACCTCCCAGACATTTACCAGATACTTTATAAATAGCTTGTCTTTCACCCCCCCCCCCCCCTTTTTTTATCTCAAAGATTGTGGCAGCACTGGGTGGGACCCTCCTTTGTCTGGTAGATTTTAACTTCCATATACTGTTTTATTCTTTGTTCTTTTGATGTAGGGATGTTGCCGTTTTAATAATAATTTTACCTTAGTTTTTAGTCTCTTTCAAGTTTATTGCTTATTTTTTAGTCGTCACGCTTGTATTATGTAAATTTCATTTTAAATATTTATGTTTTATTCTCTTTTTACGCTATTTTCTCTTCAATATGTAAATTTATTGGTGTATATAATAGTTTTTTTTTTTCTCCTCTAATAGCATGTTAGCACGTTTTGCTATCCACGCCCGATGAAGAACGTTCTGTTCGAAAGCTTGCGGTAATAAAGAAATCTACACAAGAAGCTCCTCTTATTGTTTATTATTGTTTTAATGATCGTTTTAAAGAGTTTAATTTCTACAATATATGGATAATAATAATAATATAATAATAATAATAATTATTATTATTATTATTATTATTATTATCATTAGATAATGATAATGATCATAATGATGATGCGCGCGCATCCGTGACAGAACCGGCCCATGACGGTCGTGACTATATATAGGGATAATAATAATAATATAATAATAATAATTAATATTATTATTATTATCATTAGATAATGATATAATGATCATAATGATGATGCGCGCGCATCCGTGACAGAACTGGCCGGCCGGCCGGCCGGCCCATGACGGTCGTGACTATATATGTTGTTGGATAATAATAATAATAATATAATAATAATTATTATTATTATTATTATCATTAGATAATGCTAATGATCATAATGATGACCGGGGCAACGCCCGTGTTTTACCCGATTGAATGTTTTTATTCAAATACTATTTGTTACAATTATAAATTGGAACCGTGGATGTCACTCTTGTGAAACGTCCCGCTCCAAACTTTACATGTACATTAGGTCAGCTGGTATTACCCCTCATTTTCACCGCTAGAGGCGCGAGCGAATTGACTTTTTGTAAATATACATTATTATAAAGATAGAAGCTTCTATAGAAGATAATGATCATAATGATGATGCGCGCGCATCCGTGACAGCGATGAGGAATTGAGGAAAGACGGTCGTGACTATATATTAATGACGAATGACCCGGGCAACGCCCGGGTTTTACCCGATTAAATGTTTTTATTCAAATACTATTCGTTACAATTATAAATTGGCGCCGTGGATGTCACACTTGTGAAACGTCCCGCTGCAAACTTTGTGTCTGAGAAGCGATATTTTTATAGAAAGATGATCTGGCTTTTGTTTTCTTCTCGAATGAATGTTTTTCTGTTAGAATTTTGTTCCTGCGTACAAAATAATGAACTGGTTTCACCCGTGGTCTCTGCTTTTTGGAATTTTTCCCGATATAATTTTGTATCTGATAATCAAACATGATACAGCAATATCGTCATCATCATTTTCTGACTAAAAATATATAGTTTTAATAATTGATTTATATATATTTTTAAATAGCCTATCGTTTTCCCCGTATTTTTTTTACCTATGTATGGAAATTTTGGTTTGAATTAGTGAACTACTGCGAATTTGTATACCGGACATACAAACAAACATACAAACAGACAAACATACAAACATTCATTTTTATATATATAGAGATTTACTCTTCATTGTTGGCTTTTTATCTTACATTCACTCTGTTGGCTTTTTATATTACATTTACTCTTCATTGTTGGCTTTTTATCTTACATTCACTCTTCATTGTTGGCTTTTTATATTATATTTACTCTTCATTGTTGGCTTTTTATCTTACATTCATTCTTCATTGTTGGCTTTTATATTATATTTACTATTCAATATAAAATATTCTGTTATTTTAAAATATATATTTATTTTTAAAATAAAGTTTTTAATTTTAAAATGTTTTTTTCTTTTTTTAAAATATAATTTTCATTATGATAATGATCATAATGATGATGCCCGCGCATCCGTGACAGAACCGGACGGCCGGCTGGCCCGCCCGCCCATGACGGTCGTGACTATATATATTAATAATAATAATAATATAATAATAATAATAATAATTATTATTATTATTATTATTATTATCATTAGATAATGATAATGATCATAATGATGATGCGCGTGCATCCGTGACAGAACCGGCCGGCCGGCCAGCCCGCCCGCCCATGACGGTCGTGACTATATATGTTGATAATATCCCAAAATTTCACGGCGATTGGATGTATGGTTTTTGAATCTATAGAGTACAGACAGACAGACAGACAGACATTCAATTTTATATATATAGACTAGACGGGTGACCCGGGCTTCTCCCCGGGATTGACCCGTGTGCATATCTACCCGAGTGATATATATTTAGATAAGATTTTTTTTATAATTTTTTGTTATTAGCATTATCTATTTGTTTGCATCAGCATAATTTAATCTAATCTTTGATAGAGGGCGCTGTTCGTGAGCTAAGTAGAATAATTTGAATATATAGTTTTAATAATTGATTTATATATTTTTTAAAATAGCCTATCGTCTTCTTCGTATTTTTTTATCCATGTATGGAAATTTTGGTTTGAATTAGTGAACTACTGCGAATTTGTATACCGGACATACAAACAAGCAAACATACAAACATTTATTTTTATATATATAGATATATTTAAAAAAATTGAATATATTTTAAATCGATATATATTTATAGTTTACTAGTATGTTTAGATGTTGAAACACCAGAGTATCTTTTGTTGGCTTGCCCTCTGACTAACCAAATTGTACTTGCTTACTTTGACATAATGGCAAATCATCTTTCAGTATATACTCAATCTTATGAAAACATTGGTAAGTTCAGAGCTATTTGTACACAAATTTATAAATCACTACTAATTCATCGTGTAAATAATTAAAGATATATATACAGTAAAACCCCGCTAATATGAACCCTGGATATAGCGAACCTAAGGCGATTCCCGATTCCATTCCATTGAAAATCCCATCGTTATAACGAACTTTGCGATTTTTAATATAACGAGCTACCCTTATAACGAACCTATTTTCGGTCCCAAAATAATAAAATCTATTAAAAATACAATGCTTATGAAGAACTTGAAATTGTAATTAAAAAAAAAGTTAAAACAACAAAATTTTGGGCATGTTTCAACTCGCGGATCGCGATTTCAAAACAATAAATTTAGCGGCATTTTTTGTTTTCATTTACATTCTATTTTAGCTGTATATTGTATAAAGTTTTACGCATAAAACCTTTTATTAAATAGAATACCTTGTAACCATTAAATTTGAAATAGAAAAAATGCAAATGGCTTCCAAAATAGAGAAAACAAAAACGTTATCACTTAAAAAAAAAAAAGGTAATTTTCAAAACTTTTCAAAGTGAAAAACAGGCAAAACTTCAAAACATGGTAAAATAAGAAAATATAACTTTTCTATTATAATAGATTATAATATATTCTATTTTATAATGTAAAATAGAAGGCTATTAAAATTGTTTACAAAGAGGAATCAACCTCAAATTTTGCCGCGATCGTACGTGTTAGGGCTAAAAAAATAAAGTCCAAATAAACGGGCCCGCGATGCAACCAAATTTATTTTTTAAGCCATTAACTATGGCGATTTTAAGGCCAGCAATGGTTTGCATGACAGGTTCAAAACAAATGGAATTCTAGACTTAAGAAGAATATATGGAAACATTAAATAGAAGAAACACAGATTAACTTTATTTGAAAGGTGAAATGCTTGAAGAGTGCTTTGAAGCAACAAGGTATTAGAGCCATATTTTCAAGTAAACATTGTATTATATAATGTGATAAAGATGTTTTAAAATCATTTTATATCTTTGAATATGTTTTAAATAAAATTTTACCTAGGATTTGTCTTGATTTTAAAATTAGACATATAGGTGCATGTATGCTAATTATAAAAAGAACCTATCATTAATAATTTATTTTATTATTCAGTATTAATGTAAGGAAATTGGTCAATTAAGGGAATTAAAACAGTGACCATTATTTAGAGGCAGTCTCTTCCGGTGTGTATCGCTGTCCTTTAATCATATGGTCAAAAATTTTTGAAAAGTAAAAAAAAAAAAAAATAGCCAAACCATGGCTATAGTGAACCGTGGCAATAGTGAACCAAAAGCTCTGTCCCATTGGGGTTCACTATAGAAGGGTTTTACTGTATATGTAAATAATTTTAAAATAGCACAATAGTCTGATAGACTTTGTACTTCTATAATAATAAAATAAACGTCCCTTATTACTACATTATTTTATGGGAAAAATTAATGATGATCATGTCTATATTCTCATTTTTTATATAGTTTAGAGCATTTGTTGGTTGGAAGTATGTTTGGAAAAAAATATGGCTAATAAACTACTTTTTTATTTAGTTCCAGACGTTTTTTTCATTGACTAGCAGTCACTCTCCTCAGGATAATGACCCCCTCTTCCTTCAACCCCACAAAGTCATTTACCCTACATTGTCACCCTACAATATATTTTCCATATACAAAGAATTAACTTTAGAAATTGTTTTCAAATATAAATGTATGCTTAGAAAATTTATATTTTTAAACAGAGGCGCAATATTATAATATTTAAATAATATTATATTTAAAATATAATCTGCGAATATATAACGAATAAAATATATTTGACTACATTGTTTTTTTTTTTTCAAGTCTTTGAATTCTCAAATGAAAAAAAAAATTATATGAAATTATTTCAAAAATGGATTTTAATAATATGTGGAAAACAATGGTGTTACCATTTATAAGCGAAAGCAATAAGGATCATCCTACGTTTATATTTGAGAAAATTCTGAAAGCGATTAATTATTTAACACTAGAACTGAACCTCGATAAAACAATAATAATTTCCAAGTTTGAAGAAGCTGTGATGGAGGGCATAGACCAGTTTTCTCGTAAGTTAAGTGGCCTAAACGGTCGAGATTTGTTAATTGGATTTTACCAATCCTCTCTTATATACCACTGCAATGTTATGTCCATTTCTAGTATTATCTCCGTACTCTATGGTGTAGAGGAACAAGACCTTTTCCAAAAAAGTGAGAACCACATAGAATATTGTAGACAAAAGGTTTTAGATCTTCACGGTTATCGAATGGTCAAATCATTTTTTGATGTCGCACATGATTGTCGAAATCAGTCTGGTGAATTACGAGAGAATTTAAAATATGTTATGATTGAATTTTTATATGTCGTTTATCAATCTGATAATAAGGCAGATGATAAGTATGAAGCGTGGTTACATCATGTCGCAATTCCATATACAGAAATCTTCATCGAAAATCTCCGAGCTGAAAATTATGATATTCGTAAATTGAACAATCCAGCTGAAATATACAAGTATATAAAAGACGAACTAAAATTATTTTCTGATAGTTATTTTGATGGTTGGAATATCACCATTGGAAAATATATGTTTGATCAATTAATCTTTGATAAAGTGATTTCATTGACAGAAACACCCAAGCTAACTCCGAAATTAATCAACAAATATTTTTTTATGTATAACCAAATTGATATTGAACACTTGAAAAATCATTTTTTAAATAGATTAGGAAAGACAATTACGTGTACGGATTCCGAAATCAATTTTATACCCAATGTTGATGCTATTATAAAGTTTTTGAAAGGAAAAGCAGTTAATGGCCCAAAATATAAATTTGCAAAAATGTTATTGGGAACCGTCTTAGAAAGTCTTTATACAGTCTGTAAAAATAACAATACATCGCTTATCAAACTTGTGGTTTCATCAATTGATTCAGTCATTAGAAATATGAAGACACATTCGTATAATAGCATAACAATGAATCATCATTTGAACAACAACATTTTTGAAACTCTGGAATATTTATCTAATCATTTGGATGAATTGGAGGAAGAGTATGTTGAGTCATTAGTTGAGCGATTGAGGAAAACTGCTTCAAAACCTTCTCTAACAATCGAGGAAAAGGCATTAGCTAAAATGGCGGATATAACCAGGTATGGATATAGAAAGACATTCCAGGTTATCAAGGATTTTGAAACAAGCAAGAAGATTAATTTGAAATATGCAAGAATATTTAAAAAAGAACCATCCAGTGTGTGTGTCTCAATGAAAACTGAAGTTTATAAATACGATTTTCCATATTTTGACAATAAATATTTTCTGGATAGTCTGAAACTCCCAGAAGAAATGAAGAATAGCAAGACTCTCTACTCGAAGCTCTATATAAATTATGCCAAACTTAATGGTAATTCTAAGAAATTGCAATTTCTTTCATTCCACGGTTCTGTAGAAATAGGTCTTTGTTACAGAGGTGGCCAACAAGTTATTATGAAACCTATCCAGGCTGTAACATTGCTTCAATTCCAAGAGACAGATTCGCTAGCATTCTTGGAACTTCAAGAACTAACCTCGATTGACAAATATATTTTGGCGAAATCAGTTCAAGGGTTGGTTGAAGTAGGACTTCTGAAGTTGGACACTGAAGTTCTGTGTGAAACTTCCAATATCCTCCTTAATCTACAAGTGAAATCTAAGGGCAAGACCCTGCATGTTCCCCTACCTGACTTTAAGATGAAAGAACCTAAATTTCAAGGTTCTCAAAACCTTTTAACCCAAGCTGCCATCGTCAGGTCGGTCAAATCCCACCATCCTCATCCTGTCACCCACCAGATCCTTCTAGGAGAAGTCCAAGACCGAGTACAGAAATATTTCAACTTGGATGAGAAGACCTTCCAAGATGTTCTGGCCCATTTAATCGATATGGAAAGTGTCTACGTTGAAAATGGGAAATATAGCTACCCTGTTTAATAATCCAGTTTCCCCAAATCAATTAGATTTAACCTATGAGTCTAGAACGATAGCTATTTGTGAACCTTAGCGTTTTACCTTAATCAAAATCTCGATAAATAAGGTGTAAATAAGATTATAAAATTATTTCTATAATATTTCAACTCTATATTTGAATGTAAATTCATGTTTGAATAAATTGATACATAAAATTTTGTATGTCCACTAAATATTTAAATTCATTTTTATAATATACAATGTAACATAAATTTTTACTTGCAATGTGTTTTTTTTTCTATAATATTCTCAAATATGATTTCTACATACCTTTTTACTGCAATGACATAATTTATTAAATGAGAGAGCTTATATCAAATAATATACAATGTATATGATAAATCCCGCTATTAAATCATCCTATATTTTATTTAGTAAGAAAAAGTAGGTTTCTTCAAAACTTTTGTATAATTTCACTCCCACAATTTTTATTTCCACTCCGTCACACACTGGCGAAAAAATCTAAATATTTTTAACTTTTATTCATATTAGGAAACATAAAAAAAAATAATTGTAGCTAATTCGATTGAAATAATTTTACTTTATGTAGATCAATACTTATTTTATCTATATGCATATACAGTAGAACTCTCTGTAAAGGACAACACCTAATTGCAGAGCCAAAATGTCCTTTAGGGAGAGGTGTCCTCTTACGGGAGAGTTGCTAAATGGTAAAAATGGTAGTTTTGAAAATGAAAACTGTCCTTCATATTGAGGTCTCCGCTAAAGGGAGGCTCTACTGTTATTATTCTATATAAAATACATGTGTAATAATACTTGAAAAATACATCTGATATAGGCTATAACTCCTCGTCAATATATAAAAACATCATTTTTTAAAAATTTTCTATGCGTTTGACTATTTATATCAGGTACTATTCCCAATCAGGCCAATTTAATTTTCTGAAACCTTTATAATGGCGGAATATTTTAAACAATGACTCATCAGATTAAAAAGATGTATAGTCACAATAGGAACGCCAAACACCACTCTACAATAATTAACATTGCTGAAAATTACCTTTTTTTTTAAACTAATTATCAATTCTCTCAGCGGTAAGTTAACATCCTTCTGTAACTAGGTATCCTTTAGAGAGAGGTACTACTGTACTTGATATATGTATGATATTTGATTTTCAAACAAAAAGCTGACTTTCCAAAGAAATCTCGGGTATTGGGCGATTCTGCTTATACATGCGACACTGAAGGGGATTAAGCTTTATTTTGGCATTAAAGAAAACTACAATATTTTAGGGGGGGTCGGTGGAAGGCTGGTTAAACCGTTTGGTTTTCGACCATTACGACCCGGATTCGATTCCCGCATTGGACACTTTTTTCTGTTTAAAGAAAATGCTCCAATGGCCCCCGATTCTTGCCAAAGTCCAACCCCACCAGCGAGTACAAGTAACCAAACGAGGCTCTGGCACATTTGTAAGTGCAAAGTCGAACTGCTTTCACATGTGTAGACATGTGGTGCGCTTACAGTAAAAGCAGTAGCTAACTACCCACCATTATTTTCATGGCTTTGAGATAAGAAATAATAAGATAAGATTTTAGTGGCAATTAGAAATATATTTAACTCTATATATATATTAAAACATATAGCGCCTCCCTCTCTATAGCGCCCGATTTTAAATACGTAGTACGATGCGATTTACATTAAAAGTAACCTGTCTATAGCACCCCCTCTCTATAGCACCCTATTTTGTTGAGTCCCAAGAGGGGGGCACTATAGACAGGTGTAAATATATATTCAAAACCTAATTCTATCTGCTTTTCACATGTGTAGACATGTGGTGCATTTACACTAAAAGCAGTCTCCTGCTTCTACCCACCATAATTATGATGGCCTGTACCACGTGTATTAGGGATAAGAAAAAAAAATAATTCTATAACCCTTAAATTGCAATAAATAGAAATTTATTTTAAAAATGGCGAAGCCGCTAGGGGGTTTACCACTGACGAGCCATTCCCTCCTTATTTCAATTTTAGTCATTGCTGTATAAAGGCTAAAGAAATAGATTTTAGACATGTTTTTTTTTTTAAATAGCGCTGAAAATATATTTCCAATTTTCAGCGATAGAGGGTACTAAATTGATGGTATTTTTATAAGCTTTCAGGACAGTAGAGATTTGCATATAATACAATATAAAGTTTCGGGAATATGATATTCATGTACCTAAAGAGGAATCACTTTCTTTATAAAAGGAGAGGGCTTCAAGTATATATAAGGATTTCCCAAAAGTTTGTGTTTTTCTTATTACTTGGCGAAAAATATTATTACGGCGAATACATAATAATACATAATACAATTACTGTTTACATTATAAAAATTTTTTATACAAAACGGCAAATAATATGGGTATTTCAATTTTTTCAAGTGTTTACGAGCTTTTGGGACAACCTTGTATTCGGGTTGATGCAAAAATATTGACCCATTTGTAGTGACAACTATAAAAAGCAATAACTCGTTACAAGCAAACCTTTATTAATCAAAATAAAAACCATTGGCATCGATACATTTTTGCCAACGAGAGCTGGTATATTCCAGTTTTATAAAAATCTGGAGTTCTGGAGGCAATGAATTCATCGAAGGCCGTTTCGGCATCACCTTGGTTTTTAAAGCATTTCTCATCCAGGATGTTGGCGAGGTGCTTAAAAAAGTGGTAGTCGGTAGGCGAGAGGTCGGGCGAGTATGGTGAGTGATCAAGAGTTTCATAGCCCAACTCATTCAACTTTCGCCAGTGATCATTGAGACGTATGGTCGGGCGTTGTCGTGGAGAAGAATAGGCCCTTTTCTGTTGACCAATCTCGGCATATACGGCGAAGTTTTCGGTGCATCGAATTTCTGACAATACATCACCCCAGTGATGGTTTCGCCTGGATTCAGGAAGCTGTGGTAGATCAAACCGGCTGTAGACCACCAAACAGTCAGCATGACCTTCTTTCGATGCGGTTTGGGCTTCGGGAAGTGCATCTATGCTGCGTCGCGGTCCAACCATTGCGTAGAACGTCGCCGGTTGTAGTAGAGGATCCATTTCTCGTCACAGGTGACAATACGGCTCGTTCTTGTTGCACAGAAGTAGGGCCGACGGCACTTCACTTTGTGTAAATCATTCAGGTCTGAAACCACTCTGAACATTGTGGACACAACGACTGCATCTAACCATCCACACCACAGTAATCCTACAGGATAAACTACATCACAACATAAGAGGTTTGTTCAAAAGGTATCGCGACTTTTGTGTTTTTTCAAAATTTATTTATTTATTCATGAATACCTATTTTGTCCCCTTCAAAGTAATCCCCATGAGATATTATACACTTGTACCAAAGGTTTTCCAATCTTCGAAGCACTTCAAAAAATTTTTTTTTTTTTTTTATCTTTTTCAGCTCTTCCTTCGATGCCGTCTTTATCTCGTCAAGTGTAGCGTAACGTCGTCCTTTCATGGGCCGCTTCAGTTTATGGAACAAGAAAAAGTCACAGGGGGCCAGATCTGGGGAATATGGCATCATTAGTGTGTTGTTTTTGGCCAAAAAGTCGCACACAAGCAACGATGTGTGAGCAGGGGCGTTATCGTGGTGCAAAAGCCAATTTTTGGTCTTCCACAAATCCGGGCGTTATTGGCGGATTGCTTCGCGCAAATTGCGCATAATTTGCAGGTAATATTCCTTATTGACCGTTCTATCCTGTGGCAAGAAATCATGAGGCACCACGCCCCTGCAATCGAAGAAAACTGTCAGCAAAATTTTCACATTCGACAGTACTTGGCGCGCTTTTTTCGGTCTTGGTTCGTGCGGCAGCTTCCATTGAGATGATTGAGCTTTGGTTTCCACGTCATAACCATAAACCCACGCTTCGTCACCAGTTATGACCCTCTGGTGCAAATTTGGGTCGTCGCGGACAGAGTCCAACATCTCATTAGCAATGTTCATGCGATGCTGTTTTTGGTGGCAATTGAGCAATTTTGGTACGAATTTCGCGGCGACCCGTCTCATGCCCAAATCATTGATAAAAATCGAATGGCACGAGCCAATCGATATGTTTAGGTCCTCAGCAACTTCTCTAACGGTGATTCGACGATTGGCCAATATCATTTTCTCCACTTCATTAATTTTTTCGTCTGTTGTTGAAGTGCTTGGGCGTCCGGCACGCTCTTCGTCGTTCACATCTTCTCGGCCTTCTGAGAACATTTTGTACCACCGATAAACGTTGCTTCGGTCCAAGGTAGCTTCTCCGTATGCCACAGTCAACATTCGGAATGCATCCGCGTACTTAATTTCGTTTTTCACACAAAATTTGATACAAGTTCTTTGATCCTTTTTTTTAATAGGTAAAAATCGAAGATGATCCAAAACACCTGCAAGCAGAGCAGCTGTCAACAATTAAGTGAACATTCAAAATGGCCGAGCTTGGAACACACCTAGTATATAATATGCTTCGAGAAATTTCTCTTTCGCAAACATCACGTAGTCTTTTATTAGAACAATTATACACACACATACAAAAGACTTTATTAGGGACTTGCCCCATACAGATTTTCCCAATTGGGTAAGGTAATAATCATCTTGTGTTATTTACATAGAAATTGAACTGGCTTTACTCTTCGTCTCAAAGTCATTCACTTGTTGACTGTTCCTTACATAATGATGATCTAAAATATTTATAGTAAGCTATTGCCTCAGATTTGTTTACTGATATTTTCATTAGAACAATTATAATAGGATGGATTAGCCAGCCATCTGTTATTAGAAATTGAAACTATTTTGGACGCGTTTTTAATTCTTTTAAAAACTAAATAATTATAACTACTGACCTTACTGCAATGAAAGTTTAACATGAGAATACAGAATTTAATCATAGTTTGTTTCGAAATTTAATTATATATATATGGAAAGAGTATTAGTTTGTTCAACAAATAGGTCGAAAATGATAGCAAGCCCCAAAATAATAAATTTTGCTTTATAAATTATATTTTAAAAAATTGTATATATTTTAAATCGATGTATATTTATAGTTTACTAGTATGTTTAGATGTTGAAACACCAGAGTATCTTTTGTTGGCTTGCTCTCTGACTAACCAAATTGTACTTGCTTACTTTGACATAATGCCAATTCATCTTTCAGTATATACTCAATCTTATGAAAACATTGGTAAGTTCAGAGCTATTTGTACACAAATATATAAATCACTACTAATTCATCGTGTAAATAATTAAAGATATATATACAGTAAAACTTTGCTAATGCGAACCCCGCATATAGCGAACCTTCCCTTATAACGAACGTAAGCCGATTCCCGATTCCATTCCATTGAAAATACAATCTTTATAACGAACTTTGCGATTTTTAATATAACGAGCTACCCCTATAACGAACCTATTTTCGGTCCCAAAATAATAAAATCTTTAAAAAATACAATGCTTATAACGAACTTGAAATTGTAATTTTAAAAAAATTAAAACAACAAAATTTTGAGCATGTTTCAACTCGCGGATCGCGATTTCAAAACAATAAATTTTGCAGCATTTTTTTGTTTTCATTTACATTCTATTTTTGCTGTATCTATATGTATATGAAAAAATAATAGAAAAATAAAAGATAAGTAGGTCAGGTGTTAATATTAAAAATAAAGATGGCATCTCCTGACCACGAGCACATGTGCTTTTTAGATGGCAGAGCGCCATCTAGTGGAGCAAAAATAAACTAAACGTTTATTTAGCTTGCTCCGTGATATTTGGCCAACCCAATTTCTTGATAAATCAAGAAAAGCCATCCACGAACGCGTTTCATCTACTTATATATTTGCCTTATTCTGCCTGTTTGTTTGTCTGTCTGAAGCTCACGGATGGGATTTTTCATAACCATCGGTGGTTCAGTGGTAGAATGCTCGCCTGCCACGCGGGCGGCCCGGGTTCGATTCCCGGCCGATGCATTTTTTTTTTTTTTTTACAATTTTTAAAACTCATTTATATATTATACAAGAATGACATCCACGGCGCCAATTTATAATTATAACGAATAGTATTTGAATAAAAGCATTTAATCGGGTAAAACCCGGGCGTTGCCCGGGTCATTCGTATATAATAATTGTATAAACGAATGCAAGACAAAATCACCGCGAATGTTTCTTTTTTTTAAGGCAATTTCTTTTTAAGGCAATTATCGTTATTTATCGCTAATTTTTGTTTCGATTTTATTGAAAAAAAAAACGATATGGTGCCTTTAAAAAATGATCTTTATTACTATGCAGTTTTCTATTTAGTCAATATACCTAAGTTCATGTTGCAAATGTAATTATCTCTATCGATTTAGTAGGTGAAATGAAAAAAAAAATCGACATGATGAAATCTTTATGAAAATTCACATTTTTATTTTTATATTTTCAAGACACACACAGTTTGGGGCGGGACGTTTCACAAGAGAGACATCCACGGCGCCAATTTATAATTGTAACGAATAGTATTTGAATAAAAGCATTTAATCGGGTAAAACCCGGGCGTTGCCCGGGTCATTCGTATATAATAATTGTATAAACGAATGCAAGACAAAATCACCGCGAATGTTTCTTTTTTTTAAGGCAATTTCTTTTTAAGGCAATTATCGTTATTTATCGTTAATTTTTGTTTCGATTTTATTGAAAAAAAAACGATATGGTGCCTTTAAAAAATGATCTTTATTACTATGCAGTTTTCTATTTAGTCAATATACCTAAGTTCATGTTGCAAATGTAATTATCTCTATCGATTTAGTAGGTGAAATGAAAAAAAAATCGACATGATGAAATCTTTATGAAAATTCACATTTTTATTTTTATATTTTCAAGACACACACAGTTTGGGGCGGGACGTTTCACAAGAGAGACATCCACGGCGCCAATTTATAATTGTAACGAATAGTATTTTAATTAAAACATTTTTAAAACACACAGTTTGGAACGGGACGTTTCACAAGAGTGACATCCATGGCGCCAATTTATAATTGTAACGAATAGTATTTGAATTAAAACGTTTTTAAAATATATACGCACTCGGGTAAAACCCGGGCGTTGCCCGGGCCATTCGTCTAGTCTATATATATAAAATTGAATGTCTGTGTGTCTGTGTGTGTGTGTGTGTTTGTGTGTCCTCTATGGATTCGAAAACCATACATCCAATCGCCGTGAAATTTTGGGATATTATTAGGTGTATCCCCGGAAAGGTTTACGAAAAATAATTTCTTGGATATCTTTAATATCCTTAGAGTTATTTGCAGATTTGTAGCTTTAACTCTCAAGCAATGCCACCTTAGGCTTAGGTCTGCCCCCCCCCGTCCGGCCGCCGGCGATTGGACAGTCCAAGTTCCCACCGACCAATCAGAGGGATCAAGATCCCCCCCCTCCCCTCCCCCCCCCTCCCCCCCCCCCTCCCCCCCCCCTCACCCCCACCCCCATCCGGCCGCCGGCCAATCAGAGGGATCAAGAGGTCCTGGCGCTGGGGGGGGGGCGGGTAACCTCCGGGAACTACGTCCATCTTCCATAAACGACCATGATTCTATTCAACTTATCGAGTAATTTTCAAGGGACCGGGAAAATATGTAGATAAAACGATGATTTTGTAATGTAGAAAATTAGGAAAGACAAAATTCAGGATGAAACGGCACACAGGGACCGGGAAAAAATAATCACTTTATCGAGAGATTCACGACCATGATTTTATTCAACTTATCGAATATCTTTCAAGGGACCGGGAAAAAATGTTCACTAGATAAAACGACGATTTTGTAATGTAGAAAATTATGAAAGACAAAATTCAGGATGACACGGCACACAGGGACCGGGAAAAAATGTTCACTTTATCGAGAGATTCAAATTTACGAGTTTCAAATTATCAAAATATATCTTTTTTTTTATAAGTTTGTAGAGAATTGTTTTAACAAATGTTCGTTAGACAAACATTCACTCGGGTAAAACCCGGGCGAAGCTGGGCACATCCGCTAGTATATATATAAATGAATGTATGTGTGTGTGTCTGTCCTTTATGCCTGACCAAACCACTCATTGGAACGCCATGAAACTTCGGGAAGTTATTTAGTATAGTACTGGGAAGGTTTCTAGAAAATACAATTTTTGAAATAACTTTTCGCCTAAAAATAATCAAGATAAATATTCTAATTTATCTGTTATAATTCAACAATCTGCTCTGAATATTATCATGATGATACGATTATTTTGTAATGTAGAAAATTAGGAAAGACAAAATTCAGGATGACACGGCAATTTATTTGAGACAAGAATGATGATACAATTCCAAGGCAAGATACTATTCCTTTAACTTCCAATTACCGAGGGAACCAATTAATATTGATTTTATTCAACTTATAGAGTATTTTTCAAGGGACCGGGAAAAAATGTTCACTTTATCGAGAGATTAAATTTACGAGTTTCAAATTATCAAAATATATCTCTTTTATATATATATATATATATATATATATATATAAGTTTATAGAGAATTGTTTTGACAAATGTTCGTTAGCTAAACCTTTACTCGAGTAAAATCCGGGCGAAGCCGGGTACATCCGCTAGTATTGTATAAAATTTTACACATTATACCTTTTTATTAAATAGAATATCTTTGTAACCATTAAATTTGAAATAGAAAAAATGCAAATGGCTTCCAAAATAGAGAAAACAAAAACTTTATCACTTTAAAAAAAAAGGCAATTTTCAAAACTTATCAAAGTGAAACACTGGCAAAATTTCAAAACATGTTAAAATAAGAAATATAACTTTTCTATTATAATAGAAAATAATATTCTATTTTATAATGTAAAAAATAGAAGGCTATTAAAATTATATTATAATCAATAAAATAAAAGAAGACAAGTTTCTTAAACAATTTTAAATGAACGCTAACCTTCGGGTGAAAACCCTTCGACAGGCAGTATAAAGCAAACGCGACGATACAAACATGGTACACATGGCAAACAAGAATATATACATCTATGATATTTACATAACTATGGTAAAGAGAAATGCAAATAAGAAATTTACATCATTACGAAACAATGCATATAGAGAATCTATTCTTCAAAAGAGATGCTAATTTTATAATTGGAAACGGGAATATAGTTGAAATATAGTACATGACTGACACGGTCAACTATAGGGAGAACTACATAAAGGCCAGGAGAGCGTGATAGGCTTCAGGGAGGTCGATTTTTCTGTTGATGCTGCCTTGCTTATGGGATTCTATGGATTCTAGTATGAGTCTTTGATGTTGGTTACGGATGCGACTGTAATGTATTGTAGGGTGTTTGATGTTAAAAGTATGGCCTGTGTCCTGTATGTGTTGATATATGAGAGATTTGGAGTCATGGTTAGATATGTTACGGGAGTGCTCAGACATCCTGATGGCAACAGTTCTACCCGTCTCACCTACGTAAGTAGCGGAGCATTGCTCACATGAGACGGAATAGACCGCGCCATCAGAACGTAGGGGATCCATGGGAACAAGGGGCTTAGTGTGAGGATGCCGGAGGGATGTGAGGAGGTTGGGGGAGTTTTATAATAGGTACGGATGCCGTATGATTTGAGGTGTCTAGCTATATCTAATGCGGGGGGGGGGGGGGAATAGGGAAGGAAACATATAGATCTATAAGTTGTGGATGAAACAGGGGCGCCCGGTGTGTATGTATGTCTATTAATAAAAGCAAGAGGGAAAGAAGCTTTGGAGAGGTGAGATATGATATTGTTTTTTTCTATAGTTTTAAAAATATCTAGGGAACAGTGGGTATGGATTCTTTTAGTAAGGGTCTTAACTATATTAACTTTATGGGAGGTGGGGCAGTGTGAATTAAAGTGAGTGTAACTAGGGGGGCATTGCTTTTTATAATAAACTGTGGTATGGTATGATGAAGGGGTACGGATAATAAGGATATCTAAGAAAGGAATAACATTATTGGATTCTATCTCTAGAGTAAAGGAAATATTATGATTGTAGCTATTAAGATTTGACAATATGGAGCTCTCCTGGCCTTTCTTGCAAATGCAAAACACATCATCTATATATCTACGCCACAATTGAATATCAGAAGGGAGAGTGCGGGTGATCCATTGGTCTATTTGTAATAAAACAATTTCGGCTACTATGGAGGATAGAGGGCTGCCCATCGGGGAGCCCTTAATCTGTTTGTAGTGATTCTGTGAGAATGTGAAAGTATTCATGTTTAAACATATATCAGTGAGCTGTACTATAGATGAGGAGGTTTGGGAATCAATGTTCTGTGTGTTGAGAAATTGTGATAAACTGCTAGTGATAAGTTCATGTGGCAGGCTAAGGTAAAGGGAGGTGACATCAAATGAGCACATAATGGTAGAAGGGTCGGGGGTCATAGCGGTTATTTCACTGATAAAACGGGGGGTACTATTGATGGAGTAAGTGTTGTTATAGCTGCTTAATATTGGGGATAGGTAACTGGATAGATACTTGGCTAGAGGAAATGCAGGAGATAAATGGTAAGCTATGATAGGGCGAAGAGGTATCTCTGGTTTGTGAATCTTAGGGAGGCCGTATATGTAAGCTGAGCTGTGTAGGTTAGAATTAAAGAGGTTATAATCATCTGGAGTAATATGCTTGTTCTTTTTTAAGCGGAGCAGCGAAGTTTTATATGCCTTAGTGATGGAGAGACTGACCCGGTTTGATATGAGGGAGAAGGTAGAGCTATCACTGAGGACGTCATGCATTTTTAAAGGTAACTATTTTGATTCAAGATAACAGTATTAAGTCCCTTATCAGAACGTGTGATTAATATGGATTTGTTGTGTTTTAGTCTCTGAAGTGTGGTGAGATCTGCACGGTTATTGGGGGGAGGGCAATAGGGTTTAGATAAAGATTTAGTCACCATATTCCTGATGGAGAATTTATCTTGGAGGCTGAAAGATTTGACAGATGATTCAATAGCACTGATGGTTTCTGGGAGGTTGGGCTTGGTAGGAATACGGAACTTAAGGCCACTCTCCAATAGGGTGACATCCGATGGTGACAGTATATGGCTCGATAGGTTGACGACGGATGAAGGCCTTTGTTCAAGGTCCTGGGTGACTAGGAAATGCAAGGAATATTTCTTTTTCCAGAAAATCAGTTTCTTGTGGTGCCTAGCCAAAATTGTTTTTTCTTGAGAGATAACTGTTGTGATATGTGATGGATTATCATATACTGTGAATTTTGTCTATTTGATATGTTGTAACTATTTTCATGTAAATATTATTTTATCTTTCAACGCTATGCAAATCCATGGCGATCTTTCAATATGTAAAACTCCTCGCTGTATAAAAGAGAACTATTTAATGGTGAAATAAATTCTTTCAACCGGACAATGAGTGGTTGTCGCCTCTAGTCTTTTTAACATAAATTCTTAACATGGCGCAGCCGGCAGCCGATATTTTGTTTTTAAGCTTTGTCTAGGTCTCTAAAAGAAAAGAGCAGAATTACAAAACATGGAAAATATAAAGCCACCTGCCGAATTTGTGCCATATAATGGTGAGAAGAAATGGGAAACTTGGCGTGAAGCATTTGAAATTTTTTCTATAGCTGCAGACTTGGAGAGCATGCCATTGGTACGTCAACGAGCCATTTTGAAACATATTCTTGGTGAAAAAACGGTGTCGATATATAAAACATTCAGAGTAACAGAAAATGAAGCTTACCCAAGTATTAAAGAAATGCTCGACATTTTGTCAAAACATTTCAAACCCTTTAAAAATATAATACAAATTAGAAACAAATTTTTCACAAGCGTACAAAAGGAAGGGCAAGGTATAACTGAATTCGTTACGGAATTAAAACAACTCGCCCAGGAATGTGAATTCGAGGAATTGGCTGAATCTCTCATCAGGGATCGTTTCATAATTGGAATGATAGATCAGGAAGTAAAAAAGAAGTTGTTGGAAGATCCCCAGTTGACCCTACCAAAAGCAATTTCTGTAGCCACGATTGCCGAGTCTGTTTGCGTACAAATAGCGTCATGGGAAGAAAAACAGGCCATGATTGAAAAGATTAACAAAAATACCTGGGAGAAAAATAGAAGTCGAGTAGAAAAAGCTAAAGCAGGACCCAGTATTACAAACACTAGAAATGAATGCAAGTGGTGTGGACAGCAACACACATATGGTAATTGCCCAGCATACAGAAAGACATGTAACGCATGCGGGAAATTAAACCATTTCGCAGCAGTTTGTAGGACCAGACGCATAAGAAACCTTATAGCGGAAATTGAAGGCGACGAATCCTTCGAAGGGGGTATCAATATAAATAAGGTTCTTGTTAAGACCGTTCGGTCGGACAAATGGTCCGCTGTGATAAGTATAAATGGTAACAAGACGTCTGTACATTTGGATACTGGTGCGCAGATTAATGTGCTTCCTCAGAAAGTGATAAGCTTGTGGCCAGCAAAGCCAATAATCAAGCCCACGTCGTTAAAGGCATATGCATATGGACATTCGGAATTACCTATCGTGGGGAAATGTGAAGTGTTATGCCAATATGGTGAAAAGAAAAGCTTGTGTGAATTTATTATTGCTGATGTCGATGCGCAGACACTCATCACAGGCGACACTTGCGAGAAGCTTGAGATTTTGAAACGAATCAATCAAATAAACTCGCATGAAATAATTTTACATGATCAAACGAAAAAAATACTCGAACAATTTCATGAGGTGTTTCAAGGAGTTGGAGTGATAAACTCTGAATGTAAAATGTATACAAAACCTGAGTATCCGCCTGTACGTGCCCTTCCAAGACGCATCCCGGCAAGCCTAGGAAATGAAGTTCAGTCTGAATTGGAAAAGATGGTAAAACAAGGAATAATTACGAAGATTTATCATGAAACAGAGTGGTCTCACCCTATGGTCGTAGTGAAGAAAAAATCGGGCCAAATTAGAATATGTTTGGATCCACGCAAATTGAATCAGGCCCTGGTGAGAAGACACTTCCAGACTCCGGCTCCATCTGAAGTATTACATCAGATTCCCAAGGCTGATTATTATACCGTGTTAGATGTAAAATCGGCCTATTGGCATGTTCCGGTTGCCAACGAATGCAGAGATCTGTTGGTGATGGCTACACCATTCGGAAAGTTCAGATATAACCGATTACCATTTGGTTTGAATATATCGGCGCAAATATTCGTGGAAATGATGACAAACATTTTTAAGAACAGTTTTTGGAACGTCACATATGTAGATGACTTGCTGATATACGCAGATAGCATTGAAGAACATAATGAAAAATTGAAAGGTATACTAGAAATAGCAAGGAGAAATAATATCAAATTCGACTTGACTAAAGCTCAAATATGCAAAAAGGAGGTTAGTTTTTTGGGCCACATGATTTCGAAAAATGGAATTGATCCAGAGCCAAATAAGGTCGACAAAGTGATCAACCTCAAAAAGCCAGAAGATAAAAAGTCGCTTCAGAGAATCATGGGTCTTTACAACTATTTAGGAAAATTTATTCCGAATCTAGCCGCGTCAACGTCCAACATAAGAGGAATATTAAAAAAGAATGTGGTCTGGCACGGGGGCCTAGACAAGACATCGAATTCCATCACATTAAGGAATGCGTTCGAAACGCTCCTTCGTTGGGCCATTACGACAAAACTAAGACGTTAGTTCTACAATGTGATGCCAGCAAGGATGCTATGGGAGCTGCTCTGCTGCAAGAGAATCGACCGCTGGCGTTTGCATCCGCATCATTCAACGATTCTCAGAAACAGGACTCACAGATTGAAAAAGAATTATTGAGCATTTATTATGGATGCAAAAAGTTCGAATATTTATTATTAGGACACACGTTCATAATCCAGACGGATCATCAGCCTTTATTACCACTTATCCAAAAACCGTTAACTGATATATCGCCTCGACTGCAGAGAATAGTTATGAAACTCTTTGCTTTTGATTTTAAATTGCAATATCGGCCTGGAAAATGCTTAATTGTCGCAGATACCCTATCCAGGGATACTCATCCCATAGACGAACTCCCAACTCCCTTTCTCGAGGACAGAAGAATGGTCAAATTAATATCTGCCAATATCTCGGACGAAAAACTGATTACTCTACAGAAGGATACCCGAGAAGATACAACGCTGTTAAAAATAATCCACTACGTTATTGAAGGGTGGCCAATAAGCAAAAAAGATGTAGATGAAGATGTAAAACCCTATTATGATTTTAGACACCGTATTTACCTATGGAATGAGTTATTGTGTGTCGGATCGGCAATAGTGGTTCCTGGAACACAAAGAAACTACATGCTCGAATTATTACATAAATCTCATCAAGGGATATCAGCAATTCAGGGTTTGGCACGTGAATCTCTTTTCTGGCCAGGAATGTCCATGGACATAGCTGAGAGAGTTAAAAGTTGTGACATTTGTCAAAAATACCAGAAGTCTAAAACACGGGAGACGTTAAGATCTTTTCCAATTCCGGATTATCCTTGGCAGACAGTCTCTATGGACATATTTTATATTGAAAGAAAGCCTCATTTATTAATTGTGGACAGATTTAGTGGTTACCCGGAGGTTTATGCATTAAACCCGCCTACTGCGACCAATGTCAGAAACAAATTAAGAGAGACATTTGCACGATTTGGAATCCCGGAAACTATTATGTCCGACAATGGACCCCCGTTCCACTCAGAGATAATGACAGACTTTTGTACAAAATGGGGCATAAGGCAAATTTTCTCAAGTCCACACCTTCATAGATCCAATGGACTGGCAGAAAGGAATATCCAAACAATAAAGACTTTATTGAACAAATGTAAAGATCAAGGATCCGACGCATATCTGGCCCTGTTGACCTACAGAAATACTCCAAAGAATGACCTACCGTCCCCGGCACAACTATGTTTGTCTAGAAGTCTCCGCTGCCTCATCCCAAGAATCACCCCGCTATATGGCCCGTGCAAAACCAATCACAGACATATAGAGAATGCAAAGAAAAGAAGACAAAATTCGATGAAAAAGTATTACGACAGAAGCAGTAAAATCTACCCTAAAGTCAGCGTGGGAGAGGAGGCCTGGTGCCAACTGTCTCCAAAACAGGCATGGACACCAGTGAAGATTACAGCTCAAGGGAATTCGCCTCAAAGTTTCAAAGTCGAAACACCATCTGGAAAGGAATTCCTCAGAAATCAACAATTTCTAAGACCAAAAAATGGACCATCCGGAAAAGGGGAATCGCCCTCCTTGGAGACCTCGTTCTCAGGTGAATCGTCTCCAGTAGCGGCGGACTCCAGCAGTTGGCAGAGAACTACTGAAGAGGAGCCAGTCGCAGGACCATCTACAACTCCAATACAACGACAACCAAGTGATGAGATGGCTGTGCCCTCTGAGAACTCATCTGTAATGCCCCGGTTCTCTAGGTTCGGTAGAGAGCTGAAGAAACCACAAAGGCTTGGGTTTTGAGGAAGGGGAAACGTGTTGTGATATGTGATGGATTATCATATACTGTGAAATTTGTCTATTTGATATGTTGTAACTATTTTCATGTAAATATTATTTTATCTTTCAACGCTATGCAAATCCATGGCGATCTTTCAATATGTAAAACTCCTCGCTGTATAAAAGAGAACTATTTAATGGTGAAATAAATTCTTTCAACCGGACAATGAGTGGTTGTCGCCTCTAGTCTTTTTAACATAAATTCTTAACAATAACATCCTGAGTGATCTTAGTAATATGGTTGGCCAGTTCAGATGAAGGGATATCTTGGGATAATAGGAACAGCAGACCTTTGATCGATTTTGTGAGCAGTCTGATATTGGAGAAACATCCCTGAATTCTAGCACTGAGTAACTGATGCTGGGTTTTTCTGATGATATCTTTTGAAAATGGGTTGCCAACTGGGTCTTTCAGTCTGAGAGAAGGTGGAATGAAGTCAACATTTTTACAGAAACGGTTGAGCCTAAGGTGGCATCTCCATCATGATAACTGCAAGGATTTTTTGTAGGTTAGCCATAAGTACTTATCGGTATCGTTCACAGAATGATTCATAGCGAAAAGCAACTTTTAATTATAAGAAATAAGGGATTCTTCTCAGCAAGGTATATTATAATCAATAAAATAAAAGAAGACAAGTTTCTTAAACAATTTTAAATGAACTCTAACTTTCGGGTGAAACCCTTCGACAGGCAGTATAAAGCAAACGCGACGATACAAACATGGTACACATGGCAAACAAGAATATATACATCTATGATATTTACATAACTATGGTAAAGAGAAATGCAAATAAGAAATTTACATCATTACGAAACAATGCATATAGAGAATCTATTCTTCAAAAGAGATGCTAATTTTATAATTGGAAACGGGAATATAGTTGAAATATAGTACATGACTGACACGGTCAACTATAGGGAGAACTACATGAATTACTACCAAGCCCAACCTCCCAGAAACCATCAGTGCTATTGAATCATCTGTCAAATCTTTCAGCCTCCAAGATAAATTCTCCATCAGGAATATGGTGACTAAATCTTTATCTAAACCCTATTGCCCTCCCCCCAATAACCGTGCAGATCTCACCACACTTCAGAGACTAAAACACAACAAATCCATATTAATCACACGTTCTGATAAGGGATTTAATACTGTTATCTTGAATCAAAATAGTTACCTTTCAAAAATGCATGACCTTCTCAGTGATAGCTCTACCTTCTCCCTCATATCAAACCAGGTCAGTCTCTCCATCACTAAGGCATATAAAACTTTGCTGCTCCGCTTAAAAAAGGACAAGCATATTACTCCAGATGATTATAACCTCTTTACTTCTAACCTACACAGCTCAGCTTACATATACGGCCTCCCTAAGATTCACAAACCAGAGATACCTCTTCGCCCTATCATAGCTTACCATTTATCTCCTGCATTTCCTCTAGCCAAGTATCTATCCAGTTACCTATCCCCAATATTAAGCAGCTATAACAACACTTACTCCATCAATAGTACCCCCCGTTTTATCAGTGAAATAACCGCTATGACCCCCGACCCTTCTACCGTTATGTGCTCATTTGATGTCACCTCCCTTTACCTTAGCCTGCCACATGAACTTATCACTAGCAGTTTATCACAATTTCTCAACACACAGAACATTGATTCCCAAACCTCCTCATCTATAGTACAGCTCACTGATATATGTTTAAACATGAATACTTTCACATTCTCACAGAATCACTACAAACAGATTAAGGGCTCCCCGATGGGCAGCCCTCTATTCTCCATAGTAGCCGAAATTGTTTTATTACAAAAAGACCAATGGATCACCCGCACTCTCCCTTCTGATATTCAATTGTGGCGTAGATATATAGATGATGTGTTTTGCATTTGCAAGAAAGGCCAGGAGACCTCCATATTGTCAAATCTTAATAGCTACAATCATAATATTTCCTTTACTCTAGAGATAGAATCCAATAATGTTATTCCTTTCTTAGATATCCTTATTATCCGTACCCCTTCATCATACCATACCACAGTATATTATAAAAAGCAATGCCCCCCTAGTTACACTCACTTTGATTCACACTGCCCCACCTCCCATAAAGTTAATATAGTTAAGACCCTCACTAAAAGAATCCATACCCACTGTTCCCTAGATATTTTTAAAACTATAGAAAAAAAAACAATATCATATCTCACCTCTCCAAAGCTTCTTTCCCCCTTGCTTTTATTAATAGACATACATACACACAGGGCGCCCCTGTTTCATCCACAACTTATAGATCTATATGTTTCCTTCCCTATCCCCCCCCTCCCCCCGTATATATATATGAAAATCACGTAGTAAAATTTAGTGTGAATAACACATTTTTGAAATTTATTTTGATAATACAAATACTTGATATGTATAATTTTAGTGTATTAATTATTTTTTATGGAAATTAATACATTTAAATATAATATAATTGAAATATAGGTTGAAACACAAAAATCAAAGTAAAAAAAAATAATAATAAATATAAGAAATGAATCGAGTTTAGTTCGGCTAGTCTAAATAGTTATAAAAGTACTTCATAGATGGCGATAGCGCCGTGTATAAAAATCGCTATGGAAATTGTAAGATGTATAACTTGCATACACTCTTTTTATAGATAAAATAACAAAAAGATAATATATATAGGATATTTTATTTATAACTAGCGGATGTGCCCGGCTTCGCCCGGGTTTTACCCGAGTGAATGTTTGTCTAACGAACATTTGTTAAAACAATTCTCTATAAACTTATAAAACGTACTCGGCTTCGCCCGGGGTTTTACCCGAGTAAAGGTTTGTCTAGCGAACATTTGTTAAAACAATTCTCTAAAAACTTATTAAAAAAAAAAGATATATTTTGATAATTTGAAACTCGTAAATTTGAATCTCTCGATAAAGTGAACATTTTTTCCCGGTCCCTGTTTGCCGTGTCATCCTGAATTTTGTCTTTCCTAATTTTCTACATTACAAAATCATCGTTTTATCTAATGAACATTTTTTCCCGGTCCCTTGAAAAATACTCGATAAGTTGAATAAAATCAATATTAATTGGTTCCCTCGGTAATTGGAAGTTAAAGGAATAGTATCTTCGCCTTTGAATTGTATCATTATTCTTGTCTCAAATAAATTGTCGTGTCATCCTTAGATAATCTTACTTTTGTTAAATAATCTTTAAGATAATAAACTTAGTGATAATAAACTTATAGATAAAAAAAACTTGTTATCATCGTCGCAATGGTGGCGCTGCTTGCGAGTTAAATCTACAAATCTGCAAATAACTCTAAGGATATTCAAGATATTATTTTTCAAAAACCTTCCCGGGGATATACCTAATAATATCCCTAAATTTCACGGCGATTGGATTATGGTTTTTGAATCTATAGAGTACAGACAGACATTCAATTTTATATATATAGAAGACTAGACGTATGACCCGGCTTCGCCCGAGAATTCCCCCGATTGCAATTTCCTTCATACTGAAAGTACATCAATAATAAATATTAGAAGTGCCATAGAATAGCAATACAGAAGTAACACATAAACTACAGGAAAAAAGTGCGTGTGATGGCAAAAATTTTATTATATTAGTGTTTAGGTATTTGATTTAATTAATATAGTTGATATAATAATATATATTTATATAATACAAGCGGACGTACCCGGCTTCGCCCGGGTTTTACCCGAGTAAAAGTTTGTCTAACGAATCTCTCGATAAAGTGAACATTTTTTTCCCGGTCCCTTGAAAAATACTCGATAAGTTGAATAAAATCAATATTAATTGGTTCCCTCGGTAATTGGAAGTTAAAGGAATAGTATCTTGCCTTGGAATTGTATCATTATTCTTGTATGGATGTACCCGGCTTCGCCCGGGTTTTACCCGAGTAAAGGTTTGTTTAACGAATCTCTCGATAAAGTGAACATTTTTTCCCGGTCCCTTGAAAAATACTCGATAAGTTGAATAAAATCAATATTAATTGGTTCCCTCGGTAATTGGAAGTTAAAGGAATAGTATCTTGCCTTTGAATTGTATCATTATTCTTGTCTCAAATAAATTGCCGTGTCATCCTGAATTTTGTCTTTCCTAATTTTCTACATTACAAAATCATCGTATCATCATGATAATATTTAGAGCAGATTGTTGAATTATAACAGATAAATTAGAATATTTATCTTGATTATTTCTAGGCGAAAAGTTATTTCAAAAATTTTATTTGCTAGAAACCTTCCCAGTACTATACTAAATAACTTCCCAAAGTTTCATGGCGATCCAATGAGTGGTTTGGTCAGGCATAAAGGACAAACAAACAAACAGACACACATACATTCATTTTTATATATATAGATATAGTTTTAAAAATTGTAAAAAAAAATGCATCGGCCGGGAATCGAACCCGGGCCGCCCGCGTGGCAGGCGAGCATTCTACCACTGAACCACCGATGCTTTTAAAAAATGGCCATATTTAGGTATTCATTCCTTTCCGGATTAGTCCGCGTAAAAAAAAGTTCTTCAAATGAAAAAAAGAAATAGCAAAAAATACTAATCAAAATGCAGCCGAAAATTTTCCTCAGGTTTATAAAAAGCGACATGCAAAATTTGGTACCAATTGGTTCAGTAGTTTATGAGTTTATCGCGAAACAGACAGACAGACAGAAATTGACTTATATATAGAGAGAGACTACTAATTCATCGTGTAAATAATTAAAGATATATATACAGTAAAACCCCGCTAATATGAACCCTGGATATAGCGAACCTTCCCTTATAACGAACCTAAGGCGATTCCCGATTCCATTCCATTGAAAATCCCATCGTTATAACGAACTTTGCGATTTTTAATATAACGAGCTACCCCTATAAAGAACCTATTTTCGGTCCCAAAATAATAAAATCTATTAAAAATACAATGCTTATGAAGAACTTGAAATTGTAATTTAAAAAAAGTTAAAACAACAAAATTTTGGGCATGTTTCAACTCGCGGATCGCGATTTCAAAACAATAAATTTAGCGGCATTTTTTGTTTTCATTTACATTCTATTTTAGCTGTATATTGTAAAGATTTACGCATAATACCCTTTATTAAATAGAATACCTTGTAACCATTAAATTTGAAATAGAAAAAAATGCAAATGGCTTCCAAAATAGAGAAAACAAAAACGTTATCACTTTTAAAGAAAAGTCAATTTTCAAAACTTTTCAAAGTGAAACACAGGCAAAATTTCGAAACATGTTAAAATAAGAAAATATAACTTTTCTATTATAATAGAATATAATATTATAAAAAAGGGGGCGTACCTGGATCTGTAAAAGAAAAAAAAAAAAAAAAAAAAAAAAACAATTTTTTTCTCAAAATATTTCGAGAGATTGCTCCCTCTTTATCAATTTATTGTACAGTGAATTTAATTTACAATTTATTGTACATCATATGGAAACAAATTTGTCATTGGTCAAAAATAATTATTAATAATGATTAAACAAAAAAAAAATATATATATATATATTAATAATAGTAATAATATAATAAAATATTTTGAAAATTAAAGGTTTATTTTGTAATGCAGTATTTTTAAATTTTTAAATTTTAAATACTGCATTACAAAATAAACCTTTAATTTTCAAAATATTTTATTATATTATTACTATTATTAATATATATATATATTTTTTTTTTTTGTTTAATCATTATTAATAATTATTTTTGACCAATGACAAATTTGTTTCCATATGATGTACAATAAATTCACTGTACAATAAATTGATAAAGAGGGAGCAATCTCTCGAAATATTTTGAGAAAAAAATTGTTTTTTTTTTTTTTTTTTTTTTTTTCTTTTACAGATCCAGGTACGCCCCCTTTTTTATAATCTTAATTAATGGATCACCTTTTGACTCAGAATATAATATATTCTATTTTATAATGTAAAATAGAAGGCTATTAAAATTGTTTACAAAGAGGAATCAACCTCAAATTTTGCCGCGATCGTACGTGTTAGGGCTAAAAAAATAAAGTCCAAATAAACGGGCCCGCGATGCAACCAAATTTATTTTTTAAGCCATTAACTATGGCGATTTTAAGGCCAGCAGTGGTTTGCATGACAGGTTCAAAACAAATGGAATTCTAGACTTAAGAAGAATATATGGAAACATTAAATAGAAGAAAAACACATTAACTTTATTTGAAAGGTGAAATGCTTGAAGAGTGCTTTGAAGCAACAAGGTATTAGAGCCATTTTTCCAGGTAAACATTGTATTATATAATGTGATAAAAATGTTTTAAAATCATTTATATCTTTGAATATGTTTTTAATAAAACTTTGCCTAGGATTTGTCTTGATTTTAAAATTAGACATAGAGGTGCATGTATGCTAATTATAAAAAGAACCTATCATCAAATAATTTATTTTATTATTCAGTATCAATGTAAGGAAATTGGTCAATTAAGGGAATTAAAACAGTGACCACTATTAAGAGGCAGTCTCTTCCAGTGTGTATCGCTGTCCTTTAATTATACGGTCTAAAATTTTTGAAAAGTAAAAAAAAAAAATAGCCAAACCATGGCTATAGTGAACCGTGGCAATAGTGAACCAAAAGCTCTGTCCCATTGGGGTTCACTATAGAAGGGTTTTACTGTATATGTAAATAATTTTAAAATAGCACAATAGTCTGATAGACTTTGTACTTCTATAATAATAAAATAAACGTCCCTTATTACTACATTATTTTATGGGAAAAATTAATGATGATCATGTCTATATTCTCATTTTTTATATAGTTTAGAGCATTTGTTGGTTGGAAGTATGTTTGGAAAAAAATATGGCTAATAAACTACTTTTTTATTTAGTTCCAGACGTTTTTTTCAGTGACACGCAGTCACTCTCCTCAGGATAATGACCCCCTCTTCCTTCAACCCCACAAAGTCATTTACCCTACATTGTCACCCTACAATATATTTTCCATATACAAAGAATTAACTTTAGAAATTGTTTTCAAATATAAATGTATGCTTAGAAAATTTATATTTTTAAACAGAGGCGCAATATTATAATATTTAAATAATATTATATTTAAAATATAATCTGCGAATATATAACGAATAAAATATATTTGACTGCATTGTTTTTTTTTTTCAAGTCTTTGAATTCTCAAATGAAAAAAAAAGTATATGAAATTATTTCAAAAATGGATTTTAATAATATGTGGAAAACAATGGTGTTACCATTTATAAGCGCAAGCAATAAGTATCAACCTTGGTATAGAATTGCGAAAATTCTGAAAGCGATTAATTATTTAACACAAGAACTGAACCTCGATAAAACAATAATAATTTCCAAGTTTGAAGAAGCTGTGATGGAGGGCATAGACCAGTTTTCTCGTAAGTTAAGTGGCCTAAACGGTCGAGATTTGTTAATGGGATTTTACCAATCCTATGATAAATACAATTATAAAGTTTTTTTCATTTCTGATATTATCTACGAACTCTATGGTGAAGAGGAAGAAGCCCTTTTCGAAAAAAGTGAGAACCACATAGAATATTGGAAACAAAAGGTTTTAGATCTTCACGGTTATAGAATGGTCAAATCATTTTTTGATTTCGCACATGATTGTCGATATCAGTCTGGTGAATTACGAGAGGATTTTAAAAATGTTACGAATAGATTTTTATTTGTCATTTATCAATCTGATAATAAGGCAGATAATAAGTATGAAGCGTGGTTACATCATGTCGCAATTCCATATACAGAATTCTTCATCGAAAATCTCCGAGCTGAAAATTATGATATTCGTAGTTTGAACAATCCTGCTGAAATATACAAGTATATCAAAAACGAACTAAAATTACTTTCTGGTTTTTGTGCTAATGGTTGTAATATCACCATTGGAAAATATATGTTTGATCAATTAATCTTTGATAAAGTGATTTCATTGACAGAAACACCCAAGCTAACTCCGATATTAATCAACAAATATTTTTTTATTTATAACCAAATTGAAATTGAACACTTGAAAAATCATTTTTTAAATAGATTAGGAAAGACAATTACGTGTACGGATTCCGAAATCAATTTTATACCCAATGTTGATGCTATTATAAAGTTTTTGAAAGGAAAAGCAGTTAATGGCCCAAAATATAAATTTGCAAAAATGTTATTGGGAACCGTCTTAGAAAGTCTTTATACAGTCTGTAAAAATAACAATACATCGTTTATTAAACTTGTGGTTTCATCAATTGATTCAGTCATTAGAAATATGAAGATACATTCGTATAATAGCATAACAATGAATCATCATTTGAAAAACAACATTTTTGAAACTCTGGGATATTTATCTAATCATTTGGATGAATTGGAGGAAGAGTATGTCGAGTCATTATTTGAGCGATTAAAGAAAACTGCTTCAAAACCTTCTCTAACAATCGAGGAAAGGACATTAGCTAAAATGGCGGATATAACCAGGTATGGATTTAGAAAGACATTCCAGGTTATCAAGGATTTTGAAACAAGCAATAATATCAATTTGAAATATGCGAGAATATTAAAAAAAAAAAAAACATCGATGGTCTCAATGAAAACTGAAGTTTATAAATACGATTTTCCATCTTTTGACAATGAATATTTTCTGGATAGTCTGAAACTCCCAGAAGAAATGAACAATAGCAAGGCTCTCTACTCAAAGCTCTATATAAATAATGCCAAACTTAATGGTAATTCTAAGAAATTGCAATTTCTTTCATTCCACGGTTCTGTAGAAATAGGTCTTTGTTACAGAGGTGGCCAACAAGTTATTATGAAACCTATCCAGGCTGTAACATTGCTTCAATTCCAAGAGACAGATTTGCTAGCATTCTTGGAACTTCAAGAATTAACCTCGATTGACAAATATATTTTGGCGAAATCAGTTCAAGGGTTGGTTGAAGTAGGACTTCTAAATTTGGACACTGAAGTTCTGTGTGAAACTTCCAATATCCTCCTTAATCTACAAGTGAAATCTAAGGGCAAGACCCTGCATGTTCCCCTACCTACCTTTATGATGAAAGAACCTAAATTTCAAGGTTCTCAAAACCTTTCAACCCAAGCTGCCATCGTCAGGTCGGTCAAATCCCACCATCCTCATCCTGTCACCCACCAGATCCTTCTAGGAGAAGTCCAAGGCCGAGTACAGAAATATTTCAACTTGGATGAGAAGACCTTCCAAGATGTTCTGGCCCATTTAATCGATATTGAAAGTGTCTACGTTGAAAATGGGAAATATAGCTACCCTGTTTGATAATCCAGTTTCCCCAAATCAATTAGATTTAACCTATGAGTCTAGAACGATAGCTATTTGTGAACCTTAGCGTTTTACCTTAATCAAAATCTCGATAAATAAGGTGTAAATAAGATTATAAAATTCTTTCTATAATATTTCAACTCTATATTTGAATGTTAATTTATGTTTGAATAAATTGATACATAAATTATTGTGTGTTTCACTAAATTTTCAAATTAATTTTTATAATATACAATGTAACAAATAAATCTTTTACTGGCAATGGTTTTTTTTCCTATAATATCATCAAATATGATTTTTACATACCTCTTTTACTGCAATTACATAAGTAATTGAATGAGAGAGCTTATTTTTATAATATACAATGTATATGATAAATCCCGCTATTAAATCATCCTATATTTTATTTAGTAAGAAAAAGTAAGTTTCTTCAAAACCTTTTGTATAAATTTCACTCCCACCGATTTTATTTCCACTCTGTCACACACTGGCGAAAAAATCTTAATATTTTAAACTTTTATTCATATTAGGAAACATAAAAAAATAATAATTGTAGCTAATTCGATTGAAATAATTTTACTTTATGTAGATCAATGCTTATTTTATCTATATGCATATACAGTAGAAACTCTCTGTAAAGGACAACACCTAATTGCAGAGCCAAAGTGTCCTTTAGGGAGAGGTGTCCTCTTACGGGAGAGTTGCTAAATGGTAAAAATGGTAGTTTTGAAAATTAAAACTGTCCTTTATAGTGAGGTGTCCGCTAAAGGTAGGTTCTACTGTATTTATTTTATATAAAATACAGGTGTAATAATACTTGAACAAATACGTCTGATATATGCTATAACTCCTCGTTGATATATAAAAAAATCATTTGTTATAAATTTTCTATACGTTTGACTATTTATCAGGTACTCAATCAGGCCAATTTAATTTTCTGAAACTTTTATAATGGCGGCATATTTTAAATAATGACTCATCAGATTAAAAAGATGTATAGTCACAATAGGAACGCCAAACACCACTCTACAATAATTAACATTGCTGAAAATTACCTTTTTTAAAAATTAATTATCAATTCTCTCAGCGGTAAGTTAACATCCTTCTGCAACTAGCTTCCTTGAGAGAGAGGTACTACTGTACTTGATATATGTATGATATTTGATTTTCAAACAAAAAGCTGACTTTCCAAAGAAATCTCGGGTATTGGGCGATTCTGCTTATACATGCGACACTGAAGGGGATTAAACTTTATTTTGGCATTAAAGAAAACTACAATATTTTAGGGGGGGTCGGTGGAAGGCTGGTTAAACCGTTTTGTTTTCGACCACTACGGCCCGGGTTCGATTCCCGCATTGGACACTTTTTTTCTGTTAAAAAAAAATGCTCCAATTTCCCCCGATTCTTGCAAAAGTCCAACCCCACCAGCGAGTACAAGTAATCAAACGAGGCTCTGGCACATTTGTAAGTGCAAAGTCGAGCTGCTTTTCACATGTGTAGACATGTGGTGCGCTTACAGTAAAAGCAGTCGCTAACTACCCACCATGATTATCATGGCTTTGAGATAAGAAAGAATAAGATAAGATTTTAGTGGCAATTAGAAATATATTTAACTCTATATATATATTAAAACATATAGCGTCTCCCTCTCTATAGCGCCCGATTTTAAATACGTAGTACGATGCGATTTACATTAAAAGTGACCTGTCTATAGCACCCCCTCTCTATAGCACCCTATTTTGTTGAGTCCCAAGAGGGGGGCACTATAGACAGGTGTAAATATATATTCAAAACCTAATTCTATCTGCTTTTCACATGTGTAGACATGTGGTGCATTTACACTAAAAGCAGTCGCCTGCTTCTACCCACCATAATTATGATGGTCTGTACCACGTGTATTAGGGATAAGCAAAAATAAATTAATTCTATAACCCTTAAATTGCAATAATTAGAAATTTATTTTAAAAATGGCGAAGCCGCTAGGGGGTTTACCACTGACGAGCCATTCCCTCTTTATTTCAATTTTTAGTCATTGCTGTATAAAGCCTAAAGAAATAGATTTTAGACATGTTTTTTTTTTTAATAGCGCTAAAAATATATTTCCAATTTTCAGCGATAGAGGGTACTAAATTGATGGTATTTTTATAAGCTTTTAGGACAGTAGAGATTTGCATATAATACAATATAAAGTTTCGGGAAGATGATATTCATGTACCTAAAGAGGAAACACTTTCTTTATAAAAGGAGAGGGCTTCAAGCATATATAAGGTTGCCCCAAAAGTTTGTGTTTTTCTTATTACTTGGCGAATAATATTATTACGGCGAATACATAATAATACATAATACAATTACTGTTTACATTATAAAAAAAACATTATACAAAACGGCAAATAATATGGGTATTTCAATTTTTTTCAAGTGTTTACGAGCTTTTGGGACAACCTTGTATTTGGGTTGATGCCAAAATAATGACCGATTTGTAGTGACAACTTTAAAAAGCAATAACTCGTTACAAATAAACCTTTATTAATCAAAATAAAAACCATTGGCATCGATACATCTTTGCCAACAAGAGCTGGTATATTCCAGTTTTATAAAAATCTGGAGTTCTGGAGGCAATGAATTCATCGAAGGCCGTTTCGGCATCACCTTGGTTTTTAAAGCATTTCTCATCCAGGAAGTTGGCGAGGTGCTTAAAAAAGTGGTAGTCGGTAGGCGAGAGGTCGGGCGAGTATGGTGGGTGATAAAGAGTTTCATAGCCCAACTCATTCAACTTTCGCCAGTGTTCATTGAGACGTGTGGTCGGGCGTTGTCGTGGAGAAGAATAGGCCCTTTTCTGTTGACCAACCTCGGGCAGATACGGTTAAGTTTTTGGTGCATTTCATCAATTTGCTGACAATACATCACCTCAGTTATGGTTTCGCCTGGATTCAGGAAGCTATGGTAGATCAAACCGGCCGTAAACCACCAAACAGTCAGCATGACCTTCTTTTGGTGCGGTTTGGGCTTCGGGAAGTGCTTCTATGCTGCGTCGCGGTCCAACCATTGCGTAGAACGTCGTCGGTTGTCGTAGAGGATCCATTTCTCGTCACAGGTAACAATACGGTCGAGAAACGGCTCGTTCTTGTTGCGCAGAAGTAACGCCGACGACACTTCAAAACGCTGATTTTTATGAACATCATTCAAATCGTGCGGCACCCATTTGTCGAGCTTTTTCACCTTTCCAATTTGTGTCAGCTGACGAACAATTGTCGTCTGATCGACGTTGAGTTCTTCGGCAACTTCTCGTTTAGTTTTGCGTGTATCCGCCTTGATTATTGCATTTAATTGGTCGTTGTCAACCACGGAAATACGTCCACGGCCCTCTTCATCTCCAAGGCTGGTATCGCCGTTGAGAAATTTTTCGAACCACCTGTAGGTGGTGCGTTCAGAAGTAGTACCCTTGCCCCATGCGCTGATGAAATTTCGAATTGTTTCCGCAGCGTTGTGGCCGAGTTTGAACTCATGAAGCAAAATTATGCGGATTTCCTGTTTTTAAAGCATTTTTAATACAGCCTGAAATCACACAAAAAATAGTGTTGTAAATTTATTGATAGATATAGTGTCAAAGCAAGAAATAAGCTTTATAATGATATATTACTTGCAAACATTTGAAAATAATTAATGTCAATTATCAACGATTGAATTTGGATTTATGATATCGGCCATTATTTTCGCATCGAAACATCTGACGCTCTTCATTGGACACGACAACAACAACAACAGAAAATTGACATGGACCCAGAGCAGCAGCTTTACACACCCAATATAGAGGACATCGCGACTGCTGTGATAGAGATGCATGAAGACATCTGAGGCTCTTCATTGGACACGACAACAACAACCTCGAAATTGATCTCAAGGAAGGGAATACTAAAACAATGGCTGTAACTCGATGTAAAGCCAGGAAAATCAACTTTTAAAAGTATTTAAACAGTAGCAATTGCAAGATATCACTTCTAAGATTAATTTAAAAGCTAGCACGGTGAAGAGTTATTTGTTATATAAAAACCTCGTTGCGTAGTTAGATTTAATCTCTCTTTTTTTTAGAAGTATAACATTCACTTTTAGTAGTAGTATAACATTCACTTTTAGTTATCTTTATATTGAAATTGAACTTTTTCAGAGATTTTCTTATTTAAAATACCCATTATATTCATTTGATCGATATACAACGATTTAAAGTTTATTCGACCAAATTCGGTCTTTTTTTTTTTCTTGACTCGCAGGAGATGATCGCCATTTCATGAGGTAATTCCTGTCCCGATATTGGAGAGACACTTGAAAAACGGTTAGACACAACATAAATTAAGATTTAAAAACAATATATAATATTCAAATATAGATACAATTATACAATTCGCACTATTTTTCTAAACGGATTTCCTACACAGTTCTATCCAAATTTTATTATCACTCAATTTGACACATCAAACGGAAAATTCCAGAAATACTTACATTAAAGAGGTCTATCAGAAACACCAAATTGTTCTTGAGGAGAAACTGAACTGATATTCACCTTATCTATGACTGTCCGAACTTTACAGAAGGGAGACATCGTTTGTTCCCTGATCTAAATCATTTAACTCTCTTACATCAACCATTTTGTCTATATAAATTTTATGAACTCTGTCGATTAATACATGTAATAATAATTTAATGTTGGTTGTTTTGTTTGTTTCCGCTGTAATAAGCGCAAATGTTTCAATTTGACGCCTGTTTGATTAATAAATAAATTCGATCATATTCTCTCCGAATATCAAAGCAATTATTACAACAATAGCCGAGTGACCCGGGCAACCCGGGGTTTACCCGAAAGGCTTGTAAAGACACATTAAAAGTAAGAGTGGATTAAAAATGGCAATGGGTATATTCTGATTTCTTAAAGGCAGTATTTCAAGTAAGGTTAAATAAAATACTTTCTAAGCAAAGTATATACATTCAGGAAGATACGCAAACGAAAATATCCTGGACATCCAGAGTAGTTTCTCAAGAAAAGAGAACAATTCTGATTATATATAAGCAGAAAATTAATTATGAATTAGAAATACGAAAGATCTACCATTAGAAATTAATAAAATTCACAAAAAAAAACGTACTTACTAAAAAAAAAGGCAATTCAGTAACGACAAATATTGTAGCGTGGTAATGGATGACTTAACAGATAAATGAATTAGCAAAATTTTATTTATTATATATTTATGACGTCAGCACGACTATAAATAAAACTAAAAAATTATTTACAGCTAGGGAGAGATAACCCAGGTTCCTGAATGCCAACTACCCGGGGAGTCACTAGTATGGACTAGTGTTGAGCGCTTTTACTCGCATCTTGTTTTGATTGCTGACTTGAACCAGTTGACCAGGAAGTTCCATGCTGAGGTTTAATCTTAAAGGCTGGCCATAGATTGAGGATTGAGGTGGGTCAGTCGAAGAAGGATAGCTGTTTGCATCCTATGTCTCAGGAATGCTTGACAGCTGAAGAGACGATGATCAACTGTCTGTGGCTCTTCTGAACAGTGAATGCAGGTAGGGTCTATTTCGGGATGCACACGTGTAATGTCTGCCAGTACATGGCCATGGCGCGTGAGGATGGTGGTGGGGGCCTCTCCATGGCGGAATTTTGGTAGAAATATGAGGAGAAGGCTTGGAGTGGCAGCAATTCTCCTGAGAGATCTGGTCGAATAGTCTTGGAAATATAATACAGTCCATTATGATAGATCAGCCTTACGTTTTAGGTTTCGAGCATGAGTTCGAGGCAGGTTGGAGTATACGTGTGGTAGGACAGAAGTAGCGGCAATTTTTGCTGCACTGTCTGCTTGTTCATTGCCCTTGATTCCAGTGTGTCTGGGTACCCAACACAGCCTGATGTAAGGAGCTCTGTTAAGGAATTTTATTATATTTGCTGCTAGCGATGTATGTGTTGGTCCTGAGGAGCAGATAGCTTCTAAAGCAGATCTACAGTCCGAGGCAATGCTCACTGCTGCTTTGGTTGGACTAGTCTCCGCGATTTGAGCTGCCCAGAGAATTGCTGAGAGTTCAGCTTGAAAGGCAGTGCAGTCTGGGTGAAGCCGCGCGTGTGTGTGTGTGTGTGTGCGTGTAGGAGAAATAGCTAGAGAATATTTAACAACAAAGCTATAAAGTAGATCTCATAAGATCTCATGTAATGACGACTAAAATAAAATGGTAACGCGCATGCGTCGCAGCACTTTTTCTATCAACCACAGAGGGGGCTGAGAAGAGGAGAATCAATTAACGACCTATACATTTATATATATATGATTATATAAGACCTATATAACAGCTATTATGTTGTGTGTTTGAACACAAGCGCCTGAGAAGCCAACGATATCACCATATGTAATATCTGACTCCCAAGGTAGGTTCAATTTCAATCTGTCTATTCTACGCTCATACAAGAATATTATTTAATTTTAAGACACTAAAAGTATGAGCCGTGGCAACAATGTGGTACAAGTAACTTGGGGTGTCTGAAAAATTATGAGTTATTTACATACAGGGAATATTGAAAGCATAGATTATGGAATATGTATGATGTTTTAATTAAACTTAAATTATCTTATGAAATTTCTAAAATATCTAACACACACTGTAGTGTGTTGTGCCAAAATGTCGAGGCTTATTGACGAATCTGAGCAAATGACTATCATTCACCCGCACAATGTCTTCTGACCCGAAATCGTTCCTACCACACCAGCTAGAACACGTTTGTTGAAATATTTGGATGATTTCACAGATTCTCAGCTAGAATGTTATGAAACCGGAGCAGATACATGATGAGGGCCATAGCTAAAACCATAGTATACAGGTTGTTAGCTTTTGTTTGACATTTTCGCTTTCTACAGATCACTCTCTAAGCATTCAATACATAAAATATCAGAAGATGCATTGTTTTATGCATTTCACAATTTTTTAAGAAGTATGGTTGCCATTTTGTTCATAAATATTATCATCATACCTAATCAAATGTAGTTTTCTTTCTCATTGTTTACTTTTAGAGGTAAAATATTTCAGATTATCGCTGCTCCTATTTCTTTCTATCTATATCAACATTTTTGATAAATTTCTTAACGGCATTTATTTTGTATTTGATCAAATTGTTTTTAAGAAGTTGTAACGAATACATTTGGTAACTTCCCCAAAGTGTAGACTGTACAGATCGGTATGAATCAAAATTTTCACCAAGGGCCACTGAAGATTGACACCTACCAATCAAATGCATCTGTAGTAAGTTAATTTCAGTAAATTTGAAATCTTCTATTGTGAAAGAAATTGAATTAAACTTTACTGAATTGAATCTCAATTCTTACATTATTCTTCCTAGTACCTTATATAGGTTTGTCAGACAACCTTCACATTTACTGGCCGAAGTATCTTTAATTTTAAGGGCTATGAATGCCGACCAGGCAGCCTCTATCTTTACGAGAGATAATAAAAAGATTCACTGGCCGAAGTATCTTAAATTTTAAGAGCTACCATTACTCCGTCTTTGTATTTTTCCTCTAAACTATACAGTTTGAAAAATGTATTTTATATTCTCAATTCGATAAAAATAATCCCTTGAATCAATATTAAAACAAGAACAATAAGCCTCCAGGGAAAATTTTCTTTAAAAAAATATTTTTCATTTAAAAATCTCTCAACCTTTCGGGCAAGAAAGTCCTTCTACGGGAGAAAATATTTTACATCATTAAAACGCCAATAAAATAAGATTTGAAGTTAAACCAAAGTAAAACCAAGTTGAACCAAAGTCTTTTTATTCTATTATATTTAATTAAAAAGGCATACATTGTTTCAAAATATCATTTATTTTGCCAATATTTTAGTTGGTAGTCAGAAGAATTAAGTTTTAAAAATATTTTGACGTTATGTGGCGCTGAGTTTGTTGCTGATGTTATAATACCTTGATAAAAGTTGGCGTTCAGCCAACTAAAATATTGGTAAAATAATTGATATTTTGATCCAATATATGCCTTTTTAATTAAATATTTATTTATGGATTGCTCTATTTTCAAAATTCTATTATCTATATATAGACTTTTGAAAACTGGAATAAACCTCAATGTTATTTGGTTCAATATATTGATGCTGAATATGTAATAGTATCCTAAATTAAAGGAATAACCACAAGATGTATATTTTAAAACGAATACTTTATTAAATATGTTTATAGAACGACATTTGAAAATTATCCCGCATGTGTTTCTTTTGAACGAAAATCGAAAAATAAATTTCGATTTTTCGTTCAAAAGAAACACATGCGGGATAATTTTCAAATGTCGTTCTACAATCATAGGCCGCATTATATTGTATTATATAAAATATGTTTATATTTGAAATATATATAGTTTGTTTATCGCGAGTGAGAAGTAAATTAAAAGGCTGAAGTGAATTTTAAATATAGTTTCAAAAGGTAAAATAATAAAAACCTAGAATATTTTGATGGAAACGCTTTTAGATTTCTAAAATTGGGATATAGGATGACTTTTCTCCACATATCTAAATTAAGGAATTAGCAAAGAATTTGGTGAATAAGTTGCTGATCAGTTTCTTCACCTTTTGATTCACGTTAAGTTTAATTTAAAATATAGGAGAAATAACTATAATTTCAAACCTTCGCTTTATCCTTTATCATTGTTAAGATAAAACTTTAATACGGTTTAAGAGCGGTTATCATTTTTAAATCGTTCATTCAACAACTAATTATTATTCTAGTTTATATAAAAATTGTTTAAACAATATATATTAAAGATTATGTGTGTTTAAAGATAAGTCATCAAAGGCTATGTATTTCAGATTGGCAAGATTACAAAGTTCCATCAAAGACTTCAGTCACTGAAGATCAACTCCCTCACAAATGCATCTCTAGTAAGTCACGTTTATCAAATTTGGAGTGAATATAATCCACCATCGACATTGGTAAAACACTCCATCTTTGATTTGTTACATAGATGTATAACCCTATCAATGTAAATACGGATAAATTTTTTAAACAAAGTTTATATTATGATGCGCTAGCGCGCCATCTGTTATGAAAATTCGAAATTATTTTAGACGCGTAAGATTATTTTTGAAATTAAACAATTTCTACTGCCCTTACTGCAATGGAAAAATTAATGGGAGGGCTTGGCTCATTAGTGGTGAACCCTCCCAGCGGTCTTGCCAGTTTAATCTACCATACCGCTGTTATATTGCATTTTTCGATATTATGTAAATAATTTTATATTTTAATCTTTTAATTTGCGAAATTCTATTTAATTTTTAAGTTCTTATTTATTTTGTTTATATATGTAGAAGCGTGACGCTTCACATGTACACCTATCCCCCGATTTACACGGTAGATACGTTCCTGAGAAAAACGTGTAAATCGGGGGATAGGTGTACACAGAAATAAAAATTAAATGCATTGACAGGTTGAAATATGTAGTCAGCACATAAGCTCGGGATTCTTCGTGAGATGTGTACACAGCGCATGTGTTCAATCATAGTAGCATTTAGTATAGTGCGATAAAAACAAAAAAAAAATAAAAACAATGGTTGCCTGTAAAGTCGGTTTTACGGGCGAAGATTTTACGTGACAACGGTAGAATATTTATTGATATGAATATAATTAAATTGCACAATAGGAACAAGGAATTGAATGAAAATAAGAATTGCACAAATTTTAACTATAGAAATATATTTTGTTTACTAAAACATTGTACATGTAAACTTAAACTTAACTAATTCCTATTTTTTTTCGAATCTTTTTATTTTTAATTGAAATCGGTCTATTTCGATATTTTTATATCCGTTTTAATCAAGCATTAGAAATAAAGCATTTGAGATTTTCTCAGGTAAAGTTTACCACTGTTTAATATAGCGTTAAATATTTTCTATATTTCCGCTACAGGCTGCTTTTCCCAGCTTTTTTATTTTTTAGCTTTTCCCTTTTAGCTGTTTTTATAACTCTTGTTTTAAATAGCTTTTTATATTGAATGAAAACAATAAGTTCATTTTGGTTTAGATATTTTTCCATCGCATTTATGACCAGCTAATTAATGTTCTAGTTAATATAATATTATTCTCAAAATTAAACATATTTATTAGTTTTCAATGGTAATTTAAGTTTCTATTTCTGAATGAATATCGACGCACTCGATGTAAGTACTAACTTACGTGATGTTTATTTTGAACCTATAGAAATGAATTTTAAAAAACAGTTATGAAAATGGATAACGGTTAAGCTGGTAAACATCTTGTAGTGGCAATATAATTATAATTTAATGCCATATATTAAACAGTGATTAACTTTATTTGATAAATTATAAAATGTTTCATTTCGAATGCTTGATTAAAACGAATATAAAAATGTTTGAAATAGATCAATTTCAATTAAAATGAAAGTATATATATTTCGATAAAACTAAAAATATCTATAGTAAAATATTGTTAAAATATTTTTAAAATCGAAAATACCGTTTAAAAATGTTATTAAAGTATAAAAAAATGTTGTTACATAAATAAAAATGTTATTATTAAAGTGAGAAATGTTGTTATTAAAGTGAGAAATGTTATTAAATTGTAAAATGTTGTTATTAAAGTGCAAAATGTAGTCTTAAAATTGCAAAACCTATGTCATATAAAAATCAGAATAATACAATTTTCAAATATATCGTTCTAAACCTTTACATTTTTATTTTTATATTTTAAGGCAAAATCTGCGCGCGCAGCACTCTCGTTCGGTGACTCATCGTAACGTTACCGGGCGTTACACTTTTTCATAAGTGACTCCCAGCCGCAACCTAATTTAAGACGTTGTCACGTCAAAAACGTATTTGGAAAACCGTGTAAAAGCGAAAACGTGCAAAACAAGTACCGTGTAAATCGGGGGATAGTGTATGTATATAAGTAGAATTGGGATTCAAAATAAGCATCTCTCTGAGGAGAGAGAGAGCAAGTCACTAAAACGTCGAGAATTAAATAAATTATTGGTTGATGTGTTTTTTTCCTATCCATGATGAAATTGTGAAAAACTTTTAAAATTACAAAATTATTTCCTCACAATTACCTATCAATTTTAAATTTTCAGTTGTAAATATTCCCGCAGTGCGCGTTTGTATTTGTAAATATTTTTTGTTAGATATCTTCTTCTATATATATAAAAATGAATGTTTGTATGTTCGTTTGTTTGTATGTCCGGTATACAAATTCGCAATAGTTCACTAATTCAAACCAAAATTTCCATACATAGGTAAAAATACGGGGAAGACGATAGGCTATTTTAAAATATATATATAAATCATTATTATTTATTTAGGTAACCCGGATTCCTGGAGCATACTAAAGTCGCCAACTATCCGGGTTAAATCAATTATTAAAACTATATATTCATATTATTCTACTTATCTCACGAACAGCGCCCTCTATCAAAGATTAGATTAAATTATGCTGATGCAAACAAATAGATAATGCTAATAACAAACAATTATAAAAAAAAATCTTATCTAAATATATATCACTCGGGTAGATATGCACACGGGTCAATCCCGGGGCGAAGCCCGGGTCACCCGTCTAGTAGTCAATATTTTTTTAAGCCCGTTGAAGAGCGATTATCGCTTGAAAGCTAGCAATTTAAAATAAAAAGAAACTCATTGTGAGGAAATATATATTTTTTTACCTAATCAACTTCAAAACCAACAAATAAATCTTCAGAACTCCATCTTTGATTATTCTATTTCTACAATGAATGTATCAAAGGCGAGTGTGTTTCAGGAGGAATTTAAAAATCGAGATTCTTGCCCGACGTAATATTTATTCTTCTTGCGCAAACTTTCGGGCATTTATAAGCCCTTCGACTGGAGTAACCACATCTAACTAGAAAACTGCGACGTTTAGGATATATACAGTTATACCTGTCTATTACACCCCTCTTGGGACTTACCAAAATAGGGTGCTATAGAGTGGGGGTGGTATAGACAGGTCACTTTTAATGAAATATTAAAATAGCCAATTTCAGGAGTAATTAAATATAAAAATAACAATGGTTGCCTGTAAAGTCGGTTTTACGGGCGAAGATTTTACGTGACAACGGTAGAATATTTATTGATATGAATATAATTAAATTGCACAATAGGAACAAGGAATTGAATGAAAATAAGAATTGCACAAATTTTAACTATAGAAATATATTTTGTTTACTAAAAATCAAAACATTTATTCAGATCGAAGGTTCAAATTTTTGCTAAATAAATTTGAAACTATTTAAAATTTGTAAAATAATAATTAATTAATTAATTAATTTTAAACTAATAATTTACTTAACACTATCAACATTTATCAATAGTATGACATAACCTATAAACTCAGTTTCTCAACTTTTGTGTCAATCTAACAATTAATCAATCAATCATAGTTTACGATAATGAAATATCAGTGTACAATTATTTACCTTTATTGTTGTAGTTGTTGTAAATGACGAATTTAAGCACTCCACATTTTCACTACAGACACAGCTGACGATACTTTAACCACACGTGTGAACTTGTATTATGACGCTTTCTTTTTTTTCCAACGCCAAGAACGTTCGAGAAAGACAAAGACAGAGACAAGCATGCGCCGATTCAATGCGCCTAATTCTCTAGCGCTGCGCGCGCAGCACTCTCGTTCGGGGACTCATCGTAACGTTACCGGGCGTTACACTTTTTCATAAGTGACTCCCAGCCGCAACCTAATTTAAGACGTTGTCACGTCAAAATGTTTACATTTTAATGTTTAAAATCGGGCGCTATAGAGAGGAAGGCGCTATAGGCAGGTTTAACTGTATACAAATTATTATTATTATTTACATATTTTACTATATATCAAAAGGGGCACAGTTCCCTTTAAACGTGCATAAGAACGATGGCACTATTGCAACACCTTAGTAAAACAGACTTCCATAAAACCTGGATAAATACTTTGAAACATCAAAGTGTATAAACCGTACAAATATTATTATATAGGTGAATAAATATATATTTGTTGTAATAATGTTGAGCCGACAACTTCACAGTGCATCCAACATGCATTCAGGGCCGGAGGTGGAGGCGCACTAGTCTGAAGACAAATGAAGACCACACGCATAGGAACATGGTTACCTCGGGGTGGTTCCCGGGAAGGATGAGACTGGGACCGCTCTGGACTACATGATTACTTTCTTGGTGTTTCTGTCTGGGTACCTCCTCATCTGGGTCTCCTTGTCTGGACCTCCCTGTCTGAGCTCAGCCCCAGCTTATATCCTAATTGTGACGTCAGAGGGGGAGGACGTCCAATCAGGGACAGCCATGTCTATAAATCTCTCTTGCTTATACTATCCTTCCCGGCTCACCGTCCCTTTCTCTCCCGGGTATCTGTTTTATTGACGCCGTTTTGTAGTTGCACGTATTCTTGAATTTATATACAACAACTACATATACAATACGACATATATATATTAAATGTTTTATATTAACTTTTGTTAACCCTCTCTCTCTCTCTCTCTCTCTCTCTCTCTCTCTCTCTCTAGATTAATATCAATTTACCTTCGTATTATTACAAAAACAGCAAGATTTGCCTGTTTGAAGGGTAACCTGGTGTAACTATGTTTACAAATTCTTAGAATTAAAACACATCTTTGGCCAGTAATTCTTTTGTATTTTCTCAACGTTTCGACAAAAACCGTTTGTTCCTGACGAGGACAAAATATTTTTGTTGAAACGTCGAAAGAATAACAAGATTTACTGGCCGAATTGTTTCTTAATTCTCAGAACTATGAATGTAGGCCAGACAACCTATATTTTCATGATAATATTTACATAGTTGACATTAAACTCGATTATGATTTCCTCAATGTATTGGTTATATTTCAGATCGGCAAGATTCGAAATTTCAACCAAAGATCCCGGCCACTGAAGGTCTAGTCCATCATAAGCGCACCTCCTGTAAGTCACCTTTATCACATTTAAAGTTCTATTATCAAATTGAGTTAACATCAACTAAAAAGAACCTCAACACCTACATTTACCTTTCGATGATAATTTGTGTGGATTCAAAATCTTGAAAACCATTACTTACCATTTTTATAAACAAAATTGGCATTTCCTGACCGCTCATATGACCATTTAGATGGCATAAAAGTCAGGGGATGAGTGTCTAAAACCCTCGATTCCCGACAGCCATGAACCGGGCTCGAATCCCTCATTGAACACTTTGCTTTAATACACCTATCCCCCGATTTACACGGTACTTTTTTTACACGTTTTCGCTTTTACACGGTTTTCCAAATAAGTTTTTTTTGTTTTTGTTTTTATCGCACTATACTAAATGCTACTGTGATGGAACACATGCGCTATGTACACATCTCACGAGGAATCCCGAGCTTATGTACTGACTACATATTTTAACCTGTCAATGCATTTTATTTTTATTTCTGTGTACACCTATCCCCCGATTTACACGTTTTTCTCAGGAACGTATCTACCGTGTAAATCGGCGGATAGGTGTATGTGAATAACCGTTACATATTATTCATTGTTGTAAATATCATAAACTAAGTTGCTCTTTTTAAGCGGTACCTAATAAAGTGATTTTGGAACCAAATTTAGATGGAAAAGCGTCATCCCTTGCAACAAAAATCAACTAAACGTTGAGTTATCTTGTTACAAAGATATTTGGCCAATTTCTTGATAAATCAAAATAAGTCAACCAGGTACTCGTTTCGGGCTATATGTCAATCAAATTTATATAAACATAAAATATATTTGAATATCCAATAAATTGGAATGAACTTTAATGGTTTCTTCTAAAATAATAAAATCCCTTGTTTAAAACAGCATTTTAAAAATATATATTTTATCAAAGGAAGAGTTTCTTGAAAAAATATATATAAGGTTGTCCCAAAAGTTCGTGTTTTTCGTATTATTTGGCGAATAATATTATTACGGCGAAAACATAATAATACATAATACAATTACTTTATACATTATACAAAGACATTATGCATAACGGCGAATAATATTGGTATTTCAATTTTTTATAAGTGTTTACGAACTTTTCGGATAACCTTGTATAATTTAATCAACTAGAGATTTTAGGATTTGAAATCCTTCTACGGAAGTAAAGTTAAATGAGGCAGTGTTATAGTTAACCTTACTTCAGTAGAAGGTCTCCAAGACCTGAAAGCTCGAGTTAATTATTTTATATATTTTTGTGTGTAGACATCAACTTTCGATTCCCATAACTATATTGTAAGATTATAAACTCAAAAGGAACTTCTTCTATAGAACATGTTTATTTTGATAGATTTGGAACGACATCATTCTTCAACGGGTGTAAACACAAGGTGTGATGTGAGATGTGTGCAATTATATAGACGTACATTGAGAGCCAAGATATATACAAATTTGTAACTCAGGTAGAATTATAAATTGAGAAACAAACCAGTTTATTTATTATTATTAACCATATATATATATATATATATATTATAACTATATATTAACTAGTAACTGGTTTATTTCTCAATTTCTAATTCTACCTGAGTTACAAATTTGTATATATCTTGACTCTCAATGTACGTCTATATAATTGCACGCATCACACCTTGTCATTACGCCCGTTCAAGAACGATGTCGTTCGAAAGCTAGAAAAATAAACATGTTCTATAGAAGAAGCTCCTTTTGAATTTATAAGCTTACAACATACTATATTTTTTAAGACACTCTTCCCTTTCGATGAAACTCTATTTCTTTCAAATTTGATTGTATCTGTTTCAATGTTTGTTGATGGGTGGTTATGTATTTCAGTTCAGCAAGATTGCAAAGTCCCTCCGGCCGCTGAGGAGCACCTCCATCACAAATGCATCTCCAGTGAGTCACCAATATGTCAAATTAAATTCTACTTCAAATATTGAGTTGACATCTACAGTAAACCTCTATATTACATTCATCTCTTTTGTAAATTTAAAATGTTCGATTACCATTACCACTATTTTATATAACCTTCAATATTATGCATGGAGAGGTTAGATTGACCAAATCTGACTAAGCTCGCCTGGCGGCGCCACCGCCGGTGAGAAGTGGTGCGCCTACGTAGTTGGTGACGAAGAATCAGAGGTGGTGCGCATGCGCGCGGAAAAAAAGAAGCAGAAATAACCTTCACCAAGAAGGGAAGCGACGCCATTTAAACGCGCGTCGAACTTTTTCATATTTAATCCTTACGTTTTAATTTAAGTACCTAAATTTAAACCAATGTCATTCTTAAATTATCCAAGTTAAGTACACTATTTTAAACATATATTTAAGCAAGTTTTTCTACCAAAAGGTTTATAAATAGTGTTTTTTATTTACCGATAAGTTTAATTACATCTAAGTTTTTTCTAAAAGTTTGAATACCAACAAGTTTTGTAATCTATAAGTTTGATTACCAACAAGTTTTTTATCTATAAGTTTTATTATCACTAAGTTTATTATCTTAAAGGTTATTTATCAAAAGTAAGATTTCTACCTATTAATTAAGCACAAGTCAAAATTATTTTTATCATTTATCTACAACAATACAATTCAATATTACGCTATATATAAACATAATACAGTAGAACCTCCTCCCTTTAACGGACACCTCTCCACAAAGGACAGTTTTCATTTTCAAAATTATCATTTTTACAATTTAGCAACTCTCCTGAAAGAGGACACTTCTCCTTAAAGGACACTTTGGCTCTGCAATTAGGTGTTGTCCTTTACAGGGAGGTAGTTCTACTGTACTAACATATTGAGAGATCAACATTGGGTTAACTATACCATCTAAGATTTATTTATTTCAATTTAAAGCGCTATGTCCCCCTAGGGACACTTGCGCTGTCATACATGTTTGCCTCTACGTGTGTCTATACATATTTACAATAAGTTTAGGCCGTAAAGAATAGTCATATGATGTTAACAAGGAGAAAGAGAAAAAATTAAAAAAAAAAAAAACATTTCTATCAAATATTTACATCGAAATTTGTTCAATAATCCTTATTATTAAAAGGGAAGAGAAACAAAATTAAGAGTTTAATCAATCTAAGGACAAATGAAGCTTTTAAATCTTAACCTAAGATAACCCCAACAATTTTATTTTCTCTTTTGTTCAATTTTAAACGTTACAAATATAAGAGTCTCTATGCAGAATTATTTTACAAATTGAATTATATGTTATGTATCTGATTAAAGAGTGTCAAGAAATTAAAATGAAACTCATGGTAAATTTTCTTTAAATTATTGACAATGATTTCATGGACAATTTCAGATCGGCGGGAATCGACAATTCCATCAAAGATTCCAGCTACTGAAGATCAACTATCGAATAAACGCACTTCTTGTAAGTTAATCCCATCTAATCCAACATGTCCTGTAAATAGATTAATTTACATCTACAATTTTACATCGATCTCTTTTATAGGTTCAGAATGTAAACAACTGTTACTCCCATTTTTATATGTTCATTGAAACTGTGAAAAAATAGTACAAATGTGATATTGTACTGGGATAAGGTGCATAAATTATGGAAAAGGCATCTCCTTATCGTACAACTGAAATTTTCTGATGGTTTGCGAAAATATCCATCAGCAACTTTCAGTTGCACGATAAGGAGATGCCTTTTTCATAATTCATTGAAACTGTGCAAGCCAAATGTCTTTCTACATTCACGATATTGTAGACTTTTAAGAGATTTAAGTAAACTTCAATGTAATTCCTTAGCACGCCCCATTTGTTATAAAAAAATTAACTCTTTTCTACTGTTGTAGAGATTAACCGCTGGAGCGCAAACATAATATATAACAAGTGTGAATATTCGTACTAAAATCAATCTTTTTCAAATCATAGAGTTTCAAAAAGAAGAGGCATTGCACCAGTATTGGAGGGAATTTAAGGAAACAATTTATTTAGATCAACTATCATATCATCCATACAGGCCTAGATATAATATTTTACGTGTCATTAATAATATTGCCACGTGTAAAATTAGGAAAGACAAACTTCGGGATGACTCAGCAATTTATTTAAGGCAAGAACAAACTATGAATATAAACACAAAAAATGATACTCTGTTAATAAAATAATAAATAATACAATATAATGTGGCTTATGATTGTAGAACGACATTTGAAAATTATCCCGCATGTGTTTCTTTTGAACGAAAAATCGAAATTTATTTAAGGAAAAATAACGACCATTTCTAACCTTAGGGATGAAGTATGAAAGGATCATTCTTCACAATTCATCCTTTCATACTTCATCCCTAGGGTTAGAAATAATCGTTATTTCTCCTTAAAATAAATTTCGATTTTTCGTTCAAAAGAAACACATGCGGGATAATTTTCAAATGTCGTTCTAAAATAATAAATACTTTGCTACAATATGTTAGAACTTTAGCTTTATTATACAAAAAGAGGTATGGTGAAGATATCCAATTGTTATAATGATATGCGATACCAAACCTTGATTATCACTTGATTTGAAGCAGTTTATGTTTTGTAACCATTACAGAATCAAATTGAAATGTTGACGGTTACAGATCGCTGTGTTTCGAAAACTTCAGCAAAATCTTCTGCAACGGGAGATCAAACTGTATGCAACCATTCTTCTCGTAAGTTCTTTTCTCACAATCTTTCTTCTGCTTCCTTCTTAATTGTGAAACTTTCTATTCTTGATCATTGTTTTGGACTCGAGACCTAACCAGCATCATATTGAAAGCTTTTGGTTTAAAAAATGTTCATCATCATGATTATAGTTTGGATATAATTTTATAATACAATATAATGCGGCTTATGATTATAGATCGAAATTTGAAAATTATCCCGCAAATGTTTCTTTTGAACGAAAAATCGAAATTTATTTTAAGGGGAGAAATAACGATTATTTCTAACCTTAGGGATTAAGTATGATTGGATGAATTGTGAAGGGTAATGATAAACGGAAAAATAAAGTGAATTTTAATTTTGAATTCCCATCCCTGGACACTAAGGTTATAAATAATCGTTGGACACTTTATTTTTCCGTTTATCATTACTCTTCACAATTCATCCTATCATACTTCATCCCTAAGGTTAGAAATAATCGTTATTTCTCCTTTAAATAGATTTCTATTTTTCGTTCAAAAGAAACATTTGCGGGATAATTTTATATACACTGCGTGACATTGAAAATGGAACACCAAGAAATAGTGGCCAGAAAATTATGCAAATTTCAGGGTAGACGCGCCTAACCAAGTTATGCAAATGATGTAAAATGCGCAGCTCTCGTGCGCACATGGGGTAAGATATAAGGGAAGGAACTTGCAGAAAGGACAGTATTCGTGTCGTTATTTCTTCAAGGAAAATCATTGTAGAAATTTTGTTCTTGTGTCAAAAGACACGTGTAATAACAGAGAATGCCAGGTCATCGTAAACGGAGGCAGTTCAAGCAGACAGACGCTTTTACGAGGGGCATGGTGATCGGACTGAAAAGGGCAGGTTGGTCCATACGTCAAATCGCAGCTGATACACACCTTGGTGCGTCCACGGTGCACCGACTGTGGAGAAGATGGTTGGAACAAGGAAATGTGGCAATTTATAGGAATTCCGGTGCAACCAGAGTAACGTCAGCACGTGTGTATCGGCGTATCCTTCGACAAGCAGTGGCGGCCCCACAAGCCACTTGTACCGCCATCCTGCAACATGTGCAAGACACCCTAGATCATTCCATCTCGACCAGAACCATTTCCCGTCGATTGGTTGCTAATGGCTTGCACTCATGCCGTCCGCTAAGAAGACTGCCATTGACCCCACCGAATAGGCGCCAACGTTTGGAATGGTGCCGGGCTAGATCGACGTGGATGACGGAATGGCACAGGGTAGTGTTCTCAGATGAGTCGCGTTTCTGCTTGTCCAGTGATAGTCGCCGTGTACGCGTGTGGCGTCGACGTGGAGAAAGGTCCAATCCGGCAGCAATTGTAGAACGCCCCACCGTGCGACAACGTGGAATCATGGTTTGGGGCGCAATCGCGTATGATTCCAGGTCACCTTTACTTCGTATTCAGGGCACTATGACGGCCCAACGATACGTTGATGATGTGCTGCGACCGGTGACACTCCCTTACCTTCAGGGGGTACCCAATGCCCTTTATCAGCAAGATAACGCCCGACCGCACACTGCTCGCATTAGCCAACAAGCTCTGCAAGATGTACAGATGCTTCCCTGGCCACCGTACTCTCCTGATCTCTCACCAATCGAGCACGTCTGGGACATCATTGGACGCCGTTTGCATGCCTTGCCACAGCCGCGTTCAGAAGACGAACTGTGGCAAATGGTTGAGAGGGAATGGAGAGCCATCCCTCAGGACGCCATCCGTACTCTGATTGACTCTCTACCTAGACGTGTTGCTGCGTGCATCGCCGTCCGCGGTGGTCCTACTTGCTACTAAGCCGACGCCGTTCTCGCTCTGTATTATGACTATCATTTTGAAATAAAGATCACTTATTGTTCGTCCCTGTCTCTCTCTGTCTGCCGAGTTTCATCACTTTCTGGCCACTATTTCTTGGTGTTCCATTTTCAATGTCACGCAGTGTATTTACCTACTTTTTCTATGTGAGCGATAGTTACCCAGAAATTATTTGAAAAAGGAAAAATAAAAATCAGGTAAAATGTTTCTTTTAATTTTGAATTTGTAAGCATTCGAGCAAATATACTGTTCTTCAACGGGCTAATACTCGATGTATTTTTTAATAACCCAGCTTCGCATAGTTTTTTCCCAAGTGAATGTTTTCCAACGAATGTTTTAATAAATTTTAATAATTATAATCATTAAAAAATTTATTAAAATATTCGTTTGAAATCAGATGATTATCTGCGATATATTAATGATAATAATAATTATTAGTAATGTAAAATCATGTAAATTCACAGGCAAAAAGCCAACATGTATACCATGGTTTCAGGCTTTGGCACTTATAAGTACAGGAGTGGCTTTGGTTAATTATTAGTAAAGGTAACAGTAGTAACAATCAGTAGAGTAAATTATTAATGTATTATTATATCATCATTTCATAACTTCAAATTATGGATAATAATTAATTTTTAACTTAAATTGATTTTCTTTTTTATAAAAATAGCAACGTTATAATAAAACCAGTATATAAATTGACCAAGTAAATCTTGAGTTTTCGGCGGACAAAAATAAAGTCTCTACATTTTTTACAAAATATATATAGATATATATATACAGTCGACTCTCGATAATTTGAAACTCGTTAATTTGAATCTCTCGATAATTTGAAAAATTTTCCCGGTCCCTCTTGAAAAAACACTCGATAAGTTGAATAAAGGCAATATTAATTGGTCCACTCGGTAATTTTAATTTGAAGGAATAGTATCTTGCTACAAATGAACATTTGTGAATAACTGTATAAATGTTTAAAAATTTGTATTCAAATAATAAACCCCGAATTTTGAGATCAAACTCTTGTTTAATTGATTTTTTCCCTTCCTCCCCCTTGGTTGTTTAAACTCTTGTTATTTTGAGCTCTTTATAAATTGAAATGTTTCTCTGGTCCCTTGAGTTTCAAATTATTGAGAGTTGACTGTATATACATTAAATAAATGTATATAATATAAACTCCGCCTTTGCCGGTCCCAAGCCCGGATGAAAAAGGAGGAGGGGGAGCAGTAACAAGCTCACTAAAAAAACCTGGGTTCAGCTGGCCCGGCTGATAGTACACTGTAAGGGCTCCTAATCCAGGGATACAGGATGAGCAGCGTCTGTACTCCATGTTAGGAGCGGCTGCACATGGCGTCTGTTCCTCTTGTCAGAGGCGGCCTTTTTTTTTTTTTTTTTTTTTGGAACTTAGTCGGCCTGCCACTGAGTAGTGCTCCCAGTCTTGATGACAAAGGCAGACGCATTCTACTTCACCCAGTGTGGAGAAAGAAGAAGAAGAGATATGTTATGAAATGTAAAGCTGATATCGAAGTAGGTTCCTCATTCAATTTGCAGTCATGGACCGGAAATGGAAGCGCACTAGCCTGAAGACAAAAGACCACATGCATGGAGCATGTTTACCTCAATGATTCCTTCAGTGTAGTGCGCGTGCGGCCGCGGATATCTAAGGGAATCACAGACCTGGCTCTGTTTCGTACGGCTAAAAGCCGCCTGTCCCTCTAAGAGACCTGCTCACGGTACAAAGGACCGTGGGTCTATTTAGTATGCCTAGAGTCTCGTTCGTTATAGGGGGTAGCACCCGGGAAGGTGAGATGGGGAGTTCTGGAAGCGCTGGTCAATCGAGCAGTTGCTTTGATTGTTCTATTTCTACTATGAACGTATCAATGGCAAGTTTGTGTAGTGTGTTTCAGAAGGAATTTAAAAATCGAAATCTCGCGCGATGTATAATTATTATTCGTGCTTAAACTTTCGGGCCACATCTAACTAGAAAATTGCGACGTGTAGCAGCCTGTAATGTGTAATGCTTCTCCTGTACAGCCACTGCTTTCCAGTCGTATGCTCTGTCTATGCCTATCTTCTGTGTCTGCCACCTGGGCTCAGAAACAACCTAGCTTATATACTAATGATGACGTCAGAGAGGATTGTTGTCCAATCACACAAGGACTTGCATTTCCAATATGTTTACATCCTCTCTTAGTTGCTTAGATAATATCTACCACCTATTTTACGATACAGAGTAGATTAGCATGACACCTGCGCAAGGATGACACCTATTTTACTATCTTTCTGGGCTCACCGCCCTTCTTTTTCTCAGGTTTCATTTTATTAACGTCATTCTTAAGTTACATCTTGTGCCTGGTGTTTCAATATACAACCTTGTGTTTACAACACTATATGTACAACATATAAAATACGACATATACAGTTAAACCTGTCTATAGCACCCCTTCTTGGGACTCACCAAAATAGGGTACTATAGAGAGGGGGTGCTATAGACAGGTCACTTTTAATGTAAATCGCTTCGTACTACGTATTTAAAATCGGGTGTTATTTAGAGGGGGCGCTATAGACAGGTTTAACTGTATATATGGTTATTAATATATGTGGTCTGTATATACAAATGTAAAATAGCTATCCGAAAGTTCCTATAGCTAGTCGAAAGAAATCGCGTTATATACATGTATATAAATTGATGTTGTGTTCCAGACACCTGCAAGAGAATGATGCTATCTAAAGATAAACATCCTATTTCTGAATGCAAATCAGAAGGTATAAACTTTGTTTCTTCAAAACCTAAATGTTTAGTTTGTTTATTGTAAAGTGGGTTTTCGGAACAATATATTTACATACATATATTTTTATTAAAGAGAGAGTATATCACAAATTTATTATATCTGAATATACATATTGTAGTGTATATGCATGTTTTGAATATTTGTAAAAATGCAAATTACCTCTTTGCATACTAAATTGTTGTCTTAGAAATTGTATATAAATAGCGTTACCATTTTTGATAGTCAGTAAGTAGGATGTCTTAATTGTGATATTTAAATAAACTATATTCCTTAAGTCTATGGCCTAATCTAAGCAACACCTCATCCTACTGGCTACTCTCTAACTAGCGACACAACACATATGTCATCTTGAAACGATATCTACACAGAGCCCTATAGGAGTTGTTAATTTTTCGAGCTGTTATTTATGACCTCAAAAAACTAAATCTAAAATTCTAGGTTTCTATCTAAAACCTTCTCATGGAATTATAAGCCTAAAATATCAAAATTCGAGCCTTTGTTAAAAACGTTTTTTCGTTTAATGTATAATCTACTGAGAAGACGGCGACATTTTAGTTAGCCTGTTGAATTATTCATTTGTGTGCCAAGTTTTTTTCTATGTGAATCAAGGAAATAAATATTTTTAAAAGTACTTCTGTAAAACAGACATTGGAAAATATCCCGCATGAGTTTCTTTTAAATGAAAAATCGAAATTTATTTTTAAAGAGAAATAACGACTATTTCTAACCTTAGGGATGAGGTATGAAAGGATGAATTGTGAAGAGTAATGATAAACGGAAAAATAAAAGTACTTCTCTATTTACATTTTGAATAATCATCAATTGCAAAAAAAAAGGTTTGTAAATTACAACATTTCATGCAATTACATACTAAATATTGAAACGTGTCGTAAGAGAAAGGAAGAGAGAGAAATGTTATTTTATAATATTTACATTACATAAGGTTTACGGTAACTTCACCTTCAACACACATCCGTTAATTTATTCAAAGCACATACACAAGCCATGTTGGTTAGAGAGATGCTTGTAAGACAGCTTTTACTCTAAGTGAATTAATTTACTAGTTTACAGTGTAAAATCAATTTCACCATTACATTTATAAATTACTTTTATTTGAACTCACCGTTGAAATTGTTCGCTATTTCTGAGCCAATGAAGCTATTCTTTATTTTTGAAAAAGTGTCCAAAGCGGTATTGGAACCCAAGCCGTGGTTGTCAATAATGGATAGTATACAAATATATCAATACGCCACCAACCCTCTACATTCGCACGTTAAACATACTAGCATATATTTTTATTATATAAAACAGTATTTTATAAAAATAATTTTCTTAATGTTATTTCGGGTAAGGTGAACTTTTGGATAAAATTGAAATGTTAACAAGACTTTTTAAAACGATATATGTGGCTAGTTTTGTTAACCTGGACTATAATTAAATAAATTCAAAGAGGAGTGAATGCATTTGACATATCTCTGCTTCATATGAATACTGAAAATAGAGGATGCTTGGTAAAGAGCTAGGACTGAATATTCCCTGTTAATAACTCAGCAGGACATGTTCTGATGGAGACTCTTCAGATGATTTGATTAGTCTTGAAGGGATACTACATGAAAGGATAAAGGAAATTTGCAAGACTATGAAGAAATTAGTTCATTGACCTGAAATACTGGAGTGGGGTGAACTACATGTTCTGCTAAAGAGGATGGACTGGATTAAAGAAGGAATAAACTCTATGACTCTAATATCTTTGAATGGCACCTGATGATGATGATAGGTTTCTCTAAGAATCTAAATGTATGGTTTTTATGCAAATATAGAGAAATATATTATTTGGATTGTGTCTATACGCTATAGAAGGTTAGGTGAATATATGATGAGAATGTGGATATAAGATTTTATCAGTAAAACATAAAATATTCTATTATATTAGTAAAATAAAAGGAGTTATAAATATTAATCATCATTTATGGGACAACTATAACTCCAGGGGAGGGGGAGGATGTGTTAAGTCATTGATGAAAAGGTTCTTTTTTAAAATGAATTTTCAAATATGGCAGAAATTTGTTTAAAATGACGGTCCATATTTTAAAGAATAGACTTTAATGTTATCCTACCAAGTTTTATTGTTCTAGAATTTACCCAAAAATATATACTTATAGAGATCATTTTTAAAGGTGATTCAAGATCTTTCACCGGCCTTATTACATTATTCGTGAAAGAGATTGTTAATATAACTTCTCTCTATATTTCCCTCATATAATTCCAAGGCACATATTGCCTGAAATTTCCTAATGGTTTAGTGTGTTGTAAAATGAGTTGTGTATGTTTAGACCATTCTCCCAAACTCTCTACATTCGAAATACTCAGCAGCCCAAGTCTGGAAAAGCTTTACCCATCTATTATAGGTAAGTTATTTTATTTTTAAATTCTCTATAGTTTTAAAAACGATAAGAATCAAATTTAATCTACAACTTTATATAATAAGGGATATATATATTATAGTTTTTAGAAGAAATATAGTCATGTGTTCTGAAATAGAGCAATCCATACTTAAATCATTAGATAGTAAAAAGGCATATATTGGATTAAATAAAATATTTATTGCCAATATTTCGGTTGGCTGAACGCCAACCTTTATCTAGGCATTACATGTGTATAGAGTTTGTGTATACAAAAAAAAATGTAATTCCTCGATAAAGGTTGGCGTTCAGCCAACCGAAATATTGGCAATAAATATTTTATTCAATCCAATATATGCATTTTTTACTATCTAATATTCATGTGTGTGAAAAGAAGACACCTCTTTCATTTAAAAATATGTTAAAACTATGCATTATGTTCACCACAGCAGTTCAGGACGGAAAGGTCGATATGAAGCCACAACACCAATTTCGACAAATTCAGACAAAAGTCCAATCCGCATGCCATTTTTTTCGGGCTATGACCCTCATCAGTACAGGGGCGCCATCGATAAAATGACGCCCTACGAGAGGATTTCTGAAATAGGTCGAATCAGCCCAAAAATATTCTTTTTACCAGTGATAAATATGTAATGAAGAAAAAAGAAAATAGTTTACTCATCTTTATAATGATTATTTATGCATATGAAATGGTTTTGAATGTTTGGCTATTATAATATTAATATTTGAGATTATTTTGCACTAAGTAAGAATTTTAACCTTATTTGTCTAAATCTTCAAGAATGATAAAATGACGGTTGTCTGACACAATATTGTAGGATGGCTATCTTTGCATAGATTAAGAAACAAGAAGATGATGTTTGAATGTTTGGTTTCTTTCAGAATCCCTCTTGGACTCTTTCCAAGATGTCATTCCTAAAAAGTCGCCACCCCTTCCAACATCATTACATGATGCCCTCCGTTCTCAAAGTAAGTTTATCATGGTTGAAAGTTTTTGTTTTTACAAATAAATAATCAAGATCAACAAGACTCGCTTATAAAAAGCGAGTAGACTGCACTTTTCACATTGGCCTCTTCTCAAGAGGGTTGATCTTAAAAAATAGATGTTTCATTACCAATAATAGTTCATCACAGTAAGGACAGTATACGTTTGTTTCATTTGAAAAAGAGCTCGATCGTTGCATTTTCTATATATAGATGACGCGTTATTGCCTTATAAAATATTTATTTATGGCAAAAAAAAAACGCAGAAAAGTTCTTGAACTTTTTCCATCAACATAAAGAAATTATTATTTAGAAAAATATTTATTTATGGTGTGAAATTTTCAATATATAGGATTTTGTTTGAAAAAGTTACTTGAAGATAGATTTTGTCGTTATAGAAAGTTGGTGTAAAATAAATTTTAGCTAGATTTAGTTGTGTGCTTTAGAAAGTTTTACACTCTATAGCTTGCGATCATTCAATTCAAATTGCCTTCCTTATACGGTGTGAAGCCTTTGTAAATATTGTCGAACTTTTAAGACAGATACCATTTTGATAGAAAAAAAATGCATCCACAGGGAAGAATCTCTTGTAAATAAATATTGTAAAAATAATATTGTGTGTAAATATAATATAATTACTCGAGCTTTCAGGCCTTTGAGCCCTTTAACAGGAGTAAGGTTAAATATAACACCGTGGTGATAAGAGCATGTATATTTATATACCAATTTCACGATTTACATATGATAAAAAGGGATTATAATGTAAAAGACTAATTTTAAACAAAGCTATAATTATTAATGATTATATATGTATGATAGAAAAATGACTATAAATGGCATATATTCAACTGCCACCAATAGAAAAACAAATTCTATCAATTTTCTCTCTAAATATTGTAGCTTAATGCGGTATTTGCACACTCTTCTGTGCGAAATATATTCATTTATTCTCGTATGGTTCAATTATTGCTGTCCAACTAATGTGTTTATAGAAGTACCGTTTGTTCCGACCCGACATCGACAAAAACTGGGTGAGTACATCGCTCTTCTTTAACCTTCATCTACCACTCAGCTATTCTGTTTTCTCCTAGAACTTCCATTTAAGGTGATCAAGAAACCTGAAGAGGGTAAGCTAATAGTTCAGTTTTCTGAACAAACTTCAAAATATTCGGTACAACTATGGATATCTATTTTCTCCCCCTTTCAATATCATTAATAATTAAATATGTAAAAATTAATTTGTATATAAAAATAGTATATATCATTAATTTATTATCGTGATACTCCTCCGATACAAGTCCGAAAGCTTGAAAATAAAAATTTGAACAAGAAACTTGACCCTGGAAACTTTATTTACTTTATAATATGGATATCTATAAAAATACAATAGCATACTATGGTCATTGTATGTTCTATAACTGAATTATTCGATATTTCTGTAACTAGGAAGGATGATGTAACGGTAGCTAGCACATCTGTAGTCTATCATGATCAATTGTTGTTGTTTATTGTTAAATTATTATTTATCATTGAAGAGAGAGACAATTAACAACTTTATTGAATCCTAGTCAATATCAAAATAATAAATTTAGAGAAAATTTAAAATACAGTATTGTAATAAAATACAAAATATTTACACCAAACGAAGCCTTCTCTGAGGGGACGTCGGGATCAGGTGCTACAAGTCGCCCTGAGTGTGGACAGGCCCTTGGTTATAAGCTAGAGTCGATTTTCACCCAATTGTGAGGAGAGAGATTGAGATTGAAGCTATCTTTATTAATCGCCCATATAAAATTATATAGTGCCAAATAAAAGAAATATATATATATATAATACAGAGTTATAAGAGATAATCTATATATATATAAATGTATAAATATTTATACATCAGACACGATCCCTCTCTGAAGGCACATCTGAATCATCTCAAATGCTTTAAGCCGCCCTGAGGAGAGCAAGGGAGATTATAATCACTGATGCAGAGTTGCATATTGTTTTATGTAAATCCAGATCAACATATGGCAATATGCTAATACGTAAAATAAAAATATAAACAGTAGTAATACGTTTCTTTATTTATTAAAAGTGCAAGCTATTATATTACGATGCACTAGCGCGCCATCTGTTATCAAATTACAAAACTATTTTAGAGGCGTAATATTCTTTTTAAAATAAAACAATTTCTACTGTCCTTACTGCAATGGAAAAATTAAAGGGAGGGCCTGGCTCATCAGTGGTGAACCCTCCCAGCGGTTTCGCCAGTTTAATCTACCATACCGCTGTTATATTGCATTTTTGGAACTTCCTTTTATAGTTGACTGTTGTAAGAGAGACAATGACAACTTTATTGAATCCTAGTCAATATCAAAATAATAAATTTAGAGAAAAATTAAAATACAGTATTGTAATTTAGTAATACAGTATTTAAAATGTAAGGCTGCTGTCCTAAAAGCTTATGTACATAGTTCTTCTAAAATACCCATTCCAAGAGTCTTACAACAGTCAACTATAAAAGGAAGTTCCAAAAATGCAATATAACAGCGGTATGGTAGATTAAACTGGCGAAACCGCTGGGAGGGTTCACCACTGATGAGCCAGGCCCTCCCTTTAATTTTTCCATTGCAGTAAGGACAGTAGGAATTGTTTTATTTTAAAATGAATATTACGCCTCTAAAATAGTTTTGTAATTTGCAAGCTATTATGCTTGTGGAAGAATTATAAAGATCCGAAAGCTTGCACATTTAACAAATAAAAAAACGGATTACCACTGTTTATATTTGTATTTTATACTTTATAGCAATTTTATCTTTTAATGTGTAATATTCCGGGCTGCGGAAATAAATAGTTTTAAACCTCCCATTTTATTCTTGATGACTAATATCAAACAAAACACTATAGGACGTTACATGTGCTCCTGGTCAGAATATGCCATTTTTAATATTGATTTCAACACCTGATCTTTTTATTTTTTTATTTTTTTATTTCGTTTTTTCATATATATATATATAATCAGAGTGGTTTTTTTTTTACATAAGAAAAAATTGAGATATACTATTATAAAGATTTTTTAAAATCTTTTGTAATTAATTTGTTTATTATAAACAAATATTTATAAAAGATTGTTTTTGTTGCTATTGTTCTTGTGGTTACCCTTTATTCTGCTATTGTTGTCCCTTTCATTGTTATTTATATATTTTTGTTGCTATTGTTCTTGTGGTTATCCTTTATGTTGTTATTGTTGTCCCTTTCATTTTTATTTATATATTTTTGTTGCTATTGTTCTTGTGGCTATCCTTTATGTTGTTATTGTTGTCCCTTTTATTGTTGTTTATATATTTTTGTTGCTATTGTTCTCGTGGTTATCCTTTATGTTGTTATTGTTGTGCCTTTCATTGTTGTTTATATATTTTTGTTGCTATTGTTCTCGTGGTTATCCTTTATGTTGTTATTGTTGTCCCTTTCATTGTTGTTTATATATTTTTGTTGCTATTGTTCTTGTAGTTATCCTTTATGTTGTTATTGTTGTCCCTTTCATTGTTGTTTTTTTTTTGTTGCTATTGTTATGTGGTTATCCTTTATGTTGTTATTGTTGTGCCTTTCATTGTTGTTTATATTTTTATTTTTTTATTTTCTAATTGCTGTTTTTATTATTATTATTATTACTGATTATTTATTCAATTATCACATTGCTGTTGTTTTGTTGTGAATGTAACCAGATATAAATGTTCATTTATTTGAAAAAATAGCATATGTTTTAACCATTAAATTAAAAATACATCCACACACAAACCCGCATTTTAATTAACTATCTAAATCAGTTATTTAAATATTTCAAAATGAAACCAAAAGCAATCTATCCAAAATATAAGTCTTAAGCTTTGACCTAACTGAAAAAAAGCCCTTAAGTTAATGGGAATCCAAAATTTTGAGTTTTACTGCATATTTTGCAGCTTTAATATTATTTGTTTAAAATATTTATGGCAATAATATTATAATTTTTTGTTATTGATTTCGTGATATTTATAGTTGTGTTGTTTTTAAGACTTAATTCTGATTGTTCATACATTCTATTATTTACATTGTTGCCGAATATATTTTCAGTTATATTATATAGATTAACCGGATTATTATATAGATGAAATAATTGTCATAGATTTGGCCTAGCTCCTTTGCATCCCTTATGGATCTATTGAAATAAAGTCCGCCCTGGGCTGAAGAGGGCCATTAGCCACGGTCTCCAGTGGGCGATTCTCAGTTTGCCAAAGCTGGTTTTGTGGCTTTGTCATCGACTCGAGGCCGCTAGTTTGCTGTAACGGTCAATAGATGGAATCTGGTTTTGACATTTATTTTGATGGGAAAGGCTAATTTTGCTTTTATAAATGCTTATATGTACAATGAAGCAACCAAAAGGTAAATATATAGATTGGCATCCGCAGAGGTTCGATAGGTCTTCTTTCATTCAACATCATATCTGTGAGAAGAGAGAGCCATTTATACTGCTCTAAACTCAATAAAATTATAAAACATCGGAATGTAAACATTAGGGGCAGAAATATCTGTGATGTAGGAATGAACAGAGAGTCCTTGTAATATATTTGCTAAGGGAATTTCTTAATTCTCGAAACTTACTTGACAATAAAATGCTATGTAAAATATGTTTCTCATTTTAAATTCTATTTTAATTTCTATAGAAAAACTTCTAATATCAATACTATTGTGTTTTTTTAGAGAAGAAAATGCAAACACTTGACCCTTCAAAGCAGAAAATTCTTTCCGAATGGAAGGAATTTGAAAGGGATATAGGTAAATAATTTTCTTTGCCTTTATTTTTCAAGAATATTTCTATTTCAAATCGAATATTCCTACATAGTATGAGTATAACTATCTTCTTCAAGTGAGACCAAAAAATACAATAGACGCTCCCATACCATAACCCTTGTAGAAAGGAGTGTTGGAAAGTCGGGAGTAAAGACTGATTTGGAGTGTTGAGATGTATGTGTCGAAGACATACATGGTCAATAAAAAAGGCAGAAGATTCGAAGTTTGAAATGGGGATTTAGAGAAGAATGGAAAGGTGATTTGACAGAATCAGGAATTAAGATGTCCTGAGAAGATCACAAGTCCTCGATCGAATGGGTAGAGAACGCCAGCTGATAGAGTTCATAAATCAACGAAAACGGACGTTTGCTGGACATGTGATGCGCAGATCAGTAGGAGAGACATTTCTGACAGTGTTGGAGGGAAAGCTCCAGGGAAAGGAGACGACAGGGATACACAGACGATCTAAAACAATGGACTGGACGACACACCTACGAGGAGATGAAGAGGATGGCGGAGGAAGTATGGAGAGACCATGTGGCCCACCCTCAGTAAAGGAAGGCACTGAAGGAGGGAAGTATGGAGAGACCATGTAGCCCACCCTCAGTAGAGGAAGGCATTGAAGGAGGAAGTATTAAGAGATTATGTGGCCCACCCTCAGTAGAGGAAGGCATTGAAGGAGGAAGTATGGAGAGACCATGTGGCCCACCCTCAGTAGAGGAAGGCATTGAAGGAGGAGGTATGGAGAGACCATGTGGCCCACCCTCAGTAGAGGAAGGCATTGAAGGAGGAAGTATAGAGAGACCTTGTGGCCCACCTTCAGTAGAGGAAGACATTGAAGGAGGAAGTATAGAGAGACCTTGTGGCCCACCCTCAGTAGAGGAAGGCATTGAAGGAGGGAGGTATGGAGAGACCATGTGGCCCACCCTCAGTAGAGGAAGGCATTGAAGGAGGAAGTATAGAGAGACCATGTAACCCACCCTCAGTAGAGGAAGGCATTGAAGGAGGGAGGTATGGAGAGACCATGTGGCCCACCCTCAGTAGAGGAAGGCATTGAAGGAGGAGGTATTGAGAGACCATGTGGCCCTCCCTCAGTAGAGGAAGGCATTGAAGGAGGAAGTATAGAGAGACCATGTGGCCCACCCTCAGTAGAGGAAGGCATTGAAGGATGAGGTATAGAGAGACCATGTGGCCCACCCTCAGTAGAGGAAGGCATTGAAGGATGAGGTATGGAGAGACCATGTGGCCCACCCTCAGTAGAGGAAGGCATTGAAGGAGGAAGTATAGAGAGACCATGTGGCCCACCCTCAGTAGAGGAAGGCATTGAAGGAGGGAGATATGGAGAGACCATGTGGCCCACCCTCAGTAGAGGAAGGCATTGAAGGAGGGAGATATGGAGAGACCATGTGGCCCACCCTCAGTAGAGGAAGGCATTGAAGGAGGAAGTATAGAGATACCTTGTGGCCCACCCTCAGTAGAGGAAGGCATTGAAGGAGGAAGTATAGAGAGACCTTGTGGCCCACCCTCAGTAGAGGAAGGCATTGAAGGAGTGTAGGCGCCATCCCGACCAGAGAGCCACAGATAAACAGATTATAAACGCACAGAATATAGAATCCGAGCTCCCCAGTAGAAGGAATACCCGGAAGACGACGGTACTCTCTGTTATATGTGTTGTTCACTATTATGATTTTGTTCTAATAAACACTACTAAATTATTTTATTGGATCCTCTCTTTCTTTTTCCCAGTAAGAAACGCCTACGGAAGCCAACAGAAATTCAGAAGTGGGATAGTCCTGAAGAAAATTGAAGATTCACTGGAATAATTTGGAAACGAGAAGGACGTGGCGCGGTGACCGATCAACGTAAGAGGAGTTGCATGGTATGTACGAAATTTAATTACCTATTCCTAAAAGTATTATTACAAGTCACCTCGGTAAAATATTATTGCAAAATCATCTCGATAAGAAAGTATTTTAAAGTAAAGTGAAGTATTTTAAAGAAAGTATTTTAAAGTAAAGTGAAGTATTTTAAAGAAAGTATTTTAAAGTGAAGTGAAGTATTTTAAAGAAAGTATTTTAAAGTAAAGTGAAGTATTTTAAAGAAAGTATTTTAAAGTAAAGTGAAGTATTTTAAAGAAAGTATTTTAAAGTAAAGTGAAGTATTTTAAAGAAAGTATTTTAAAGTAAAGTACAGTATTCTAAAGAAAGTATTTTAAAGTAAAGTAAAGTATTCCAAAGAAAGTATTTTTAAAGTAAATTGAAGAAACAAATAAAAAGTATTATCGCAAAGTATCGCGGTAAAAAGAAAAAAAAAAGTATTGTCTCAAAATTACCAAAGAAAAGTTGATTTCGTTTAAAGAAATAATTGAAACAGTACGTATCTGGTTTAGTCAGTTTTAATTGTTTATTCTAAAAAATTTTTGCCTTGTTTATTTTTCCTTTTGAAAAACATGACTTATTTAGCGAAAGTAAGGAAATGCGATTTGAGCAAGTTGGCGTATGAACTCGGCGAGGTAGTACCGCCAGAGAGCAGGATCGTCGACTTAAAACACCTTATTTTGAATAGCCAATCCTACGAAGAAGAATTCGCAAAACAACTGTTGGAGACTCTGATCAAGGATCGGGAACGAATCGAGGAGCGGGAACGAATCGAGGATCGGAAACGAATCGAGGATCGGGAACGAAAAGAACAAATGGTAATGGAATTCGAGCTTGAGAAGCTGCGCATCCAGACTACACGCGGAAACAACGATACGTCTCGAAGTACCAGCAATGACGCACATTACGAGATACGTAAACTGATGCCCAAGTACGAGTCGAAGGACAATGATTTGAGTTTTTACCTAATTCTTTTCGAAAGACAGGCAAAGCGACTAGGATTGGATGAAGACCAATGGGCGTTCAGCCTCCTAGGATTGCTACCTTACGAAATGACTCAATTAATCGCTCGGGAAACAGAAGAACAAAGCGGCGATTATAGGTTCGTGAAAAGGTTGCTCCTAAAACGGTACAAGTTGAGCCCCGAACAATTCAGACAAAAATTCGAGAAGCACGAGAGATCTCAAAAGGGTTCCTGGAGAGACTTCGCTTTCGAATTGCGAGGATATTTCAACGAATGGATCGAAGGAATGAACGTGGAAAATTTCGACGCCCTAAAGGATTTGTCCGTCACTAACCAGCTAAAGAAAAAAGTTCCAAATGTGCTGCGTAATCATCTCATTGACGATTGGACCAAGTTAAACAACCCAGATGAGTTGGCGGATAAACTGGACGAGTACGAAAATGTTCGCACCGAGATGGGACCTCCGCATTGGAATGCGAAACACCTCATACCACCGTCGTTTCAGCAGAAATCTGCGAGATTCCCCAACCAAAGCGAAGTTAAAGAGACTAAACAAGGAACGAATGTTTCGGGTCAAGACGCTGCAAGGAACGAAATCAGTGAAACGTACCCTAACACCTTGAGGAGAATGGTCAACCGTACGATCAGAAACGACAAGGGAGAACCGAAGTGCTTCAACTGCAATCAGTTTGGACACATTGCCAGAGACTGCCCAGCACCCAGGACTACGTTGACATGCCGAGGATGCGGTCAAACGGGACACAAGGAAAGGAATTGCACAAGACCCAAAGAAGGACTAAAAGTAGCCAACCTGGAAGTCGAAGGACTGGAGACTGTCCCGCCAGATGTATATTTGAAGGATGTCAAGATCGACAACAAGGAAACCGTGAAGGCAATGATAGACACCGGGAGCAGCAGTTGTCTAATGAGAGAATCGGTCGCAAGGAGGATCAGCGTCGACATCGAACCAGACTCGACTAGTCTGTACGGCATCGGTAACCAGACTGCACCAGCTGCCAGGACCGTTGGGAAGACGACAGTCGACCTGGAGATTGATGGCATCGTCGGAAGGGAAATCACTGTATTCATTGTCAACGATGATGCCCAACCCTATGACCTATTAATTGGAAGAACATGGACAGATCTGCCCTACGTATCCTTCGCCAGAATTGGTAAAAACTTGCATATTGGCTATTCATCCGAATTTCCGTTTACTAATCTGCAAGAGGAAATCAAGTCGCGTCGCATCGAACTGAGAGCAACCGAAACTGTTCAGTTGGAGAGCGACTCCATTAACTTTACAAGTGCAATCACAGACGAGGTAAAGGACGGATATGTATTGTTCACAGGAGTAGATGACGCCTGTGTCGATTCCCTATTGGAAGTGGTCGACGGAAAGACGACCGTACCCATTATCTCAGCTGGCAAGGGCAAGTTGAGAGTAAGGAAGAACCAATGTGTAGGGCGGGTTGAACTACTGAACCTTGATGATATTGTTGTTAACCTGGACGTCGCAGAGGATTCGTTTCAGACTAAAAATGAAGAGAAGAGGGAAGGACAAGACCAAATGAAACGTAAGCGCCCCATACTGCCTGAGGACATCAACGTCAATCATTCTCTGACTTCGAAAGAGAGACAAGAAATCCTAGATGTAGTAAACGAGTATAGAGACTGTTTCGCTCTTGGCATGGAGGAATTAGGGTGCACCGATGTCACCAAGATGGACATTAAGGAGGTTGATGGAAGCAAGCCAGTCTGTCTGAGACCGTATAAGACGACTGCAAGTGAACGCGAAGCAATCAGGGAGATTGTCAGAGAGTGGAAGGACAATGGAATAGTCACGGAAACTAGATCACCCTACGCTAGTCCCGTCCTACTTGTGAGGAAGAAAACTGGAGATCATCGTCTGGTGGTAGATTATAGGAGACTCAACATTCAAACAGTTAAGGACAAGTTCCCATTACCAAGGATAGACGACCTTCTGGAAGGCCTAAGGAATGCGAAATTCTTCACCACTCTGGATCTGGCGCATGGATATCTGCAGATACCACTGACCGATAAGGCAAAATTAAAGACAGCATTCATCACCCCAGATGATACAGGTCAATTCGAAAGGATGATTTTTGGACTCGCCAACGCACCAGCTGAATTCCAAAGACTGATGCACACTGTCCTAGGTCCACTGCTGAACAAGAAGGCATTCTGCTATCTCGACGACGTGATTATCCCGGCAAAGGATTGGCGGGAGATGATCGAAAGGTTGAGGGAAGTCCTCGAAAGAATAAGATCAGCGAAGTTGACACTGAAACCCTCCAAATGTGAGTTCGGAAGGAGGGAAGTTGAGTTCTTAGGGTATGTCATCAGTACAGGCGGACTTAAGCCAGGCCCAAGAAAGATCAAAGCGATAGAAGAATTTCCAGAACCCAAGAATGTCCACGACATACGACGCTTTCTGGGACTGACGAACTTCTTCAGACGATTTGTAAAGGACTTCGCGAGGAAAGCAGAACCGCTAAGCAGACTTACGAAGAAAGGTTCACAATTTGAATGGAAGGAAGAACAGCGAAGGTCATTTGGAGGACTACGAAAGGATCTGGTCGAATATCCGGTACTAGCTCATTACAACCCTGAACTCAAGACAGAAGTACATTGCGACGCGAGTGCTGAGGGATTAGCAGGAATGGTGCTACAGATGGACGAAGACGGCAAATGGCGCTTGGTCTACTGTGTGAGCAAGAAGACAACAGAGGCCGAGAAGATGTACCACTCAAGCAAATTGGAGCTGATGGCGATAGTGTGGACCTTGGATCGACTACGTCAGTTCCTCGTAGGAATCAAGTTTACAGTGGTTACAGATTGCCAAGCACTGGTCTACATGAACGCGAAGAAGACTACAAATCCTCAGATAGCGCGATGGTACAATCTGATTCAGGAATACGATTTCGAAATTCGACATAAACCAGGGGAGAAGATGGCCCACGTAGACGGAATGAGTAGAGCTCCAGTCGACGACCCTAGAGACACGATGGAGGAAATCGTGGAGAAAAACCTTGAAGTGTGCCTCACAATCACACTGGAAGAACAAATCTTGATGATTCAGCATTCCGACCCTGAATTGAGAGACCTGATCCAGATCTTTCGAAAGGACCCGTGTGATAGGACAGTAGGAGAACAAAATAGAATTAACGACTACAGCTACAGAAGAAAGTCCGGACGAGGAGCCAGAAGTAGAAGATACCCCCCGACGCAACCCACGACGTTCCTGCAACGCAAGGTTCAATCGAGGACGACTGAAATCCAGGAATGGCCGAATGTAGGCGCCATCCCGACCAGAGAGCCACAGATAAACAGATTATAAACGCACAGAATATAGAATCCGAGCTCCCCAGTAGAAGGAATACCCGGAAGACGACGGTACTCTCTGTTATATGTGTTGTTCACTATTATGATTTTGTTCTAATAAACACTACTAAATTATTTTATTGGATCCTCTCTTTCTTTTTCCCAGTAAGAAACGCCTACGGAAGCCAACAGGAGGAAGTATAGAGAGACCTTGTGGCCCACCCTCAGTAGAGGAAGACATTGAAGGAGGAAGTATAGAGAGACTATGTGGCCCACCCTCAGTAGAGGAAGGCATTGAAGGAGGAAGTATAGAGAGACCTTGTGGCCCACCCTCAGTAGAGGAAGGCATTGAAGGAGGAAGTATAGAGAGACTATGTGGCCCACCCTCAGTAGAGGAAGGCATTGAAGGAGGAAGTATAGAGAGACCATGTGGCCCACCCTCAGTAGAGGAAGGCATTGAAGGAGGAAGTATAGAGAGACCTTGTGGCCCACCTTCAGTAGAGGAAGGCATTGAAGGAGGAAGTATAGAGAGACCTTGTGGCCCACCCTCAGTAGAGGAAGGCATTGAAGGAGGAAGTATAGAGAGACCTTGTGGCCCACCCTCAGTAGAGGAAGGCATTGAAGGAGGAAGTATAGAGAGACCTTGTGGCCCACCCTCAGTAGAGGAAGGCATTGAAGGAGGAAGTATAGAGAGACCTTGTGGCCCACCCTCAGTAGAGGAAGACATTGAAGGAGGAAGTATAGAGAGACTATGTGGCCCACCCTCAGTAGAGGAAGGCATTGAAAGAGGAAGTATAGAGAGACCTTGTGGCCCACCCTCAGTAGAGGAAGGCATTGAAGGAGGAAGTATAGAGAGACTATGTGGCCCACCCTCAGTAGAGGAAGGCATTGAAGGAGGAAGTATAGAGAGACCATGTGGCCCACCCTCAGTAGAGGAAGGCATTGAAGGAGGAAGTATAGAGAGACCATGTGGCCCACCCTCAGTAGAGGAAGGCATTGAAGGAGGAAGTATAGAGAGACCATGTGGCCCACCCTCAGTAGAGGAAGGCATTGAAGGAGGAAGTATAGAGAGACCATGTGGCCCACCCTCAGTAGAGGAAGGCATTGAAGGAGGAAGTATAGAGAGACTATGTGGCCCACCCTCAGTAGAGGAAGGCATTGAAGGATGAGGTATGGAGAGACCATGTGGCCCACCCTCAGTAGAGGAAGGCATTGAAGGAGGAAGTATAGAGAGACGATGTGGCCCACCCTCAGTAGAGGAAGGCATTGAAGGAGGGAGATATGGAGAGACCATGTGGCCCACCCTCAGTAGAGGAAGGCATTGAAGGAGGGAGATATGGAGAGACCTTGTGGCCCACCCTCAGTAGAGGAAGGCATTGAAGGAGGGAGATATGGAGAGACCTTGTGGCCCACCCTCAGTAGAGGAAGGCATTGAAGGAGGAAGTATAGAGAGACCTTGTGGCCCACCCTCAGTAGAGGAAGACATTGAAGGAGGAAGTATAGAGAGACCTTGTGGCCCACCCTCAGTAGAGGAAGGCATTGAAGGAGGAAGTATAGAGAGACCATGTGGCCCACCCTCAGTAGAGGAAGGCATTGAAGGAGGAAGTATAGAGAGACCTTGTGGCCCACCTTCAGTAGAGGAAGACATTGAAGGAGGAAGTATAGAAAGACCTTGTGGCCCACCCTCAGTAGAGGAAGACATTGAAGGAGGAAGTATAGAGAGACCTTGTGGCCCACCCTCAGTAGAGGAAGACATTGAAGGAGGAAGTATAGAGAGACCTTGTGGCCCACCCTCAGTAGAGGAAGGCATTGAAGGAGGAAGTATAGAGAGACCTTGTGGCCCACCCTCAGTAGAGGAAGACATTGAAGGAGGAAGTATAGAGAGACCTTGTGGCCCACCTTCAGTAGAGGAAGGCATTGAAGGAGGAAGTATAGAGAGACCTTGTGGCCCACCTTCAGTAGAGGAAGGTATTGAAGGAAGGAAGGAGAAAATTGAGAGAGAAACGAGGTCTGTTGTTAATGGTCATCAGAAAGATTCAAAAGAATTAGATTAAACAGATTTTAAAAGGAATTAGTTTGAGGAAATAAAAAAAAAATACAGGAAGGGAAAATGTGTGTGTGAACGGAAGGAAAATGATAGGAAGAATATAAAATCTACTAGGGGACTGGATTGAAGTAAAATATGAAGAAATAAATAAAATAGCTCAATATAGAATAACGCGCGCGCGCTTAGCCACTGGAAGTCGAGACCTGCTCAGGCTAGCAAAACCGAGAAGATCCCAGGTATTTTCTTGCATCAAGTCCTCATTGGGGGTTGGGTTAGTTTATTTCAAGTCCATTTTGATTTTTCACACATCGTCATTAAGAATGGTAATGTCTCGTCAGACGAAACGTTATTAGGATGTTTTCCAGTACTTGTGTAGTACTAGTGAATGTTAATTATCGTAAATAGGAGGCTGAGTTAGCTTGTACGGTGAACGTATTACAGTTGTATACAAGTAAAAGACTATTTTTAACGACACATTTACTCACAGTTAGACATATACTAGAGTCGGATGCTATGTTAACTTTTCTGTTGTTTAATTGTAACGGAGAAATTTTAGCACTGACATTTTAGCATCAGCAGAAAAGAAGATCGCACATGAATCTTGTTCTACTTATTTTACTTTGCTCAAAGCTATGGCCACTGGACATACGTTGGACCTAGAGGCTGCTGGGTTCTGTGCTGCTTGTAGTATAGGAGTTCAATCTATGCTTCCTTCCTGCGGTGAATCTGTATAAGACCGTTGGTCTTTATAAAGCTGTATGTGTGTGTACTTTGTTCAAAGCTTTCCTTCCTACCTCCTATCAGATGTAGATAGCTGTGAAAGATGTCTTTACCTCAACTATCTAGAGAGCTGGACAGTCTTCAAGCATATCCTTCAGATTTCTGGAGTTTCTTTTGCTACGATACGTTTTGGAAGGGTTTCCCAATCCATACCCTAAAATAGACAAAAGCTATTTTGTGTTGTACGTTATCTTATTTTATTTAAAAATAATAATTAGTGAAATTTCCATACCAATTCCTGGCTATCACCTTATTAAGAGAGAGAAGTTGTAGTTGTTGTCGTGTCCAACTTCATTGAAAAATTGGTGCCGTTGCCACGTTAGTCACCTTGGAAATGGACCAGAATTTGGTCGAATATTCCAAGTAACGATGAAATTATGAAGAAGTAACGATATAAATATAATAATAGAGATTTTAAAGAGCTTGCGGATTATTCAATCACAACAAATTTGAGACAGCTAACTATTCTATTACATCAGTTTACCATATATAGCATGCTATGCATTATTTTTCCTTATTCCAATTGACAACACGATATGTTAATAAGTACAACTTATGCGTGCAGAATGTTTTTTCTCACAGGAGAAGAAAAGGATACGTAAGTTCCACGTTCTCAAATCGTGAAACCAAACCAACGCTGTATGCTGTATTCAGAGAGAAAGACCAGTCCCCAGTCTGATATGAAGAAGAAGCTTTCAAACGGTATTTTCATAACTTTATCAATAATATTTTAATGTAGACATCAACTTTCGATTCCTATAACTATATTGAAAGCTTATAAATTCAAAAGGAGCTTCTTCTATAGAACATGTTTATTTAGCTAGCTTTCGAACGACATCGTTCTTCAACGGGCGTAAAGAATATTCACGCCCGTTGAAGAACGAATTTGTTCGAAATCTAGCGAAATGAACATGTTTTATAGAAGAAGCTCTTTTTGAGTTTATAATCTTAAAATATAATATTTTAATGTTTTAAGAGAAATCTATTTTCTGATCATGCAACTAGAAGTTGATATAATGGTCGGAATAAATCTTAATCAATCAAGAAAGGATATTTGACCAATTTTTGAATTATTACGACAGATGGCGCAAGCCATTAGCAACTCTTATTTGTACAATCAGATGTCTTTCTCTTTATTTACCAACCTGTTCCCAGTACAATTTCACTTTTGTACTATTTTAATGTTTTGCTTTTATGTCTGCAATCTCGAGAGGCTGGTGGCATAGTAATGTACACTTTCCATTTTCTTCACCCAGGACCCGAGATGGAATCTTTCACTGAGCACTTTTTTTATTATTTAAAGTAGATAAACCCCACAATACACGACTTGTGTACGAGTACAAACCCACTAGTAAGGGCATGTAACCAAACCAGAGGCTCTGACTTCTTTTAAATTCAAATTTTAACTGTTTTCTACATGTGAAGACATATGGTGCACTTAAAGTAAAAGTAAACTTTTACCCAACATGATTATCATAGCATTTTCTGCGTGTGAGCTAGGCATAAGTAAAATATTATAATATATTGCTTTAAATTTTTCTGATTCTGTTATATAGAATAGTTAGCCAACTCGACACAAAATGTGAGAATGGAGAATTAAGATTATAAAGGTTATTCAATTTAAATTATTTTGATGGAAAAAGTAAACTACCCTAACATGTATAGACATCACACAAGAAAGACTTTATTAAGACCTTCGTCTTTAACATATACTCCATACAAGATCCAAAATCAGGAAAAAGTAACGCAGCAAGCAAGAGTAGTTAAATCTATATACAGTTTTAATCTGTATATTTAGATATTTAATTATTATATATAGGAAGTGAAAAAAACATTTTAATGGAGAAGAGTAACGAATATGAAGAGTAACGAAGAGTAACGAGTAACATCAGGTCCCAGAAGAGAAAGAGCGAGCTTTACTCCAACACAGCCAATACCATCTCCACAGTCTCGGTTAGTACGATGGACCACGATGTTTCATCACCATCCTAATGTAGAGAGGAAAGCAATAGATTGAAGTTATTTTCTATACTTGCTGCTTCGTAGAATTACGTATATAGTATTAGTATATAGGGAGGACCTGAGTAAACAATCGACTTTGATATGGCGCTGGTTAAAATCATTTATTGTACTTAATAAATGAGCAGATATAAATCTTAACCACGAATACCATGATCTGTACTTGGAAGAGATAAGCACGCACCCCTCCACATATACATGATGTTTTCTATAGGTGTAAAATTATAACCTCTAGCGATCCTGTGCTATTAGAAAAATCTCTCTTAAAACGGATCCCGTCTCATGCGAGCCCTTTCTTTGCCAGACCATGTCTTAAGCGGACCGTATCTTAAGCGTACCTCATTTCACATGTGGACGCTGTTTTATGCAAATCATATATTAAGCGTACTCTTTCTTAAGCAGGCCCTATCTCAAGGTACCCCTATCTTAAGCGGGGCCTGTTTAAAGCAAACCATATCTTAGGACAACCTTATCCCAAGTGGGCCCAATATTTAGTAAAAACCTGTACTATTCAACTGGACCAACTAATATGTGATCTCGTGGCTACCTTGTATATATATGAATTTGTTTTAAGAGGAAAAACTTAACTCTCGTCCAGGCATTTTATCTTGATGTCTACTAAACACTGGATTTACTGCATCGGCTACAAATGAATATCAAACATGGAGTGTCTGTTCAACAGAGATATATCCGCAAGGCATGCCCAGCCTCAAGCGAAAGTATAGTCAAGAACCTTATGGTATTGAAGGTACGTTGACTTATTTTACTAAATTCTATGTATAGTTAGCGAGGATTAACTACTAAACAAAGAAAATAAGAACCCAGGTTTTCGGGAGAATCAACGGCACACTTTACACCGAGCACAGTACCAATGATATATTCTGAGAACACAGAAATAAAAAGGCTCAATAACAAATAGCAGAAGAAAAAGGTAACTACAGTGGTTTGTTCACAGCAAGGATGAACACACTAAACTCTCATACAAGGCCTTACATAACGGAATGAACAATATTAGGAAAACCCAGGAGAAATTTCTTTTATATAACACAAAAACACCCGAGATTAAGTTTTTAAATAGAATTTATAAACTTGTACTTGAGGTCTCTATAGGTTGTTCAAATTTCGCATATAACAGACCTAATTTACAAGTATTCAAACCAAATGGACTATATTATCCTATATATATAGGCCACCCAAAAGTTACTAACCACGGTTCATTTAGAGAACTAGAGAACCTAGGCTTTTAAATGACTCCATCCGTCTATGACGAACAAGAATAAATAAATGGACAAAATGAAGAACTTCTGGTTATGAGATTGTACTCACAGAAACAATTTAAATAAACATAAACGCCTTCGTGTCAGTGGAGACAATATCTTTTTCTTTTTACATAATATCTTCCCCATTGAATCAGTAATCTATCAATACAGAGTAAAGTCTTCCGTATCACCAACCCATATGCTACCTTTCTGAAAATCTAAAATGACTTGAATTAGCACATCCTACAATAAGAGACCACTTCTAGGAGAGACAATGGGTTATCCGTGTTCTAAGAAGTATTTCATGGGAAGTTCTAAAGTGTTTAGAAAATAGAATTCATAGATTTTAGGTAATATATATCTTAACAAAGTTCACCTTTCATCAAACACGCATTGAATGTTTTCCAAATAATTTTGATTTAAAACACCAAACAGTTTGGGCTCACATGACATTTAATGAAATTATTATTTATGTTTTTTTCAATGAAAATACAACTTATTTGTTAAAAGGATCATTCTGATACTGAAAACAAAATTATTCAAAATTATTAATATAGTTTCTAACAGAACATTCTTTAAATAAAAAAGGCATATATTGGATCAGAATATCATTTATTTTACCAATATTTCAGTTGGCTGAACGCCAACCTTTATCAAGGCATTATAACATTTTAAAATGTGTTATAATACCTTGATAAAGGTTGGCGTTCAGCCAACTGAAATATTGGTAAAATAAATTATATTTTGATCCAATATATGCCTTTTTATTTAAAGATTTATTTATGGATTGCTCTATTTTCAAAAGAAAATTCTTTATGTTTTCATAAATTTGAAAAAACGAATACAAGGTTTTAGCGCCTCTTCTATAATAAAAAACGGAATTATTATAAAGATGCTTCTTTTTTCAAATGAAAACATTTCCTACTGCCCTCACTGTAATGAGGAAAAACAATTCGGATGGCCAAGCTCATCAATGATAAACCCTCCCAGCAGTTTCTCTAGCTTAATTCTCCATACCTCTTCTAAGGTATGTCCTTGTCTGGAGGAGAGCTCTCTCAAGATGGAGGAGCCTCCCTTTCTGAGAACAGTTTTTTTTTATATATTGTAGCAAAGTTTTTATTATTTTAAAAGATTTATTATTTTATTAGCAGAGTATTATTTTTTAATGTTTATATTTTGCTATACTCTGTATACTTCCCTCTTTTGCTTATCTTTTGTTTAGCACTCATAGTTTGTTCTTGACTTAAATAAATTGCTGCCTCAACCTGAAGTTTTTACGGGGCTAGAAGTCCATACCCCAAAATTGGACAATTAGCCCGGAAGCGAAGACAAGAAGTTTGTCTTCCCTAATTTTCCACGTGGCAATATTAAATTACCAAATTGTAAATAATCACTTTTTTTTTTTTATTTCTCATTATATTTTTGTAACAATGGACTAAGAGCGGCAATAAAATATTTTGAATTTCTACTAAAAAATGTATTTAGATGTCCTGCTAACAAATATTTCTTGCACTTTAGAGGAATTCTTGGTGATGGCATTTGAGGTAAATATGTATATGTGATGATTTAAGACCATGGAATTGTTGTAAATAGTCTAAATATCCACTACCACATGTTCCACCCCATGACTGTATATAACTTCTTATGTACTGCACATAGAAAGCCTCAACTAACATCAATCTGTACCGCGTAAGAATCTAATAAAGTATTGCAACTGCACAGATAGAAGGAATGGAGAGAGACAGGAGAAAGTTAAGGTTAAAACAAATCAGGCTTAGAGGATCGTAGAAGTCAAACCTAAGAGGTAGGCCTAGAAGAGAACATAATTATTAATAACGCCACAGTTAACCTTCTGACCCCGGACACCCTGCGAGCTAAGTTTAAACCAATATTTCCGGACAAGACAGGACGTATCTTGTGACCAGAAGTTATAAAAGTTTGAGAGACGCCCAATTTCCGGAACAAGACCGGACGTATTTCTTCCGTCAAAGAGATAAGCCAGGCCCAATCAGAAGACAACACCTAAGTAGGTCAACCAATAGCCCACTACCACGTGAAAAAGTCCCACCAATTAGGAAAGAATCACCTAAATAGGTCAGCCAATTAGAAAGCAGCAAGGTCGTGGTGTTAAATCGAGGCCCTAGAATTGTCAGTCTACGCTTGGAGCTCACCGAGGTAACACTTGCTCTTAAGATCTCTCTCTCCCCTCATCCCATTCCTTCTTGACGTCAGACGCTTTTAGTGGAATCTCTGTTTGTTTATTTCACCTTTGGCCCAGCTGTGTCGTCTTCCACCACGACTGCACGGTAGAGTTGACATCGAGGTTCGTCTAGCATCAGGTAACACTGGTCCCAGAGGTCCCAAGATATCACATATATAAGTATTGGAGGTAGATGAAATATACATACGTCCAAATACATGCTTCCAGCTTTGCTCTTCCGCAAACAGCACACAAATATGCTGATTAAGTATCAATTAAACAAGGGAACGAGAAGGGAATTAGTAAATGTTTTTATTTGAGAAGTTTTGGGGCTTAAATAATTTTAATTCTTGATACAATTTGTATTTATTATTTTAATGCGAGTTTAAAAAATGGACAAAGAATGAAAACTAGTCGACAAATTTGTTATTTTGTCTATTTAAAATCTAATTGATAACGTTTTATAATTATTTTTATGTGTTAAAATCTAAAATACTATCGGGAAAGTTATGTTAATTCACTCAAATTTATTATCTGATGATTTCATATGGAAATGCAGAATTTATTTGGCGAAAATCATTCAGGGATAAATTTATTTTAAAAATCTTAGGAATTCACGTTTTTTTTTCATTTTTTAATTCGACCCAAATCTTTTAACCTTCCATACCTTTTTGCGCATAGCCATTTGAAATTCTAAAAAAAAACGTTTAAATGAGGAAACCTGGCATCAGAATACATTCAAACAAACACATACAAACGCTGCTAATATATAATTCGGAACTATTTTAAAGGCGTAAGATTCTTTTCGAAATTAAACAATTTCTACTGCCCTTACTGCAATGGAAAAATTAATAAGGGCAGTAGAAATTGTTTAATTTCAAAAAGAATCTTACGCCTTTAAAATAGTTTCGAATTTTGATAACAGATGGCGCGCTAGTGCATCATATATATATATATAAAACTAAAATATTTTGTGTTATACAACTTATTGTGGTATGTTCTAGCGAATTGGGAACTTCGAGAAAGCGGTAAATATTTTCAAAATTATTTTGTTCCCGTCAATAACCAATGTGGAAACTGTGTTTAGTTATATCCTTATAAGAAATCAGTCAGAGTGTTAAAAGTCGTGGCATAGAATATGTAAATATCTTTTTGAGTGTATGACTTGAAATGTAAATTTCTTTTAAATGAATTATTATTATGTCAAATATATTTTGAATGGATTATTATTATGTAAATTTCCCTTTTGTATATAACTGAGCCGTGTTGTTGAAATAAAGAGTTTCTTAGTAGAGCGAGAGCTTTACGTGTGTAGCCGCTGGTTTTTGGTCTTCGTTATTTTCTTTCTCGCTTGATCACCCGAGGCAGTCCAATCAATATCAAGACTTTGGGTAAAAGTCTTACTTGTTAAGAAGGAGGTTTCTTCAATCTGACCTCGCGTACCTTAACATTTAGTGGCGTCCCCGGGTGGGCTGCGTGGGCTGGTCAAGTAGAGAAGACGGGAAGCCCTGTAGGCGCTGTCTCCCGAGGAACAGAAGGCGGGAAGACCTGTAGGCGCTGTCTCCCGAGGAACAGAAGGCGGGAAGACCTGTAGGCGCTGTCTCCCGAGTAACAGGAGCTCAAGGCAAGAGAAGCTAAAAAAGCTCAAAGGCAAAGAAGCTAAAGAAGCTCAAGGCAAAGAAGCTAAAGAAGCTCAAGGGAAAAGAAGCTAAAGAAGCTCAAGGGAAAAGAAAGCTAAAGAAGCTCAAGGGAAGAGAGGCTAAGGAAGCTCAAGTTAAAGGAGCTCAAGAAGCCCTTTGTTAATGGTTAAAAAGAGCTCAGTGAAGCTCAAGGTTTAAAGGTGCTCAAAAAGCCCTTTGTTAAAGGTTAAAAAGAGCTCAGTGAAGCTCAAGGTTTAAAGGAGCTCAAGAAGCCCTTTGTTAAAGGTTTAAAGGAGCTCAAGAGGCCCTTTGTTAAAGGTATAAAGGAGCTCAAAAGGCCCTTTGTTCAAGGTTTAAAGGAGCTCAAGAAGCCCTTTGTTAAAGGTTTAAAGGAGCTCAAGAAGCCCTTTGTTGAAGGCTTAAAGGAGCTCGAGAAGCCCTTTGTTAAAGGTTTAAAGGAGCTCAAGAGGCCCTTTGTTAAAGGTTTAAAGGAGCTCAAGAAGCCCTTTGTTAAAGGTTAAAAAGAGCTCAGTGAAGCTCAAGGTTTAAAGGAGCTCAAAAGGCCCTTTGTTAAAGGTTAAAAGGAGCTCAAAAGGCCCTTTGTTAAAGGTTAAAAAGAGCTCAGTGAAGCTCAAGGTTTAAAGGAGCTCAAAGGCAAAGAAGTTGAAGAAGCTACAGGGTGAAAGGCTACCTACAAGGTAAAAAGGATACCTACAAGGTGAAAGGATAACTACAAGATGAGATGGAGGAAGTTAGCAGAAGGCGTAGAAAGGCGATAAGAGGCGTCTTTACCGAGGTGGTAAATGATATGAATACAGAGTTAAGGGATCCTCTTATTGATAAAAGTGGCATATATGCCAAATTTGATAGATTAGAATCTCTCCATTTGGAGCTGGTGGCATTGAATGAACGATGCCAGGCAATTTTATTGGCCAAAGATGAGGCTACTGACGATGAAATTGATAAAGAATTTGAGGATTGTGAAGTCTACATCACGGAAAGATATTATTTGAAGGCTAGAATTCGCGTAATGCGTGAGCAGGATAGGGATGCTCAGGTCAAGACTTCTCAAATTCCACCAGGGGCGTCTAGTGCCTCTCCGAATTCAGAAACCGATAATCAGAAAGTTATCAAACTTCAGACTACTTCTACGTCTCTATCGAAAAGCCCGGAAGAGTCCATGAAAAATGAAATTGAAGGCGTGGAAAAAGAGGATTCTGTAAAAACTGCTAGAGCTACGGATGTGAAGCCTGCTCTAGCTAAAGCTAGAATACTAAAGGAAGCTTGTTCGGCTCCCTCTATAATAGATATTGAATATGAGGGCAAAAAAAGGTGCTGTGAATGCTATTAAAGAAAAGGAATTGAACGAGGCAGTTAAATGCAATGAAGTGAAGGATTCTGACACTGCAGTTGATAGCTATGTAGGTGTGAAGGAAGCTGAGGCTAAAGACAAAGCAACTGAAGCGGAAGCAAAACCTGATAAATTGAATTCTAAAGACGGAGTAAATGATTCTGAAGCGAAGCCTAAGGGCGACGGAGTAAAGGATTCTGAGACTGCAATTAAAGGTTATAAACCGGTGAGCAATTCTAGAGCAGTAGCTGAGGGTACTGATTCAAAGGTGGAAGAAGAAAATATAGATGCAGAACAGGGTACTGATTCAAGGGTGGAAGAAAACCCAGATGCAGAACAAGGTACTGAATCAAGGATGGAGGAAGGGATTATTGATACAAAGGATTGGTTGAATGATGGGTTCATCGAAAGAGTTGATGAAATTCCACCTGAGGGAAAAGGATACTGGTTTCCTGATCGCCCTGTATTTGGGTGTGAGTCCGAAACGACGCCTATACGGCCAGTATGTGACGGCGCGTCCTGTCGAGGACGCAGCGGACTATCCTTGAGGCGATATTTAAAAAAGATACCCAATCTACTGAGGAGAATCCCGGAAATAGGGATAAAACTTCGAAAAAATAAGTACGGAGTTTTGGCCGACGTGAGGAGATATTTCCAGGTGATGGCCATCAGGGAAAATGATTGGGACTACCTCCGATTTCTTTGGAGGAAGAAGATGGACGCTTATGGGGCAACCTCCGGTGGTGTGTATGGAGAGGGTGCCGCAGTGTGCCGAGGAGAGGATGGTTTTCCTGGATGAGAGCCTGGGCTCCCTGCAACGGTGTCCCACCTGCCTGGATCCCCCCATCACGGTGGAACGGATTTTTTTCTTTTTACAAAAAAGAAAGGTGGGGGTATGTTAAAAGTCGTGGCATAGAATATGTAAATATCTTTTTGAGTGTATGACTTGGAATGTAAATTTCTTTTAAATGAATTATTATTATGTCAAATATATTTTGAATGGATTATTATTATGTAAATTTCCCTTTTGTATATAACTGAGCCGTGTTGTTGAAATAAAGAGTTTCTTAGTAGAGCGAGAGCTTTACGTGTGTAGCCGCTGGTTTTTGTCTTCGTTATTTTCTTTCTCGCTTGATCACCCGAGGCAGTCCAATCAATATCAAGACTTTGGGTAAAAGTCTTACTTGTTAAGAAGGAGGTTTCTTCAATCTGACCTCGCGTACCTTAACACAGAGTTTCGTATATCTTTGCAAAAATAAAAAGCATATTTCCTACTACCATCATATAAAGCCATCTACCATATGGGTTCTGGTTATCATAGAACATCATTTAGCCATTTAATTAAGGCAATTCTTCATGATGTAACTTAATAACTGAGTATCTCTAGAATCAAATACAGGTTTGTAATCAACCCCTTGTTTCTTTTAGATGTGTTATCAATTAAGTCATTGACGAGTTTCCCCCATCTGTTCTTGGTTTGAAAAAAATTCAGAGTTTTCATTCTTATGGATTAACTGTCAGTTCTAAGGATTCTATCCTATCCAGCCTTTAGTTTTAGACGTCTAAAACCCACTATGATATGGCATTTAGATTTTTGTGACATTTCAAAGTATCAATGGCAGTCCCATCACACCCTGATAATAATATCGTTGATGATCAGCCACTACATAGCGGCCGAATCTACAAAAGATAATCCATATTAGCATTTTCGAAAATTTTACTTTAGAGAAATCTACGCAAGTTAATCAGACTTGTTTATATAGAGCTAATATCTATATCTGGAGGTATTTGCCCATACTTGTCAACAGGCAGAGCAGCCTGGCAAGCATTCACAACACTTTACCAGTATAGGTTCCTATGTTCTGCTGAAATATATGTCATACACGTGTCATTGTGTAAATAATATTGTTGTAACTTACACCCCATGTGTGAGATATGTTAATCTAATTGTTTATGACGCTCACTCCTTATTTTTCTATTTATATCTATATGTTTTTCAGAAATTTTTAAACATTTGAAAAAACTCTGAAATGTAGGTTTGATATGTTGCAGTACTTATGCGATCCTTGGCCAGATTTGAGAGGAGTCAACGTATGAAAATGAAGGAAGGTGTGTGACACCCCCCTAATTTTTTATAATAATAACGGATTTGTGTGACATAATTGCATATGTAATTCAAAGAAGAATGAACAATACAAAATGTGTAATTGTCTGGTTGATTAAACTGGCCTAACACTGGGCTGGGAGACTTCGACACAGATTATCTTGATCCACCCGATAGTTGCCATCTTCCATCCAATGAGTTTATCATTATATTTGTACAGAAGTACAAATAGAGAAACAAGGAGAGGCATGAGAAACTGAGGAAGAAGACTATTTCCTACTGAGATATCCATATCTATATTAATAAAATGGAAATTTCATAAGTGGACATCACTAAAAACTTTCGTTACAATGCATCAATTTCAACCAAATTTTCAACATTTATGTAAAACGAGATGGAGCAGGTTTTGCTTAACATCAAAATATATTTCCTAACATTAACATGCGTAACTTCGCTGTTATCGATTAAATACAAAAAAATCAACAGAGTTAATTTTATTTATATATAAATACAAAATTAAATTTCAACAGAGTTAATTTTTTTACATACTAGCTAATAATCTCAATCTAAAAAATATTCAAAACAAGCAATTTTAAGATAACACCATATGTAAAACAGTCGGCCAAGAAAACAACAACGATATTACATCTTTCTCACATATTCACACACAATCTTGATTAATAATTAAAACTAATCTTTAACATTGTTTATTATACTTCAACTTTTATTTCTACATTTGTTTTTAAATACCCAATTGTTTTATCATGTTTCTAATTTCGCCTAACAAATATACAAATTTATAGTGACCAACATATGCAAATTTTATCTTTGTTTTTATTTAACTTGATATCGTAAACATAACATCCATTGTAAGCATTTTTCTGTTCACCTTCCGTGGTTTCTCTTTTCTCTGATAGTTTTTAGGTGTAGTATATTTTCTTATTACTAGACTACAAACATTCCCTCGAGAAAAACCTGGGCGAAGCCGGGTACATCCGCTAGTAAAACAATATAATGCGGCTTATGATTGTAAAACGACATTTGAAAATTATCCCGCATGTGTTTCTTTTAAACGAAAAATTCTAAATTTATTTTTAAGGAGAAATAACGATTATTTCTCCTTAAAAATAAATTTCGATTTCAAATGTCGTTTTACATATCCCTATAAAGTTACCCAACTTTGAAAAAAAAAACTACAGAGAGAATTATGAAAAAAGGCATCTCCTTATCATGCAACTGCAACTGAGTTCACATAGAGAATGTTCACATTCTGATTATAAATAACCTATTATAAGAGAGAGAAATTTAAACTATTTTCGACGCGTATGATTCTTTTTGAATTAAAACAATTTGCTATTGCTCTTACTGCAATGATGAAAATAATGGGAAGGCCTAGCTATCAGAGGTGAATCCTCCCAGCGGTTTCGCCGGTTTAATCTACCATACCGCTGTAATATTGCATTTTGCTGTTTTCCTTTTATAGTGATACTGAATCTAGAATCTTGGAAAGGATATTATAGATTAACTATGATCATAATCTTTGAGGGCACAGTAGAAATACATGCAATTATAAATGTATAATATGCTTCGAGCATTGCTTTCTCTCTCTTTCGAAAATTGCAAGTAAAAGTATATTTTCATGATAACATTGTGAAAAAAAGTTGTAAAATTACGACTGTTTTCTCACAATGGGTATATTTTTATTTAAAAACCGCTAGCTTTCAAGTGTAAATCTCTCTTCAACGGGCTTACTATAATATCGACTTTACCCCACCAGAAATATTTATGCGATTTACAGAAGCGATTTACGTTTGAAAGCTAGCGGTTTTCAAATAAAAAGATACTCATTGTGATAAAAGTATCTTTAAAGGTCTTATTACACACCTTGAATACTGTTATATTGACAAGCAAATATTTATTGTGTGCAGATCAAATAATGGATTCACGTGAGTGATTTGTTTCATCAAATATTGGATTCTATAACAAATGTTCTCTGTGTGTCCACGTAGCGGATGTGTTCGATTCTCAAAGTTTGGACGAAGGCGTTTATTGTTTTTCTAGTACGTATTTTTCCTATTTACATACCTCTCCTCTTTTCTTTAGCCACTAGATCCTTCACTGTGAAGCCACCTAAATACATGGATGTTCCTGATCTCTCCTGGAGATGGTCGCTCTTTGGAGGTTGGTTGATGTCAAGACCTTGACCTGATCTAAATCCTACCTACGATGAAAGCCCACCTCCGGGAAAGACCAGGATTATAGCCATTTTGGTGGTCTTTCATTAAAGGTTCTATCATATCGATATCAAAATTAAATAAAAAGATATTTCTTTGTATTTTGTCTCTTTAATCACACTGCGTAATATTGAAAATGATACATAAAATAGTGATCAGAAAGTCGTGGAACGCGGCAAAGAGTAAGACACTGTAACGAACAATAAGTTAGCTTTATTTCGAAAAGGGAGATCCATAACACAGAGTGACGTCAGATCTGTTATGTTGTAGGACCACAGCGATGCACGATGTAACACGTCTAAATACAGAGTTAATGAGAGAATGTATTATATCTGAGGGATGGCTCTTCTATCCTTGGCAATCATTTGACACGGTTCGTCTTCTCAACGCGGCTGTGGCAGCGTGTACCTGGCGACGACCAATCACATCCCAGACTTTTTTGATTGGTGAAAGTTCCAGCGAGTATGATAGCCAGTGAATCATCTGTATACCTAAAGGAGCATGTTTGACTGTGCGAGCAGTGTGTGGTCAGACGTAATCCTGCTGGTAAAGGGAATCGGGCACCCCCTGAAAGTATGGGAGTGTCACAGCTCATCTTTCACGTATCGTTGGGCCGTCAAAGTGCCTTGAGTATGAATCGGAGATGACCTGCTATCGTTCTCTATTATGCCCCAAATCATGATGTCGCTAAGTTACGCGGTGGGGCGTTCAAGAGTTACTTCCAAATTTAACCTATCACCTCGTACGCTGCGACTATCGTTGGATAAGCAGAAGCGCGACATATATGAGAAGACGACCCACGTCGCTCTAACCCGTCATCATTGCAAACTATCACCTCTGTGCTTTAGGCTCAATGGCTGTCATCTTGACTGACGCTATGAGTATAGGCTACTAGCAACCCTTCGAGGGAGAAATATTTTAGGTCGAGTTGAGGACATCGAGGCTGTTCTACACATACTGAAAATGGCGGCATAAGTGGCTTGTGGGGCCGCCACTCTACGTCGATGGATGCATTGATCCAAGCGTGTTAACATAGATCTGGCACACCAGCACACCTCAAACCTACCATATTCCCGTGTTCCAACCATCTTTGCCATAGTCGGTGGACGCGTCTAGGTGCGTGTCGGCAGCAATTTGACGTATGGACCAACAGGCCTTTCTCAGCCCGATCACCACGTCCCTACTAAAATCGTCATCTGCTGGGACTGGCTCCGTTGGCGGTGGCTTGGCGTTCTCTGCTCTTCTACGTTTTCTTTGAGAGCAGCAACAAATTTCTGAAATGATTCTTCTGGCGGCAATTATGGCACGTCTATAGCTTATATACTGCATATTCCTTCCCTTATATCGTACTCTACGTGCACGTTAGGAAATAAAATTTCGCATTCACAATTTTCATAACTAAGTGAGGTGCGTCTCTCCTGGAATTTGCATAATATCCGGAAATTGTCCTCAAGGTGTTTCATTTTCAATGTCAAATAAGTGTCAAAATAGCGTATTTTGTAATATATTTTTGCACTCTCTAAATACACTGCGTGACTCTGTATTTGCAATATCAAGAATTACCGAGCAGAAAAATATACAAATTTCAGAGTAAAGTTAGCTCACTGAGTTATGTAAATTATGCAAATTGTGCAGTTATCCCGCGAATATTGAATGAAATATAATAGAAGGAACTTGTGCAAATTTTCCAATATTTGCACCCCCTTTCTGACAGATAAAGTATTTGAATTTTTTATTTTTGACTAAGAGAAAACATTTATTAGCAGAGAATGCCAGGCCGCCGCCAGTCGAGGCAGTTCCATCAGATAGATGATTTCACGAGAGGTGATTGGACTCAGAAGGGTCGGTTTGTCCATACGTCAAATCTCTACGGACAGACACCTCGACGTGTCCACAGTTCACCGGCTATGGCGAAGATGGTTAGAACAAGGGAATGTGGCATGTGTGAGGAGTGCTGTGCGGCCAGAGTAACATCAGCACACGTGAACCGACGCATCCACCGGATGGCGTTGACAGTACCATAGTCCACTTCTGTCGCCATTTTACAGGATATGCAGAACACTCTTGATTATCCCATATCGACTAGAACCATTATACACAGATGGGTCGCCAGCGGCCTACACTCATGGCGCTCGTTAAAAAGACTGCCATTTACTAAACAACACAGACACCTCCGTTTACAATTTTGTCGGGATAGAGCTACATGGACAGCGGAATGGCACAGGGTAGTGTTCTTAGATGAATCTCGCTTCTGTTTTAGCAATGACAGTAATCGAGTAAGAGTTTGCGCCGTATTGGTGACAAGTCCAATTCGGCCACATCTGTGGAATACCGCACCTCACGATAACGCGGCATTATTGATGGGGAGCCATTGCCTATAATAGCAGATCACCTCTGCTTCGTATTGAGAGCACTATGACGGCCCAACGATACGTGGATCACGTACTGCGACCGGTGACGCTACCCTTCCTTCGGGGATACCAAATTCTATTTTCCAACAGGATAACGCCCGACCTCACACAGCACACATCAGCCAACATGTCCTGTATGGAACCTCGGTGCTTCCATGGCCACCAGTCTCTTCTGATCTCTCACTTATAGAACACATCTGGGACATAATTGGACGTCGTTTTAGTGCGCTGCCACAACCGTGTTCAGAAGATGAACTGTGGCTGATGGTTGACAAGACAGTCATCCCTCAGGACACCATTGAGTCAGTACCAAGACATGTTGACATAGCGGTGGTCCCACAACATATTGAGTGGACGACGATGTCACTCAGTGTATAGGTCTATTCTGTTCTAATAAATATCATTTATTGTTCGTTACTGGTACTCTCTTAATATAATTTTCACAACTTCTTGCCGACTAATTCTTTGTGTTGAAAATTCAGTGTCACCTAGTGTATGAAACTATAAATTATCATTTAAAAATGTATACTTGATATATTATTGCATTTGAAGAAAACCTAGAGCGCCAATTTAATGTCAAAATGGTTTAAATGTATTTAAAGGATAATGATATATCCTCACTATTTGGGGTAAAATCTGAGCAACACCAGTTATTGAAAATTAGGAAACCTCGCCCAGGTTATTAGTTTCTGAGCATTAACCCTCTTCAGTATAAACTACAGTGTTGATTGCCGTTGAATTTCATAAAGGAAATCTTGAATCCTTCCGAATTAGGTCTTGCCAGCTGTTATAACACTCGTCTCCATATAGCTATAATTCTTTCTTATATATATTTAAATTATTTTATATTATTTTGAATTGTAGTATTGCTCATTTTAAACAGATTTGATTATTGTTTCAGCGGCAAATTTACAATGTGAAGTTCCAACACAAAGTAAGTACATTTCTAACATAATCGTCATACTAAGAGAATTGAATCTATTCAGCGCGGTTATTCTCTCTCAATAACCTAGCTACACTTACTATCCTTACTGCGATGGAAACTATTGGGAGGGCATGGCTCATCAATAGCGAACACTCCCACCAATTGCGTCAATTTAATCTACCAGTCCTCTCTAATATTCAATTGGGCTATTTTGATCATAATTGCGGCAATTTTCAGGATATCTCGGTAAAGGTATGTTGGGGTGACTACAGGCCAAAGCTTATATTTGTCTACATTTCTATTTACCCAATTTTCCATTGCAGAAAGATCAGTTGAAAGTTATATTTTATTATATTTTAATTAAATAATGCTACAAACTTCTGGAGATGAGTTTCTTTTATCTTTATTAACGTAATCTCAAGCTTTCTGGCATCTTTGCCCTTCTACAGGAGTACATAGAAATGTATAAACGCCATTAAGATGCTAACTGATTTATATATACCTTTAAACAATAGAGAATAGATTTTGAATATTGCTTGATTTTAGAATCAATTGTATATTTTATTCGAGTCAAATCGTGCCAATTTACAGTTGACGCGGTATATTCAATCACCTATCATATAAATAAAGCTTTAAGAGATTATTAGTTAACATGCAATGGAAACAGTTGGATTTTTTTCAACATCAAAATCGATAGAACAATTTCGTTTATTCAATTTTAGCAAAAAAAACATCTCATATCGAGATATCACGATAAAGTTGTCTAATTATTCCCAAACTACACAGCGAGAATGTAGATATATTTTGATTCTAAGCACACATCCTATTACACCCTAAATAACGTTAGAATTACCACCAAGTTAACTTGTGTGTAGATTACATGCAAGATTCACGTGAGTGATTTTCTCTTATTGTTCATCATCTACCTGGCCATAACAGATGCTCTGTGTCCATGTAGCGGATGTGTTCGAATCTCAGACTTTGGAGGATTTGGTGTACAGTTTTCCTAGTATGTATATATTCTTCCCAAACAGAGAGAGAGTGTGTGTGTGTATGCTGGTGGTAATGTCTTGTCCATGGAGCAGATCGGTCCATGCACCCTGATCACAATACCAGCCAACAAAGGTGCCTTGTTCGTATGGATGTCCTCTTCTGAATTGATTGTGTGTGTATGTTTACATTTGGATTATAAACATATCCTATTATACACCATAAATATCAACACATTTTACAAACAAATCTTCTTATGTGCAGACCACATTCAAGAATCACGTGAGTGATCTTTTTCTTTTTTTCATCATTTACCTGATCATAACAGATGCTCTGTGTCCACGTAGCGGATGTGTTCGAATCTCAGACTCTAGAAGATGTGGTGTACAGTTTTCCTAGTAAGTATTTTCCCTATTGTTTTAAAATCATTGCGTGTAAGGGAACTTGGTGCTAAAATATGATCCGTTAACAAAACGGCAAAGTATAGGACAAGGGGGAGAGAGAGGAGGCTTCTTCACCTGAAAAGAAAAAATCTCGTGATTTTCCAAATCCAAAATGGTGGAATTTTCTATTACAGGGGGCTGATTCATTGATATATTTTCCCCTCAAATCCAAACATGTAATCAACAATATCGTAAAAAATGTCCCTGTTGATTTGAGACTCAAAATTCGCCGAAATAAGTTTGATTTGTGGGAGACAGGTGATTGATTTCTTCTCCATGACAATGCTAAACCGCACAAAACTCTCATGAGGTATTCCATGTACCTAATTCCCCTGATATATCGCCACATGTGACTTCTTTCTATTCCCTAAACTACAAAAATAATTTCTAATGAAAATTATTTGAAAATATACACACAGTAGAACCTCCCTGCCTAAATGCAGAGCCAAAGTGTTATTTAGTGAAATGTGTCCTCTTACCACACAGAGAATGTCAAAATAGTAAAAAAAAAATGGTAATTTTATAAATGAAAACTTTCTTTTGTAGAGAGGTGTCCTCTAGAGGGAGTGTCCTCTCGTGGAGGTTCTACTGTATTAACTATATCCTACAAAATGAAACAACATAAATATACGAGGTCTCAGAATTATATGATTATTATATTGAACTTTGGAAAAGATATAGCAGATGTATTAATAAATAATGGGATACAAATATTTTTAATTTTTGAAAAATTAAAATTTCTCGCTATTTTTGGACGCACACCTTGAACCTTGGTCTGATCTAAAGCCAATCTTCGTTGAACTACCACCTTCAGGAGAGGCCAGTATTAGCCATAGTTCTGGTCTCTCATGGGAGGTTCTACTGTATTCGTTTCGAATAAAGATATTTCCTTATATTTCCTCCTTCAGTTATTTATTTTACACACACATCCTCTCAATATATACAAAACTATAAAAAGGTAATGATAATATATTTATTTGAGAATTGTATTTGAGAATAAAGTTGAAGCACCCGTTTAATGTCAAACTGGCTTAAAATATAAAGTTTCCTTTTATGATGTATCCTCAATATTGTTGAAATCTAAGCAGTAAAAACAATTTTCAGCAACACCATTTGTTTAAAATTCGGAAAAACTCGCCCCTGTTACTGGCCTATGAGCATTGTTTCTCTGAAATAAACTACAGTGTGTTGATGTTTCTTTGAATTTCATAGAAGAAATCTTGAATCCTTCCGATTTATGGCTTGCTAGCTGTTATAGGAATTGTGCCTCCTTATAGAAATAAAAAAAAATACCTTTTATCTATCTATCAATTTTCAACTATCTTAATTTTATTTGAATTAGTATTTCTCTCTCTCTCTCTCTCATTTTAAACAGATTTGATTGTTGTTTCAGCTACAAATTTCAAATTCGAAGTTCCAAAACAAAGTAAGTTCATTTCTAATATAATATAATCGTTCCACTAAGAATTGAAACAATTCAGCGCGGTTATTCTATCTCAATAAACTAGCGCTTCCAACTGTTCATACTGCGATGGAAACTGTTGGGAGTGCCTGGCTCATCAATGGTTTCAGCCAGTTTAATCTACCAAACCGCTCAAATATTGCATAAGGCTATACTTCTAACTGAACAGAGATATATAATTACAGATATTTCAATATTAAATGGAATCAATTCTATTAGATCCCTAGAATCCCAAATATTTAAACAAATACTGATCTACTTTGGACACATAATGAAAGCAAGTAGTTTAGAAAGATGTTGGGAAAAATTGAAGGAAGAGAGAAAGACCTCTGCAATAAGCTGGCTTTAAGGGGTCAAGAATGCTAACGGAAGGTCACTAGATGAGCTACGAGTGTTGGTCACTAATAGATCAAATTGAATAATTTGTGTCCATATAGTCGCCAAAAGTCGTGCTCAACTTGAAGTATATGAAAATAACAATTCTTCTTACTAGAAACGTACGAGGTGTGTTCAAAAAGTATCGCGAGTTTTGAATTTTCGCGGGTTACGTATATTCGAATTTCGATCTTTTTGTGGCTTTATGTTGGTACACATGTCTCTCACTTATGCCGACAAGCTCGGCCATTTTGAATGTTCACTTAATTGTTGACAGCTGCTTTGCTTGCAGGTGTTTTGGATCGTCTTCGATTTTTGCCTATTAAAAAAATGGATCAAAGAACCTGTATCAAATTTTGTGTGAAAAACGAAATTAAGTGCGCGGATGCATTCCGAATGTTGACTGTGGCATACGGAGAAGCTACCTTAGACCGAAGCAACGTTTATCGGTGGTACAAAATGTTCTCAGAAGGCCGAGAAGATGTGAACGACGAAGAGCGTGCCGGACGCCCGAGCACTTCAACAACAGACGAAAAAATTAATGAAGTGGAGAAAATGATATTGGCCAATCGTCGAATCACCGTTAGAGAAGTTGCTGAGGACCTAAACATATCGATTGGCTCGTGCCATTCGATTTTTATCAATGATTTGGACATGAGACGGGTCGCCGCGAAATTCGTACCAAAATTGCTCAATTGCGACCAAAAACAGCATCGCATGAACATTGCTAATGAGATGTTGGACTCTGTCCGCGACGACCCAAATTTGCTCCAGAGGGTCATAACTGGTGACGAAGCGTGGGTTTATGGTTATGACGTGGAAACCAAAGCTCAATCATCTCAATGGAAGCTGCCGCACGAACCAAGACCGAAAAAAGCGCGTCAAGTTCGGTCGAATGTGAAAGTTTTGCTGACGGTTTTCTTCGATTGCAGGGGCGTGGTGCATCATGAGTTCTTGCCACAGGGTAGAACGGTCAATAAGGAATATTACCTGCAAGTTATGCGCAATTTGCGCGAAGCAATCCGCCAGAAACGCCCGGATTTGTGGAAGAACAAAAATTGGCTTTTGCACCACGATAACGCCCCTGCTCACACATCGTTGCTTGTGCGCGACTTTTTGGACAAAAACAACACACTAATGATGCCGCAGCCACCGTATTGCCCAGATCTGGCCCCCTGTGACTTTTTCTTGTTCCCTAAACTGAAGAGGCCCATGAAAGGACGACGTTACGCTACGCTTGACGAGATAAAGACGGCATCGAAGGAGGAGCTGAAAAAGATTTTTTTTTAAATGATTTTTTGAAGTGCTTCGAAGATTGGAAAAACCGTTGGCACAAGTGTATAATATCTCATGGGGATTACTTTGAAGGGGACAAAATAGGTATTCATGAATAAATAAATTTTTTTTTGAAAAAACACAAAAGTCGCGATACTTTTTGAACACACCTCGTACATAAATGATTGACTCGAAGGCTCTCGCGTCGGACATATGACACTATACGAAATAGAAAATAGCACATATATAAAACCTTTGAAGATTTATATTTGGTGTTAATAGATAATGGTGTCCCAGGGAGTTAGAAGCGACGCCAATCTTCTCAATATTTGGTATTAGATTAACACAAACTCTGTGCTTATTTTTAATTTATCCATCATTCATTATATCATTATAAGCTTAGTATGGTGAAAGAAGAATTAATAATTTGTGCCTTTTAAGACGCATAAAAAATACAGAAAAAAAAAGCATAAAATCGTTATCCGCAAGTAAAGGAAATCTATGATGTGGAATTTAAGGGGGACGCGATAAAAGAAAACAAGGTACAAAGATGGTTCAATCAAGGTATCACTAGTCTCTCTGATGTGCCTCGATCTGGATGACCTTCTATTGTTGATTGGCAAGCATTGCGCCACTGCGTTGAAGCCACTCGCGCTACAAGTACAGGCAAGATATTCGACTAACGTGGAATAATACATTGAAGCGTGTTCCGACACCACGGAGAGTCATTAGGATCTTTAGCGGAGTGTCCCAAGAATTGACACTCGTCAAGATTAGCGCCAAGTTGACAACTGCCGTCAACTACCCCTTGGTTGATCATTTCATCAAACGAATTGTTAAGTGAGATAAAAAATGCATTTAAAAATTTCTTAAATCAGTGGTTGGACCCAGGTCTGATTCAAGAACCAGTGACTAAAGGACAACTGCACGAATAAAAATTATTCTTTGTGTTTAATGGAATTTTGAAGATCTAGAGAAATTTGAACTGGATATAATATGGTCAAAAGTTATATATTGTTACGTGTAAGGCCTCTAAATGGTTGCAACCTCCGCCAATAGATGGCGCTTTCGCCGGATTCCCTTGCTGGCCGATGTGGGAGTCGCCGACTGCTGTGGTCCCGTTTCCGGAGGAGGTTGGATGTGGATACGCTTTTGTGTTGGCCCTAGGATGTAGGGTCATGTAAATACACATTGTCTGTTGTTTTATTTAGATTTAATGTTAGTAGTAGATGACAATAAAAAGAAGTGCTTCAAGTGTCCGTGCTGCCTCCTGTCGTTACTACCGCCACTGCCATCGTCTCCGGGCTACTGCTGCTACTACTCTTCTGGTAAGTCTCTCGTGTCCCCCCACCAGTGGTAAGGCCGAGAGATACTGCCAGAGGAAGGGGGTATCCACTTGGGTGGTGGAACTCAGGAAGTCTTTGGGTGGTCTGCGGGGAAAAGCCCCAAGGAAGAGCAACCGGAGCCCAAGTGGGTGAACCACGAAGGGAAGAAGCGCGTTGTCGCAAAGAACCAGCAGGGTAAACACGCGACAATATTGTCTCTCTCAGTGAATAATTATTCAGCTATATATTTAACCTAAGATAAACAAAATGTGCTTTTATAAATAAGATAGTACGATAGTTAGTCAGATCATATAAAAATTATTTACAAAAATAATAAACAAGGTACATGACACAGCAGTGGGAACAATTCAATTCACGAACAGATTAATTTATTTTACTGATTAAATTATAATAAATTTAATTAATAAATTATTACTGATTAAATCAATTAATCTGTACGTGAATTGAATTGTCCCCATTTCTGTGTCATGTACCTTGTTTATTAATATTGTAAATAATTTTTATCTGATCTGAATAACTCTCTTACTATCTTATCTATAAAAACGCATTTTGTTTATCTTAAGTTAAATATATAATATTTAAAATAAAATGTGAAAAGTGTATGGAGTTTTATTCCTAAAATACCCATTTCTATTCAACAGACATCTCCCTACCAAACTTACTCCTCTGACATTTCTCCATCGGATTACCTCCATTTCAGATCGATGATACATTTCCTTTGCGGAAGAAATTTCGAAAATACAAACGAAGTGAAATATGAAGCTCGTAAGACTTTTGTTTCTAAGCTAAAGGAATGGTGCATATCTGGAATATATTCTAAATTTTTAAATGAAAGATGAGTTAATATTATAAAACACAAAGTTTAAATTTTTTAAATAAATAAAATAGTTCCTTTTGAATTTTACCATTTTGTAATAAAACATTGGTTAGATTTTACTCACCCAGTGAAGCTTTAGATGTCAGCTCGGAAGATGAATTATTCAGTTTTATCAAAAAAAGGGCAACCCCAACGATGGATTCTTCGAGTTTCATCTGCAGAGGTCACCCTCAAAGATGGCTTATTGAGTTGCATCTGCATAGGTCGAGGGGTGAGATGTTGATGCAAGTTCTGCTCTTATTATATTCTACCATCATTATTTTCTACCACCTTTATATTGGGAACATCAAGAGAACAGTTTGACTGAGGGACACGCTTCCTTTTATATTCGGAACATCAAGAGAACAGTTTGACTGAGGGACACGCTTCCTTTTATATTCGGAACATCAAGAGAAGAGTTTGACTAAGGGACGTGCCCCTTTATATTCGGAACATCAAGAGAACAGTTTGAGACTGAGGGACGTTCCCCTTTATATTCGGAACATCAAGAGAACAGTTTGAGACTAAGGGACACGCTTCCTTTTATATTCGGAACATCAAGAGAACAGTTTGAAACTAAGGGACACGCTCCCCTTTATATTCGGAGCATCAAGAGAACAGCTTGATTAAGGGACGTTCCCCTTTATATTCGGAACATCAAGAGAATAGTTTGAGACTAAGGGACGTTCCCCTTTATATTCGGAACATCAAGAGAACAGTTTGAGACTAAGGGACACGATCCCCTTTATATTCGGAACATCAAGAGAACAGTTTAGACTAAGGGACGTTCCCCTTTATATTCGGAACATCAAGAGAACAGTTTGAGACTAAGGGACGTTCCCCTTTATATTCGGAACATCAAGAGAACAGTTTGAGACTAAGGGATGATCCCCTTTATATTCGAAACATCAAGAGAACAGTTTGAGACTAAGGGATGATCCCCTTTATATTCGAAACATCAATAGAACAGTTTGAGACTAAGGGATGATCCCCTTTATATTCGAAACATCAAGAGAACAGTTTGAGACTAAGGGATGATCCCCTTTATATTCGGAACATCAAGAGAACAGTTTAAGACTAAGGGACACGATCCCCTTTATATTCGGAACATCAAGATAACAGTTTGAGATTTGGGATGCTTCTCTTTATATTCGGAGCTAAAGAGAACAGTTTGACTTGGAAACGCTTCCCGTTATATTTGGAACATCTAAGGCCCACCTTGATCCAGTAGTGAACAGCACAGTTGAAGAGTTTGGTCTATTTTGTTGTGTAGTATTTCAGCCAGTTAGAAACTTTAACAATGGTAATCTCATATAAAGTTGTTATGTGAGCTTTTCCTTTTTTTCTCTCTTAAAGTAAACTAAAGATTATAATAATCTCAAATACTATTTTTCTCGCTTTAAACTTTAAAAACTTTGTTTTGTGATCGAAATATTAATTCTTTCGCCATTTTAAAACATATTGCATTTTCATATGATAAGCTGCTTCATGATCGCTCATGTTAGGAATTTTAATTGAAAAATTAACCATACGAATAAATTATTAATCGTTTATTTCCATTTGTTTCCAATTAAAAATGAAAATTTGGCTTATATGTGATTTGTTATGTAAAAACGAACTTAAAATAAATGACTAATTGTTTTCTGAGATACAGCAACACCTCCAATGAACGATCTCTCTGTTGAGCAACCATCTTCCTGTTTGAGCAACATCGTAAAAGCAAAAAGGACTTGAGCTATCCAACCTCCAATAAGAGACCACTAAGAAAGACTATACGTATCCATGTTTAAAGGTATCTCTCACGGGATGTTCGATCGTATTTGAAAAATCCAAATAAATTAATAGACAGTGAGGGATTCTTTTTAAAATTATGTATTTTAAAATATTTGGTTATTATCGTTTTTAATTGATGTTCAATATTATTTATTGAACATTGAAAACTATCGATATATCTATGAAATTATACTTTTTAGTGAGTTTTTTTTTTTTTTCAATTTGAAGTGCTATGTCCCCCTAGGGACACTTGCGCTGTCATACATGTATGCCTTTACATTTATCTATACATATATATGTGATAACCGAGGGTCAAACCTGTAGTAACCGAGAGGGATAGTCAGGGCGTGGAGAGTTTTCCAGTACCTCTCTGCACCTTGAAACCTTTAACAGTTCTCACAGAGTACAGGCAGTCGTGGTCGAGGCAGAGTGGAAAGCTTGGGGATGTCCACATACAAAAAACGAAGAGACACAGCTGTAGTAGGAAAGTTCCGTGAACAGATAGGAGTCGAGCTAAGAGCAAGATGGAGATAGAAGAGTTCTTACTGTTCTACATGGTCGATGAGGTGGACCTGGGTACAACTGACGAGGGCTCACGCTGATGATGAAGTGACTGTAATTTCGGCTAAAACAGAGGTTTTATATATCTTTGCCGAGGGGGGGAGACATGCAGGAATTTGGACTTTGAACGGGTGCAAAGGGCGTGGGGTGTCTGCGGTATTCTACACCCTTTGGACCTGATGGCAACGGGCTGCCAAATTCCTTTTAGGGTTGTTGGATTTCTATCTCGACCTTTCTCTTAGCTCAGCTCTTAATCTATTACATAGTTTTATTTATTCATCCTCAGTTTGTACAAAGTACATTACATATGGTGATGCAATGACACATGTCAATCATGCGTATAATTATTTATAGATGTGTTTCTATATACAACATGAAACTCTTGTTATAAGTATCATACAATATAGGGTTGTTGGTTTAAATTACCCTATACTTATTTTAGGCCGTGAATAGAATAGCCATATGATGTTAACAATGAGAAAGAGAGAAAAAAACGAGAAAAAAGAACTTTGTACAAAAGAAAGAAGTGTCTGGCAAAATGTACAATCAGCATAATATAAATTATCAGTTTCTTAAAAGATATTTGTTGCTATATAATTTAAAATAAATCTACAAAAGGTATTGAATTTAATATACATTTCTTTACTGGAAATAAAAATACTCGGATCTGTTTCTATTAAATTATTGTTGATTCTATAGTCTTGAAAAACAGGACAATCCAGTAAAAGATGTATTGAGGTATTTCAATGAAATTAGAATTTTTAGTAAGTTATTCATATTGATTTATTTTCAAGTCTCAATCCAGCTTTTCCGGGGAAATTTTACTCTAGTCGGTCTCTTTTTTTTTTCTTTGGCTTTTTTAGTCGTCCAAATCCACAGAAATACATATGAGGAGTATCAGAAGAAAGGCCAGATGTATGGAATATGGATGATTTTTGAAACATAATACTTATTTCTAACCGATATATTAGTTTATTTCTTGAATTTTGACCTTTTTTCTTGCATATTCAAGAAGGTTTGAGATAGGAACCACCTGTATATTTGAATTTGAATTTCTTCCTCCTTTGAATTCTTAAGCAAATGCAGCATAAAAATCAAGTATCAACTTCGAATATTTTTCTAATTGAAATTATGCATCCCCCCCACAGACAGCATATTCATAGAAATGATGTCGTGCTTTTAAATTCTTTCATTATATATATATATATATATATATATATATAGATGGCGTGTTATTGCTTTGTGTTAATTTATGCCTAACTGGCCTTGTCTTTATTGTTTGCGAAAGAGCCTTGCTCGATTCAAATATTTGAATGTAATTCTACTCTCCTATAAGCTCATGTCCATAGTTTCTTGAAAACCATTTCTGAGATTCCACCCTTCAGTGCTCCGTATATAAGCAGAATCGTCCCATACAGTATTAGATCTCTGAGAAGCGGTCTGGTGGATTAAATTGGCTAAACCGCTGGGAGGGTTCACCACTGATGTGCCAAGCCCTCCTCGCAGTAAGGACAGTATAAGTTTGAATTGTTTATAAAAGAAAACTTCGTGCTTTTAAATCCTTTCATTTTATATACATAAATGATGTATCCAATCAATTCATCTTTTCTACCTGCCAGCCATATAACCTGTTTTGTTCAGAGCCAAAAACAGCACCTCCAACTGAGGAAAACTACAAACACTGGTATGTTCCGTTTACTTTTATGTCTAAGAAACCCATTTCTTTGTTTACCATCGTTTTTTATTTAAACTTTCTGCGTGTTGTCTTCCCTCATATTTATAAACTATGCATAATTTCTTCTTCCTTCAAAAAGAGCTAGTGGGTCACCGAAATGTCAGAATAAGCATACAAGCAATAATTCTATATTCATATAAACCAAATTTAATAAAAACCAAAGTTCTGGAATAATTAGAAATCAACGAGAATAGTTGATATTTATTCCGATAGGTGGCGCAAGCCATCAGCAACTTTTAGTTGCACAATAAGGAGATGCCCTTTTCTTAATTTACTTGTATTGATGTTAAAATGTCTATAAAGACTTGCGATTATTAAGAACTGTTTAGAACAGAACTCTCTCTGCGTGACAAAGATTCACGAGTCGGTCCCCTGGGAGTAGGTGGAAGTGTGATCTAAACCATTGGTATTCGACCGCTACGACCCGGAATCGAATCCCGCATTGTGAAAAATGCTCCAATGGCCCCCGATTCTTGCAAAAGTCCGACCCCACCAGCGAGTGTAAGTAACCAAACGGGGTTCTGGCACATTTGTAAGTGCAAAGTCGAACTACTTTTCACATGAGTAGATATGTGGTGCACTTACAGTAAAATCAGTCTCTAACTACCCACCATGATTATCATGGACTGTACCACGTGTACTAGAGATAATTAAAAAAAAAAAAACGAGTCGGTCCTCATTCGGAGTTATAGGTGGCAACTCGGCCGAGTTCGAATAAATCAGCTCGGCCAGACCCGGGATTGTACCTTATGGTAACTTTGTTTTGTTGAATGACGAGAGAGAGAGAGAGAGACATTTAAAAATTACCCCGCTTGTGTTTCTTTTGAGTGAAAAATCGAAATTTATTTTAAAGAGAAATAACGATTTCTAACCTTCGTTCTAACCCACGTTCTACAATTATAAGCCACATTGTATTTGTTTTGTTGAATTATTAGCTCATATATATATATATAGAATATGTTTTGCTATAATTATAAAGATAAACCCCTATTTAACCTGGTGTTTTAATCAAGGAAATGACATATGTGGCGCTGAGTTTGTGTATACAAAAATGTAATGCCTCGATAAAGGTTGGCGTTCAGTCAGCCGAAATATTGGCAATAAATATTTTATTCAATCCAATATATGTCTTTTTATTATCTAATATCCTGATATGTAACTGAAAATTGCTGATGACTTGCGCTCTCTATCGGTGTAAATATCAACTAAACGTTAATGTTTAATTATTCAGGATTATTGACCAAATACCCTTTCTTGATTAATCAATAAAAGCTAACCGATATCGTAGGTTTTGCGTTTTTTTTTTTTTTTTTTTTTTTTGACGATGTTTCGGCGACCCATTGATGTCATTCTCAATATAAAAAGTGCCTTTTGGTATTTTTCGTAAGTCCTTTCAACTTAAAATGTGCCAAGATGATGTCTTTATTTGAGAAGGGAAATTAAGTTTCATTTTGATTCTACAATTCAACCTGTTAACAACATTTTTTTTTTTCAGAAAATAGAAGGTAAACACCTCGATATAGGCCTAGCTCCTTTAGTATTGCTGTCCTCCATTTTCAGAAAGATTGAATAAATTGGTGTTTCACATATGACATTTGAAGGTTTTGTGTATTGTTATTTGAAATATAGAATCTCAGTAGAATACAGTACCTACTCGCAGAGTTAAAGTGTAATTTGGAGATGGGGAAAAACACCAGGATGGATTTAAACATTTAAGAAAATTCTAGAGTGACATACTAGGTAGCAAACCTTGTAAGGCTGAGGTTCAATCTCAAGTCTATGGTCAGACTTCATGCAGTTTACTGCCCAAGACCACTGTCCTTTAGGGAGGGATGTTTTTAAGAGGTAACTTCTGAAAATGTCGTGAAATTAGTTAAAATGTAAATTTTGGTGATGAAAAACTGTAATTTGTAGAGAGGCATCCTCTAACGAGAGGAGATTCTACTGTATGATGCTCATTTTCTCCATTTTTGTTTGAAATCAAAGTTTAACGTGTAAATTGAATGCATATGTCATTGTTAGTGAATCTGTCATGTTACATGTTAGATCATCCTTTTTTGTCTTTGACCTGGACAATAAAGCTTCAGCGTGGTACATCTTAGCTATTGACACTTGCTGGACAAATGGGAACAGAAAGTTTTACACACACAAAGCCTTTATTAAGACACCAGTCTTATTCAGATTCTCCTCTTTCATTGCCGGCTTGCAAGGATATCCTCCCAATGACTAATCACCATCATGTAGTGGAGAAGAAAACGATAAATCAAAGTTATTTTTCCTACTTACTGCTTTATAAAAGTTGTATAAGAACCAAGCAACTATTCAACTTGCTATGGCACTGGTTAAAATACTTTGGACTGAGGTAAGTTGGCTGTCGTTTTTACTTTTGAGAAGAACATCTCTCTTTCTTCGCTAATATACTGGCACTCAAAGATGTAATGAGATATTTCAAATTTCAATTTTTCTTTGCAAAGAGATAGCATATTGTATCCTCCTCACTGAAGAGAAAGTTTTATTTATCCTGATGTTTCTTCAACTCTATTCAAAATCTACTCATATTGTACACAAATACGTGTGTTGTCCCAAAGATGAGCTGACCAAATCTGCGAACCAACTCAGGGGGAAGTGAATTGCACTGGATCATCAGTTTCCCCTAGCTGCAACACCCGGTATGTTATTTATTTATGCTTATGAGGTGATACAGCAGCGTATACAATTAGAGAGGAGAGAAAGTGAATTAAATCTAGAAAAAAGGAGTGAGTGCATAATGTAGCTGCTGTATTGTCCGTGAGGTCAAGAGACGTACGGACCTCTGTGGTGTTGATCTCTTGGCGGAACGACTTGGAAGTCGGACTCGGGCCCCCCCACTACGGCAAAGTGGATCAACTTCGGGGGGGACCCGGTATGTTCAGCCCCATTGATGACGTTCCTCTAAAAGCCTAATGAGCCAACAGGGAATCTAACAAAAGTGGCCTTCTAGAGCTGAACTCATGGCGTTTGTGTGCAGGTGGTTGTGGAGTGGCTCCACTATCTACCTAGACAGCAGCTCTGTTCTTGCTTAAATACATCAATGGTCGTCCAATTGGTTCCCTGTGCCTTTTTTTTTTTCTATTCTCTCTCTCAACAAACTTGTCTAATAGTTATAAGGCACACTTTGGATTATTAATATATACAGTTATCAGCGTCATAATCAATTCTTTCTTAATCAATTCTTTCATTGTTAGCTTTTGTGAATGGAATAAATACCCAAATATGGCCATTTCTCATAACCATCGGTGGTTCAGTGGTAGAATGCTCGCCTGCCATGTGGGCGGCCCGGGTTCGATTCCCGGCCGATGCATTTTTTTTTTTTTTACAATTTTTAAAACTCATTTATATATTATACAAGAATGACATCCACGGCGCCAATTTATAATTGTAACAAAGTAGTTGAATAAAAGCATTTAATCGGGTAAAACCCGGGCGTTGCCCGGGTCATTCAGCTAGTAGATTATAAACACAAGGTAATAAGACCAAATCAAATAAATAATGTGTAATACATTATTAATTTATTTGGATTTGGTCTTATTACCTTGTGTTTAACATAACAAATAGGATAAGGCACAATTATAGATTATAAACACATTTATTTGGATTTGATCTTATTACCTTGTGTTTATATCCAATAGGAAATTCTAATGTATTTTTTTTTAATTTTCCTTTTTAATTATGATAAAAATAATCAAATAATTTTGAAGAATAGCTGAGGGGGGTGGACAGACCAGCCAAGAAGGTAGAATGACCATCTGGCCAGCAGTGAAGTCTGTTGTTGATGGCAGCTGTTAGATGATGTATGTTACTTGTTCTCCATAATATATGAAGGTAAATAAATAGAACAGAGATCATTACTGATCCCATGTGCTTATTTGGCCATCCTTGACACAGCAGCAGTGCTACACCCGAGTTCAACTGACCTGGTTGATAGACCTCAGCAAGGGTCCCTCTCCAGGGATACAGAGGAGCTGCATCTGTACTCATGTTAGAGTTGGCAGCGAAAGCGTCTGCTTCCATGTAAGGAATGGTCTCAAATTACAGGCAGAGTCAGACTTTCACCAAAGTATGCCTGGATCAACGAAAGCTGCACCTACACCTCATTTCATGAGCTCACCCATGGAATTTGTGTATTCTTCGCACAATGGGATAAGAAACAACAACAACAGCGGTGCAACAATCAACTAGAACATTCTTCCGTTCTACAAACAGGTCTAGAACAATAGCCCTTCTAAGCCTTATCATAGTTTTACCTATATATATTTAAAAAACGAAAGAAAAAATAAAAGATAAAAAGATCAGGTGTTGAAATCAATATTAAAAATGGCATATCCTGACCAGGAGCGCATGTGCTTTACAGAAGGCAGAGCGCCATCTGGTGGAACAGAAATCAACTAAACATTGATTTAGCCTGTTCCCTGATATTTGGCCTACCCAATTTCTTGATAAATCAAGAAAAGCCATCCACGAACGCGTTTCGCGCTTTTGGCGCTCGTCATATATATATGATGTTGACATTTTTATAATATAGATATTGAATATAAATATATGCATTGAGTAAAATTATCAGGCCTTCAGGGAAAAGTACCAGGTATAATCCATATTATACCATGTTTTCTCCTGTAGAAGGGTGTTCGTGACTGAAAGCTAGAGATTAAAAATGTTTTGAAAAGAAACTGTTCCCTAGAGGCCTGATATTTTTACTCAATATTGATACAAAGGTTTATTTCATTGACTAAATATATGTCTGATGATATTGTAAGCAGAGATTATTAAATTGATAAGGCACAATTTGGATTATAGATTATAAAACAAGGTAATAAGACCAAATCCAAATAAATAAATAGTGTGTGATGTTTCGGTAACATTGCTGTTACCGAAACGTCACACACTATTTATTTATTTGGGTTTGGTCTTATTACCTTGTTTCAGAGATTATTAATTATAACTGATGAATCAACATATTTGTTGATTTTTTCTTGTAATTCCCAAGGAGGTTTTAGATAGGAACCTGAATATTTAGATTTCTTCCACCTTTGAAGTCTTGAACAATTGCTGAAATATTAAAGTCGCAGCTCCCAATAGTTTCCGAGTTGAAACCGTGCAGCACATAGGATTTAAAAAGATATATAAAAATGTGTTCATCCTGGCCACCCCGACTGACCAGAAGTCTGAATTATACAGTAGAACCTCCATGAGAGGACACTCACACTAGAGGACACCTCTCTACAAAGGACAGTTTTCATTTACAAAATTACCATTTTTACTATTTTGACACTCTCCAGTAAGATGACACCTCTCCCTAAAGGACACTTTGGCTCTGCAACTAGGTGTCCTTTACAGGGAGGTTTTACTGTATTGTTAGTTGGACAAACCGAGTATTGAAAATTTCAGACTTCTATGTCATCTGGAAGCATATTAAAATTAAATTATAAAATTTGAAAGGCAATTTGGAATTTTAAATCATTTCAGACCACCCTGACAACCCTGAAGTCTGAAATTTTGTCAACTTGCATTATCATCAGGTGTGGACAAGTATACAATATTTGAAACCTCTGTGTGCTCTGTAACTACAGTTAAACCTGTCTATAGCGCCCCCTCTTGGGACTCACCAAAATAGGGTGCTATAGACAGGTCATTTTTAATGTAAATCGCATCGTACTACGTATTTAAAATGGGGCGCTATAGAGAGGAAGGTGCTATTTAGAGTGGGCGCTATAGACAGGTTTAACTGTATATTAAAAATTGATAAAACCAGATTTGTGGAAAGACACATGGAAGCAATTTAACTAAAAAAAACCTCTTTTAAAAATAAAATGAATTCACATATATTGCTATGCTCAGGAAAATCAATAGTAAAACTATTACTTTGTTGGACTCCCTTGTTCCCACATGTTGGTGTGTGTTCCAAACCAATCACAATATGATTTAATCTCATACATTTTATTGATATACATCAAGTTCAGACACAGTACTGACTGCCAAGAACAGGTAACAAAATATGGGGGGGGGGTCAACATTTTATTCAACAAATTTCGGGGGGACAAAAAAAAAATACAACAACTCTAAAATAAATAAATGTACAGAGCACAGCTAGTTGGCGTTGATGGGGTTGGCGGGGAAGTCTGGGATGAGGGAGGAGAAGAAAGACAACACGAAGGTCCAGAGAGTCTCCAGGGGTCCGGGGGGCGGAGGGACCTCAGGGGTGGGGGTCTCTCCGTCCATGGCATCCATGATTTCCTGCTCTTCACGCTGCTGCACACACATCCCCATTTACATACAACTTCGATTATGTACAAGAAGTCAACATGCCATCTGTATAACTGAAACTATTTTATCGTAAAGATAGAGGCATTCATATTTCTATGAAAAATAGACACTTTGGCCAGTTAGAGTTCTCAACGTTTCGACAGAAGTAAATAAAATAAGGCATTTAGCAAGGCGTTAAAAATTGTTCTGAGGTTGTTAACGCCTTGCCAAATGCTTTATTTTATTTACTTCTCCTGACGAAGACAAAAGATTTTTGTCGAAACGTTGTGAAAAATAAAAAAATCTAACTGGCCGAAGAGTCTATTTTTCATATAAACCTAAAACAAGGTAATGAGACCAAATCCAAATAAATAAATAGTGTGTGACGTTTCGGTAACAGCATTGTTACCATCTTCATACTTAAGTACTTTTGTCTGAAGATGGTAACAACGCTGTTACCGAAATGTCACACACTATTTATTTATTTGGATTTGGTCTTATTACCTTGTTTTATAATCTATAATCCAAATTGGGCCTTATCAATCATATGAAACTATTTTAACATTAGAATTTTCTCTTTAGAATATAAAACCATTTCCTACTGTCATTTCTGCGATGGAAAAATTTTTGGGAGGATCTGATTCATCAGTGAAGAGACTTTCACCAGTTAGCTCACCTAGCAAGCTACAGAACTTTTGAGGAATTCGGAATAGCCCCCAAATACAATATTTTATAAAGTGGTAGATGAACTGGGGCAAAGGCTCACTGATGAACCAGGGGCCCTCACAATGATAGTTTTCCTTGCAGAACGGGCAGTTTATATTGTATAAAATAAAATGTGCCAAAAGAGTTTCAAATAGCACCATGTTATGCGTGGTATTTCCTAGTTGCTGCAGCATTCTGTGAATGTCTTATACACAGAAAGTTCTATCTTTAAACTAGGGTTGAACCTCTCACTTTAACATCATTACTTGGGACCAAGATTTTATGTTGTGTTATTGCTAGCAAGTTGCTGCTATAACAATATTTCACTGTAAAAATATAAAAAGATAGTTATGCCCTGCAAACAAATGGGTAATTTTGATGGAGGAATTACCCTAGTGAGGTGTCATTCTTCCAAAGTTCAATGTGGACTTTATGTCTTCATTACTCAAAACTAGAATAATTGAAGAGCTGTTTGCTGCTAGCAGAGCATCAACCTTTAGAAACTCCCACCTTGTGAGTCAAGTTTATCCTCGTGCTGTTTGCAACTCTTCCAAGTTACCATTGATACCAACCTTAGAGAAACACTTTGTTGCATAAAGTAAAACCAGAAACTCAAGGGACAAAGAAAACAAAACATGGCTGGGAAGTATAGGTTACTGCTTAAGACAAGTATACACATTGTTAACATCCGAATTCAACATTAAGTGACTATATGGACAAATATTCTCCAGTTTGATTTATTAGTTGCCATCACTCACAACTCTACTGACCTTCCGGTAGTTTCCAAGACCCCTTCTAGCCAGCTCATAGCAGGTCTTCTTCTCTTCCTTCAATTTTTCCCAACCTCAACATCTTTTCTAAACCATTTGTTTTCATTATATGTCCGAAGTAGGTTAGCCTTTGTTTACATATTTGGGATTCTAGGGATCTAACAGGATTAATTTCATTTAAGGTTGTAATATTTGACATTTTATTTGTCCATGGGCACTGTGAAATGCATACTAAGTAATCAAATAACCATATTTTAACCATATAAAAAGGTTTTCCTAAAGAAAAAGCCAAAGGTTTTATTATCATTTTCTGTATAGAATTATTAAGCATTTCATTCAAATATTCCTTTTTTATATTCTAATTTCCTTCCAACAAGATTTTTCTCCACCGGATCCCACTGTGTACATGCAGTCAGACCCTGGGAATACAAATGACAGCAGCCAAAGGGGCTGTAATATCCTTCTAAGGGTAAATTCTAGCTATTGGTCTAACTGGAAAATACTTGCATAGCTAATCATTCTTTCTTGGTTCGCCTATTGACTCCTCTTCTCCTGAAATGGTTTATTGGCACTGATTATATTTTGTTTTCACTTCAATGGGTTTGTATACGGTCTAAATTGGACTTAGGATCTTTTGAATGCTCTTGTGAAGCTGCTTTTAAGGTTTTTTCTTCTTCTTTGGATTGAGCACTTTCAAGCCTAAAGCATTTTAATCCATTTTTTGAAGAGAGAAAAAGGTCAATGTGTTGTAAAACAAGACAACAACAACAGAAGAAGAAGAAGAAGACTTACAAGATGGGGATTCTCTCAGAGCCCCATCCTCTCGGAGGAAACCTCCCTCACACCTCTGGCTCTCTTCCCCCACAATCTTAGTTGGCCTCAGTTTACCTCCTGCAAAGATGGGACAGTCTTAGAACACCTCGTTGGTTCAGAAAATCCACGTGTAAGAGGTTGCAAAATGACAAGATTTTTTTTTTGGCTCGTACAACAACGTATCGCCAACCTCCAGCGCATTGTAACACAGCTACATCTTACTGCCACCCCAGTGCATCAATACTCCTTGCTATGGAGACATGGCCAACTGTGCCTATCACACATTATCAACAATTACACAAAACATTTACAAAGAGAAAAAAAAGGTTTTTTTTTTATCTTCTCTTCCTCCTTTCTTATCTCCACTCAATCACACTAAGGTATCAAGCTTGTAAAGCTTGAGATTTTTGATGGTGTCTGCCGGGGAAGAGTAGAGCTCATCAATGGATGAGTCAATACAGTCAATAATATGTCTTAGGGTTGCAGGCTGAGAATTGCACTTAGTACATAGTGGGAAAACCCTGCAACCATTCTGGAAAGTCATTGTCCATAGATGACCAGACTTAAATCTGGAAATCAAAGACTGTTGTTTTCTTGGGAGGACAGAACCGGTGTTTTTTTTTTTAATGCATTTAAAATGTCCAAACTACAAGGTAATAAGACCAAATCCAAATGAATAAATAGTTTGTGACATTTTGATATAACAGCATTGTTACCATCGTCAGACCAAAGATAAATGAGAAACCAATTTATTTCTACTGCCTTCATTCGCTTTATGCAAACTCAACACACCAATGAAATGAAAAATATCACAGCATGCTTCAAATATTTACTGTTATCACAGGTGTGTAAACAAGATAGCAGATAAGAAGAAAAAATAGTTTTCTAAGAAAACCCAAAATATTATTCTTAAAATTAAAAGTGGAAAAATTTTATAATATTTATTTGGATTTGGTTTTATTACCTTGTAGTTCTAATCTATAATCCAAATTGTGCCTATTCATGATTTATTTATTTCAACACACAAATGCGATATCCCGGCTAGGGATAATTGCGTCGATTTACATTTTTTAAGCAGAAACAGTTATAAAATTTTTACAAAAAAAAAAGTCATTATTCATGATCTCCAAACTATTTTAAAAGTTCAAATTAAAACCAGAGATTTTTGGATGATGTTAATTTTTTTAAACTGAGATTCGAAATAATTCAGCTCTACCATGCCATGCCACCAAGCACATTAATATCTTGTTACGGCTAAACGACTGCCAACACTCATCAAGTACCTATGCCTTTTATTCATATTATTTACAAAGAATTTAAATGACATCAAGTTGTATAATGAATGAAAACATTAAGACGCGCTTTAATGGCTTTTTTTTTTTTTTGCTTATCCCTAGTACACGTGGTAGAGGCCATGATAATCATGGTGGGTAGTTAGCGACTGCTTTTACTGTAAGTCCACCACATGTCTACACATGTGAAAAGCAGTTCGACTTTTCACTTACAAATATGCCAGAGCCCCGTTTGGTTACCTGCACTCGCTGGTGGGGTTGGACTTTAGCAAGAATCGGAACCCATTGGAGCATTTTTTTTAAACAGAAAAAAAGTGTCCAAGCGGGAATTGTACCCGGGTCGTAGTGGTCGAAAACCAAACGGTTTAACCAGCCTTCCACCAACCCCCCACCTTAATGTCTTCATTTGTTTATATATAGATGGCGCATTATTGCTCTGTATTAAGTTATATCTCTGAATTTTTTTTAAATTGGTTATAGAACATACATATCTGCTTTGCTGATCTCTTTCAATTGGGTAACATATTAATAACATATATGTTGAGATGTTTGCTTTGAATGTATCTAATTTTTTTTTTTTTGCTTATCCCTAGGACATGTGGTACAGGCCATGATAATCATGGTGGGTAGAAGTAGGCGACTGCTTTTACTGTAAGTGCACCACATGTCTACACTTGTGAAAAGCAGCTCGACTTTGCACTTACAAATGTGCCAGAGCCCCGTATGTATTTAATTTAAATGTATTTAGAGGCTGTTATATGTGTGGAACACAAGAGATTTTGATCGACACCTTATTTTATACATGGTATTTAAAAATGAAGGAAGAATGATTGAGGCAAATGATAGCAGTATAACAAGGATCATCAAGCACCTTGTCGCCCTCCAGTCTATAGCAGGGTTCAGCAACCTGTAGCTCGTGAGCCACATGCGACTCTTTGGATGTGAAGCTCCGGCTAGTACTCGCGTAATTACATTTTTATTTATGAGAGTACTCTTTATTGTTGGCAAGAAAAAAATTTTGTGGTTCTTTAAAAATTTTGAAACTTTGTAAATTGTATTTTTGACTCTTCTAATTCAATCTAGGGTATCATCAGGGAGATACTGGCCCATCTAGGGTACCATCAGGGAGATACTGGCCCATCTAGGGTACCATCACGGAGATATTGGCCCATCTAGGGTACCATCAGGGAGATACTGGCCCATCTAGGGTACCATCAGGGAGGGACTGCTCCATCTAGGGTACCATCAGGGAGATAATGGGCCATCTAGGGTACCATCAGGGAGATACTGGCCCATCTAGGGTACCATCAGGGAGATAATGGGCCATCTAGGGTACCATCAGGGAGATACTGGCCCATCTAGGGTACCATCAGGGAGATAATGGGCCATCTAGGGTACTATCAGGGAGATACTGGCCCATCTAGGGTACCATCAGGGAGATAATGGGCCATCTAGGGTACCATCACCGAGGGTCTGGTTCATCTAGGGTACCATCACAGAGGGACTGGCCCATCTAGGGTACCGTCAGGGAGATACTGGCCATCTAGGGTACCATCAGGGAGATACTGGCCCATTTAGGGTACTCACCTGCACATCTGGCTGGGGAACAGGCTGTGGCTGAGGAGCCACCGGCCTCTGTTGAGGTGGCTGTGGAGGTTGCGGAGGTCCAAAGAAGCCAACCTGGTACCTGGCACCATAATAAGCCCTGGTCAGTCTGTGCCATTAAATGGCAACATCAGCTGAATTTGAACAAAAAAAGTATGGTCACCTGGGACTGTTCTCAGTTAATAAGTTTTAAAAAAAATCATACTTACAACAGATATCATTCAGTGGTCATTTTTTTCCCATAGTAGCCAATAGGGACAGTAAAACCCATCTATCCCCATAAGCCAAGATGAAAAATATTCTAACTACCACAAAGTGTGATTCTGATGTTAAATGTGAACATTAAAATTATACACTTGAATCTATACGAAAGGCTGATGTGAAAAAGTTTCCAGTTTTCAAAAATCATCTAATTTTTTTTTTTAAAATGAAGTTATTTTTTTTCCACCAAATCATAATCAGATATATTTACAATATCATAAACATTGTAATAATCAATATTAGAAACATAAACACAGACAAAATAAAAGATGTAAACATAAAGTATACGCTGCATAAATAACGGAGGAGAACGTAAATCAATCAGAAATCCAACTGTGACCTTGAAGTCTGGCAAGAAGGAAGCATTACATCAGATTGCTGTAACCTTGCCAGCAGTTGTTTGTCATGTCTGCATGTCAGAAGATCACAACTCAGCTTCACTGCTTTTGTTGGTGTTTCTTATCCCTTTGTGTAAAGATTACATGAATTCCATGAGTTCATGATCTCATGGAATGGGGTATAGGGGTGCAGCTTTCGTTGATCATGGCACCATGATCCAGGCACACTTTGGTGAAAGTCTGACTTTGCATGTAATTTGTAGCTACACTGCTAGTGAACAGCAGTGCAGATTGGGTCTTCAAGGAAACCTCGGTGGCATGCCAAACTTAATATGTAATTCCATTAAAAGAGAAATTGCTAAAAAGTATAAAAGTCTTCTTCTTTCTTATCTCCACTCAATCATATTAGGGTATCAAACTTGTCAAGCTTGTTGATGGTGTCTGCCGGGGACTGATTGGGTGAAGTAGAATGTGTCTGCCTTTGTCATTAAGACTGGGAGCACTACAAGTATAAATGTAAAAAATATAAACAGTAACAATGCATTTTCTTTATTTGTGAAAAAATATTTTGCAAGTTTTCGGATTTTTACAATCCTTCTACAGGCATAGCTATATACTCATTCTCTCAGTTTACAGCTATACCAGTGGAAGTATTGTAAATGGGGGGTCGGTGGAAGGCTGGTTAAACCGTTTGGTTTTCGACCACTACGACCCGGGTTCGATTCCCGCATTGGACACTTTTTTCTGTTTAAAAAAAAAAATGCTCCAATGGCCCCCGATTCTTGCAAAAGTCCAACCCCACCAGTGAGTGCAAGTAACCAAACGGGGCTCTGGCACATTTGTAAGTGCAAAGTTGAACTGCTTTTCACATGTGTAGACATGTGGTGCACTTACAGTAAAAAGCAGTCGCTAACTACCCACCATGATTATCATGGCCTGTACCACATGTACTAGGGATAAGCAAAAAAAAAAAAGGATTGTAAATATCTGAAAACTTGCAAAAAAAGTTTCACAAATAAAGAAACGCATTGCTACCGTTTAGATTTTATTTTACATTAATAGGTAATAAAAATGTATAGACCTTTTTAAAGAGAAAACTGTAATAAGTTGAATATATTTCTAGTATTTATACTAGGAGCCTGAGTACTCACAAGTAGATAAGGACTGCTGTGACCATGACCAGCACGAAGCGAGCGGGGCTGGAGTAGAAATAGATGATGGAGAAGAGAGCCACCAGGCGGGTGGAGATATAGAACCAATCCAGCCAATCCCGGTTAGCAGGCTCCTCCTCTTCCTCTGGGTCAGCCCCTGCTGGCTGCTGCTGCTGACGGGGTTCAGGCTGGGGCGGGGCCTGGGGCTGTGGGGGCGGGGCCATGCCAGCTCCGCCCATTGACTGCATACTGGGGGCGGGGCAGCTGTTAGCTCCGCCCACACCAACAGCAAACATGGTACTCACTATTGTAGGTAGGAAGCCATGTACTGGGCATACATCTGCTGGATGTAGGCCATCTGTTGGGGTGTGATGTTTGGGGGGTAGCCAGGCGGCAGCGGTCTGAACACAGAAAATTGTTTCAGTAAGCTTCTAAACAGGATTAGTGGGTGTTTGAAGAAAAGGCTGAAATAGTCCAAATATATACTGTTGTTGACTCTTTTAAACACAAATATTATTTTTATAAAATAAATGAAGCTTCCAGGGTTAAGTTTCTTATGCAACTTTTTATTTTCAATCTTTTGGACTTGTCAGTCCTTCAACAGTATTATCATGTTAACAAATTAATAATAAATACAATTTTTATATACACATTATTATTGTTTACTTTTGAAATAGGTGGATCAATCCATAATTATCTTAGAGATAAAGAAGCAGCAGCCTCCAAGAAATTGTCAGTTTTCTAATAAAAATAATGTTTAGGGGGTCGGTGGAGGATGGTCAAAACCGTTGGTTTTCGACCACTAAGACCCAAGTTTGATTCCCACATTGAGCACTTTTTTTCTTATTTAAAAAAAAATAAATGCTCCAATGGCCCCTGATTCTTGCAAAAGTCCAACCCCACCAGCGAGTGCAAGTAACCAAATGGGGCTCTGGCACATTTGTAAGTGCAAAGTTGAACTGCTTTTCACATGTGTAGACATGTGGTGCACTTACAGTAAAAGCAGTCTCCTACCTCTACCCACCATGATTATCATGGCCTGTACCACGTGTACTAGGGATAAGCAAAATGTGGTGTTAATTAAAGAACAATTTAATATCAAAGACAACAGTTTGAGACAGGAGCAATCATTGAACACACATGTAACATAGTTGAGGAACTTGGAATATCTCTTGATACAGTAGAACCTCCGTTAGCGGACACCTCCAAACAACAGACAGTTTTCATCACCAAAATAGTCCTCTCATTGAATAATCGATCTCATTAGCAAATACCTCCAACAACGAGACGCTTCACCAATGCATTATTTTTTTGATTTTATAAAATACATAACTCCGCCATTGCCAGTCCCAAGCCCGGATGTAAAGTTGGCCCGACTGATAGTACCCTGTAAGGGCTCCTATCCTTGGGTTACAGGATAATCAGCAGTTCTCCATGTTAGGAGCGACTGCACAAGGCGTCTGTTCCTCATGTTAGAGGCGGCCATTTAATACCAGGTCAAAGTCCAAGTTACACCTCTCTGTAGGTGACCTCGGGGAAATGCCGGATAAAACCAGCGCTTTAACGTAACTGGCATATAACCTATATGGAGTCGTGCAAAATAAAATACATTTCTACTAGTATACAAAAAATTTACAAAATTAAAAATTGAAGCCAACTAAAAATTAAGAAAATATATATACTCTGTTTTGTTATATAACAATCATTTTGTTTATGCATATAATTTTTATACTTAATAAATTAATAGAAAAATTTATTTTAATTCAAATTTCTGCTTATATAACTCTTGAAAATAATTTATCTTTATGATTGATTTATAGTTAGTGAAATATAGAAGAAAAAAGTCAGTTAAGAGAATGAAATGTTAAGATGTGAAAGTGCAAATTTCAAAAATTTTATAAGATAAAAATATAGTTTTAATATTTGGAAAATATATACCAAAACAACACAAAAATTCTGGGGTTCAGTGGAAGGATGGTCTAAACTGTTGGTTCTCGACCGTTAAGACCTAGAGTTTGATTCCTATATTGGGCACTTTTTTCTGATAAAAAAAAAAAAATGCTCCAATAGCCCCCAATTCTTGCAAAAGTCCAACCCCACCAGCGAACGGGGCTCTGGCACATTTGTAAGTGCAAAGTCGAACTGCTTTTCACATGTGGAGACATGTAGTACACTTACAGTAAAAGCAGTCGCCTACTTCTACCCACCATTATTATCATGGCCCGTACCACGTGTACTAGGGATAAGCAAAAAAAAATTCTTAAATTGTAATGGAAAATGTCCAATTAAATGACTTAATGTAGAAATGGTCTTGCAAATGCATGTTCATTGGGTTCTTTTGACAATACCAGAATTAACTAAGTAGAATTTACATTAAAGAGAATTTTCACTGTAAATAAATAATTTGGATATTTTTTCTTATATTGACCAATTAATTAAAGAGATACATGATGGGGGGGGGGGGTGCAAGAAGCAAGTGCCAACTTCATTTATAGAAGTCAAACAAGGCTTGGAAACTGGCAAAAGATATGCCATTCAGAAAATATATAATTCAATGTTTAATGGTATTTAACTGTTATTGTTGTTGTTTCTTATCCCCTTGTGTAAAGATTACACGAATTCCATGAGTTCATGCTCTTCGAGCTGTTTTATGATGAGCAGCGGCCTCTCCCAAAGGTCCTGTTTAGTGCATCTAATGCAAGCCAAAATGTGTTCTGGAGCTGCAGGTACCAAACTACCAAGGTACCAATGGCTTGAGATGGCCTGTTCTAAATCTTGTTAGTGTTGTTTGATGCTGTCTATTTCTGATGTTCAGAGCTCCTCATGGTATTTAACTAGTTTACTGTAACCAGGGGTCGGTGGAAGGCTGGTTAAACCGTTTGGTTTTCGACCACTAGGACCCGGGTTCGATGCCCGCATTGGACACTTTTTTTCTGTTAAAAAAAATGCTCCAATGGCCCCAGATTCTTGCAAAAGTCCAACCCCACCAGCGAGTGCAAGTAACCAAACGGGGCTCTGGCATTTGTAAGTGCAAAGTCGAACTGCTTTTCACATGTGTAGACATGTGGTGCGCTTACAGTAAAAAGCAGTCGCTAACTACCCACCATGATTATCATGGCCTCTACCACGTGTACTAGGGATAAGCAAAAAAAAAAAAAAAACTGTAACCAGTTTAATAAAAGTGTTAACATATTAAAAATAAGTAAGAGAGGACACCACTACTAGATGTTGGCTACTGTATCTCTCTAATTACTAATCAAATTATTTGTAAGGTATTTATCTGGAAGGAAAATGTAACAACTATGTTAGTTTCTTTTGTTTTACATTTCTGTTACTCTCCCTCTCATCTTTGCCAAGGGAAAATGTTGTACAATTAGCTTGAATATACATGAACATGTAAGGATTCAACTGGTGCAAGAAGTGATGACTAGCATTGATGAGTTGTCCAGAGGAATAGCTGAGAGTGGATTGTTTTGTGGAGGAGATATCAAGAAAAGCCAACCAGAATATTGATCTTTTGAGGTTAGAAAGAGAGAGTCAGTCTGACTAGAGTAATTTAGATGGGTTCTATTGTCTTTAATAAAAAGTTGCTTCTAATTCCTTTTTGTTCAATTCATGTTCAATTGCAACAAAGGTAAATTGTGACAGCAGTTTTATTAGCATCATCATGGACAGGAGCATTAAACTGGGGATTTTTGCCATCTAGAAGGTAAGACATGAGTGAGTGTACCTTGAGGGGTACCTTTTGTTACAAATAGATACCATCTACCAAAACTTTTACAATATGAAGACACTGTTGACAATTGCAGATATTTCTACGAAGGAGTACTCTTGTGATTTGCATAGCATTTTAGTATTGCCTATGCTAATTGACAACTGCCTATATAGCGCAGCCTTGTTTTATTGTTAGGGAAGCTAGCAGTTAATTGAATAGGGCAGGCCGGCGTGGGCTGCTGATGTACATATAGTTTGTTCTTTTGTCCTTCTTTTATTGTTTTATATCTTTAAGTAATAAAGGATCTTTCTCCAAACGGAGCTCTGGCACATTTGTAAGTGCAAAGTCGAACTGCTTTTCACATATGTAGATATGTGGTGTGCTTACAGTAAAAGCAGTTGCTAACTACCCACCATGATTTTCATGGCCTGTACCACGTGTACTAGGGATAATTTAAAAAAAAAGGATCTTTCTCTTCCTCTACGAATCTTATATTTTTTTTCCCAACAGACATGATGCACTTAAGAAAAGTCAGTTACAACCCCACAATGATTATCATGGCAGCCCAAATGTCTGATGGAATTAGTGGAGACAGGCACACAACAAGGCTAGCTGGCAATGTTCCAAGCTCACTGTCATCTGCTAGGAGTAGGTTCCTTCATCTCTGCTGCCATTGCAGGAAGTTTGGGCCACCAATGGAGAGACATCAGGAAACTGATGGTTGAGCAATATTAATCAAAACTGAACATTTTGATATTTTTATTTCCAAGTTTTGGCCAAAAATGAATCAAGAAAAGGCAACTAAGTACAGTAAAACCTGTCGTACAAAACCATTGCAGTAAGAGTAGTAGAAAATTATTTTATTTTTAAAAGAAACATACGCGTTAAAAATAGTTTAAATTTCTTATAAGAGATGGTAACTTTGTAACCATCAACCAAAAAGAGTGTCATCACAGAGTCCTCCTGGGGTGGCAAATGCAGGATACCTGAGAAACCATCCAAAACACAATTATTCAGGCGTTTACATTCAGGATATAATGGAGGAGACGTCATCTCTCACAGGCCATATTTTACAAAGGTGACGGTTATAAATAAGGTGATTGCTCTTAAATGCCAACTCATCTCTAAGTGAGGAATTGTCACAAGGGCCCTGAGGAATAAATAAACTACAGTTAAACCAGGCAAATTTGCCATCTGCCAGACTTATTTGGAGCCTGACACTGTACTTGGTGCTTCCTTGGTGCCCTCTCTAACCGTGCTCCTGCCCTCTTCTTCCCCGGGGTGCTCACTCGTCCTGCCTGCGCCTCTCCTTGGCCTTTCCCCGCGGCGGGCTAATCGTGTCACCTAACGATGAGTCTTGCCTTAGAATGCTAAGTCCAATAGCATGTAGAAGGCTTAACAATTGTTCATCATACAGTTAAACCTGTCTATAGCGCCTCCTCTAAATAGCACCTCCCTCTCTATAGCGTCCAATTTTAAATACATAGTACGATACGAATTACATTAAAAGTGACCTGTCTATAGCACCCCCTCTCTATAGCACCCTATTTTGGCGAGTTCCCAGAGGGGGCGCCGCTATAGACAGGTTTAACTGTACTCTAAAATCAAATCCAGAAGAAGTTGGAGGAAGGGTATTACATCCTGGCAGTTATGTTATAACTGTTTGAAAGAGGAAGGAACACCCAAAATAAAACTTGGAGATGGTAAAAGTTGCAGCATTTTGATAAACAGTTTCAATATATGGGTTTTCTAACCCTGGTCTAGGTTGTCACAATGATCAGCAACTTCTGTAGGTGGTGGAAGCTGGCACAACAACACTTAGGGTCATTTCATATAAAATAAAGCTTATAAAACTATTTTAGTGGCGTATTATTCTTTTTTTTTTAAATAAAACAATTTCTACTGTCCTTACTGCGATGAAAAAATTAAAGGGAGGGCCTGGCTCATCAGTGGTGAACCCTCCCAGCGGTTTCGCCAGTTTAATCTACCATACCGCTGTTATATTGCATTTTTGGAACTTCCTTTTATAGGTGACCGTTGTAAGAATCTTGGAATGGGTATTTTAGAAGAACTATGGACATAAGCTTTTAGGACAGCAGAATTAAATATAATTATAAATATATAATATGCTTCGAGCAATCGCTCTTCCGCAAATATCAAATTGTGTCTTTTATTAGAACAATAATGTTATGATGTACTAGAGCGCCATCTGTTATCAAATTATAAAACTATTTTAGTGGCGTATTATTCTTTTTTTTTTTTTTTTAAATAAAACAATTTCTACTGTCCTTACTGCGATGAAAAAATTAAAGGGAGGGCCTGGCTTATAATTTGATAACAGATGGCGCTCTAGTACATCATAACATTATTGTTCTAATAAAAGACACAATTTGATATTTGCGGAAGAGCGATTGCTCGAAGCATATTATATATTTATAATTATATTTAATTCTGCTGTCCTAAAAGCTTATGTCCATAGTTCTTCTAAAATACCCATTCCAAGATTCTTACAACGGTCACCTATAAAAGGAAGTTCCAAAAATGCAATATAACAGCGGTATGGTAGATTAAACTGGCGAAACCGCTGGGAGGGTTCACCACTGATGAGCCAGGCCCTCCCTTTAATTTTTTCATCGCAGTAAGGACAGTAGAAATTGTTTTATTTAAAAAAAAAAAAGAATAATACGCCACTAAAATAGTTTTATAATTTGATAACAGATGGCGCTCTCGTACAAAATAAAGCTTGCCTAGCCTTGCTAAGCCAGGGGAAATTCTTTCATCACTTTTATCTCTCTGCTCCCCAATTTATACTTTAACTGAAGGGGGTTCGGTGGAAGGGTGGTCTAAACCGTTGGTTTTTCGACCGCTTCGACCTGGGATTGAATCCCGTATTGGGCACTTTTTTCTGATTACATAAAAAAAATTGCCCCAATGGCCCCCGATTCTTAAAAAAGTCCAACCCCACCAGTTAGTGCAAGTAACCAAACAGGGGGGCTCTGGCACATTTGTAAGTGCAAAGTCAAACTGCGTTTCACATGTGTAGACATGTGATGCACTTACAGGAGTCACCAACTTCTACCCACCATGATTATCATGGCCTGTACCACGTGTACTTGGGATATATATAAGAAAAAAAAAAATACTTCTACCGAAACCTAAGTTTGTCATGTAACAAAATTTCAAGAATAATTAAATTTTTTAATATATGTTGCACCATGTCATAAAATTGATCCATTATGAGTCCCCACTTTTTGAGAATCAAAACTGGCTTGACCTAATCTATGTCAGCTTCCAATGAACTACAATCCTCTAGGAGTATTCGTGTTTTTAGGCTGAGTGGTCTCTCGCTGCTGAGATTTCCTTCCATAAAATTACAACATTCAAACATACAACTTCAACATTTTTACCAATGTCACGGGAGTCATGGCAAACATTAAATGTGTTGGAGACATGTGAAGTATTCAAAGAGCTATTCCTGAAGATAGGACTTACTGGCTAGTGTGGGTGGGCGTGGCCTGAGGGGCTGAGCTACTAGATGGTGGCACCTGCTGGGGGTGGGGCCAAGTTGAGGCAGGGACATGAGAAGAAGGCGGAGCACCACCTACATTTGACAAGGAAGGCTCCTTAGCTGCGCAGACTAGATGAAGGGTGTGAACATCGGACTCCTGCAACCAACCAACAGCCAGTTTAGCTCAAGGTTCAGTCGGGTACATGAGGAGAGAATGGTCTCTCACCGCTGGCAGGATATCATGCAGCATCTGGTCATCCTGCAGCAGGCGGCCTGCATAGATCAGCTTCTGACTGGATGGCCTCTGTCACACAGCCGGGAATGACACAACTAGACTACGGGGTAGGTGGGTGGACACATCAGTGTTTACACTCATGGACAAAACTTAAGGAAGTGGGAAGTCTTTAATGTCGCCGAGCATCATTTTTTTGGAAGAAGACAGAGTCAATTTTGTTCACACTTGGTTATCTTGTGTGTCTTCAATAAAGGTCACTGTGTATTAAAATATCTTTCATAGTTATAGTCTGAAACACAATATACATGTGGCGACCGCACTTTGCTTCAGCGAACTGGGACAAAGCTTCAAAACACATACGGGCAGAAGCTTGGCGAGCACGTGTTGGGAGAACACTTCACTACGCATGCGTGGGCGTCATCCAGAACTTGCTAGCGGCTGGCTTCTTCCGACACTTACTCTGCCCACTGACGCGGTAAACAACAAGGCTAGTGCGGCGGCCGTTATTTCAACCGTTGCTTCTTTTCTCTTTATAATTTCTTGCTTTAAATAAATTAATTTTAATTATAATTTTATCAGCAGCCTTTCCACAAGCCACACCAACACAGCACATCAACAACCATCCTACATACATACTAAAAGGTACAACTTCCTTTTGTTTTATCCATGAGTGTATATAGAGAGAGAGAATTGTTACTTTGCCTCTGTCCTAATCAAGAAGGACTTCCAACTGGGTGATGATAGAAGTGCACCACATGTTGAAGCTATTTGACCTGTCTGGTTACTTGCACTCACTGGTGAGATTGTGCAGGAACTAGGGAAGCAATATATTACACCATTGCCAGCCCCAAGCCTAGATAAAAAAGAAGAAAGGGAGTAGATGAAAAAACCTGTTTTCAGCTGTCTCAGTTGATAAAATGCTGTAAAGGCTCCTGATCCAGAGACACAGGATGACTAGAGTCTGTACACCAAGTTAGGAGTGGCGTCTGTTCCTCATGTCAGAGACAATCATTCAATATTGGAGCCAAGTCCTATTGAGGAGTGATCCCAGCCTTAACAGCTCTAGCAGATGCACTTCTCTCAATAACAAATCTCAAGATCAGCATTTCTTTAAATGAATGAGAGAAAGAGGAGAGATAGGGAGGAAGAAGAGAAATTCCAAGAAACTGCTGTTAAATTTTAAATGTTTCTGTTTAAATTATGTTATATAGCTTTACTGTGTAACTAATGCACATAGAGGTTAAAACTAGTTCACACATAGACGGACACAGGTTCTATTAAAGATCTATGTGATGTATTAAAAATAACCCATCTTCCAAAAATACATACAACTACAATAATGGACAAGACTTTAAGGAAGTGGAAAATCTTTGATGTCACCGGTTGTCTATTTTTTTTATACAGAGGTTGTTCACACTTGGTTATATTGTATCTTCAATAAAGGTCACTGTATATGAAATATATTTTAGAGTTATTGTCTGAATCCTGATATACATGCTGAAAACTACAACTTCCTTTTATTTTGTCCATGAGTGCATGGGTGTCATCTCAAAGGGCAATCCAACTAGACCTGTATTAGAGCTAGAGCATTTATAACCACAGAGAAATAACTCACTGCCAATCCTTTACATGATATTGATCTGACAACACAATATTTACTCTCGAGTTCAATAGGTATTTTAACTGTATTTGATGGTATACTTCTTTATCTCCACTCAATCATATTAGGGCATCAAACTTGTAGAGCTTGAGACTGGGTGAAGTAGAATATGTCTGCCTTTGTCATTAAGACTGGGAGCACTACTCAGTAGCAGGCCGACTTAGCTCCAAAAGAAATGGCCACCTCTGACATAAGGAACAGATGCCGTGTGCAGCCATTCCTAACATTGAATACAGATGCTGCTCATCCTGTATCCCTGGATTAGGAGCCCTTACAGGGTACTATCAGCTAGGCCAGCTGAGCCTAGGGTTTTTAGCAAGCTTGTTACTGCTCTCCCTCCTCCTTTTTTCATCTGGGCTTGGGACTGGCAAAGGTGGAGTTAATGGTATACTGGATAGTACCATAGTAAACATTTGTTAACAATTTCCCTACCATAGTTACCATAAATAATTATATAAACAGTGTGTCTGCACCCCGGGCTAAGTCCACTTCTATGATAGTAGCTAACAACACATGACAACACCCTGCAGGGAAAGAAGGGGTGAAGGAATTACCGGCTGGTCCGGGTAGATGTTGGCGAGATGTTCCTTCAGCTTGAGGACAGTCCAGGATCTCTGACAGGAAATTTTGTGGTCCGGGAGCTTCTGGGTGGGAGCCTTGATGATGAGGGTTACGGCCACCATCTCCGTAGCCATCTGTCACATCATTGGCTCGATCAGAGGCCTACAGTCTATCTTAACTGGAGCGCTTGAATTATACAATACAAAATAAATAGGGGTTACTTTATCACAATATATATTATATATTAGTATACAAATCTAATAATAAAGACATTATAGAATTAATGTTTTACAGACTCTTGTAAAAAGATGCAACATGCTCCTAGCATCGTCACATGCCACACCATTTGTTAAACAGCACTGGTCTAGACAACACTGAGCTATCAGGCTGTGGGTCCCAATAGTTTGGAAATAAAAAGGAACAATTTGTATAAAAATATTATTCACATGGCAACAACTTAGATTTCCAGTTTGTTCATCTATGGAGCTTCTAGAATGGGTGCAAAGTTTTCCCAGTATACACTCATGGACAAAATTAAGGAAGTTGTACCTTTTAGTATGTATATTGGGATTCAGACAATAAATCTGAAAGATATTTAATACACAGTGATCTTTATTGAAGACACATGTGATAACCAAGTGTGAACATGTGAACACCAGCGAACATCAAAGATTTTTCACTTCCTTTTGTCCATGAGTGTATATCAAGTCTAACCTAAATCTCCTAACCACATCATCTCTGAGCTCTACTTATCTCCAGAAGATATGATAACATGATCTACAGACTTTATGTGATTGAGACGTGTTAGATGTAACTTCCAACCTACAACCACCATTTATACCTCTTGTAACTCCGCCTTTGCCGGTCCCAAGCCCGGAAGAAAAAGGAGGAGGGGGAGCAGTAACAAGCTCGCTAAAAAACCTGGGCTCAGTTGGCCTGGCTGATAGTACCCTGTAAGGGCTTCTGATCCAGGTATACAAGATGAGCAGTGTTTGTACTCCATGTTAGGAGCTGCTTCACATGGCGTCTGTTCCTCATGTCAGAGGCGGCCATTTTTTTGGATCTAAGTTGGCCTGCCACTGAGTAGTGCTCCCAGTCTTAATGACAAAGGCATTCTACTTCACCCAGTCATGCTGATTGTCAATCTCAAGCTCTACAAGCTTGATAACCTAAATTGAGTGAAGATAGAAAAGAAGAAGAAAATATCTTTTGTACCTTGACAAAGGTACACTGCCAATTGAAATATTGGTAAATACATTTTTAATGCAATACAGTAGAACCTCCTTGTAAAGGACACCTAATTGCAGAGCCAAAGTGTCCTTTAGGGAGAGGTGTCCTCTTACTGGAGAGTTGCAAAAAGGTAAAAATGGTAATTTTGCAAATTAAAACTGTCCTTTATAGAGAGGTATCCTCTAGCATAAGTGTCCTTTTATTGTGGTTCTACTGTATAAGCCTTTTCAAATATAAACTATACACAAGGTAATAAGACCAAATCCAAATAAATAAAGGGTGTGTGATGTTTTGGTAACAGCGTTGTTATCATCTTCAGACAAAAGTACTGGCTCTCAGTACTTTTCCTCGGTACTCTCTACTCAGTACTTTTGTCTAAAGATGGTAACAATGCTGTTACCGAAATGACACACGCCCTTTATTTATTTGGATTTGGTCTTATTACCTTGTGTTTATAATCTATAACCCAAATTGTGCCTTATCAAATATAAACTATATAAATATGCAAAAGGCTGTTTACAAAATTCCGTAGCATTCCATAGTTATCCACACAACCTGTGAAGAGAAAGGAAATGTCCTCAGTGAGGTGAAGGTACCACTGAACATGTAAAACTATGTCGCTGGTTATTTCAGGCACCGGGGGTGGGGGAGGTACTGGCTTCTACTTACTCTACTCTAGACTACTCTAGATACAAGCAATTTTCTGCAGAGATCATCATCACTTATATGGCTCCAACATCAGTGATTCTAACTTCTTCTTTCTCATCTCCACTCAATCATATTAGGGTATCAAGCTTGTAGAGCTTGTCTGTTGGGGATCCACCCAGACATGATGGTTATCACATTAATTTCTTTAATAGAAAGCAATGACATGCCATCTATATATAATAAACAAAGCATTAAAGTACAAACGTTTGCTGAATAAATTGTTTGTGGAAGAGCATTGCTCAGTGCAAATATTATATATAATTCTACTGTCCTAAAAGCTTATGTAATAGTTTGCTTGAATACTATTTTCGAGATTCCACCCTTCATTGTTGCATACATAAGCAGAATTGTCCAATATTGTATTAGAGCTTTAAGAAGCAATCTGATAGATTAAATTGGTGAAAACCATTGGGAGGGTTCACCACTGATTGGCCAAGCCAATATAATTTTTCCATCGCAGTAAGATCAGTAGAAAAGTTTGTTTTATGTTTAAAAGAAACTTCTGTGCTTTAATGTTTTGGCATTTATTATATACTAGCTTCATTAATTCAATAAAAGGTTCAAAACAAAACCTAGACTTCAGAAATATATGTGTAAACTGGAAAAATGGAATAAAAATATGTATTTATTTGAATGGGACAATACTTGAAGAATTATTTCAAGTAACAAGGTATTAGAGACATTTTAAAAAGTAAACTTTGCATTATATAATAAATATATTTTTAAAAATTTTTATATATTTTAATATATAATTAATAAATCTTTGCCTAGGAATTGTCTTGATTTTAAATTTGAACCTAGAGGTACCTAAACACAAGACCAAATCCAAATAAATAATAAGTTATTTATTTTGATTAGGTCTTATTACATTGTGCTTATAATCTATAATCCAAATTGTGCCTTAACATAGAGGTACATGTATGCTAATGATAAGAAGAACCTATCATCAATTGACTTCTTTTATAATCCAGCATTAATGTAAGGAAATAGGTCAATTTAGGGAATTAAAATGAAGTGACCATTATTAAAGTGGCTGCCTTTTCCTGTGTTCATGGCTATCCTTTAATTATACAGTATACAATTTTTTTTAAAAGTAAAATAAATAGGCAAATCATGGCTATAGTGAACCAAAAGGTCTGTCCCATTGGGGTTCACTATAGAGGGGTTTTACTGTATATAAAACTCAGTAAAGCTCATATTACAATATTTTTCATAACATCATTGTGTGATAAATTTATACACCATAGTTTTATATTAATTTGACTAATATTTTCCATAAGATGAGATATTTAAACATTAAAATATATCTTGAGAGAATTTAGAATAATACGCCATGTTAGATTCAGTGGTTACATTAGGTTATTTTCTCTTTCGTCAATGTCACTCTCATATTTAATGATAGAGAAATGCTAAAACAAATTATTTTGACACTTTTGCTTTCTCTTTTTGTCATTCTTAAATCTCGTAAAAATAATTTATATAATAATTTTTTCCAATATACAGTAGAATCTCCATGAGAGGACACTCGCACTAGAGGACACCTCTCTATAAAGGTCAGTTTTCATTTGTAAAATTACCATTTTTAATATTTAGCAACTCTCCGATTAGAGGACATCTCTCCCTAAAGGACACTTTAGCTCTGCAATTAAGTGTCCTTTACAGGGAAGTTATACTGTATATAACTTATTTAATCTTTTTTTTTTTTCAATATAAATACAAGAAAATAAGACCTAATCCAAATAATTTAATAGCGTGTGACGTTTCGGTAACAGCATTGTTACCATCATCAGACAAAAGAATAAATGACATTTATTTATTGATTCATTTATTATTTTATCTGATGATGGTATCAATGCTGTTACCGAAACATCACACACTATTAATTTATTTGGATTAGGTCTTGTATCTATAATCTATAATCCAAATTGTGCTTTATCATTTTTCAATATAGCTTTCACAAGGTAATAAGACCAAATCCAAATAAATAAATAGTGTGTGACGTTTCGGTAACAGTACTTTTGTCTGAAGATGGTAACAACGCTGTTACCGAAACGTCACACACTATTTATTTATTTGGATTTGGTCTTATTACCGTGTGTTCATGATCTATAATCCAAATTGTGCATTATCAATATAACTTTCAATGGAGTACCATCTGACTCGGAAGATTTATATGTGGACCCCCCCAAGTTGGGACTTCTATCCCCGAGGTGTGTCATGCTAACAAGAATGTCAACAACCAAGGATATTGGTTCTGGCCGTTGTCCAACTCTGTCTGGCCACTCAGCAGATTTAAGACCTTCTTGAGAAGTTAAAAATAACATTTCAAAATGTTTCTCTTCCCTTCACACCCTAAACCAAAAATTTGAATAGAAACATCCGTCCTCATACAATACTTTCACTTATAAGAAATTCAAAATATTTCTTGAAAAATGTATGATTATTTTTGAAATAAAACAATTATCTACTGTGCCTTTACTGCAATTATAAAATAATGGGAGGGCCTGGCTCATCAGTGGTGAACCCTCCCAGCGGTTTCGCCAGTTTAATCTACTATACCGCTGTAATATTGCATTTGGCTGGTTTCCTTTTTTACTGATACTGAAGCTGGCCTCTTGGAAAGGATATTTTGATTGACCTATGGACATAAGCTTTGAGGACAGTATATACACACACACACACACAGCCTTTATTAAGACATTAGTCTTATACAGATTCTCCGTACAAGGTGCAATAACAGGAAAAGAGCAGCATAGGAAACCAGTAGCTCCGCAACTATATACAATTATTAGTAATAGGGAAAAGTAAGATTTAATATGAAAGGTCGACGCCATCGCCTCAAGTCTTCAATTCCATAAGGGCGGAGCAGAAATAGGGACTAAGTTATTTAGTTCGGCATAAATATTGCATCCAGACACAAAAAGGAGTTTTGAGGACAGTATATATAAATACATATATTTATAAATATATAATATGCTTTGAGCAATGCTCTTTTGCAAATTGCAAATGGTCTTTTTTTTAAACACAATAATAATATAATGCATTAGCGTGCCATCTGTTATAAGATGTATGTTTCTTTCTTATGTTTTATTCACCACTATTGCCAGAGTTCCGATGGCACAGTATGATGTATGACATTGGTCTAACAGCATGGCTACTGTCACAATATGAAAAGGATCCTGATATCAACACTAGTTAATAAGACCAAATCCAAATAAATAAATAAATAGTGTGTGACGTTTCGGTAACAAGCGTTGTTACCATCTTCAGACTAATGTACTGAATGAGAAATTTTACCACAGCATGTTTTAAATAGTCACTGTTATCAAGTGTGTAAACAAAGATAACAGTACCTATTTAAAACATGCTGTGGTAAAAAATTTCTCATTCAGTACTTTTGTCTGAAGATGGTAACAACGCTGTTACCAAAACGTCACACACTGATGTATCAAGTTTACTTGTTGACTTTTAGTCTAGGGAGAAGTGGCATGAGTGTCATTTTTTTGACAATTAAGATCAAATCACAGAGTTAGGGCAGTTTATTTGAAATATGAATTTTGCTTCAAAGGTCTCTGACTTGCAAAAGTCCAACATTGCCATTAAGTGCAAGTACCCAAATGGGATTGTGGACACCTCACCAATGCAAACTGCTTTCACCATGTGATAAGACATGTAATAGATGCTAAAGCACAATTTGGATTATAGATTATAGCTACAAGGAAAATAAGACCTAATCCAATATAATAATAAAATATGATAAAAAATAATAAATTATTTGGATTAGGTTTTATTTTCTTGTAGACATGTAATAGACTTGGAGTAGAGGCAGTTACAAAATATCCACCATTGTTACATAGCAGTATTGGTATGTACTTAGGGGATAAAGCAATCTTTGTTCTAAAAAGATGAACTACTTTCTGTACATTAGGTTCTTGGGATATGGGTTTAAAAAAAAAGAGATGAGATTATTATGTTCCTCAGAGTCTTATATTCAAAGGTATCCAATTTTTTTTTTTGTATGGTTTATGATAAAGCACAATTTGGATTATAGATTAGAACTACAAGAAAATAAGAGACCTAATTCAAATAAATTGTGTGTGATGTTTCGGTAACAATGCTGTTATCAACACAAGGTAATAAGACTAAATCCAAATAAATAAATAGTGTGTGACGTTTCGGTAACAGCGTTGTTACCATCTTCTTACCGAAACGTCACACACTATTTATTTGGATTTGGTGTTATTACTTTGTGTTTATGATCTATAATCCAAATTGTGCCTTATCAACGCTGTCATCGAAATGTCACACACTATTAATTTATTAGGTGTTATTCTCTTGTAGTTGGTTTGGTTGATAAGTAGGGTTTAATTAGCTGAGATAAAAAAGTGGAATATCCATATGTAATGAACAGGCCTAATTGTAGAAGTATAGTGTTCTTTAGTAGGTTGGTGATAGTTTACTTTTAATGCTCAACCAGAAGGATGTTTTTTTGCCTTATTCGCAGAGAGAGAGAGAGAGAGAGGCAAAGAATAAGCAAAAAAAAGTTCACCCAGTGAGATGGTTATAGATATTTCAGGCAAGGTTATTTGAGCTGAGGTGGCACAAAATATCTGCAAGTTGTTTATCAACAAACTTCTAGAATTTCTACTGGAGAGATCTTTATCACACACAGTTCTTTCACTAAGTAGGGCTACTTACTGGGAATTCACTTTATTTTAACATTACATGGTAATAAAGGCCAAATCCAAATAAATTAATAGTATGTAATGTTTTGGTAACAAAACACAGTTACCATCATAAGATAAAAGAATAAATGGAACTAGACAAAATAAATTGATTATTTTTGTCTGATGATGGTAGCAAAGCTGTTACCCAAATGGCAGGCACAATTTATTTAGATTTGGCCTTCTTACCTTGTAATTCTAATCTATAATTCAAATTGTACCTTATAACTTAATTCAACATGATTTTTGTTTTGACACAAATTTGTTAGATTAAGAGCTATCTTAAAACTTTTCTATAACTCTGGTTGAATTCATTTTATTATTATCTTCTTAGGAGAAAGGTTGAAAGTTGGGCTGGAAAGTGGGTGTCGCTAGGACTTCAGTTTCTCTATTCTTGAATCTAGTGTGGTGTCAAATTTTTCTACTTTGAGCATTTATTTTTCTCCCATTCAGATCATCAGCTCAAATCTTCCTACCATTCTCTTTCCATTCATATTTTACCATTTTAACATAAAAATCAAAACCATATGAAATTACCTCGTAGAGTAATAATGATTTTGAAGTGCTTCTAGTTTTGTCAAGCAGAGAGTTGGAAGATTGAGGGGTATGTTGATCTGAGAGGCAAAGATATAGTTTAACTGATAACAATCAAGAGGGAGGTAACTCCGCCTTTGCCAGTCCCAAGCCCAAATGTAAAAGGAGGAGGGGGAGCAGCAACAAGCTTGCTAAAAACCTGGGCCTCAGCTGGCCTAGCTGATAGTGCCCTGTAAGGGCTCCTAATCCAGGGATACAGAATGAGTCTATATTCAATGTTAGGAATGGCTGCACATGGTGTCTGTTCATCATGTCAGAGACGGCCATTTCTTTTGGAGCTAAGTCGGCCTGCAACTGAGTAGTGCTCCCAGTCTTAATGACAAAGGCAGACACATTCTACTTCACCCAGTCATGATGGTTGCCAAGTCTCAAGCTTTACAGGCTTGATACCCTAATATGATTGAGTGGAGACAAGAAAGAAGAAGAAGAGAAGAGGGAGGTATGGCTCATACATGAGTCTGCCTTCTTCTCTCTAGCATGTCGTCAATTCTGAGATGGGGAGCTAACAGGAAGTATCCTCATGAAGTAGCTTGACAAGCTCCTGATAAATGATTAGGTACAATTTCTCTGATAAACAACAGCAATACATTTTAGAAACAAAAGGTAATGAATCCAAATCCTAATAAAAATGTGCGATATTTTGGTAACAGTGTTGTTACCAAAATGTCACACGCTATTTATTTATTCGATCTTTAATACCTTTTGTTTCTCATCTATAATCCAAATTGTACCTGGGGGTCGTGGAAGGATGGTCTAAACCGTTGGTTTTCGACCGCTAAGAACCGGATTTGATTCCCGCATTGGACACTTTTTTCTGATTTAAAAAAAAAAATGCTCCAATGGCCCCCGATTCTTGCAAAAGTCCAACCCCACTAGCAAGTGCAAGTAACCAAATGGGGCTCTGGCATATCTGTAAGCGCAAAGTCTAGCTGCTTTTCACATGTGTAGACATGTGGTGCAATTACAGTAAAAGCAGTCATCTACTTCTACCCACCATGATTATCATGGCCTGTACCATGTGTACTAGGGATAAGCAAAAAAAAAATTGAACCTAATCAAGCAATAGAGTTTGATCAAAGTGACAGTATTACAAAACCTCTGTGAACGAGTGCAAACTTGCCTTGCTGTGACAACAGGTGGCTGTCACCACATGTGCTAATGTCCATTGCGGCTATCTCCCAACTGATAGCAGCTCCTTTAATTACAGTCTTCCACTCTACAGTGCTGGCTGGGCCTCTTCAAGGTGTTTCATTCAATAGTAGTTTTAACTCCGCCTTTGCCGGTCCCAAGCCCGGATCAAAAAAGGAGGAGGGGGGAGCAGTAAAAAGCTCACTAAAAAACCTGGGTTCAGCTGGCCCGGCTGATAGTACCCTGTAAGGGCTCCTAATCCAGGGATACAGGATGAGCAGCGTTTGTACTCCATGTTAGAAGCAGCTGCTCATGGCGTCTGTTCCTCATGTCAGAGGCGGCCATTTCATATTGGAGCTAAGTCGGCCTGCCACTGAGTAAGTGCTCCCAGTCTTAATGACAAAGGCAGACACATTCTACTTCACCCAGTCATGATGGTTGTCGTCTCAAGCTTTACAAGCTTGATATCTTAATATGATTGAGTGGAGATAAGAAAGAAGAAGAAGAATAAAGAGCTAGCTACCATGGTAACTTCAGCTAATTCAACTCTTAAAGTGTGGATTCTAGATCAGATTCAAAAGCTCAACAAGGTCAAATCCCAAACAACTCCCTATACATGTACTTTTTAAGATCAGTGGGTGAATTGGCCCAATACATATTGAAAGGATATACCTTGAAGAAAGGAAGGAGTGGATTATGGAAGAAATATAATGGTCTGGAATGGGGAATATGAGAAAACAGGGTGAAATAATGATAAGGTACATTTTAATAAGAGGAGAAAACACAAGGTAATAAGACCAAATCCAAATAAACAAATAGTGTGTGATGTTTCGGTAACAGCGTTACATCTTCAGTACTTCATTCAGTACTTTTGTCTGAAGATGTTAACAACGCTGTTACCGAAACGTCACACACTATTTATTTGGATTTGAGTCTTATTATCTTGTGTTTATAATCTATAATCCAAATTGTGTCTTATCAACAAGATGAGAAATTGAAACTATTTTTGAAACCTAAAAAACCAAAATAAAAAAAATAATTTTCTACTGTCCATACAGCCAGGGCCTTCCCATTAATATATCATTCCAGTAAGGATAGTAGAAAATATTTTATTTTGAAAAAGAATCATAGGCGTCAAAAATAAGTTTCAATTTCTCAAGGTGCTGCAATTTGGAATATGGATTAGAAACCTAAAGAGAGACATCCAAAATTTGGTCTTGTTACCTTAAAGTGTTCCAACTTTTATATAATCAAGAGAGTTGCGCCATTATATGAAATAATTTCCCCCATAAACACAAGGTAATAAGACCAAATCAAATGAATAAATAGTGTGTGACGTTTCGGTAACATGTATTGTTACCATCTTCAATACTGTTACCGAACAACGCACACAATAACACTGTTACTGAAATGTCTCACTCGTCCTGCCTGCGCCTCTCCTTGGCCTTTCCCGCGGCGGGCGCATCATGTCACCTGACGATGAGTCTTGCCTTAGAATGCTAAGTCCAATAGCATGTAGAAGGCTTAACAATTGTTCATTATGTTACCGAAACGTCACACATTATTTGATAAAGCACAATTTGGATTATAGATTATAATACAAGAAAATAAGACCTAATCAAATAATTTATTAGTGTGTGACGTTTCGGCAACAACATTGTCATTATCATCAGACAAAAGAATAAATAAGAATTTAAGAACTTGCTGTAAATTTTTTTCTCATTTATTCTTTTGTCTGATGATGGTGACAATGTGTTGCCGAAACGTCACACACTAATAAATTATTTGGATTAGGTCTTATTTTCTTTTCTTTTGTCACACACTATTTATTCAATTGGATTTGGGCTTATTACCTTGTGTTATAATCTATAATCCAAATTATTACCCTTAATTTCCGCCATGTTGTAAGGAAGAACTGTGTAGTGTACAGCCTACCAGAGTGGAAAGCCAAGAATAGACTGCTGCTGCTGTATCCTGGTATGGAACTAGAGAAAAATATTTGTTTGGTTTACCTGGTGAATCTTTGGATTTCTATTTACAAGAAAATAAGACCTAATCCAAATAATTTATTAGTGTATAATGTTTCGGTAACAGAATTGTCACCATCATCAGACAAAAGAATAAATTTCAAGTTGTCTTATAAAAAACTATTTTTTTCCTTATCTGTTATCTTGTTTAAACACTTGATAACAGTACTATTTAAGAACTTGCTGTAATATTTTTTCTCATTGTCGGGGCTAGAAGACCTTACTTGATAGGCCAATTAGCCCGGAACCCAAAGACGACGAGGATTTTTTCTCATTAATCATTCTCAGGCTACCCAGGCCCCTCCAACTATGCTTTATCTATATTCCACTTTATGCGTCCATCGGGGCTCAAAAATCATCCATTTTGGTTAGCAGCCCAGTAAATAAGATATTTCCATTTTTTCTCATTTATTCTTTTGTCTGATGATGGTGACAATGTTGTTGTCAAAATGTCACACACTAATAAATTATTTGGATTAGGTCTTATTTTCTTTTATTATAATCTATAATCCAAATTGTGCTTTATCAACTTTGGATTTCTTATTTATCTGGTGCAGGAATACAATGTTTAGGAGAATTTTAGACTCCCAGCCATGATAAAATGATATCTTCCATCAGCCAATCAGAATCAACCATTAATTCCAACGCTCAGAAAGATGGAGGCTAAATAAACAAACCTGCAAGACTGCCCTATGTCTAACCAATATAACTAAATCTACCATTACAAGAAAATAAGGCCTAATCCAAATAATTTATTACAGTAATCCCTCGTTAAGACGAACTCAACGGGGGAACGAAATACCCTTTTCGTCTTAAAAGAATATATACCGAATTCGTATAAACCGAATAAATGTATAAACGGAAAAGAAACGGTTCGCGCAAACCGAGAGTCCGTATAATCCGAGTTCGTGATAACGAGGGATTACTGTAGTGTGTGACGTTTTGGCAACAGCATTGTCACCATCATCAGACAAAAGAATAAATGTTGTGTGAATAGATTTATTCTTTTGTCTGATGATAACAATGTTGTTGCCGAAACGTCACACAATAATAAATTATTTGGATTAGGTCTTATTTTCTTGTATTATATAATATCCAAATTGTGCTTTATCACTAATTCTAACATTGAAAATGAATGTTTTTAGCGACATCCCAATTGACATATGTTTCCATTAACCAATCAGAAACGAGTACTACAGTAGAACCTCCTTGATAGGGCACTCACGCTAGTTAACACCTCTCTATAAAGAACAGTTTTCATTTGCAAAATTGCCATTTTTACTATTTAGCAACTCTCTTGTAAGAGGACATCTCTCCCTAAAGGACACTTTGGCTCAGTAATTAGGTGTTGTCCTTTACAAGGAGGTTCTACTGTATGTATTTATAGGGAGGGAGGGATATGAGAAAAACATTTTAAAAGTATCAATAAAGCACAATTTGGATTATAGATACAAGAAAATAAGACCTGTAATGATTCCATATGCAGATTTTATTCTTGGAGAAAAAATACAGTATATATGTAAATATATATTAGTTTTCTGATAAAAAGTTAAATATGTAAAGGTGATTGAATGTATATAGAGTGTAAGAGAAGAGTGAAAGGATTCCATTTTATAAAATAAATATCTTATTTCGTTTAGTGTGAAATCGTCTCGTGTTAATTCTTGTCGTAGAACACGACAACTATGGCGCAGCCGACAGGATATTCTCTTAGAAGCAGAACCAAGATGGCACTGAGGGAGGAACTTGGAATTGTGGACGGAGGAAAAAGTGACAGCAAAGATCAAATAGAAACTGATTCAAGTAAAGAAAATCTACTTAAGGATGAGAAGCCAGACATAGCTCCTGGGAGTTCTCAACTCGAGCCCAACGTCGCTGCACTCGTTACTGTACTAAATAACCAACAGCAGTTGCTTAATAAACTTGTAGAGCTGCATCTGGCCACGGGACAGGAGAGGATGGCTAAAATGGAAGTTGAAAAATTTAATGGAAAGAATGTTGATCCGCTGATTTGGATCCAAAATTATGAAATTATCTGCCAGAATAATAACTGGAAATCTTCTCAGGCTAAAGTGAATGGAATGCGTGCATTGTTAGAAGATACTGCCTTGCTTTGGTATGACTGCCAAGATAAAAAAGTAGCAGATGGAGATTGGGAGGAATGGAAGAATGATTTCATCGAGGCGTTTCGCAAGGATCCCATCTCCAGATTTGATAAAGCCGTCAAATGGCAATATCGCAGTGGCTCCTATGTGGACTATTTTTATAAAAAAACTGAGGCTACTTCAGCTGGGCTTGCAGGGAGCTTCAGAGAAAATCTTGACAACTGGCATCTTGCACGGCCTACCAGAAGAAATGCAACAACGTTTGGCTGTGATCCCATTCTCACCACAATTAAGAAAGGTTCTTGAGAGATGTAGGCCTTCCATTCGCCCATTAGAAAAGCTCACTTCCAAAAAACTAGAAAATGAGGGTTGGCCTTTCCCTCCGTCAGAAAGGGTATTATACTTTTCCTGTTTTTCCCCTAACTCAATGCTTCCAATTAATGTTAATGGAGTAAAATTAAATGCATTTTTGGATCCTGGCTCATCTATTGATTTGATTCGAAAAAACACTCTAGAAAAGTATGGCTGGAAAGGTTATCCGGCAAAGACAAAATTAACAACCATAAAATCATAATAGCATTTTTGCATCTGAATGTATTGACCTTGAGCTTGAAGCAGATAATCGTAGAATCGAGGTAACTGCAGTAATTCTTGAAGAGATGCCTTTCGAGATTCTGCTAGGAAAGCCAACCATGAAAAATTTCAAAATCCAATGGGATTTCCATTCTGATAACATCAAATGTTTGGCCTTGAATGCTAATGAATATGCATTTACGATTAATGATGTTCAGGAAAACTTCCCAAGTCTTTGTGAATTTTCTCGGATTAGGGTCCCAAAATTTGAGGTGGACTTTTTATTGAAACCTGATTACAGTGTTATTCGGTCTAAACCATATTCAACGTCTGAATACAAAAGAAAATGGATATCTAATAAAATTAAAGAAATGCTTGACCGGGGAATCATTGTTCCATCTACCTCAGAGTTTGCATCACCATGCGTGCTTGTTCCAAAAAAGGATTCCTCCTTTAGACTCTGTCAGGACTATCGAAGGCTCAATCAGGAAACTCATTTGGATCCCTTTCCCTTTCCCAGCATTGATAGGATTATAGACCGATTTGGGGGTTGCCATTATTTTACAAAAATTGATTTACGAGACGGATTTTGGCAAATAGGACTAACTAAAGAATCCAGAAATTTTTCTGCGTTCGTAACACAAGAAGGTCTGTACGAATTCACAAGGTTACCGTTTGGTTGGAAAAATTCTCCTCCCAAATTCCAACGCATAATGACTGAAATATTGGGGAATCTGCTAGATCAAAGAGTAGTTGTCTATATTGATGACATCTGTTGTGGTGCACCCACTAAAGAAGAATGTGCAGCCCTATCCTACAAGATTCTCACTAGACTGGCCAAATTTGATATGACCATTAACCTGGGGAAATGTCAGTTTTGCGTTCCTCAAGTGGAGTAACTAGGAAGAATAATAAACGGCGATTTCAAACATATGAGGGATCAGGTGATTGAAAAGGTGAAGAATATGAGGAGGCCTTACAATTTGAAATCCCTACAATGTTTCACTGGCTTAACTGGGCATTTCAGGCCGTATATACCGAATTATGCTATGATAATAAGACCATTGGATGCCTTGAAAAGAAAAGACTCCATTTTTACATGGACAGAAGAATGTGAGGAGTCGTATTTAAAATTACTTGCCCTGATTACATCCAACCCGATTTTAAGGATTCCCGATTGTTCCCTTCAATACGAGTTGTCTACCGACGCTTCTTACTATGGAACGGGAGCTGTATTATACCAACGAGATATTACCGAAAAGAAAAACCGACAATTACGAGTAATAAGTTATTATTCATATACGTTTACAAGAGCGGAACAGAACTATTCTGTTACCGAAAAGGAATGTCTTGCTGTATTGAAAGCAGTTAAACATTTCCGCGCATATTTGGAATGTAAACCTTTTACAGTCCACACCGATCACCGCGCGTTGACTCAGCTGCTTTCCTGCGGAAATCTCAGAGACAGACTTGCCAGATGGCAACTGTTCCTTAGTTCATTTGAAATGAATATTAATCACCGATCCGGAAAGGAATTACAGGATGCCGACGCTTTGTCGAGATTGGCCATTGATTCTCCCACAGATCCAAATGAATCCATATTATGGACGAATCACCGGAGCATTGATCTGAAGCTCGGAGATAACAACAAGTACTTGGTTCCTCCCGAGGATAGAGATTCTATCTTGCTCTTATATCACGATGATCCTCTCTCGGGTGGCCACTCTGGGTTTTTGAGAACCTATCATAAATTAAGGCAGCGATTCTACTGGTATAAGATGAAAAATGATATACGCAGTTACATAGCCTCTTGCCCTGTTTGTCAACAGGTCAAGTTTAAATACAAGTACAGACCAAATCATATGAGCTTGCCGCCACAATCACAGGAGCCTTTCCATACTGTGCATTTAGATTATGCCGAAGCTCCAACTAAGGGAGATGCTAGATCAACCTTTTTAATAGTAATAGATGAAGCAACAAGATTAGCCCAGGCTAAGGCTATAAAACAAGATGGGCGATCATTGATAAATTATTTCGAACAACATGAAAATCTTAAAAAGGTGCGTACTATAATCACAGATCAAGGAAAGTCCTTTGTTCACGGAAAATTCCCGGAATGGGCGAAATCTAAAAACATAAGACTGATCACGACAACTCCCTATCATCCAGCTGGAAATGGCCTGGCAGAAAGAACCATAAGAGAAATAAAGACCTTTCTCGCCTGTTACCCTCATTTCAAAGGAGGATGGAAGTCCTGTCTAGAGGGAGCAATTCGGTATCATAACCGCTCCTACAATTCTTATCTGGGTTGCTCGCCTATATTTAAATATACAAAACAATCTCCACGCTTACCTGCTGATGATGAGCTTGGTATAAGTTGCCAACTTGAGGAAAAAGAGAGAGACGAAGAAGGACAACACCAATATCGACAAAAAACAAAATTTTACTATAATAAAAAACAAAGAAGATCACCACCTCAGCTAAAAGTTGGAGATTATGTGCTGTTTACGTCATCAAAGGAAAGGAAAAGAATGGCACCAGACTGGACCACATGAAGTCTGTCATGTGACTAAAATGGACGGTCTGGTTAAGTACATAGCATACCATTTCAATAATCGTCAGACCAGAACCGCTCACATATCCAATGTCCAGCCTTTCAACATCCGGACAAAGGGAACCACCGTGGAAATAAAATCATCTCAGGAGTGATGATGGGTCTTCGGTGGCGGGTGCTGTAATGATTCCATATGCAGATTTTATTCTTGGAGAAAAAATACAGTATATATGTAAATATATATTAGTTTTCTGATAAAAAGTTAAATATGTAAAGGTGATTGAATGTATATAGAGTGTAAGAGAAGAGTGAAAGGATTCCATTTTATAAAATAAATATCTTATTTCGTTTAGTGTGAAATCGTCTCGTGTTAATTCTTGTCGTAGAACACGACAAGACCTAATCCAAATAATTTAATAGTGTGTGATGTTTCGGTAACAGCATTGCTACCATCATCAGACAAAAGAATAGTCTGATGATGGTAACAATGGTGTTGCCGAAATTATTTGGATTAGGTCTTATTTTCTTGTAGCTATGTCAAAGAGTATCTATTTACCTTCAAACCTGACTATAAAATGTGATAAAACAATGTTCAACACCCGAGGGATCAGTATCTTCGGTTGAAGTTGGTATTGAATTAAAGCCGGTTAAAGTAAACTAAATAAATCCATTGTGATTAAGAATGATAGTTGAATTAAAGAAGTGTATGTTACACTATATATATAATTAAACCTAAAAGTTTAAACACAAGGTAATAAGACCAAATCCAAATAAATAAATAATGTGTGACGTTACAGTAACAGCTTTGTTACCATCATCAGACAAAAGTTACTTTCATTCACTACTTTTTCCTAAAGATGGTAACAACACTGTTACTGAAATGTCACACACTATTTATTTATTTGAATTTGGTCTTATTACCTTGTGTTTATAATCTAAAATCCAAATTGTGCTTTATCAAAATAAAAGTTTATTCAATTATATTTAAAGTCATTTAATTCTGATGTAAAAATAGTGTTTATAATCTGTGAATATTTTAAACACTTTTCTTAAACTTAATTGATTATAAATGCTTAGGTAGTCATTCTTTGACTTGTACATATTGTAACAATCTGTGAACTAACTGTGACTTATACTAAATTCAGTCTAAAATTCGCATTACAATATAGATTTAAAATATCTGATAATAAATTCTAAAACATTTTTTCCTAGGTAGAAGCTAAATGTTTTGAATTCTATATAATGATATTCAATGACAGAAATGCTGAGTGATTGAATATTACATCAGATTGTCAATTCACCATTTATGCTAGGCTAAAATGTGTTACCGAACAATTAAAAAAAAAAACCGCGCGTATATATTATAATGAATTTTTAATGAAATGATTTAAAATGGCCTTTTTTTCTAAACCTAACCTTATTTCTTATTGAGAATACCGTAATTTAATTTTTAAAAAAAAACAGTAGGATCATATGCTAGTCGAAAGATATCAACGAGAAAAATAAACAAAATCCAAAGCGATCTGTATAATTTAATGATGAAAACTACGGAATACTTTGTATGTAATAATGATAGGTTAATATAAAAAATCAAGATTAAAAATATTATAATAAAAATACCTACAGGTTGTGTATATAATCTTTAAATGCTAAGTGCGGATGTTCTTACAATATTTACAGGCAGGCTAACTTACAGTCTTTGCGGACTAATTAAAACAATAACCACAGAGTGATTACAAAGTGGTAGTGGGTATATTGGCAAGTAATTCTAAGTATAAAGACATTTAAATAATATTACGAAAAAATCTGCAGGGGAGACGATACAGACGTAATTATTGTTTGTCAATTAATGATTGGCTCTCTAGCTCCAATGTTGCCGTATGCTCACAGTTGTAATTATAAAGAAAACAATAGTTAAAAAAATAAACTAAATTTATATTTAGAAGAAGCTATCTATAAATAAGCAATTTTCAATCCCGTTTTAATTGAATTTTTTGAATATATTTATAGGCTGTTTTATAGTATTTTGCAAATAGATTTTGAACAGATGGTATTTTAAATTTCCAAAATCTGGTCATAATTTGATTGAGTTAATGGAAAAAAAGAATACGAATAATTATATTTAGAAATGAACATTTTTCTAAAGGAATATTATATTCTTTTTCGAAATAAATTCGCATTTTGCCTCTAACTATTTCTAAAAATATATATATAAATTTATAGTGTTAGTGTTATATCATATATAAAATTTACAATCAATCATATTTAATTTTCTCAATTATATTAATGATATAATATTAAATGATATATATATATTTTTTTTTAATTGATATTATATATATTTTTTGTGTCACTCCTTAGAAGACAACTGATAAACAAGTGGGCGAAAATACTACTCTGTAAATCTCTTCTCTATTTCGAAAGTTTCTTATTTTCTTCGCCTGATTTATTTATAAAGTTATGTCGAGGGAAAATTCTTTAATAAAGGAAATTAATTATTTAACAAGTAAGGATTTTATTTTTAAAATTTAAATGTTATTTTTACGTGCGATCACTTTCTATTTATAATTTCACACATTTTTGCTTACATAAAATATATCGCCATTACTATTTTACACTAATCTTTAAGCAAAATTATTTAAATAATATTTAAGTAGAAATCCTTTCTTTATTCAAACCTTCTAAAAGTAAACTTGATTTTTTTTTCAAAAGTTTTGAATGCTGCGTATAAATTTTCAAGCATTTAATGGGAAAAAAAAAAGATATGTCAATATTACTAAATAAAAAAAATCGATCCACACTTTAAAAAGTTTGAATCAAAGTACTTAAAAGAAGATATACCAAAACATCTGTTGCATATTGAATCAACCTTGAGGTATATAAGGAAACTGATTTGCAAGGTTTATCACACCTTTTTCCCTGCCTAATCATTGGCAAAAATGAGGCATTTCTCAGTTAGAAAGATGTCATGTCAGTATTTCTTTGTTTCATTTTCTCTATAGATAGAAAAGAACTTTTTTATAACAAAATGAATGTTAATTAGAATATTATATTAATTCAAATTAGCCTTGTTAATTCAACAAATGATAATTTGACACTTGCAATTCTTGAAACTGTTTTCATGTCTCAACTTCCAGCCTATCAGATAACCAACGTTAATTTGACATCATCTTAACTTGACGATTTGATTTACGATAAAAAATCATATTTAAAGTTCAATTCATTTTGTAAATACATTCTAAACTTTCTACAAAATCTGGATCTCTAATGTTTTCATGTGTTGAATAATGTAAATAACTTATGTAAATAAACTTTCTCCTTGTTTGGCGCAAGTATCCCTTGCGGGATATAGCGCTTTGGAAATAATTGTAATCAATAGTTAAATTGATTTTTTTTTCTACTAATTCCTAAACATCAGATAATTCTTATCTCCGCCTTTGCCAGTCCCAAGCCCAGATGAAAAAGGAGGAGGGGGAGCAGTAACAAGCTCACTAAAAAACCTGGGTTCAGCTGGCCTGGCTGATAGTACCCTGTAAGGGCTCCTAATCCAGGGATACAGGATGAGCAGCGTTTGTACTCCATGTTAGGAGCAGTTGCACATGGCATCTGTTCCTCATGTCAGAGGCGGCCATTTCTTTTGGAGTTAAGTCGGCCTGCCACTGAGTAGTGCTCCCAGTCTTAATGACAAAGGCAGATGCATTCACCCAATCATGATGGTTGTCAACAGACACCATCAAGGGTCACAACTTGATACCCTAATATGATTGAGTGGAAAAAGAAGAAGATAATTCTTGTTTAAATACAAATGTATTGTTAAAAATACAATACTTTGGCACATGTGGCATATCAGCCGTAGTTAGTATATGCACACCATGCTTAATGGTCATCATAAGGTAACCAGACTAATGTGACATTTTGGTAACACCACATCTTCAGTCGAAAGTACCAAGTAAGAAAAATATCACAGATTGGTCTTAAATAAATATAGACTATCTCCTAACCATGTAACTGAAAGTTGCTGATGGCTTGCGCCATCTGTCAGAATAAATATCAACTAAAACTTTTTTTAATTATTCCTGAATAGGTCTTATGTACCCATTCCTTGATTTTTCAAGAAGCCTCAAAACCAGAATCAGTGAGGTACCATGCAGATGAGGGCCAACCTTCTGAAACATGTACGTGGTTGGCTTTTCTTTATTATTAATTGGCACTAATCATCAAATATAGTGTATTCCCCAACAGATGGTGCAAGCCATCAGCAACTTTCATTTGCACAACCAGGAGATGCTTTTTTTTTTTTTCTTAATTTATCAACTTGTTCCCTCTACAATTTCACTTTAGTTCCATTTTTCATATGGTCTTAAATAGTTAGTATTGTTTTGTTTTTTCTTGTTTACCCAAATGATAAACAGTACCAACTTTTTTCTCATTCAGTATTTTTTTCTGAAGATATTTTATATAGAAATGCTATTACCAAACTGTCATTTATAATTTACTTATTTATATTTGTTTTTGATAAGGCACACAATTTGGATTATAGATTCTAAACATAAGGTAATAAGACCAAATCCAAATAAATAAATAGTGTAGATTTGATTTTGTTACCTTGTTATTTTGTGTGGGGTTGGTGAATGAGGAGTATAAACTGTCGTTTTTTAACAGCCTTAACCCGGGCTCAAAACCTGCATTGAGAACTTAAAAAAAAAAAAAAAAAAAGAATTGTTTCAATGCCTCCAATTCTTGAAAAAGTTCATCCACCAGTGAGTGCAAGTATCAAATGGAGCTCTGGCACAAATTATAAATGCAAAATTTAACTACTACTCATGTTTAAAAAAAAAAAAAGATTTCTCACTATGAGTTGCTTTTTTTTATTTTAAATGGCATTAGCTTTCAAGTGATAATTCAGGGGTTTATTAAGACTTTTCTTACAAGAGTGTTTTAAATATACTCACTTGGATATTTAATAAATTTAAATTATTTTAAAATAAAGGAAACTCTCTCATTGTATAAATATTTTTAAAAGTTTTTAAACCTGTTCCACAATTTTAACCTGAAGACTTCATGTGTAGACATGGTTGTGGTGTACTTGCAGTAAAAGCAAACTACTAACCCGAGATAAGAAAGGAGAAATTACATTATGATTCATTTACTATATTGATAAAAGGGATTATTTTATTGTGATTTTCTATTAAATTGACCATCTTCTTCGTTCGTCCTAATTCCTTGCAAACCTCTGTTCACGATTTCTGTATCTTGAAGCGGTGTATCCACCTCACAGCATCATCTGTGTCTAGATCTCATCAGGAGTCACCAGCGAGCCAATGGCCTCCACCACTGCGGCAGCCATCAGGCCACCATACCACCATCACAGAGGATACTGGAGGGGGGCACCGGCTCCCTCCACTCCCGGTAAAAGTATGTGGCTGGAGCACGGAGTCCCCGGCCTCCTGTAGCTGCCCTTCCTTCCGCAGGAACAATGTCTACAAGTTGAACAGGATTGGTGAGTAGATAACTATATATATTAGCTTCTAATTAGACATGAGCTTCACTCACAGTGAGGCAGGCAGGCTTCTATGCCTTGACTGATACAAAGAAAGTTCTCTGGAATAAGGAAATATATATGGAAGAATGGCTAACATCAAAATAGACTTTAAACTTAGAGTGGCATCTATTGAACTGTCCCTGATGAAAACTTGTCTATTTGGGTCAGGGACAAGATGCTGCATTATTTTAGCATCTATTTTGATGGGAGAGTGGTAGCCATTATTTTATAATTCCATATTATATTCTCCCAGAGTGTAATTTCCATCTAGAGAAACAGTAGGTACCTTAACACCCTGTCTATTGTGGTCTTCATGAAGAATTTGTAACCTTAATAAAGAGGTTGTTTCTCTTTGAATTAAAAAAAAAAAGTTAGAATAGGCAAGATCTTGATGTTAATGAAAGGAAGAAGAAAACTAATATCGACATCAGAGGCATTTCATTGTGAGTTGTCCATGCAATTCTGATGTAAATCCATGTGGAGAACCTCCTCTCAAAAAAAAAAACTTAGGAGAAACAGTTATAACTGGGGCTGGTACACCCACAAGTTATAACATTGGTTTGT